>JAMPIO010000053.1:0-640682 GCA_024699865.1 Aphelenchoides fujianensis | reverse complement strand
GAAGAAGACGGTCGAGAAAGAGCGGCAGCAGAAGAACGTCCGCAAAGTGCGCAGCCGAAGAGCCGCCCGTTCTCGCAGAAAATCAGGGCCGGGTGTCGGCTGATTGTGCGGCAGTTTGGTGCTTAGCGAGTGGATCAGGAGGGCCCGCCGGACATCCGCTTTCAGCTTCGGCTTCTTCCGCGAAACACACGGTGCTTCGGCGGTTAAAGACATGATTCCTGAAAGCGTTGATTGAGCAGACGAAAGCAAGGTGAGGAATGAACGGCACAAGAAAGGCACTCAAAAGCAAGTTTGCTTTCGGATTGCAATGAGAGCTACCGCATTACTCGTTATCCTTTTGCAAGATTAAAGCAGGAGCTCGAGTGAAGGAAATGAACGTCAAATAAGCGAAAAACAAGGAAAACGCTCGCATTCGACTCGTTTCTAATGTTTCCATCAGCGTTGATCGAGCGGGAATAAACGAAGCATTAGGCACTAGCAAACGCGAATTGTTTGCAGCGTTGGGTGCGCAGTGAGAAGAAATTCTCTGCTAGCCGTTCAATCCGACGCCCGCTCTGAACGAAATGCGGCGGTCAAGTCCGGAGTGCCTGCTGCTCGTCTGGAAGCAGGCGGAAAGCGAACGAGAGCGGACGAAAGCCGCATACCGCGGGGGATCCGTCACAGCTGCTGGTTCAAGTGGACAGAAAGTGCGTTCGTCGCTTTCTACTCAAGCAGGCAGACGCGATCAAGCTGCCAGGGTTCGCCTGCTTTTTGTCTTGCGTGCATCCTTTTATCCGCCCTCTACGCAAAGCACAACATCACAACTCTACGGAATGAGCAGAGGTCCGATGAGGACAAAAGAATTTCTTTAATTGCTTCTGAGCAGTCGACTAATCGTCTTGTTCTCATCAAAAAGTCGATTGCTCACAAGTAAGAGATGATCAAAACGGAAGCTCTGCAATTGAATGAATCACTGAACGAACGGTGGCAGACGATAGAAAGTTCACTTAGCCGGTCGAGCGTATAGTTAAGTACGATTCTGTTTTGCTGCAGCTTTAGCCTCGCGATCACGCCCGGCGATCAGCGGCGGTGTCCGAAAGACGAATGGAAGTCGTTGAGAGGGTTTGATTTACGGCCGCAATAATCGCCGCATTCGATTGGGCGCCGACCGCCGGCTTTCGTTCGTGTGTGGCCTCGAGAGCTCTCTTGATCGTTGGGGAGGGCGGTGGCCGCAGAAGACGTCACTCCTCGCTCGATTGTTTGCTTCCGCTCGTGCGGGGGCATTCCGAAACAAAACTCCCGATTGGGCCGACGGACCGCCCGCAGCGATCCGCGGCAAAAAATAGCGGCCGGTGGACAAAATTGGCCCCCCAATCCGCCGCTCGGCCTTTCGGCTTTGCGACGGGCGGGCGGCTGATTTGCGCCTCATTTGGCGTTTTGTTTTTGCTGGAGGCCGCCCTTCCGCCGATTTCGTTCGGTCGGGAGGTCCCTTTTGTGTGGGATCAATCGAGCGGAATCCTTCGAGTTGTTTCTGCAGTTCTTGTTGACTTCTTTCCTTCGAGGAGGCGGTCGACGTGAATTGCGAGTTCGTCCTACGAATTCGGATTCCGCTCGGCCAATTTGCAGCCGACTTCTTCCGCTTTACGTCTTCTGCTTGCAGACGATCGAGTGGTCACTTCCCTTCGAGAATTACGAAGCAGTGGATTTGCCCGGCGGGTTCACCTGCCGCCTTCCCGCGCCTACCGGCCGGCTTCCACCTGCCCGCCCGCCCGCCCCTCGGCCGGCCGCCTTATGCTCGACTCGATCCAATTTGGAGGCGGAATGAGCGGCCGCCATTAGCCGCAAATTAGGAGCTGCGGCGGCGAATGGATCCGCTCGTCGTGGCCGTCGAGGTCGACCGTCCATTCGCGCCCGCCATTGTCGGCGGCGGCCGATCGGAAAGGCGGGCGGGGTCACACCCATTGCGGATTAGCGGCTTTCATTCGCGGCATCCGGGCCCACGGGAATGTTGATGTAAGCGAGTACCGAAGAATGACCGCTGGAAGTGCGCAAAGTACGTGGTTCCCCTCCCCTCGTTTCCTGCCGCCCCGCCTCCTTCCTTTGAGGCGGCGAGGGCGGCGAGGAACCGCCCACTTCTGCCGCCGGCCGCCACTCGCTCGACGCTTTCGGTCGCAAACTCGCGGCCGGAGCGCGTGTTTTCTTTGTGAATCCGGGGGGTGGAAGGAGCGAACGAACGATTGGCGATCGTTGCACTCGCGTGTTCCGCGTCCAATTAGACGCCTTCCGCTTCGTGAACGGCGCGTCAAGTGGACCGCCGACCTGCAGCGAGGTGCGAAGAAGGGCACGCGGAGATCACGACCTTTGCGGGCACTTGACGCGCGGCAGGATCCGAGGTGAGGGGCGTGGGTTTGCTGCTTCCGTTTGTTCTCCTTCGCATCGGCATCTTCCGTTTGCCGAGCGCCGGCCAAGGATGTTCACGCCGCCCGTTCGGCCTTGTACACGGGCGGGCGGGTGGGGGAGCGGCCGGCGATCTCTTGCGCATTCAGCCCGGCCGGCAGATGGTTGATTCATCCCGTACGCGTGTCCGCCCGTCCGCCTTGTCCCCGTAATCGATTACCCGCGTTCGTCTAACCGAATTTACGCGCCCATCTCTCCTGCCCTCCTTCGTTTCTTTGCTGATCGTATCTCAATCGTTCCCACAACAATTACCACCGCCCGCCCGCCCCGTCGGACGGACAACCCGTCGAGTGTCGAATGAATTACGAGCGGTGGCCGTCAGGTGGATCGAAGGGCGCGATGAGGAGCCCGTGATCGCCGCCCTTCTGTTGGCATGTGCGCTTGATGGGGAGATCAAAGGATGAGCGTGGAGAATAAACTTCGCTTTCTTTCGGCGAGATCCCCGTTCGCCGCGGCCAATTAACCGCCGACTCCGCCCACTTCGAAGTCACTCGCCGACGACGACGGCGGCGGCGGTTCGAATTGGCGGCGAGTTTAATTCGATTCCGTCCGCCCATCTTGTCGCTCATCTTCGTGTCGGACGAGAACGCTACTCACTCCTTTCGTTCCTCTTCTTCTTTATTGACTCTCCTGTTCGTTTAGTGGAGAAATGCGACCGTTGCGATGAACAACGAGCCCGACGATCGACCCGCCCGCTCGAGGCGGAAAGGGGCGGCTGCGTGGATCCGTCCACTCACTCTCCTCCTCCTCTTGTTCCTCCGATTGGACGTGGGCGGCGGGCAGTCGGTGGTGATCAGCCAGACGGTCCACGTGCTCAACGGAACCTCGATCACCCTCCAGTGTGCCCCCGCCGAGCACGTCGTCCGCACGCACATGGCGCCCGACTTCGAGTCGCCGCAGTTGATTCGGCGAGTGGATTGGTTTCACGACGACGGGGCGGTGGCCGTCTTCCAGCAGGTGGGTCCTCCGAGGTGTCGATTGCGGCTTGAATTCGAAAACAAGTGGCTTCTGGAGGGGTTTTGTTTTGAATTTCGGGGTCGAATTTCCTCCCACTTCGACGTCCGTGGCGGATTGCGCCGCGTTCTGCGGGAAACGAAGCGCGTGAGCGGCCGCCCGGCCGGTGGTCACTCGGAAAAGTTTTTGCCGCCTTTGTGCTCAAAAAACGCCCCACGCGAGCGGCCGCGCCTTTGGTCGGGCCGATTGGCCGCGCGCCTTTCTTTTTCTCCTTCACGTCCAAATGAATTTTTTAAACGCCGCCCGCCGAAGGGCCCAATTCAAAAAAATCGTCCGTAAGTGCGGTCGGCGTTGCGTGGCGGCGCTGTTTGTGAAGAAAGAAGGACGCGGAATCCAAAACGCCGGCGAGCGGCCTCTCTTTTATTCAAATCGTCGTCCGTTTCACGTCGAACGGGCGGCGAATCGAATTGCGGCCGGCGGGCGGCGAAACGGGAGCTCCACGACGCAAAAAATACCCAGGAACTCCCGCTCGGCCCCCAATTTGCGCACTCGTATCGTCGAGGACTCGTCGACGAATGCAAATGAGCGGCCGTCGATGAGGAATTCGCGGCACGTCGCTCCGCGCACCCGTCCGCTCGGCTGCACGTCGGCCGTCCGGCCGCGAGGGAGATGCCCGCGGGCAATAAGTCGACTATTGATGTCCTCCTCGCCTCCGGGCCCGACGGCTCACAATAAGCGGTTTAGCGCGAATTTCACGCCCGCCGGCCGGCCATCGAACCGCCGCCGCCGTCTTGCGCGTAATTGCGGCGTCTCGAACGCGCTCGGCCGAAAGCGGCGGCCGAAGTGGCGGGCGGAATGGACGGCCGATACACTCGCCGGCCGGTCGCCGTCTTCCACCTCCGTCTTCTCGCCTCGATTGTTGCGCCTTCCGCCAATTGAGGAAGTGGCCACAGCGAGCGGCCGCGGGCGTTTCGAGCCGCAAATTGCGCTCTTCCGGCCCCGAGTTCGGCGCCCCCGAGCGGCCGGTGCGCGAGCAGCGAAATAAACGAAACGAACGTGAATTCCCCGAAGATCTCCTCAGAGGAAGTGGGACCCTTCCGGGGATCGGCGACCGTAACGCAAAAACCGCTCACACAACGACGGCGGGTGTTTTCTCGCCCTAATTGGCCAACTGCTGAGACATCCGCCCGCGTAATTAACCCAAGACGACGGCCGGCCCGAGCGCCCAATTAATTCGAGGGCACAACAGGAAGACGGCCGCTCGGATCGCAGGAGTGCGGGAGCCCGAAATAGCCGGCCACTCATCCAAATTATTACGTCGCCCAACTTCGAAGCGGAGGCCAGAAATTGGCGAGTAGCCGAAAGCAACATTCCAAACGGGCAGAATGGGGATTCCAAAGATTGAAGAAGAAGCAGAAGGACGATGGCTAACAGAAACCATTTCATTTTGTCTTTCAGGATGCTCTGATCGAACGGCAGTGGTGGGTGGCCGGCGTTCGCTACCAACTCCGACGGCCCTTCTACGAGCTGCGGATTGCTCCTTCGCTGCCCGAAGACTCCGGTGCGTTCGAACACAAGAGAATTCATCTGAATTGCTTGCATTCACGTCTAATCGGTGGGCAGTAAACGATTGCTTGCAGGCCAGTACCGCTGCCGGATCGAAGCGGACGAGTTCTTCGTGCAGGAGACGCTCAGCCCGACGATCCCCGTGCTGGTGATGGGTGAGTTCTGTTCGTAAAAAGGGGTAGTTGGGGGTTGCTTTCGTTCTTCTTTCCTTCCTTATCGCTCCGCTTTTTCGTATTTCGCAGCGATTAGAACATGAAAGAAGAAGGAGAAGGAGAGGGGGGGATTATCGACGATGTTTTCTCCGCGTGCCCACTCGCCGAATGGACGAGCGGCTTACCGGATGGTAATTTCGTCCGCCGACTCGAATGGACGGCCGGCCGATCGATCAAAAGGTCGTCGTTGTTCGGGCGGGCCGCGTGTTGCACTCGTATGTCCGAATCGGTCGGTCGGGAGTCCTTTGAATTTCCGCTCGGCTCATCGCTCACCCGCCGACCGTCCGGCCGGCCGCCGTCGAATTTCCGCCGACTGCTCGCCGAAACAGCCAGCCGGCCGGAAGGCGAGAAGAAAGTGGGCAAATTGCCGCGCGTTTCGCAAATTCGATCGGATCGTCCGCACGGGCCGGCCCGACGGACCCGCCGGCCATCTGCCGCCCTCGGACACTCGCATCAGAGCAGTTTTTTGCCCGTCTGCTTTGATTGGTGCTCGCCTTTCGACTCGCCGGCTGCCCACTCGAATGATTCCTTTGATTTATGCACGAAGCGATCCATCCCAAGGACGCGTGTTCGATGCATTCGGACTCGAAATCGAATCGAAAGCCAAGTGAAGACAATTAGGACGGCAGGGGGACGAAATTTCATCTCCGGATTTCCCCCTAATCCGCCGTGTTCCCGGTTGTTTGCCTGTTGTGCAAAGCGGGCGGACAAATGGGATAAACGAGAGCGGAACGGGGGAGTGACCGTGAAATTCGAGATCGCGGCGCTCGACGCATGACGCGCTCCGGATTAGGCCGCCCGCACAAACAGCCGCCTTCCGTTCGCGCCCGCCAACTCGGCGCTTCCAAAGGGTCATTTTGCTGCCCGAAAGAAAGCGAACAATGCGGGGCCGCCGGCGGCAGTCGGGTCGCTTAACAAAACTCTCGAGTCAATGCGGGCGGCCGGCCGTTCGGGCGGCTTTCAGGCGCCCATTTGGCCGTTTAAGTGGCGATTGAATTCGAAATCAGCCGGAGCGTCGAGTGGAAGTCGAAAGCAAACGGAAGAAACGGCAAAGCACATGGCAGGGAAGCAAGAAAGAAGAAAATATTGAAACAAACGGAGCAAATGGAACAGCAATCATTGCAAGCCGCTGCTTTCAGTTCGTCCACCCTCTCCGTCGAAGCCCCAGTTGACCGCCAGTTCGGAGCACTCGCCTGACGATCATGTGGACACAGGCGGCCGGCGCTGCTCATCGGCCGGTCCTTCGGTACTCCGTCTTGATCAAGTGAGTCCCGAGCGGAAGAACGAGAATGAACGAGCGGTTTGTCTGCAGCCAAGTGGACGACGAGAGTTTGCGCGTGATCGCGACGAAAGGGAACGCAACGACGGCCGTGATCGACTCGCTTCTTCCGTACACTCGCTACAAGCTGTCCGTTCGAGCGGAGAACCACGCGGGCTCGAGCGAATTCGGGCCCGAAGGAATCTTCCGGACGCTGGGCGAGGCGCCGAAACACCCGCCGGCCATCCAGCTGCTGCGCAACGGAACGGCCGGCTGCGTGGACGTCGCGTGGAAGAACCCGCCCACCGACGAAGTGGGCAAAGCCGATCGTTGGCTTTCGAATCATGGCAAGTCGCCTTCCATTCTTTCATTCACTCTTCTCTCTTTCAGGTGCATCGAGCGGGAACAGGGGCGATGCGGGAGTGGTACGTGAAGACCAATCGGCAGTCGCTGTGCTCCCTCCTGCCCGCCGTCGAGTACGCGCTGAGCATCGAGACGGACAACGGATTTGGCTACTCGCCGCCCGCCAGCACCACTTTTCGAAGCGAAGATGCGGGTTCGTCGAGTGGAGAGGCAGAAGGTGGAAGAAGGAAGTGGTTGCAGCACCCGAAGGTCCGCCCGAGTCCATCGAAGCGAAGCCGTTGAGCAGCGACGCCATTTCGGTCATGTGGACGGAGCCGTCGGTCACGAACGGCCGGATTGTCAGCTACCAGCTGCACTACAAGAAGCTGGAAGCGAAGGGCGCCGCCACGGTCGTCCGGCTGGTCATCAACCGCGACTCGCTGAAGACCTTTGCGTACAACCTGACCAACCTCGAGCCCTCCACCGCCTACGAGATCCAACTGACCGCTTCGACGTCCAAAGGGCGAGAGCGACAAGAGCGCGCCCGTCCAAGTGACCACCGACTACGCCCGTGAGTTCCTTTCTGCCGCTTTCTTCCTCGATCCTTTCGTTCAGTGCCGGCCGCCCCGCAGATCGTGAACATGAGCTACGAGTGCGGAAGTGAGGTGCGAGTGGCGTGGAAGGCGAACTCGGCGCCCGTTTCCTTCTTCAAAATTCTCCTCGAATCCGACGGGGCCGCCCGCACGCTGAACACGAGCAAGCACGACGTGAGAGCCCTTTTTGAATGAATGGATTGTGATCGAAATCTTTCAGTTGTTGATCAAGAACCTCGCCGTCGGTCAGAAGTACGACCTGCGGATCTTCGCCGTCCTCCACAGCCGCTACTCGAACCTCACGCTCTTCGAGAGCGCGTTCTCGAAGGCCGAGAGTTTTGTGGTGAACTCTGGTTTGTTCCTTTCTTTCGTTCTTTGTCTACTCGTTCTTGTTTGTTGCAGAGAAATGTGTGCTGCAGTCGTCTCTATGCAGCGCATCGAACGAGAATTGCGTTGCGATCGCCGCCCCGCTGGATCCCGAGCAGTCGGGGCAGTCGGCCTCCTCGTTCCTGATCGTCGTCATCTGCATCCTCAGTTTCATGTGCACCTTCCTCCTCGTCATCTGGTACTTCAAAAGGTTTGAATGGACGGTGGAAGAAGGAGAACACGCGTCGTTTAGACGCTGCCTGTGGGTGAAGAAAATGCTGAAGAAGGCGGACAAGCAGAACGGCCACGAGACGATCTCCCTTGTTTACGGTTCGTTCGTTTCGCTGCTCTCGGGCCGAACGGGCGGCGCGGGACGAGTGGCCGTCGGCATTCGTTCGGTCGATTAGAAATCCCCGACCGGCCGCCCGCCCGCTAACTCGATCGCCGCCCGCCGAGCCCCGACTTCCGATTGTCCGAAACGAGGCCGAATTGTTGCAGAGACGAGCGAGTGCGCGAAGGCGACCAGCGTCCACGTCGCCCAATTCGAGCGCCACTGGCTGGAGATGTCGAAGAACGAGAATGCGGGATTCCGCCGGCAATTCCAGGTCGGTCCGTGGGGGGCGCGGGCCGCGCGAGTGGGCGCTCTCCATTTGATTTCCGCCGCCCGCCCGCCGGCCTTTTAATTCTATCGGATTATGCAAATGGGCCGTGCGCGAGGGACTGCGCGCGACTGCCCGAAATTCCGTTGATGTGCGAGAAGACAATGAAAACGTCCATTGGGGGGCGACGTTTGACGCGAATTGCGACACTCGCCGCCCGTCAAGATTTGAAACGAGCCGTCCGGGGATGACAAACAAACAGGATGAGTGAACTGCAAACCGATTGCAGGAGATCGAGAACGACGCGGAGGAGATCGCCGAAGAGCCGCCGCCCACCGACGCCCAGCGGTTGAAGGATCGCTACATGAACATCGGGGCGGTGGAGCGGACGCGCATTCGCCTCAATCAGGCCAACGGCTCCGCGGACGAGGGCTACATTAATGCGAATCACGTGGATGTAAGTGCGGGGCGAGAAATGAAGGCGGCCGTCGAACATCTGTTCGCCGCTCGATTTCTCCGCCGGCCGCCCGCGTTTTACGGCCGCTCGCCGCCGCCTTCATTTCGGTAATGAAGTCGAGAAGAGCGCGCGAGCGGCCATAAACACGGGGCCAAGAAGAAACTGAACGGAAACGAGGGATCGTCTCTTCTTTGCAGAGTTGCGACGAGAAGCGCGCGTACATCGCCACTCAAGCCCCGTTGCCGGCCACCTTCTCGGACTTCTACCAAATGGTGTGGCAGGAGCACTGCAATCTGATCGTCGTGATCACGAACCTCGTCGAGCGGGGCAAACGGAAGTGCGACGTCTACTGGCCGACGTGCAAGAAAACGCCGCTCATCTTCGGCCAGCTCCAGATCGGACTGACCGCCGAGATGCCGAATGCCAACTTCGTTCATCGCATTTTAAGCGCTCAAATCCGCGAAGAACAAGATGGCGCCGGAGCGAGTCGTCCATCAGGTGCACCTGACCTCGTGGCCCGACCACGGCGTGCCCAACACCACGTTCCCGCTGCTCTCTTTCATCAACTATTGCGCGGACATTCGAACAACCGGCCCCGTGGTCGTCCATTGCTCGGCGGGCGTGGGCCGCTCGGGCAGCTTCATCATGATCGACTCCATCCGACGGCATCTTCCTCCGCTGCGACTCGCTCAACATCTACGCCCACCTGAAACACATCCGGCGACAGCGAGCCCGCCTCGTGCAGACCCTCGACCAATACGTCTTCATCCACTCGGTCGTGCGCGAGTTGATCCGCCACGGCATCACTCGTCAATCGGTCCCTCACTTCCCGAACTACTTGACCTATCTCTACCATCAAGTGCTGCCGGATGGAAGGAGTCGCCTTCAAATGCAATACGAGGTGAGAAGCCATTCCTGGACGGATTCATTCAATTCGTTTCAGGAAGTGTGCAAATGTCCGCACTCTCCGCAGTGCCGAATGCCCAACGGTTTCGTGCGGCTGCCCGGCTACCACCGCAGCGACGAGTTCCTGGTCGGCAACTGGACGCGGGAGTGCGCGGAGCTGTGGAAGGAGGTGTGGGAGCACAAGTGCCCGTCGGTCGTCCTCTTCGGCTCCGACGCGGAGGTGGGCGACTTCTTCCGCGCCGTCCCGCTGCGCACGAAGCCGGAGATCACGATCACGGCCGCCTCGCCCAACCGGCCGGTCCACGTGTCCATCGAGAAGCCGCCGCCCAACGAGCTGATCGTGCGGAGGGACGATGCGGGACACATTTTGCTGCGGAAGGACGACGAAGAGGTCTGTTCCTCCCACCTAATCCCTCCACCTTCATCCCCGTTCTTTCAGCTGTGCGTCAAGATCGTCCGCCTGACGCCGTCGGAACTCGAAGGCGAGACGTGGGCGCAAATCGAGCGGATTCAGGACCAATCGAGCAGAAACCACCGCTTCCCGCTGATGTTCGTCGACCCCTCGAATTCCGCCATGCCGTTCGTCATCTGCGCGCTCCAGTCGATCGCCTGCCAGCTGGAGCAGGAGCGCTACGTGGACGTCCTCCTCTAGTCAGTCCATCCTCATTGGAATTCATCCTATAACTGATTTCGTTTCAGTCTCGCCGAGTACCGTCTGCGATGTTGCGGCTGTTGGCAGGCCCAATCGAACGTCGAATACATCTACGCAAAGGTCCTCGAACTCATCCACTTGCATTGCTCTTGATCACCACTCAACTCTCAATCGAAAAGTACGGGCACCCCCTCTCCTATGTCTGCAGAATCTCCCTTCCGGTTGTTCGCTCGTCGAACGAAATAAAAGTTTATTGTTTCTGTTAGAATCCCCGAGAAGCGAGCAACAATCGACTGTGATATTCGGAAGAAGAGGGACGAATGAAAGGAAGGATTAAAGCGAACCATAAGGAAGAAACGAGTGAGAATCTTGAGTGTTTGTCGTTGGTCAAGAGCAGGTGGAGGAGTGTGGAGGAGAACTCGGAAGGGAAGATTCAAGAGAAGGAATTCGTTTGGATCGAATGTACAAACACTAGAGCTTGGATTACAACAAACAAAATAGGAAGGAAATAGACGAACGAAGAAGGACAAGATCCAGCCTGTCGATGGAGGAGTGAATTCATTGCAACTGAAGAGAAGGAAGGGATATCTGAGAGGAGGACGAGTGATCACTGGGTGACTGATGGGCGGAGGAATGAGGCGAAGCATCATGAGGGGATCGGCGCGGACGGGGCGGTGGGAGCGCTCATCGAGCCGGGCGGCATGCCCACCGGCGGCTGCCCCCTTGCGGATAGTATTGGATCTTCTGGCTTGGCACGCGCGAGTCCAAATTGGCCAGCGATTGGGGCATCCCCTCCGACTGCCACTGGGGGTACATCTCGTGGCCGTTCGGCGGTCGGGCATGGGCATGTCTGAAATGAGTGGATGGACGAAAGAAATCAAGGAATCCCACTCACTCATGGGCATCGGCGGGTAGGGCATTCGGGGAGGGACGCCGTTCATCCCGTGCGGCATCGGGCCGACGGGCATCCCGTTCGGATGGGCGGGCATCATCGGGTAGCGCGGGTGGGCGTTCATCATGTAGCCGGGCGGCATCCCGTCCGCTCCGGTCGATGCGGGCGGCATCATTCCGTAGGGGCCGGGTTGGGGCATCATGCCGGGCGGGCCGTGCGGCTGCCCGTAGTACACGCCGTTCGGGCCGGGCGCCATGTACCGATAGGCGGGGTACATGTTCGGCGGCTGTTGGGGCAGCAGTTGGTTCTTGATTTGATCCAGCTTGGCCAACTTCTCCTCGCGACTCTGAACGACCTCCGGCGGCTTCGTCGGCTTGGTCGCGATGTCGCCGCTGTTCGCCATCTGCTCCAACTTCCTGCAAGTGGACGAGTAGAAAGAAATGGTTGCTCGTGGACGAGGACTCACTTGATCGGATTGCCGGCCTCCACGCTGTTCGGGTTGAAGACCTCCGCCTTGACGCCCACCTCCGCGCCGTTCTGCCCCTCGTGCTTGACGGGAGTGTCCGTCTTCGGGTGTTTGGCCAACGGCTGCATGCCGCCCATCGGGTACTGCGGCATCATGGGCGAGGCGGGGACGGAGGGCGGCGCGTGGTTGGAGAGCGGCTGCTTGAATTCGGGCACCGAGCCGGGCGGATTCAGTTGGGGCGAGGGAGTGGGATTCTGGCGTTCTTGTTGCTGAAACGAAAGCACTGGTGAACGTGCTCCCTTGCTGCAACCACTCACCGCTTGTGACTGCTTCCGTTTCCGGCCGCCACTCGTCGCCGTCGCGTAACTCGGCGAATTCCGCGCGTTCTTCGGGGCCGCGGGCGGCGGAGCGATTGGCTGCCCGACGGCGCCGACGTTCGAGCAGTGCCACTGGACGACGTTCTGCAGCTTCCCCTGCTGCACGTCGCCGGCCGCCTGGTTGGCCATCTCGCTCGTGAACACGAAGCCGCCGCCCGGTGGCGCGGCCGGCATTCCCGTTCGGGTAGAAGGCGGCGGGCGGGAGTGGCCGGCCGGCGTAGGGCGGCATCATCGGGGCGCCGTTCGGGGGCATCGGTTGGGGCGTGAAGGGGCTCGCTCGTGCTTGCGGCCCGGAGGAGGAGACGCGCGGCGGGTGGGCGTTCGGCGTGCCGATGGGCGGCGGGTGGAAGTCGCCGTTGCTCATCGGCGGCATCCCCTGCATCGGCATCCCCATCGGCATGTTCGGCGGCATCGGACCGCAGTTGGGGGCGCCCGGATAGAAGCCGTTCGGCTGGTCCATCGGCGGGTAGCCGTAGGGGGCGCGTTCGAGGTGGACGGCATCCCCGGCCGGTGCTGCTGCATGTGCGGCGGGAGGGCGTGCGGCGGCGCGTAGTAGGGCGGGGGCGGGCACATCGGGCCGTTGGGATGGACGTTGGGGTAGCCGTTCGGCGGCCACCCCCCTCCATTGGGCGGTTCGGTCGGCAGGGAGGATGGAACGTCCATTCGAGGGAACTTTCTTGGCAAGGTCTAAACAAACGAAGATACTCGACTTCAACTGGCCATCTTCTCCCTCTCCAATTAGAACCAATTCTCATAATCAATTCGAGAGCGATTGCCCCACGGACGTCTTCACGACTTAATCCTTCTTCTCATAATGACCGCAATTACGGAAGATGGAAGGATTATGACGGCCATTTGGACGTCCGCACGTCGAACTTGAAGCCAAAGGAACTCACTTCTATTCGAGGACTGATCGAAGACGAGGCGGGCGGGAAGGAGGGCGGGTGTCTGCGCACTTGTTCCAGCGACGGCCGATCGGGAGCTCGTTTAGCGGCGGTGGGGGAGTCGGCGGCAGTGCACGCGCCCGAAATGCATCTGGAAGGGGCGAACTCAAAAATCGGTCGGCAAAATAAACAAAAACCGGGCGAAATCGACGCGCGCTCGCGGCGGGCGGTCGCCCCGCTTTCCCTCTCCGCTCGATCCTCCGCCGCCGGCTGCACGTGCGGATCGAGCGAGTCGGTGGGGGCGGCGGAAAGCGGGTCAGAAGCCGCCCGCAATGAACACAACGATCGGAGGCACAAACGAGAAACAAAGACTTCACACTTCGAAGTGAACGTCACCCCCTTCTCCACGGACGTGACGATCAGCCGGTGGCCGGGAAGCCGGCGGCCGCACGCTCCTCGACGTCCCTCCGCGGATTACGCGGACGGCGTCAGAAGCCGCACGTCGACGAGCGAACGGCCGCCGGTGGGCCCCGCAGATTAATTCGACGTGTTGGACGGCGAGAACGCGGCCCCACCGAAAGAAAGCCCCTCCAAACGAAAGCCAATTGTCGGACCGAACCGCCGAAATGTTTCAATCGGCAGCCTCCCTTCGATTAGACGACGAAAAGGGGCGAATTTCGCCGCAGGTGAACGGCGCCTGATAAGACGGCGGGCAGACGGCGGCGAACGACAAAAAGAACGTCGCCGGCGGACAGCCGACCGCGACGGAAGGCGCCCGCTCGACGACTCTCGGCAAGCGGCGGAATCACGTGCGAAATGGACGAATTTCGCCTAATGAATCGCCTTTCGCACAACCTCCCCACCAAACGGAGAGATCGTGGACACGTTTGTTCAAACGAAAGTGATCGCAAAGGAAGACGGCTATGATTTGTAGAGAGCAATCCTCACGCGCCCGCGACCAATCGGAAGTTCGGGCGAGAGCGAGAGCGGCGGAAAGAAGCGCCGAACGGGATGCGTGGCGAGCGTCGTGCTCGTTTTGGCGGGAAGCGAGCCGCCGCTTTCGACGGACGAGCGCGGATCTGCCGGACGAGGGCGCGCACGCAGCCGGCCGGTCACTCGCCAAAACGAAACGAGTCGATTTCGTTCGAACAAAAGAAGGAGACGTGGCATCAGCGAGTGCTTGCACCCACCACTACTGCAGCTTGATCGAAAGAAGAAACGGGAGATAAACACGGTGGTCGAGGCGAACCTCGTGATCGGCGGCCGAGTGCAGGCCCCGAAAGCGGGCCCCCCTTTTGTTCGAACGCCAACTGGACACTCGATCGAAATCGGGAGTTTTTTCCACAAAAAGTGCAAATGACCGCGAAAAGCCGGGCGAACGAACGTGCAGCTCATCCCGCGCGTAGAGACGGGCGGGCGGGCGGGCGGAAGACGGGCGGCGGCGGCGAAGAGTCACCTTCTTCTTTCTCCTCTTCCTCCCAGCCAGCGAGCGCCCAGTGCAAAGCGCCCAGCGATTGCGGAGCGAGCCGAAAAAAACCCGCTTCGCTCCGTTCGCTCGCCGCTTCTTCCCCGCGCCCTCCACTCGCCCGCTGCCCGCCGAGCGGCCGCCTCGTCGCCCAGTCGGAACGCGGCGCTCGTCCGCCGCCCGCTTCGTCCAAACGGAGGAAACCGGCGACCTTCCCGCCGCCTCTCGAGCCGCCCGGTGGACATCCGTTCGATCCGCGGCCGTATCACGAGTTCTCCCAAGCCTTTTAAGGAAAGCAGCAAATGAGAAGCATAAGACACACCAGGTCAGCAAGACGGACAGTGCGAGACTATGGAAAGCTTTGAATGATCGCCAAACAAGCAGTCACTTCTTTTAAATAATGCCACGTTTCTTGCTGCCAATCTTGTTTGCAGCCCGTCTGAGTGATTTCATCGTTGCCTTGAGAAAATTGCGCTTGTTTGGAATAGAAACCCTGCATTCATTGTACAAATTGCACTGTTTCAAGAGTTATGGGACGGATGTTGTTGCAAGTCTGCTTGGCGAATTGATCGTTTAAAGTAACCCAGCACAAGAGCCATTGACGATGAGCAACCAAATTTCCTTCCCAAACTATCCACGAGAAGTGTGCCCTCTGCCCGTTGACGGCCGCCCGCTCGGGTCCCGCGCGGAAAGGCGGCGGTTGGGCGCGAAAAGCGGGCGAAATTCCGCCAGTCGCTCGCCGCTCGGCGTCCGCCGTCCGAGTTCGCGTCTTTCGGTGCGACATGGTCTGTCGATCTCCGCTTCTTTGCACCTCGTTCTCGTTTCAGCGCTCGAAATGTCCGTTCCGATGGTCGACGACGCGGATTGCCGCCGCATCCAGCGCGGCTTCACGAACTTCCTGAACGCGTAAGTCCCGCTCTGTCGCCTTCTTCCCACTCGTTCGAGGTGTTCAGGTACGCGGACGAGAACGGAGTGGTCCTCTACGAGAAGGAGCTCCTCTCGCTGCAGGAGGTCGAGCGGAACACCGTCTACATCGACTTCACGCACATCCAACGCTTCTCCGCCGTCCTGGGTTCGGCCATCGAGCTCCACTTCTACAAGTGAGTCCTTTCCGCTCGTTCGTGTGCATCGCTCCCTTGCAGGTACCACTCGTACATCGTGGAGGCGGTGCGCGGACTGGCGGCCGAGAGGTGCGAAGACGAGGCGATGCGGCAGGCGCTGGAGCGGAAGGAGGTCTACGTGAGCATCGTGAACCTGCCCACAAAGTGCCCCATCCGCCAGCTGACCATGGAGAAGGTGGGCTCGCTGGTGCGCATCTGCGGTCAGGTCACCCGCACGCATCCCGTCCACCCGGAGCTCTTCCGCGCGACGTTCGTCTGCGAGGACTGCGGCGTCACCGTCCGCAACGTGCAGCAGCAATTCAAATACACGCTGGTCGGTCCGCCCCTTTTTTCCCGTTGATTCTCGCTCGTCTTTCAGCCGACCAAGTGCGACAACCCGCAGTGCAGCAATCGGACCAAATTCCTGCTCGACCCGAACGAGTCCACGTTCGTCGACTACCAGCGGCTCCGCATTCAGGAGGCCCAGGACGAGATCCCGCTCGGCTGCATCCCCGCACGGTGGACATCATCGTGCGCGGCGAGGCGGTCGAGTCCGCACAGCCCGGCGACCACTGCGACTTCGTGGGCATGCTGATCAACCTGCCGGACGTGGGCGTGATGGCGACGCCCGGACAGCGCGCGGACGTCGGGAAGCCGAAGGGCGGCCGCGGACGGGACGCCGGCGAGGGCCTCCGCGGCCTGAAGTCGTTGGGCGTCCGCGATCTCAACTACAAGTCCGCCTTCTACGCGGTCTCCGTCACTCCGAGCACCGCTCTGGTTTGTTCCCCTTCCTTCTTTTTTGTATTCTCAGCTCGTTTGCAGCTGGGCGGCATCGAGTTCACGCACGACGAGATGGACCACGAGAAGCTGTGGAACGCGTTGAACCGCGACGACCAAGAGCGCCTGCGGAAGATGAGCGGCGACCGGGAGATCGTGAAGAACATCTGCGACAGCCTCTTCCCGGACATCTACGGCAACGACGACGTGAAGCTCGGCATCCTGCTGATGCTCTTCGGCGGCGTCCCCAAGCACACGACCGGCAGCCACCTCCGCGGCGACATCAACGTGTGCCTGGTGGGCGATCCGAGTTGCGCCAAGAGTCAATTCTTGAAGTGAGTTCCCCTTCCTTCTCTCTCGTGCATGCTCCCTCTCAGGACGATCAACCAGTTCTCGCCTCGCGTCGTGTACACGAGCGGCAAGGCCTCCAGCGCGGCCGGATTGACGGCGGCGGTCGTGAAGGACGAGGAATCCTTCGACTTTGTGATCGAGGCCGGCGCGTTGATGTTGGCCGACAACGTGGGTCTTTCTTCTACAGCCTTGGGCTTATTTCGCGTGTTCAGGGCATCTGCTGCATCGACGAGTTCGACAAGATGGACCCCAAGGACCAGGTGGCCATCCACGAGGCCATGGAGCAGCAGACCATTTCGATCACGAAGGCGGGCGTCAAGGCCACCCTGAACGCGCGCTGCTCCATCCTGGCCGCCGCCAATCCGATCGGCGGGCGCTACGATCGCGCGAAGTCGCTGAGCGCCAACCTCTCGCTCTCGGCGCCCATCCTCTCGCGTTTCGATCTGTTTCTTCGTGATGATCGACGACGTGAACCAAGTGGGTCTTCCGTCCATTCATTCTGAAGTTTTTCTTCCGTCTTGCAGGTGGTGGACTACGCGATCGCCCGCCGCGTGCTGGACAACAACGAGATGTGGAGCACGGAGCCGGAGACGCAGCAGAAGCAGAAGTACTCGGTGGAGGACATCCGCAGCTACATCATGTTCGCTCCGCTGCTTCAAGCCGAAGCTCTCGGACGAGGCGGCCGCCACGCTGCGCGCCGAGTACCAACGACTGCGGCAGGAGTGCGTGTCGGACGACCGCATGAGCCGGAAGATCACCGTCCGCCAGCTGGAGTCGCTCGTCCGCCTCTTCGGAGGCGTTGGCCCGTCTGACGTGCGCGGCGCAGGTGGAGCGGGAGCACGTGGTCGAGGCCGTGAAGCTCGTGCGCGACTGCAACAAGCCGGTCGTCAAGGCGGACATCCCGCTCGAGGACGACGGACTGGACGACGTTCGTTTTTCTTCTTCGTCTCTCCGATGATCCCGCTGCTTTCAGTTCGCCATCGAGGCCCAGGCGCAGTTGGAGGCGGAGGCGCGCGGCCCGCTGCGCGACGTCTCGAACGCCTCCGAAGAGAACGCGGCCGCCGCGATGGACGCGCGCGAGGAGACGCCGATCGCCCCCGAGCGGCTGAAGATCACGTTCGACGAGTACAAGCGCACGTCCAACGTGCTCGCCTGCTACCTGAAGAACGAGCAGGAGCGCCACGAGGACGACCAGGAGTGGAGCGGCGTGCGCGAGTCCGCCCTCGTCCAATGGTCTGTCCGTTTCTTCCGCTTTGTGTCCACTCGCCCCTTGCAGGTACTTGGAGCTGATCGAAGAGGACATCGAGGACCGTGGAGGACCCGCGCACGAAGAAAGCGATCATCAAGCGCCTGATCAAGAAGCTGCAGCAGGACGGCGTGTTGGTCAACCTGGAGGAGGAGGCCAAGGACCCGCTCCTGCTCGTCCACCCCGACTACGTGATCGAACTGGAGGGAGCCGACGACTAAACGATTCACTTCCACCCACTCACCCAGCAATCACTTCTCTTATTTGTTCTCATCTCTCGCCCAATTTGTTCTCATTTCTTGTTTAACTCCGTCCATTCGCACTTCCGTCGAATAAAAGAAGCAATCCAACGGCGAAGAGGAAAGAAGTGAATGTTCTGAACTCAAGTGTCCAATCGGAGCTAACGGGAACGAGTGCCCGCTTGTTGTTCCGCGAAGTGAATTCTCGTGCAAAACTCGAACCGACTGCGGCGAATTAGAAGTCGGCGGATCGTAAAGGACGACGGCGGCGGCGCGCGAACCGAACGAACGCGCAGGACCGCCCGTTTCGGCGACGGCGGCCCCTCCACGGTGTTTGTTCTGACGGGAAATTCGTGTCTTTTTGCGTGCGTCGCCCTTCTGCCCGCCCGTCTTCCTCCCCTCCTCCTGCCCGCTTCTTGCCGCCTTCGATCACGTCAAGGCAATCGGCCGCCCGCCGCTCCCCGCCGCCTTCGCGCTCATCCCGCCGTGGCGGCCGCCGCGCGCTCCGTTGCGCACACTCCACGGCGGGCTCGTGTGGCGGTCGAATTTGCATGAAAGAAGGAGTGATCGAAACGAATCAGAAGTTATCAAGTACTCTCCCTTCCTTCCAATCGTGTTTACAATCGCCCGAACGCTCCGAACGTGCACTTGCAACGGGGAATTCCACGTACTCTCGGCGCCCTTCCGTTGATAAAAGCGAGCGAGATTGACGCGTTCGCGATCCCGTGGCCTCTTTTCATTCGAACGTGTTGCAGGCCGAAATGTCCGCCCCGCCGCCCGCCGTCCGCAGCTTCGTGATCAAAGTGAGTGGAACGAGCGGCGTCTCCAAGCGGGTTGATCTCCGAACGGCCGTCTAATTGGCGGCCGCCCCGCGATCCGCCCGACGACGGCCGGCCATTCATCTTCGGGCCGCTCGAGACGGCGGCCGGACGATTTTGCGTTCGCCCAATTCAAACTTTCGCCTTTCGATCGGGCGGATCTTCGGGGATGAGTGGCAGAAACATGACATTCGAACAAGATCGGTGCTCCAGTCCGTTCTTTTTTCATTTGACCATCGTATTGGAGGGGATTTTGTACTCCAAATCAAAGCGCTTCTTCGAACGCGGAACTCTTTTGCGAGAGATCAAAAAGCGGCGGGGGCCGCGTGTTCAAGCCGGCGAGGTCTGGCCGGCGGCTTTTGACGGCCGCTCGGGGCGATCGGCGGCCGAAACGACGTCACGAAGCGTTCTTTTGATGTGCCGCCCATTCGCACGTTTTTCAGTTCGGCGGCGTGATCCCCGAGATCAGCTGCGACATCGACCCGAGCGGCCGCACGGACCTCCTGAAGCTCATCGACGCCGCCGAGGTCGCGGGCCACGTGTCGATCGTGCGCTCGCCGGCCGACTTCAAGGAGGACGCCACGCTCGAGGTGGGCCCGGCGGCGGCCGTCGTGAAGTCGCTCTCGGATCAGGTGCGCGCTTCTTCTTTTCCTCCCAACCATCCGAGCTTTCAGGAGACGCTGCTCGTCGTCCCGCTCCACGTGTTGATGTCCGTGGGGCTCGTGGTGGAGGAGGGCGTGAACTACCTGCCGTTGCGCGTCGGCGAGGTGGACGAGAGCGGCGACATCTTCGATTTGGCCCTCGTGTACACGCAGACGAAGGTCCGTGCGGGGGGCGCCCAATCGAACGGCGAAAATTCGATCGGCGTTTGTTTTCGGTTGAACACCCGCCCGCCCCCCCCTCTCGTTTCCGCCTTCCCCTCGCCGCACGCCCGCTTACGGATGAACGGGCGGGGGTGGGGGGCGAAGGGGCGAAATGAAGTCGAACGAAAGCGGCCCGAAAGTTCGTTTCGGCGTCAAACCTCCACGCGCGGTCAAATGATTTCTTCGCGGCTTCCGAGGGGTGTTTTCCCAACGGCGTGTCATGAATCCGAATTATGCCGACAGTTCGGACGTGTGCGGGAACGAAGCGGGCGGTCGGAATGCGGGAAGAAGCAAAGAACTTTCTTTTTGTTTCGGCAACGACCTCCCGCCGCCTTCTTCGCGACAACGAAGACGACTTCTTGCGGAAGGGGAACTTTTTTGTTGGCGGCACTCTTTCTTCCGCTGCCCGCGTTCCACGAGCCAGTGCGAAAGAAATATTTTTACCCCCGCCGCCTCCCCGGTCGTCCTCTTTCAATTTGCGTCCTTCTTCTTTCTGATTTTCGGGGTGCTTTCGGACACTTGGGAGTCGAACGGGGCGGCCGGCGGGCGGCGTCTTCACCCCCGACCCGCGATTGTTGTTTTGTTTCCGCCAATTGCCACTCTCCTTGATTGCGCCGTGCGCCGTTCGTTCTTCCCTGCTCGCTCGATCGAACAAGTGGGCGAAACGAGGTCGAACATTTCTTTCGTTTTCGATCATTCTCGAGCGAAATTCGAGGCTCGTTGCTTCCCGTCGACGCGGATTTCTTCTCACTTCGTCGACGGCAAATTGCGCCTTCGCGAGTCGGCGGGTCGTTCGTCTCGCTTTCCGTCGGCCGTCCCTCCGGCTTCCGCTTGCCGCCTTCTTTCGCGCATCTCGCGCTCGAGGCGCGTCCAATGCGATTAGCCGCGCGCGCCCTCGACCTTCCGCCCCTCCTCCTCGCGGACGAACGTCACGGCGGGCGGCTTCATGAAGGGGCCGCAAATTGTGTCTCCGATTGTGGCCGGGAGTCCGCGACCTCTCCGCATTCCGGTTGTTTTCAGGAGATCGCCGAGGACATCTGCGACCACTTGGACGCATGCTTCCAGCACCTCTTCCACGAGGCGATGAACTCGCCCGACTTCGCCGGCGGCCACCGAGGTGAGCGGCGAGCCGGGCGGAGGGGTTGGTGGGGGCCTCGTAAACGGAGGCCGTCTTCGTCGATCCCACGGCCAAAAGAGGCGCGGCGGCTTTACGATCGGCAAACACCGGCCGAAGAGCTCATTCCGCTCGCTTCAGACGACTTCTCGGCCATCCAGTCGGTCTCCAGCTCGTGCGTGTCGCCGTTGGATCAGGACCCGGCCGTCAAGTGCGTTCCCCCTTCTCTCCCTTCCCGCACTCGTTTGCAGTGCGAGCTTCCCGAACGTGACCGAAGTGCGGAGCCACAAGAACTGCCCGTCCACCTTCTCGCTGTCCACCTCGGTGACCAGCGGCTCGTCGAAGAACAGCCTCGATCTGATCAATGAGTACATCACGATGGTTAGTGGTCGCTTAACCGCTCGCTCATTACGCAATTGGCCTTCTTCTTCCTCTCCGATTTGCTTTGGGTTCACTTCTCTTCCGTGCGGCCACTCCGGCGGATTAGTGGCCCGCTCGTTCTTTCGGTTTTTGCCCTCCGACGCGCCCTTCTCTCCGGCGGCCGTCCCGTGACGTCGGGGCGTGTCTTGAACGGCCTCATTTGGGCGAGAAAGCCGGGATGTCGGGGGGGGAACGAGATTCCCGACTGCTTTCTTCCGCCCGCTCATCGCCGCTTCATAACGGCGGCCGGCGGGCGGGCGGGCGGGAAACAAACCCGAAACGTTCACACGCCAACCGCCGAAACGCGAGCCGACGACAAGAAACGCCAAGAATTGGCCGCGATTACACTCGCCGGGCGGGCGCCTCTCCAGCCAACTTCTTCGTGCTTTCGGGATTCCCGCAAAGAAGACGCTTCTTATCCGCCGGGTGTAATTGCTGCCGACATTCGGGGCTCCTTCGGGTTCACCGCACGGCCGGCCCAATTAAAGCGGCCGGCGTCTTCAATTTGCTTCCAGTTGCGTTCGACCTTCGGCTCGTGCCCGGCCCGAATGGGCGCATAATTGTCACTTGCGGTCGATTCGGCCGCCTCGCGAAGCGTAAACGAGAAATTAGTTCGTTCTGTTGCGTGGCCGCTTCTTCTTTCTCTCCATTCCGCTCGCATTTCGGGTGCTTTTGATTAATGTGGAGGCCGGGAAGCCAATTTCCCCCCACTCGGCCGCCGAATTAGCCGCCCGCCCGCCCGCCCGCTCTCACGTCAAAAAGAACGCACTCGGGGCAGATTTCCGTGTGGCCGCCGCTCACGTTCGCCGTGTTTTCGGAAGCTGCAACTGTTGTCGTTGGATTGGGCGAGCGGGAACCTCCCGAATTATGCAAACCGACTGAAAATTCGGGCGGGTATCAGCGATGGTCACGTGTTTCTGTTTGTCTTCTCCTCCCGCCGCCACTTCGTCCGCCCTCGCCCGCCCGCCCGCCGGACTCCCGCACAACAAACCGCTTCTCGCTTACAGCTGTCCGCGTGCCTCAGCCAAGAGGAGCTCCACAAATTCGCCATCCTTCTGAAGCGATGGCGATCCAACGAGATGCCGGTGTTGGAGTTCGCGCAGAAACTCCTCGAGCTGTACGGACAGGAGCGAAAGCACTTGCTCGCACGTTCGTTCTTCCTTCCCTCATTCGTCGATCACTTGCGTGCTTTCAGGAATGCGCTCCCTGCTGCGGGACGTGAATCGCGAGGACCTGAGCGCGTTGAGCAGCTTCCTGCAGGCCAACGGCGTGTCGGAGAACGCGTCGGTCTCGCCGCTTCTGACCGGGGAATTGAGTTTGACGACGGCCAGCGGCGACTCGCCCCGCGACAACATCAGGTTTGCTTTCGTTTCTCTCTCAATAATGGGCGCCAAAATACAAACAGCGACGAGTTTAACGGACTTCCACTCGCTATTTTCAGTGCCTGCTCGGCGACGTGGTCCGGTCGACGTTGACGGGCGAACGGTTCGCTTGCTTCTCCGGTTCGATCTGCCCACTTGTTCCGGTTTCGACGAATAAACGGTTATTTATTGCTCGTTCGAGCGGGGCGTTTAATTACTCCTTTGTGTTGTTTCGTGAGGAACACACGGCTCCCGGCAGTGGGGCTTATCTTATCGCTTGTCTCTCCTCCTTCTCTTCGAGTGACTCCTTTCCGCCTTTGTCCTTCGCGTGGATTCGTTCGAGTCGAGTAGAACGGATTTCTTTCGGTCGCGAACGGCGTGAATCCCGCGAGAGTGCGCGCGTTTTGCTTTCGGGCCGGCCGGCGGGCGTCCAATTAGCCGCCGGCCGCCTTCCGCGACGCCTCTTCGACCTAATCGCCTCGTTCTATTTCTAGATTGCTGAAGAGGAGCCGCCGTTCTCTTCTTCGCGGCCAATTTCCGTTCAATTAGATCGGCACGTCTCGGCGGATGATTCGACTCGTGCGGCAGTGAGCGCGACGATCGAAAGCGAGTCGAGGGCACGTCCGAGGAGCGACGAGCAGAAGCGGCAAGCGGGTGAGTGATTCGTAGCCCGTGCGGGCGCGAGGGTTCGTCTTCAAGCCGCCTCTTCTTCCAGTGTAAATTGTGCGTTGGGCGACGGCAAGCGAACGTGCGACCGTCTTCGGCCTCCAGCGACCGCCCGCTGCCCCCCACCCACCCACCCGCCGACTTTGTCCGCAGCCCCGAGTCGAACGGCAGCGTGCTTCTCGTAGCACAACGTCGAGCGGCTTGCTCTGGTCGCGTTGAAGCGATCAAGCACCGGCGAACCGGTCGGCAAGAGCAGTAGCACCAATCCGGACGAGCCCGCCGCCAAGCTGGAGGTCGACGAGCCGCCCACCTCGCGGTCGGCCATCAGCGGCGATGGCCACTCGAATCACCACTCGAAGGGCACGTCCGGCTTCCGCGGCCTCTTCAACAAACTCCGCAAGCCGTCCGAGCACGTGAATCAGGTTGGTTTCCGTTCGAACAAATGTGGGCATCGGAATGGATCGTTTACCGCTCAAAACAGTGAATCTTTCGGTCGATTTCTCTTCTCTTCGTCCTTGACGATGAGGATTGATCGTTGGCGTCGACCGGCCAGCTTTCAACAAGTGATTACAGCGAGTGTTTCGTTCAAATGAACGAGTGTAATGCGGACAACGAGCGAATTCTCTCACGATTGACCAGAACGGACGGTTCTCATGACCAAGACACACGAGACTTCCGAGAAATGGCGGGCAACAGTCCAGCCGATCGATCGGTTGACGGAAAGGCGGGTTGACGGGTGACGATCGCGTCCAAAAGCGGGTTCTCTGCCCACCTTCCGCTCGCCCTTCTTCCGTTTGCTCGTCGCCGTCGATCTGCAGAAACCGCCGCCTTCCGCTGCAAATTTCGGTCTGCACGCGAGCGCCCGGCGGCGTGCAGAAACTAGAGGCGAGAGTAAACGGGCGGTCGGGCGGGCGGGCGTGTGAACGAACTCTCGCGCATTCGACCGCCGCGAGCGCCGCGCACAATTGGAGGGGAAGTCGCTGCGCGGTCGTTGATTCCCGCACCTCCGCGACTTATCGACCGCCCGCCCGCTGCACTCGGGGCGTCTAATCGCGAACCTCCGCACTCTTCGCTCTCTCTTCGCATCTTTTCGCACTTATCGCGGGCTCCTTCTGCAGCGGAATTCGTCGACGGCGAACGCGGAAGGGATTTCCGCCGGTGCAGACGATCCTCTTCTTGTTTTTTTTGTTAATCAACCGGAGTGCACCGAGCCGCTCGACCGGAGCTTGGAGGCGATCCTCCGCCCGCCTCGGCAGCCGTGAGCTCATCGGCTGGCAGCCGAAGCCGACGCGGCGGGCGGATGAACTCGCCGGTTTGTTTGCGGCCGGCTTCATTTGCGCCCTCGACGGGGAATTCGGACGTCAATCCGCGGCGCCGCTTACGGTCGTCCTTCGGGCGGAAGTCGGCGCCGGATTAGCCGCTCGTGTGGCCCGAAGGTGGCCGCTTCTGCAGATTGGAGTTTTGCACACGACTTCCGCCGCTTCTTCTCGCCGCTGCTGCAGATCACACGACGAACAATCGAGCTTTCCGAAGTTTCGGGAGCTGCGGGCCACCAGCATCTAAATCGGACGTCCACCGGCTCTCCGCCTTGATTGCGTGAAGGCGGCGAGCGGAAGTGGCCGCAAAGACCAAAGGTCTCCGGCCGGCCGCCCGCCTTCTTTGCGCCTCATTTGACGAAACTCGAGTCTTTTCGGTCCCTTTGGGTTCCGAAATAGCATTCGGGCCTTTCGGGGATTCGAACCTGCCGACCGACGAGCGTTCTTTCGAGCACTCGGGCCGCCGATTAATCTCCTGCTCCCGGCGCGCGATCAAACGTTCGATCTCTAATTTGCGCGCGGCCGGGATCGTCGAACGGGACGCTCGATTGCTGTTCGTTGCGAGCCCGTCCGTTTCCGCAGGGCTCGAAAGCGAGCGGCCGGGCGGGAACGAGCGAAGGTGCAAAAAGGCGGAAGGTTCTCGCCGTGTGGGGGACATTTGCAGGAGCATGCGACGGCGAAAAGGAAGTAGGAATTCGTGGCCGTTTTGTATGTTGCTGCGTGATCGTCCGTCCGCTCGGCCGTCTGCTCCTGCAAGCGGCCGTCCCACCTTCACGCGACGAAAGGGCGCGTGGCCGTCGACCTTCTCCCTTGCGGGCAGAAGCCCACCCGCGGCACACTCGCGTTTCGTCGCGTCGGGCGTCGGGAAGTTGAAACGTGACAAAATCGGCCGACATTCGCGAGCGGTGTGGTCGAATGCAAATAACGGAGAAGGGGAGCCCTCCGGCCGCGTTCTCTGCGTCCATCTCACGTTTTCTCTTCCCACTTGTTGTTCCGCCGCTCCGCTCCACGCGAGAATGCGGGTTTCGCCGCTCGCCCGCCCGCCGGCCGGCCGCCAGCGCTCGTTTGTGGGACGCTTTTCTGCAAAAAAACTTCGAGCGCCGTTTGCGGGACGACGAAACGAATAAAATTCCCGTTTCTGCCGTCTGCAGCGTCGAACGCGGGCGAGCGGGCCGAAGGAGCGGAGAGGAAAAGAGATCTTTCGCTCGTCCCTGCGGCCGCCATTTTGCAGCCTTTTGCTTCTGCTTTTGCATCCGAAATTGCATTCGTGCCGCGTGGTCTATTTCGGGAGGGGCGGCGGTCTCATTGGCGGCCGCCGGGTCCGCCAATTGACACAAACGGCGGTGGAGTTCGCCGCGCCTCTCCGTCAATTCATTCCGTGCGGGCACCTTTCGCCTCGGCCGATCTTTGAGGTCGCTGATTGCGGCCGCCGCGGCAAAGTTCGTCGAGGGCCACAATCCGCGCCATTTGACGCGCCGCGGAGTCCCGATTCGGCGCCGCTTTCTGCAAACGCGGTCGCCTCCAATCCGCCGCCGCCGGGCCGCCAAACGCAATTACTGCCGGCTGTTGCAAAAACTACAAAGCGGACACACCAACTCGTGCATTTCGAGAGTAATTGAGTAGCGAGCGCGTCCACGCACCGTACTTCCCGCTCCGACGGCCGCCGCTCGTGCGCCGGCCGTCTATTAGTCGCGTGATTCCATCGCTCGGGATTGCGGCCGCGTTTCGTATCCCGAGCCGGGCGGTGATAAACAGGGCCGAATAGGCGGACAGGACGGGCGGCCTAATCTCCCCTCCAGTCCGCACTGTTGCCGTCGTTCGGCCCGAGATTTCCGGATTAGAACGCGAGGGGAATCAGGCTCTTTGCTTCTTCGGGCCCCCCGCCACTTGTGTTTCGCGTCGATTCGCCCCGTTCGTGTCGCCTCATTCCGCGCTCACTTCCGGCCGCTTCAGCCGCCCGCCGTCGCCCGTCGACCGAGGATTCGCCGAACGCGCCGTCTTGCTGCCGATCGCCATAAGCCGCTTTGAATTGCCGATCGTCCGCAAACGTCGCCGGTCGCCGGAGGGCCGCCGTCCATGTCGCGGCGCGAGTGAAGAGCCGCTCGCCGACCAGCCGCCGCCCCGCTCGTCGCCCAACATCGCGTCCCCGGCCGATCAACCGTCGAGCGGCGATCCCGCTGCCGCCGCGGGCGCGTCCCCGATGAGCCGCGTGCTCTCGCCCGCCGCCCCGCGGGACGTGGCATACGCGGAGGTGAGAACGGAGCGGATCGATCGGTTGGGGGCAGAAAGTGCGTGTTCGCGGCCGTTCGACGATTAACCGGCGGCTTCTTTTTGCGGTCGCAATGATCGCGGTCGTTCTTTTTTATTAATTTGCCCGTAGCGGGAGGTCTCGCCGCTTCCTGGAATCGCCCCGTTTATCACGACCCGTCCCGTCCAAAAGGGCGTCCGTAGACGACCGAGACGCCCACTAATCAGTTTTGATTCGATCGTTCGAGTCTGAAGTGTCAAATTTTAAAGTTTTAATTGAGTAGACTAGGGTTCAAGTTTAAGTCTTCTCTCATTCATGTCCTCTTTCTCTTTCCTTCTTCCTTGTTCTTCTTCCATGAGAGTTTCAAACATCTCCAATCCCTCACGTGCTGCCGAAAGCACCTGCCGGCGCCCTTCTTCCGCCTTCTGCGGCTGCAGCGAGCGCGTCACGCGGGGGATCTTCGAGTTCGTGGATTCCGTGGGGCAGATTTGGGCGCCGACGTCCGCATTCCGCAAATCCACGAGCAGCAGCGAACAAAATGAGATCCCGCGGAAATGTGAGCGGTCGGCCGGCCGGATTCCTTCGACTTCGCTCGACGCCGCGCCCGCAGTCAATCCTCTTGGCCGTCGATGGACAAAAGGAGATTAGCGAGCGGCCGTTGCCGTCGGCGCCCGATTTGCCGGCCGTTCACCTCGAACTCCGCCGACCGCCGAACACGCGATGTTTTCCGCCCGCTCGCCCGCAATCGCCGCCTTTCGCTCAAAAACATCTGAACGGGAGGGGAAGGTCGGTCGAACGGTTCTTTTCACACGCACGGAGTAAACAGAAGAGAGAGCTTCTGGTCGAGGGAACGCCGTCGGTTCGCTTTAATTTCCGCCTCTCGCGTGCGGGACGTCGATTAAAACGGGGGATCGATTCTAAGCCGCTCTCTCGAGGGTTAGTGGGAAGGAAAGCTTTGCGGTCGACGAGCCGAACGTCCGGGCATTTCGGACGGTCGACTGGAGCGCTCGGAATCGCCACTCGTCGAAGGGAGGCGCACGGCGACGGCAAGCCGTCTCGTGGCGTCAAGCGGGCAACTCGACCGCCTTCCGCCAACTTCATCCGCTTGCTCTCCGGTTTTATGTTGCTGTTTCTTATTGGTTTTCCGCCCGCCCGTTCATCTTCCGCTCGTGGTTCGGCCGCTCGGAAGTCCCTGGAGCCGCCCGCTTCCGGTCGAATTATTACGCGCCTCCACTCTCATTTCCATCGAGACGCCGTCCGCCCATCAATTAGGCCGCACATGGCTGCAAATTGGCACGTCTGAACGGATGAAAGCCGGCCGCGCGCGCATAACTTTTGCATTCGATGCGGCGGCCGCCTTCATTCTTTCCGCTCGCCCGCCCGCCCGCTCTCCGAACTGCCGTCTTCTTATCGCCGCCGTTCCCGCACGAACGAATGTTGTTTTGATTCGTGCGTGTTCGGCCCGCCTGTGGATTGATCGCTTGTTTGAGCGTCCTTTTCTTCTCGCCGCCGCCCGCACACCGTGGAGTCCAACGAGAATCCCGACGGCCAAGAGCGGCCGGGAGGAAGCGGGAACAATTGGCCCTTCAACATGTCCTCCATGTTCAAGGGCATCCTCAAGTACCCGTTTACGGTAAACGATTCATTCCGATGCCCAGAAGAAGCAAAATTCGATCACTTCAAGTCGAACTCACTCTAATAATTCATTCTTCTTTAGGTCCAAGTCGGAGGTCGAGTGTACGACCAGCAGGAGATCCAAAAGCTCATTCCCCAGCTGGAGGAGAGCATCGAGAAGAAGGACCGCCTTCTCCGACAGGCCCAAGCGCAGATCAACGACCAGCAGCAGCGGATCGTCAAACTCGAGGGCGATGTCAAGCAATGGCAGACGGAATGCGACAAGCTGCGCTCGGTCCTCATCCAGAAGGCCGAGAGCAACATGGCGACCCCTCCGGCCTCCAAGACCTCCCAGGCGGAGGAGATGCAGACGGACACCATCCCAACGGTCGGTTCTTTCCGCTCCCAATCAACTGAAGAGTGCTTTCAGGTCCAAACCTCCGTCGTTCCCGAACAGCACGAGCGGATCATGAAGAAGGTGGCCGTCTCGGCCGAGCCGCAGAAGCTGGACACGCAGAAGGGCACCCTCCAGCACCACCCGAAGAGCGCCGGCTCGAAGCAGTTGATCCGGGATGCAGTGCAGAAGAACGACTTCCTCCGCCAGCTGGCCAAGGAGCAGGTGATCGAACTCGTGGAGTGCATGTTCGAGATGCGTGCGCGGGCCGGCCAGTGGGTGATCCAAGAGGGCGAGCCGGGCGACCGGATCTTCGTCGTCGCCGAGGGCCAACTGCAGGTGACGCGCGACGGCAAGGTGCTCGGAATGATGGGCCCGGGCGTGGTCATGGGCGAGCTCGCCCTCCTCTACAACTGCACGCGGTAAGCGGACCGCCGATGCAAGCGCTTATCGATGGCGTCTGCTTCAGCACGGCCTCCATCCAAGCGATGACCGACGTCTCGCTGTGGGTGTTGGACCGCTCCGCCTTCCAGAACATCACGATGCGGCTGGGCATGGAGCGACACGCCCAACTGATGAACTTCCTCCACAAAGTGGCCATCTTCGAGAACCTCGCCGAAGATCGTCTCTCGAAGATGGCGGACGTGATGGACCAGGAGTACTACGCGGGCGGCCACTACGTCATTCGGGAGGGCGAGAAGGGCGACACCTTCTTCGTGATCAACTCGGGCCAGGTGCGCGTCACGCAGCAGATCGAGGGCGAGCCGGAGCCGCGCGAGATCCGCATCCTCAAGCAGGGCGACTTCTTCGGCGAGCGCGCGCTGCTCGGCGAGGAGGTGCGCACGGCGTCGATCATCGCGATGAACCCGGGCGTCGAAGTGCTCACGCTCGACCGCGAGTCCTTCCTGAAGCTCATCGGCGACCTGGAGGCCTTGAAGCGCGACTACGGCGACCTCCAGCGACGCGCCACCCACTCCGCCCGCTCGACCCACTCGGCCGCCGGCCACACCTCGTCCACGGCCATGGACCTCTCCTCGCCCGACCAAGACGATGATGCCCGAGCCGATGGGCGAGTTCGCGGGGCTCCAGCTGCGCCAACTGAAGCGAATCGCCACCGGCGTGGGCGGCTTCGGTCGGGTGGAACTCGTGTGCATCAACGGGGACAAATCGCGGAACGTTCGCTCTGAAGGCGCTGAAGAAGAAGCACATCGTGGACACCCGCCAGCAGGAGCACATATTTGCCGAAAGGAACATCATGATGGTTTTTTTTAAACCCCAAAAAATATAAAAATAGAAACGAAGACCGACTGGATCGTTCGGTTCGTTCCTCTCCTTTCCTTCCTTTTCACTCATTCCAACTCCTTTGCAGCCTGTACACAACGTTCCGTGACAGCAAGTACGTGTACATGCTCCTCGAGGCCTGTCTGGGCGGCGAGCTCTGGACGACGCTGCGAGATCGCGGGCATTTCGACGACTACACCGCCCGCTTCTACGTGGCCTGCGTGCTCGAGGGGCTGGAGTACCTGCACCACAAATCGGTCGTCTATCGCGATCTGAAGCCCGAGAACTGCCTTCTGACCGTGCACGGCTACTTGAAGCTAGTGGACTTTGGTGAGTGCTTTCCGTGCTACGTCCCTTCCATCACCCACGGATTGCAGGCTTTGCGAAGAAGTTGGCGAGCGGCCGGAAGACGTGGACCTTCTGCGGCACTCCGGAGTACGTTTCGCCCGAGATCATCCTGAACAAGGGCCACGACCAAGCGGCCGACTACTGGGCGCTGGGCATCTACATCTGCGAGCTGATGCTCGGACGACCGCCCTTCCAAGTGAGTGGACAAACGAGGAAGAGGACTGGACGGGGGTTGTTGCAGGCGAGCGACCCGATGAAGACGTACACGCTCATCCTGAAGGGCATCGACGCCCTCGAGATCCCGAACCGCCGCATCGGCAAGACGGCCACCGCTCCTCGTCAAGAAGCTCTGCCGCGACAATCCGGGCGAGCGGCTGGGCTCCGGCTCGGGCGGCGTGAACGACATCCGCAAACACCGCTGGTTCATGGGCTTCGACTGGGAGGGACTGCGGACGCGCACACTCAAGCCGCCCATCCTGCCGAAAGGTGGGCAGTCCGTACGACACGGCCAAGTGAGCAGAAGGCGGCAGGACGGGGCAATGATTGCTGGTGTTTAGCTTCGACAACTACCCGCCCGATCAGGACGTGCCGCCGGACGAGCTCTCGGGCTGGGACGAGGGGTAAGCGGTCGGAAATTCCTGCTCTGCAGTTCACCTTTTTCTTTAGATTCTGATGGAGCGAAGGACCGATCGAATGCACACGTTCATCCTCCGCCTCTCTTCTTTTCCCAATGCTTCTTCCTCCGTTCGTCGTTGCTCCACTCGGGTGTTTCGTTTAGGCGATCTTCTTGTCTCATTTGTTCGTGAGTATTTAACGATAGATTGTTCGCGTGCGGTGATTGCATCCCTTCCGTTCGTCCCATCACTAATCAATTCCCTTCTCCGGTGTCCCCCACGCGTCCCGAACGCAAACAACCGACTCTTCCGCGTATTTCCCCACCCATCAACCGAATAAACGCTCGTTCATCTTCCTCCCCCTCAATCAACATTCTTCTTCTTCTTTGTTTCGGTCCTCTTGTTTCTTCTGATGCCCAAAACGTATTCATTTCTGCCACTTTCATCTCCCTTCTCCGTTGCTTCTTCTTTAGCGCAAAGCAGATCAAATAAATCCGTTGAAATTACCGAAAACCCGCTGAGGCAGGAATGATGTGATCGGTTGGCTCGATTAGAAGTCTTTCGTTTAATCTGCGGGCAATTCACGACTAAGAGATCTACCGGGTGAGGATCACTCGAAAAGAACGTCAGGCGGATCGATTGAGTGCTGGACCGTTAGGAGCGGAAAACTGAACCCGCAAACTCGAATTGCTCTCCTTCTTCTTGTGGCAGTTGTCGCTGAGGATCCTGCAAACAAACGAGAAGGATATGATCGGGCAGTGATCACAAAGGCACTCACCAGTCCACGCTGAAGACCCGCAGCCCGCCTTCTTTCGACTCGGGAGCTCGTGGGCGGGCGGGCAGCTTCGGCCGTCTGGAGTTCGTTGCGGAACTTCTGATGGCGGCAGATGGCGGGGTCGTGTTCTTCGGCCTCGCCCGGACACGCGCAGGAGGCCGTCCGGGAGCCGCGATTGTCGAAGTCGCCCGTCTCCTCGAAGCGGCGGATCACTTTGCTCACGCTGCAAGCAACAGTCGACGAGCAACAAGCGAAGCGATGCTGACCAGGAGTGAGTGACGCCGATGGCCCGCGCGATCGTGATCTTCCGCGCGCCCTTCGCGTAGAAGGTCGATGATTTTCCGTCGATCGCAGGCCAAAAGCGGGCGGCCGGAGATGTACGGACGACCGAATCGGTTGCGCGCCGACTCGCCGACTGCAATCCATTCGAGTGATCAAGGAATGAGGGTGTGGGAACTCACTCGTGTCCAGCGGGAGTTGGCAGGGAGCGCTCGAGATGGTCGGTGCACAGCCGCCGGTGTCCGCCCCCACGACCAGCGAGTTCTTTTGGTTCAGGGCTCCGTAGAACTCACACCACTGCTGGAACGAAGAAGAAAGAGATTGCAGGAAGGATTGAATGATGGGGAGCTCACGTTGAGGTTCCACACCGCACTGCTCATCGTCAGCATGTTCACGTCCATCGGCTTCGACTACCGTAGACGAACGAAGGGACGAAGAAGCGGAGGTTCACGAATCGCGCGGCCGATTCGCCTTTTATGCGGGCCGGCGGGCAGCAGTGGATTCGCCCGAAGATTTGAAGCGAGAAGGTGCGAATTTCGCAAAACGCGCCGCCTTCCGCCCGCTTCGAGCAGCCGCTTCACGATCACCACTTTTGTTCACGCCTCCGCCCCGCTCGCTGTAGATCAGTTCGCATAAAAACCGCGCAGAGGATTGATTGCCCTCATTAGGGCGTCATCCCTTGCGCCCGCCCCGCTCGTTTCAACGCGCCGCTCCCCTGATTCCCGCCGCTGATAGGCGTTCGGGGCCCGTTCCCGCTCCGGCTTTCTGGAATGTCCAGGCATGAGGAAAGCGGGCAGGATGTTCGGGTCCTCGACGAGCGATCCGTTGGCTGTCACGCGGCCACTCGATGTGTTGCTCGATCAGCCGCTCGCTGTCCTCGTGTTCACTTCCTGATCGCCAGCACCTCTTCGTTGTTCCGAACGAACGGCGAGATGAAACGCCCCGCGCGACACACGCTCGCCGCTCGCCGTCGATCGCGCGAGTGACACCGGCGGCGACACGCGAAGTGCGTCGCGAATGACGGATGGCCGACGGGAGCGGACGGCAGCCGTTTTTTGCCGTCTTCCGTTTGCCGCAACATTTCGTCGTTCTTCTCGCCTCTCGCCCATCGCGCCACTCGTTCGGAAGCCCGACCGGCGACCGGGCGATTCATTTCGCGCTAATGGCCGCCCGTTAACGCCTCCGCGCATTCCGAATCGCTCATTAAGCGGCGAGAAGAAGCATGAAAGAAATGAGTGGAGTGTACGGTACTCGACAAGATTGCCCCGTTGTTGTGCATCGCTTCGCATTCGAATCAACTTCGCAATGGAGATCTCGGCGTCGCCCAAAGGCGGCTCTTTTTTCCAAAGCTCGCGTGCCGCCGCTCCAATCACTCGCCGCCGATCGCCGGACGGGCGGCGCGGATCCGCAGCTCAAAAGCGTGCCGCCGCCCCCGAATTGTTGCGAACCGGAGGCCTTGGGATTCCAGGGGTGACTCGCGTGATGGACGAGCCGCTTGCCGCCTTCCGGTTGCCCTCTTCGCTCCGTCCGAGCGAGCGGTCAGAAGTTCAACCCGTAGGCGGGGTGTAAAACGAACACAACGATCAGCGGCGAGCACATGCCTTCGAGTTCCATTCGGCAATCAAAAGTACCAACTGAACGGCCGTCCATCATCGCCCATTCGCTCTTCTTCGTGACATTTCGCTTCGAATTCCAAAAATCGCAACGTTCTCTCGTTGAACGTCCAGAAGTTTCGAGCCAACGGAGTTGCTTTCTTTGCAAACAAATCTGATTCCCGTTTATGCAACCAAGACCTTCGAATCGAGAGCGGATTAGACGCCACTTTCTCCCGTTCGCCCGCCCACCCACCCGCGATTACGCCGATCGGCTGGATTGGTGTCACTGGGGGCTCAAGAACACGACGATTGCGGGCGGATTACCGAAATGACCGCAACTTTCGACCGCTCCGGCGGCTCAACTTTCGATTCTCGCCGACCGCCGAGTTCGTTCGACTTCCGCCTTCTAGCCGGTCGGTTACTCAATCCTTCTGCTTGCTCCCCACTTTGCTCTCGAACACGTGGACTGGGCCCACCGACCTCCTTGTTGCTCGAAAGGGATCATGACCATCGAGCTCCAGTGCAAATGCTGAATTCATCGGTTGGTTCGTGGTGTCGATTACTCGTGGATGGCCGTTGTTTCAGCGGAGTCTCTTCGTCCTCGACTACGTTCTGTGGACTGCCTGCTTTCCTGTTCGTCTTCTGCTTCATTTCGACCGGGGATTCGTGCACACCGACGGCCGCCAACAACCCGCCGGGCAGCGGGGGCAGGCGGCACGCCGGCCGGCTGCTGTCCGCCGCTCGTCCAAACGACCACCAGCAACACGGCGTTCGCCGATGGAACGATGACGTTCGTCTACAACGATAACAACTGCCGGCAGACCGTGACGACCACCTGCGCCTCGTGAGTGCCGCCGGATTGTTCGCTCTAAACACGAGGGGAGGATTGCAGAACTCAAAGCACCTCGCTGAACGCGGCGATCGTCGTGAACATGAACAATTTCCTCGTGTTCGGCCCCAACTCGGTCACCTTCCCGGGCACCTGCAACGCGAACAACCAGTGGGAGATGGGAACGCCGCCGCTCGTCGTCCAAACGATCGAGTGCCGGCTGAGCACGATGACCGGCTGATTTCTTCTCCGGAAAATAAACCGTTTATTTCTCCTCGTCGGGCTGGTGGAATGCCTGCCCGGATTACTCGAGCGAACGAACTTCGGTCTCCCAATCCGAAGTGACGACTTTCGGCCGCAAACAAGAAGGAATGCGGGCGTCGGCGGCCAGAAATCGCCAATCCGATCGCCTTTGCGGGGCTTCGGCGGCCGCGAGCCGAAAAAGCGGCCCCGAAATGGCGAGCGGTCCCGCCGCGATGGTCGCCAGTCGGGGCGTGCTGGCGGTCTCGCGTGCGTCGGCGGTCGCCGCCGCCTCTCCGCTTCTTTTCGGACCGCCGCCCGTCTGAGCCGGAGGTCGGGCGGGCGGGCGGGGGGGCAGGCAGTTCCCGTCGTCTGCCACACCACGAGAATGATGTGCGTGTGTCACGTTTGCCGAGCGATTTTTGGCGTTCGGCCGCGTGCACGTCACTTCCTTGCGGACGAGTCGATCGGCGGCCACTTACAGCGACGCTCGTTTCAGCACCCGTCCGACCATTCGCCCACACGAGCGGAGCGGCCAGCGGACGGAGGTGGGCGCTGATCGAATGGTGGACGAGATGGACGGGAGCGGGCGGGACTCCTCGGACTCCCCGCTCTCCGCCTCGCCGCCCTTCCCCATCGCCCAGGGGCTGAGTTGGCCCGAGTTCTACGGCCTCTTCGGCAAGCAATGGTGCGGCGATCCCGAGAGGTTCGGCCACTACCAGCCGGACGTTTCCAAGATGTCGCATCAGAGTGAGTGTTGTTTTGACCGAACGGTTGTTTTCGTCGCTTGTTTACTCGCCGATCGATTGAGCGGACGATCATGAGTTCTCTCTGCTTCCAGACGCCATCTACTTCGGGGAGTTCCCGTTGAACAGCGGACAGAACGCGAAGTACGTCCAGTGCAAGGCGAGTCCTCCTCTTCCATCGCTTCCGTTTAATCCGTTCGCTCGTTCAGGAATGCGGCCGCTTCCTGAAGCTCGTCGGCCTCACGCATCACATGCGATGCCGCCACCCGTCGAAGACGCGCGAGCTGAACGCGACCGGCGAAGAGGTGCCCGAATTCCTGCTCTCGCCGCCGCGCTACTCGTACTCCGGCCGGACGTCGCCCATCAAGCAGCCGCTGCAGAACGGCGCGCCGCTCACGTACGTCGCCAAGCAGCTGGACCCGACGCGCGTGTTGATCAAACGGAAGTTGGTTACGGCTGTGAACGGGGATCACGTACGTCAACTTTTCCTTTCGTGTCTTTTTATTCGCTGTTGTTTTGCTTGCAGGTTGCTCCCGAAGCGGCGTCGAAGCGGAAGCGACCGTCGGACGCCGAGGCGCCCGTCGAGGTGCCGCCGCCCGCCCCGAACGGAGCGGCCACTTCGCAACAGCCCCGACCGACTCCGCCTGCGCCAGCCGTCCGTCAGCCAGCCGCCGAAGGTCGTGGATTCGGACTGCGTGGCGTTGCGGACGCGGAAGCGGCATCCCGAAGTGCAGATCCTCGACCTGCCCCAACACACGCGCGGCAAACACCCGCACTCGCCGCCCAAGCCGCTGCCGACGATCGTCGAGGCGAAGGGCTCGAAGGACAGCGGGCTGGGCTCCCAACACCAGACGCCCGCCTCCACGCCGCCGTGGGAGTCGCAGCCCGCCCAGCCGGAGATCGTGGTGTTGGACGACGACACGGCCGACCGCTTCCTCCACTTCGGACGTGCACTCGAAGGAGAACAGCCCGGCGAGCGAGTTCCCCAACCCGACCACCTTCCTGCCGCCCTCCAACGGGACGTCGATCGAAAACCCGCCGTCCACGCCCGCCTCTTCGGCCCGCTCGTCCGTCGGCCCGTCCTCCAACCTTTCCGCCCCCGACGAGACGCTCTCCGCCGCCCCCACGTCGGTGGTCAACTCGGTGGACGAGAGCACGCAGAAGTCGGTCGGAGTCTGTGCCGGAGGAGGAGGACGCGGACAACGAGGAGAGCTGCAGCGAGCGCTCCGCCTCGCCCGAGATGCCGCACCTGGAGCGCGAGGACCTCTACGATCCGATGGACGAGGACGACGAGGACGAGAACGGCGTCGCCTTCGAGCCCCTCTACGCGCCCGCCCCGCAACACGCGCCGACCACCGCGCACGTCGTGTACGGGATGCCGCCCCAGCACCCGATGGGCACCTTCCGCGTGCCGGTCGTCACCTACGCGCGTCCCACTCTCCAGCAAGTGAACCCGCCGACCTTTCGCATCGGCCCGTCCCCCCCGGGTGCTCCGCCACGCCTGCTCTTCCTCCGCGCCGTCGCGCCGCCCTCCGCGGCCCAACAGTCGACTTCGCAGCTGCAGCAGCCGCTGCGATTTTTTTCGATCCCCCGCTTCGGCTAGAAACGAGGTCGCGTCGGTCGGCTCCAAACCGCGCAGCGCCGGAGCGGGGGCAAAATGCTGGACCTCGACTGTTCCCCCTCGGCCCGAACCTCCCGCCGCCGCCGCCGTCCAATCCAGCGGCCGGCCCGACGCCTCGACCGCGCACTCGGTTCGTGTTCCGCCCGCCCCCGCAGCAGCCGCCGCCAAACGGGACCCGATAGCGGAGCTCAAGCTAAAGATGGAGATGCACCAGCGCGAGCAGATGGGGACGGCCGTCGCGAAGGTCTGCCATCCTGCGCTTCCTGGCGGCCCACGCGACCATCAAGCTGAGCGCGCCGAAGCCCAGCGAGCAGCGCCGCAAGAAGGCAGCCGGCCGTCGTCGTCCAACCGCCCGTCCCTTCTCGTTCACCCCCGAAGTTCCGCCGAAGATCCACATCCTGCGGGCGGTGGAAGACGGTGAGTTCCTTAGATTGGAAAGCGGAAGAAACGAGTCGCCCATTCCAGAGCCCGAGGGGCGCCCGGCCATCCCCACGCTGGGCCTGCAGAACTGCAGCGATCCCGCCTCTCCGAAGACGTGCGTTCTGCTGAAGCGGGAGCAGGAGCTGGAGCACTGCCGCACCACACGGCCGCCGAACGTCCCCTACCCGCCGTCCGCCTCGCCCCTCCGCCCCTCCCGCCATCCGTTCGGCGACCGGCCGTTCAGCGCGTACCGCCGGACGCCCATCCGCTCCACCGGCTACTCGATGCCGCCCACGCCCTCGCTCGTCTCGCGAGGTGGACCCCACGTTCGTCGAGCTCGTCTCCGAAACTCGAGCCCGCACTCGGCCGCGTGCTGGAGTCCCGCTTCCTGCCCGTGACCACCGGCGGCGTGACCCCGCCCGAGGTGGACTCGGGGATCGGCTCGAAGACGCTGACCGTCGGCTCGCCCGCCACCTCCGAGATGCTCCAGCTCGACCTGACCGCCATCGAGGACGACGTCCACGGACCGCACCGGCGGGCGGGCACCTCCGCGTTGTTCATTTCGCCCGCGATGGCCTCCGCCCCTCTCCAGCCGCCTCAACTCGGCCTCGACCAGCGGCGGGCGGAACACGCGCTGCGCCCAAATGACGCCGCCGAGCTCGGTCGAGGGCAAGAAGAATGGAATCTCGCTGCGGCACGAATATTTGAGTGAGTCTTCTATTCTTTCCCTTCCTTTCTTACTCCCTGCTTCTTGCAGGAAACTCCGCTCCGCACTGCCGAATCCGACGAACCGAGCGCGTCTGCACGTGGTTGTGTAAGTGCAGCGACGGGCGTTGATTCACGCGTGCTCATTCGCCCATTTCAGTCCGTAGTGCCGCCGGCGAGCCGCCCGAACAGCCCTGAAGGCGGTCGATGCACGTGGGCGGATGGTCCGGACGTTCTCTCTGATCGAACGCTTTTGTCTGTACAGTCCTTTCGTTTATGCACGCATTTCGGTTTACTCGGGAACAAAAGGGTTCTATTTCGTTTATTTCGTCTCCTTCTGCCTGCTCACTCCCGCACACGAATCCCCCCCTTCCTTCCGCAAGTCATCCACCCATTGGGCGCAACACGTCGATTGTCTCCTAGTCGCCCCCCTTCTCTCTAGTCATCCCCCCGCCCGTCCCGCGAAAACTGAGATTCCGCAAGTCGCAACGGAAAATTGAGGCCCAAAGCGGGAGCTCATTAGACGATCCCGCCGCTCATCTGGTCACCTCCCGCCCATCCGTTGACTTCCTCCCCCTCCCTCCCCTCCCCCTCGACTCGTTTTTCACCCGCCCGCCCTGGAAGAGGCGGAATTCACGTGTTGGTTTGAACGATCGGACAACTCTCGTCCTCCTTCCTTTCTTTCGTCTTCCATTTCGGGTTCCTATCGCATGAACTGTCCTCCTTTCCCGCACTCACCCACCTTCCCCCCCCACAATCCTCCCTCCACCCTCCTTTTGCCATTCATATTGGCTCCCTTCCCCCTTCTTTCCTTTTGTGATCGCAGCTTTGATCGAATGAATTTGGACTATTCGTAGCTTGGAGGTGCTCGCCGAGAAGAGAAGATCGAATAACGGCCTTCCGAGCCAGGACTGCGTTGGATCCCGTCCAGGAGTGAGGAAGCGTTGGCTGTTGCCTTGATTTGTCGACTAAATTGAGTCAAGAACACGAGTCATGGGTCAACGGAAACGGGAGAAAGTTTCGAGTCTGAAAGGAGCGAACAATCGAATGTTTTGCTCAACCATTGAATCAATCGTCCAGCTGTTTCTTGTTGCCGGAAGGCGGGCGGCGGCGGGCGAATTCAAGCGGTTTATGTTATCCAATGAAAATCCGTTCCTTTCGGCCGTCCGTTCCGCGAGCGACGAGGCGAGCGGAGCGGCGCGAATTGTTGGCGGTTCGACTCGGCGCCCAATTCGATTTGCGCGGACGGGAATAAACGGTCGGAAGTCGGCGGAATCGAGCCGCTCCCTCGTCTTCCACTAATCTCGCCCGCGTGATGTTGTCATTTCAATTGGCGAAGACAACAAGTCGACCTTTCGGCGGCCGGTAATTGGGGGGAAGGACGGCGGATTGAGCGGCCAAAGCATCGTGACCTCCGCCGCTTCTTCTTCGGTCGCCAAGCCGTCGCCGCCACTTCCGCCCCGTCCGCCGACCCGAACGGCTTTTGTGGCCCGAATCGCTTCGCGCCCGCCGAACACAATGGTCGCCTAAAACCATGGAGTCGAGACGCGTTTCGTTTTCAAGTTGCGAGCAGCCGCGAGGACGAGGAACTCGCTGGAGAGACGCCGTATTGTTCGGATTTCCGTCTTTCGGGCGTGATTTCGCGTTTGGCGCCCGTTTGACGTTCTTTTCGCTTCTTCTTTCTTCCCCGCACGCCGAGGTTAATGCGGATGTTTCGGTCGACGTCACGAGCGCGGCGGATTGGGCGCTCAAAAGAGCCCCAATCCAAACACGTCCCTCGGATTTGCCCTGGGCGGTCGGCAAGTGGGTTGCGGCCGTTCGGTCGAAGAAAGTGGACCGAAAGCTCGAACGTTTTGTGCAAAAGCGATCGTCGAAGCGGCGGAAGTTCGTGTACAAAACGGAAGAATACAATCGATGCCGCCGTCTAACTCGGCCGGACTAATCGGCGGAACCGGCGGCATTCAAGCTGTCTCTCGTCTTCCACCTTCTTCTCTTCGGCCTCGAATTAAGACGGCGCCCTTTCGAGAAGCGAATTGATGGCCGAAGAGCACGAAGAAGGCGTCTAATCGTGTCTGTTTTCTGTTTCTTTGCGTCCGCCGACGTTCGTGATGTTTCGATTGGATTCTGGCTCTCGCGAGTCGATTTGCGGCTTTCCGGACGGATCGTCGCTTCGAACGGACGCGCTCGTTTTGTACTTTGATTCAAACGTTCCGTCCCTTCATGCTTGCTCTTTGTTCGGAGTGGAGCAGTCGACTGTTGCAGCTTCACTTCTTCGCTGTTTTTCCCAAAAATCCGCGGCCAAACTGCGAAACGCCTCGAGTCAAATCGAATGAACGAAGAAAGAAGGCGGGCGGTGGTCGGAGCGGCGAATCCCCGCTTTTATCGTTTTTATTAACGCCGCGAAGAACAAAGTGATTATGGTGGGTGGACGGGCGGGCGGGCGGGCGGTTGGCGGGTCTTCTCGCACAACCGAAAAGAAGAACGGGGCGGATTATTCGCGGCCAAGTGAGCCCAATGGAAACACGCGGGGATTCGTTTCGTACGCGAACTTTCGATTTGCCCCCCGTTCACGAGGTCCACTCGAACACGCCGTTCTCTCGCTTCTTTCGTGATCCCTCCGCTTTCTGCTCGTGTCCGCAAGTCGTCATTCACGCCTCCACTCGGCCGATTTCCTCCGGGATTCGAGTGGAGAGGCGAAGACGGCCGCCGATCCCCCGAATTCCTTCGGTTTTGATGTCGGTCGACTCATCAGCCGGCCGGCCGTCTGCCGTCGCCCGTTGGAGTGGTGAGGTCACGAAGGCGGCAAGTGGGCGGTTCAACCACCAATTTCCGCCCACTTCCGCCTTCTTCGTGGCCGCCGATTACCCGCAGACAATCTCGGACTGGCCGCTTGTTGGCCGCCGCTTACACCCACTTACCTGCCGGCGACGTTCGATTCGACCGGCCGGCAATTTTTGGATTAAAACCGACGGTCGACTTACTCTTCTTTCTTCATCCTGTTTGTGTGAGATTACCCGTCCGTCCGCTTGTTGATTGGGTGGCATTTCGAGAGGGACGGACGAGACGGCGCGTACTCATCGATTCGTTCGTCCTGTTTCGAAATCAATCGTTCTCCTCGTTTCCCCGATTCGTGGATTTGTAAGGAGGAAGGAGAGTTCTCCACCGGACATCCGCGTTCGGTAATCTCCGCTTTCATTCGACCGACTGGTAGACGTGAGTCATCCTGTGCTCTTGGCCCCTGGCGAACGGGCGGATTAAGGACGAAGTGGACGTGAGGCTTGGATCTCATTTTTTGCTGTGAAAATGACGTTGCCTTAAAATCTACCGCCTTTCGTTCGTTGGAAACACGGAGTGATCTTCGACGTTCGCCTCCGCCCGTTGCACTCTTCCGTTCACCCACTCTCGAACGCGCAAGAGCCGAAAGCCGCAACAAACCCGAGGCGAACGTCAAAGGAAGCCGGTTGACGTCTACAGAGAGCGGTTTAGCGGAGGTCGGGTGGACGAACGGTCAGCTTTTGATCTTTTCCCTCGTCTTTGGAGCTGGAAGCGGGTTTCCGGCGGCCGTGTCGTCACTGCTCGGTCTCGTTGGGTGCACGAACACCCGGACGGCTAATTGGAGATCCGCCCGCCTTCCTCCGGTTACTCACTGCTTCCACTCTTTGGCCTCCGTTCGTTGTTCCTTGTTTCTAATTCGAGCACGTCGATTGTCCCCCGAATGCTCACTTCTTGAGCCGCCGAAATGGCCGAGAGGTGGGCAGCGAGGGACGGCGCCCGCTCTTCTCGCAACCTGCCCGTTTGGGACGGCGGTCGAGAGTCGCGGGGAGAAGCGGGAATTACCATAAATTGTGGCCAAGAAGTGGGACGGCCGGGATGCAAATTGGGTTTCGGCCGATCGTCGCCTTTTTGTCTCCGAAGTCACTCGGCGGCAGACGTCCGCCGTCCCGTCGAGGTGCTTTCGTCCAATTGGGCCTTCCGGGAAGCTTTCGGCGCCCTCCGATTCGTGCAGGTTGGAGACGTCCGTCTGCCGCCCACTTCTCCCGTCTTCTTCGGCCAATTCCCCGTTGATTAGCCGCGAATTCGAGTGACGTGCCGGCGGGCGTGATCTCCCTCTTGTTTGTCACCGCTCACTCATTCTCCAGCCTCTGCGGACGATGCGGACGTCGCCGAAACGCGCGTACGGCTGAGCGAAGCACGACGGAAACCGGACGGTCGGCGGATGAAAAGAAGACGCGAAGCCGACCGCCGTCTTCCTTCGGCCGTCCGCTGGCCGCCGCTCCTGCTCCTTCCTTCCTCTTGCTGGTCGATGGAGCGCAGGGACTGCGGACGGTGATCGTCGAGGGGTTCGTTGGATGACTCTCCGCCTTCAATGGACCTCCTGCTTCAGGGACATCATGCTGGGCGGCCTGTTCCCGATCCACGAGGCCGGACGCAACGCGACGCAATGCGGAGGAATCAAAGCCGACCAGGGCCTCCAGCGGATGATCGCGATGGTCTACGCGCTGAAGCTGGTCAACGACGACCCGCTCATCCTGCCGGGCATTCGACTCGGGGCGCAGATCCTCGACACATGGCACGCGCCTTCCTTCTCAATTTCCGAATCATAGCAAGAGGTTTCAGTTCCGTGGAGACTCACGCTCCTCGAGCAATCGTTGGACTTCATCAAATCGATCTACTCGAAGGATCTCATGTGCGCCGACGGCTCCCGGGCGTCCTACCAAAAGCAGCCGATCGTCGCGGTGATCGGCGCGGCGTCTTCTCAGGTCTCCGTAATGGTCTCCAGCATGCTGCAGCTCTTTCGTGTACGTCTTCTGTCGTGTTCTTTACAATCATCCTTGTTTGTTTGCAGATCCCAATGCTCTCTTACTCGTCGACGGGTGTTGAACTCAGCGAAAAGCCTCGGTAAGCGACTACGAGAAGTGATTCACCCACTGCTGTTCGTTCAGCTTCGACTACTTCTCGCGGGTCGTTCCGCCGGACAACCTCCAGGCGAAGGCGATTGCAAACGTGATCCACAACCTCGAGTGGAAGTTCGTGCACGGCGTCGTCGACTCGGGCAGCTACGGCGAGCGGGGGAATGGATTCCTTCCGGGCGGCGGCCACCGAGCGCGGAATTTGCATCGATGGAGACATTCACAAAATTTCGAGGAGGTGGACCGACGAGCAGTTCGAGCAAGTGAACGGGCGACCTTCTCCTTTCATTGGCTCTCCTTGCAGAGGAACTCCTGCTCCGCATGCGGCAGTCGAACAAGGCGCGCGGGGTGATCATGTTCGTCGACGAAGACAACCTCCGGCGGCTGCTCATGACGCTGAAGCGGATGGTCGACAGCGGCGCTCATCCCGAAATGCGCAACTATTTCTGGTACGGAGCATCAAAATCCATTTTATCTTACTTCTCTCGTTTTGAAGGTTCGTAGCCAGCGACAGTTGGGGCATGAAGACGGCCGTGATCAAGGGCTTCGGTGAGTGGAATCAACCAATGCTCACTCAATCGTTCGTTCAGAGGACATCGTGCGAGGCGCCATCACGGTGGCCCCTCAAATGCGGCACGTGGAGGGCTTCGACGACTACTTCGGCTCGTTGGGGCCCGAGAACACGTTCCTCTCGGAGTACTGGCGCGCGTTGAACTGCTCCTCGCGCATCAACGAGAACTTCCAGCGGTGCTTCGAGAACGTGAACTACAAATTCCGGCAGGAGGCCTACGTTCCCTTCTGTGGTCGATAGCGTCCGAATTATGGCAAAAGCGTTGCACACCTACATCGACGTAAGCATTCTTCTTTCACCACTCATTCCCTATTCGGTTCTTTGAAGACGTACTGCCGCTCTCTTGCACTGGAAGCACTGCCATCTGTCGCGCATTGGATTTGAGGGCTACCGACTGCAGAAGTTCTACAGGAATCAATCGCTCGAGCGTGAGTCTTTCTGCCATACAAACTTCAGTCATCCTCTTCTTTTAGCCAACGGGCCCGCCCTGATCGATGAGCACGGAGATGGGATCGGGCAGTACTCGATCTTCCAGCTGGGGCCGGGCGGCATCTACTCGGAGGTCGGCCGTTGGAATGCGGGCAGCAAGATGACGCTGGCGGTCGACGAAATCCGAAGAGGGACTTGCAGGTCGGGAAAAGGAAGCGAACAAACGAGCAAGCAGCTTGTTGCAGGCGATCGACAACAGCACAGGCGCTTCCGGTTTCCGTGTGCAGCAGCCCGTGCCAGGGGGCTTCTACAGGGCCTATCAGGACCTGCAATGCTGTTGGACGTGCATCCCCTGCGACATCACGACTTCGATCATCGTGAACGAGACGAGTTGCGTCCAGTGCCCGCTCGGGCAGGTCCCGAACGTGCGCTACGACGCGTGCCGCTCCATCCGGCCGGTCTACCTCGAATACACGAGTCCCTGGGCGCTGATCCCGGCCGCCTTCTCGCTCTGCGGACTGATCGCGACGACCTTTGTGGTTTCCGTCTTTGTTCCGCTATATCGAACACGCCGGTGGTGATGGCGTCCGGCCGGGAGCTCTCCTACTGCATGCTTTCCGGCATCGGGCTCTGCTTCATGTGCACCTTCGTCTTGGTCAGCCGACCCGTCCGTGGTCATCTGCTCGATGTCCCGCCTGATGATCGGCCTCGCGCTGTGCGCGATCTATGCTGCGATCTTCGTCAAAACCAACCGCCTTGCCCGCGTCTTCAAGCCCACCACTCCGTTGAGGCCGCGCTGCATCTCGCCGCCCGCCCAGGTGGCCCTCTGCGCGGGGATCGTGATCACGCAGCTGATCGGCTCGCTCGTCTGGCTGGTGGTCGACCCGCCCGACACCGCCATTCAGGTGAGTTCGCCTCTCGATGTCCACTGAATGCAGTGGTTCGTTCAGTACCCGACTCGAACCGAGGCCGTCCTCACGTGCAAGGCAACCGCCTCTCATCTGCTGCTCTCCCTTTCGTTCAACATGCTGCTCGTCTTGCTTTGCACCTTCTACGCGTTCAAGACGAGGCAGATCCCAGAGAACTTCAACGAGACGCGGCTCATCGGCTTCACGATGTACTCGACTTCGATCCTTTGGCTTTCTTTCGGTGAGTGGAGAAATCACTTGCCTTCAGTCCCTGTTTCTTTTCAGGCCCCATCTACTTTGCCACGCAGAACTCTTTCCACATTCAAATCACAAGTGAGCTTCCTTCCTAGCTGACTAGAACTGACGCTTCGCTTTCTCTCCAGGCCTGTGCATCTGCATTTCGATGAGTGCTACCGTCGCTCTGTCCTGCTTCTTCTTCCCCAAAGTGAGGAAATAGGGGAGTGGTTTCAACTATAAATGCGTGACTGCAGGTGTACATCTGCCTGTACGCGCCGTACAAGAACGTGCGGAATCGGAATTCGGCGGTCGGCAAGCTGGTCAACCAGCAGATGCGGTTCATCAGGTGAGTGGTCGTCGAACTGGGATTGGAATGAACGTGAACATCCCCGTTGTTCTTCCCCCTCATTGCACTACAATCAACCCTGGGATTCTCCCTTCTTTCAGCCAAATGACCACGCCGAACGAGATCCCTTCCCACCCGCCCACGCGAATGGGGCTGGAGCTCTCGACTAATTGCACGACGTCAGCCTCGGCGATGGACGGCTCGACCACGCACGCGGCTTCCTTCGTGTACGTTCTTCCCGGTTTACCACATGCACACTTCTCCTTTCATCCACTTGAAACGAGTGAACGAATGGGGCTTTCAGCCGAGGCGAGCTGCAACGAAGCCCAGCATGGAGTCCCGCGCCCCACGCCCGTCCCGCCGGGGCTCGACGAAGCCGCACAGCCCGCCGCGGGCGGCGACCGTCCAGCTGAGCTCCCAAAACGACGACTTCGACTATTGTTCGTCGCTCTATTCAAGTCAGTCCGCCGACCGCGCCCGCCGCCCATCGCCGCGCGAGTCTTCCGGCGCGTGCTGCTGCCTTGGCCGCTAACGCCGAAGGTGGGCGAGGAGGAGAAGGTGCTGGAGTAAAAACGGCGAGTTCAGGACTGCGCGCACCGTTGATGAACAGCGAGTTCATCAAGCGGCTTTGCAACGGCGGCTTCAACCTGAAGACGCGCCTCACCTTCCAGAAGGGCTCCATCGAGGAGGAGTCGGAGAACATCGACGACGACGACAACGAGGACGAGCTCGTGACCGACGAGGTGGAGACGGACGACGACGACGAGAAGGCCGAAGACCCGCGCGCCCGACTGCTTCCGCCGGATCGACTCCGACCAGCAGTCGCCGCCGCCCATCCAACTCCTCCTCCACGAGATCAGCAACGACTCGTTCGCCACCTTCCTCTGACCCGCCTTTCTCCTCTCAAACCGGTTGTTACCTCAGCTTCGATCAGGACTCCCCTTTTTCGATCTCCTCCTCGTGTTCTCTTGGCCGTCGGGTCGGCCATCTTCCCTTTGTGAGCAATACGCCCTTCTCTTCCTTCTGACTGCATAAACGAAAAGGTTTATTACTACGAGAAGAATGAGAGGTCCAATCTTATTACAGGTGGTATTTACAAAAGAACGTCGAAGGAGAGTGATCGCTGGACTCCAAACGAAGAGGGAAGAAGAAATGATAAACTCGGGTAATGTACACGCTCCAGAAGCTAAAGCCCGAAGCAGGGATCGCAGCCCAGTGCGTGCGCGGGCGACGGGCTCATTGGACGAGTTTGTTGAAATCAGTGATATTCGAACGGAATGGAGAGCGAGGGGGAGCGGAAGAATGAACGGGCTCCCTTGAAAGAAGGAGAGTGGATGCAGATCATGATCGTTTCGGAGTGGAGATCGGTGCGGGAGTACAGGATAGGCGGAAAGAAAGGAGAGGTGGGCGGATCTCCTCGTCTCTCGACCACTCGATCAGGACATCGCGTTCGCATTGCGCGCCACGTGCGAGATGCGCGTCGAAGTGAGTCGGAGCATTTGGAGTTGGCGGATGGCGGCGGTCGCTGAAATCAAACGACCGTTCCCCCTCCTCATCGTTTCTTCTCCGCTCACCGTTGAAGGCCTTCCGCCACTTGCGTTTGGCCATGCTCCGCTTGAGGTGGGTGGCCACGGAGTTGTGGATGTCCTTCGTGCCGGCCGTGTTTCCGCTGATCCTGAAGCAGGAAGGAAGAGTGAGCTCAATTGGAATGAGGGCACTCACCAAGGATGAGCCAACGCCTGCTCGCAGCTGTAACGCCGCTCGGGATCGCAGCACATCAAGTGGGAGATGAAGTCTTTGGCTGAACACACGATCATTCCCCCTTCCTCTCGCCTTCTCGCACTCACCGGAATCGGAAATGTCGTCCCAGTACGGGCTGTCGAACTCGTACTCGCCCTTGATGATCTGCGCGAACAGGTTGGCGTCGTTCTCGTCGTAGAACGGAGGATAACCGCACAAGAGGATGTACCTAAAGGAGATACATGCTTGACGACATTGCCGGAAAGTCATGAAGTGCTTACGCGATGACTCCAATCGACCAAACGTCCACCTGCTTTCCGTAGGGCTTCTGCTGGAGAACCTCGGGGGCGACGTAGCCGGGCGTTCCGCAAGCAGTCGCCATCAGGCCCGAGTCCTCGGTTTTCGAGAGGCCCGAAGTCGGAGATCATGATCTTCGAGTCGTCGTCTTGCGAATAGTAGAGGAGATTCTCGGGCTTAAGGTCGCGATGCACGACGCCGTTGTTGTGCATGAAGGAGACCGCTTCGAGGACCTGCAACACAGCCCACTGCTCACTTCTTCCTTCCCGAACGGAACTCACCTGTTTGATCAAATTGGAGGCATCTCGCTCGGTGTAGGAGCCCTTCTGGACGATCCGATCGAACAACTCGCCGCCCGTCACGAGCTCCATCACCAGGTAGACGTACGCGCCCCGATCTTCGAACGTGTCGTACAACTGCACGATATTCGGGTGGCGGAGCCTAAAGAACGGAGAGAATGAGCATCCAGAAGCAGAAAGAGGGACGTACTTTCTCAACACTTTAATTTCGTTCTCCAACGACTCCTCTTGCCTTTGAGCGCCTTCTTGTCGATGCACTTGATGGCGACCATCAAATTTAATCCAGTTATATGGTAATTTCCATGGATGCTTGCCGTTCCCGGCTCGAAGCGGCACTCCGCCTTAATTACGCGAGAGAAGGCGCCCGTGCCCAGCGTCTCGCGGGCGTCGTAGCGATCCCAAATGGACGGCGTGGGGCTGAGGTTCGCGAGATTGCTGCCGTTGGCGGCAGCGTACGGCGCAGCAGAACCACCGATCGCCGGCGTTGCCCGACGCCACGAGCCGCCCGCCGCTGCGACGGCCGCCGGACCGCCGGTCATCACCATCGCGGCCGCACTCGCCGAAACGACGGAAGTGGGCGGCTCGGAGGGCGCGGGCGCGGCGGGAGGGGCGGGCGAGCGGCGCGGCTGCAGGAACGACGGAAGCATCAAAGGCGACGGCCCGGACGCCGTCCCGTAGAACGCCGCGGCCTCGGCCGGCAGTCCGTGGAAGGCGGGCGCCGGTGGGGGCGGCGGGATGGGCGCGGCGAACCGAACGAACGGCACTCCCGCCTCGTACTCGACGCGCGGCAGTTGGCGTCGAAAGGAGCCGGACGGGAAGTGCGGCGATTGCGGAGTGAAGGCGACGCCTACGGTCGCGGGCACTCGATTGTAGTGGTGATAGTGACTGCAATCACCGGCAATCACTCCCTTCTTCCTTCCTCCCACTCACGAGTAGCCGTCAAAGTCCAAATCCGATCGGTGCTCGCGGCGAATTCGCGCCGACGACGCGCGATTGCGGCGGGGCTCGCGGCCGACGAACTCGCGGCTGGCGGGCGACGGGTGGCGAGGCGGGAGGTCGGATTCGTCGTCCGAGTCGAACGGCCAGTACGCGCCGAAACGACGCGTCTCAACGAGCGAGTCGGGCGCCAACGACCGCCCGGCGATTAGCGACGCTGCGCGATTGGTGGGGAGAACGGCGGCGGGGGGTGGAGGCCCGAATGACGACCACTCGCTGAAAGAAGACCCTCGAGTACAGACTGGAGATACAAATCGACGTGCACGCGCGTAAACACTCGAATGTACACGAGAATCACGTCAGCAGAACGAGCGGCAATCACGATGGCAGTTCGCATCTCCCAATTAGCCACTCGAAGGTCGCAATTACGGCCCGAAATGGCAGGAAAGCGGTGGATTCTCACTAGTGAACAGCCGAAAAGAACGAGCGGCCTTAATTCGACTAATGTCTGTCCACATCGCCGAGTGCAACCGGCGGATGGGATTAAAAGGCTTGGGGGGGGGGGGGGGGGGGGGGGGGGGGGGGGGGGGGGGGGCGCGCTGGACTTTTCCAGCTACAGTCTACCATTTAAAGCCCGTCAAGGTTCCCTCACGGTCACTCTTACACGCCCCCTGCCGGCTGCAAATTCACCTTTGTTTTGGAGGTCTGCAATTGACAACGAAACCATCCAGCCTCTAATGGGCGTTTTTAGATTCAGCACGATCGCATCTATCAGAAACCGAGATGTCTTTTTAAACGTCTGTGTCCATAGTTCAGAAATGTTTGCGGGGGGCGGGCATTGAAGAAGGCGAGCTTAAAGAGCAAAGAAAGAAGCCGCTGATCACGCAATCCGACGAACAAATGAGTGGGTTCTGCAGGAGAAAGAAGAAGAAGGCCGCGGGTACAAACCGAGCGAAATGCCGAATGATTTCCAGTGGAATCGAACAAACGGCCCTCGAGTACGTGACTTCAGAAGAAACGTGTGGACGGGCGGTGTTCGAAGAAGAAAGACGAAGCGAAAAGGACATTCGCGGGGCCGAACGGACGGCCGAAAGCGAGAGGAGTGGAATTAATCCCGACAGCAGGGAGGCGCAAATCCGTTTCAACGTCAAAAGCGGATGTCGGCGGCGGGCAGAAACCGGCGGGATGCATCAGCGATCGCGGGCCTCCGCGGTCGACTAATCCGCCCGCCCAACTACGCAATTCATTCGACGAAGTCCCTCGCTTTGACGTCCACGCGAGGATCGAACCGCCCGCTCACTCGAGAGCTTCGAATGCCGAGAGCAAAGTGGAACGAGCGGCTCGAATTCTTTCCGCCCCTCCACCTCGTGGCCGCTCGACCGAAATCGTGGGAAAATTCCCGAACCGCACGTGATCCCGCCGTCCATCACTCACTCGGCTGACCGCCGGCACGCCGACCGACCCGCCCGCCGGAGGTCGGCGGGCCGCGAGGAATCAGCGGACGCCGCCGAGTGCGCTTCGGTGCACAAAGAACGGGTTTCCACAGTCCGATTTCACGGTAAATGGGCGAATTCGGGATGTTGCTTCTTTCCTCTCGGTTCTCGCTCGTCGGCATCTGCTCCCGCCATTGTCCCGGCCGCCCGCCCGCCGACAACAAACGACGAACACAATACGCGAACTGCACGCGCACAAGACGGCCGCCCGTCGGAACTTCCGGAGCGAAACAACCGCCGACTGCGGCGAGTCAACGAGCTGAAGAAGGCGAGAATAAACGAGTGAGTGAGCAGTGGGCCGAAAATACGAACGCTGTTTACGAACGGGGAATTCCAATTACACAAATGAATGAAAGAAGATTCGAGCCGGACAATCCGGCCGCCGCGTTCCGCCCGTTCGGTTCACAAACACGCCGCTTTGGGGCAGACGGCCGCCCGCCCGCCGCATCTGCAGGATTTGCGGCCGAGCGGCCAGACAGCCGCCTCGGCCGGCCGGCGGGCAGAGCGGGCGGGCGGGCGGGTCTCTGATCGGGACTCCGCGGGCACCCGACTCGTCGTTTGTCCCTCTAATTGACCGTGATCTCCGCACACGAGAAGGGCGTATTTTTAGGTAGGAAGAAGAGAGGAGAAAGCGAGGACGAGAAGCGAAGAAGGCGGGTGTTTTCGAAGTCGTGCGAAACGCCGAGCGGGCCGCCGGCCGAAAGCGCTCGCCGCTCGTCGCCGGAGTGAAATTCGGGACTCCTCGCCCTTCGAATTGATTGAGTCGAGTGTTCTCGTTTATGTCCTCGAATAAGCGTCTTCAAATTGCATCTCGCTTCTCGGGAACGCCCGTCCGCGGGGTCGAACGAGGCGGAACGGTCGGGATCTGATTAACCGGCCGGCCGGGCGGCCGGGCGGCGCGGAGAGACGCGAAAAAATTGCTGAAATTCGCGAGCCGCCCGGGAATCCCGTGGGAGAGCGAGCGGCCGGATGGCGGAAGTTTGGCGGCCGTTCAATTCGCCCAACGAGTTCGCGGTAATTACTCACGACTGGCTGGCCCACCGCTCGGCCGTAAGTGAATTGGGGGCTCATAAACGGCGGGAACGAATTGGAAACGAGCACGAATTCCCGCCCGGCTCTGCACAAACTCCACGCGGCCACCCCATGCGGGCGAAAAGCCGAAAGTTCGGCCGGCCGGCTCGTGAACATTCGCACGTGATTTCGCCCGCCGTCTCTCCTTACCGGCCGCCGTTCCCACCGGCCGGCCGGCCGGTCAAACACACGAACACTCCTCGAATCGAATAACCGCCCTGCGGGTTCCCGAAATTCAACCGAAACGGGCGGCTGCGGAAGGAGAAACTTGAATGCATCAACAAACACGCCCGCCCTCCCTCCTCCCTCTCGCCCGCCCGTCCTCTTGGCATCAACCCGCAAATTGTCAAACGAGTTCGTTTTCCGTCCGTCCACTCGACGGCCGGGCATTTTGGACCCAAACCAATTAGTTGGACCCTCGCCCTCACCACTTGATTGTGACTTCTAATTGACGAACACCAAAACAACCCCCGGTGGACGGTGCGAGGCTATCGTAAACGAGCGAAAGCGCTGCCCGTTCAAAACGCCTCGACCTCCGCCTCTTCCGCGAGTGATTCCAGGAAGGCGGCCGTTCGGCCGGGAGTTTCGGCGCGTCGAAGCGGAGCGGCGGCCGATTCCAAGGGCCGCTCGATTGAATCCTTCCGCTCGAACCCGTTCGGAAGCAAGCCGAGCGGAAGAGACCGCCAGCAAGCGAGGAGTAGGCGAAGATTAAAGTCGGGGGCTGCAGTCGGAATCCCCGCGCTGTCAATTGCACTTCGAGGACCCTCGACGGCGGGCGGATTGAAATGCGAAGGTTGAGAGGCGAATCCCCTCCGTTTTGATTAAAATTCGCATAATCTTTACGGAAAACACGCCCTTCGAAAGTGGCCGGCCGCTTCACGTGTGGCTGTCGGCATGATTGGCGCCGTCCGGAAACTCGAAGAAACGAGCGGAGCGGAATAAAAGCCGCCCGCCCGCCGCCGCCGCGAACAGCCGCCGCCTTCTGGCCGTCGCCCGTCTTTTCGCTTCGCCGCCTCGCCGCCGGCCGATTCGAAGCGGAAAGAACGGGGTTATGAGTCCGTTAAATGCCTGCAAGCCCACGAATCGCAATAAAACCGAACAGAAATCCCATAGACGGCGCCCATTTCCCGGCTGATTCCCGCACGAGAACCGCCCAATCGCCGCCAATCCCAATTGGAATCCACGAACCCGCTTTATACCCACGAATTGACGTGCTCCTTTCGAAATCGAATGACCTCAAAGGGCGGCGGCGTGATCGAAAGCGGGGCCGGATGACCGCCGAGCGGAGGCGAGAAGTTCGGACGGCCGATCACTCACTCGTGTTTCAACGCGGAAATCCCCGCAACGGGCGGATATTTCGGAAGATTTCTGGTCGCTCGAATCGAGAGAGCGGGCGACAAACGTGGCCGCCCTGCTCGCCTCCTCGTTTCCAAGCAGCGGCAAGACGAATCACCCGGATGTTGGCACGTATTCCGCATTTCCGCCCTCGACTCCAATCCAGCCAGCGGAGAAGAGGACTTGAGAAGGAAGACACCGAGTAGCGCGGGTCTCTACAATCAAGCAGAAGTTTCTCCAGAATGTAGACGACAAGAAGCAACCAAAAGGAAAGAAACGGACTTCTTTCTACTCGCCAGAAGCCCCCGCATCCACTTTCATTATGAATGCGGGCAGGTAAGCGGCCCAAAATAAAATCCGCTCGTCCGGTCGGTCCAAATGCGGCGGAGAGCGGAGTAAAAAGCGGAGTTTCCGCTTCGGCCTCAAGCGGCGGCCCTTCGGCGGGCGGCCGGTCGGGAGCCGTCCAGACCGCGGGGAGGGCGGCGGCGAGCAGCGAAAGTGGCGGGTGATGTCATCCGCGTGGCACGAGGGAACCGCAGCAGGTGAGAAGCCGAAAGCGGCGCCCGCTTTCCAAATCCCAGCCCGACCAGAAGCCACAAAGTTCCCACCAGACGCATTTCAACACAACGGAAAGCAGCGGAGGCGTGAAGAACGAGCCCGAATTAGCGGGCGGAATCGACCGTTTCGAATCGAATGACGACCGAAAATACTCCGCCGTCTTCGGTTCGTGACGCAGTCCGCCCGCTGGCGTCCGGCCGGACGTCCGAACACCTCCGCCTACCCCCTGCAACGACGGCCGCCCACAACGAAAAGGAGGACGGAAGAACGGTCATCTCGCCGCGTGGTTTGCTCTCGGAAAGCTCATGAACTGTGCGAGAAGAACGGCCGGCAAACTTTGGCCCCGACGGACTCGAGAAATTCGCTCCCGGAATTCGGGCACTCGCTCCCGCACACGCCGCCCGCCCGCCCGCTCGGCCGGCGGCCGTCGAGAAGCGAAGAGCGCGGGAAAAGACGGCGGCCGGCGATACCAAACGGCGGCGAGGACGAAGAAACCCGCCGGCCGTTCGAACACCTCCCTCTCGTCCGCCGTCCGCTCCACTCCGTCTTGTTCGCCGAAGAAACCGACTCCTCGCATCTTCCCGCGATTCTTCATCCCGCCCGCCCGCCCGCCCGCGAAGGCTCCCGCGGCCCGCCGCGCTCCCAACCCGAAGGAATGAGTGAGTGGCGGCGGCACACCGCCGACGGCCCGCTGAATGGACGGGATAACGAGCGGAGTGGAGGAAGACGGCCATCTCGCCGATTCCACCTGCTTCTCCCCCATTGCGAACTCGTGACCTTTGTGAGCAGGGCACGATCGCTTGAAATACCCCCGAATGAGCTCCAAATGACACACACTTTCCATTAGGAATTCCTGCAAAGTGACCTGCAAGCGAGGACCAAAGTACGCGGCCGGGCGGCGGTGAGCGAGTGATGAATCGTCCGTTCGATTTGCATAAGCCGGTCGCCCGATCGGACAAACGCCGACCAAAAGCCGCCCGCCCGACTGTCACTCGTCGCTGTCGGCTGTTTGCCGCCAATTCACTCGTTTTCCTTCGATTAAACTCCGCGTTTGTTTCCGAATGACCCGTGTTCAAGGTGGCCGTCGTTTGTACTCGGGGATTCCCCTCGATTGTACTGCCGACCTTTCCGTTTCGAAGTGGAAGGATTCAAAGTGGAATCATTCGTGTTCGGGAAGCAGGAAGAAGACCGAAGTGGAGTGGTTCCGCTTGCTTTCAATTAAAACGGACGGAAATAGCCGCTTGCCACAAGTTCTTTACGAACGAAAACTGCTTCCTTTCGATTAGCCCTCCATTCATCCGACGGCCCTCGTGCGGGAGTCCCATCGGAAAGTGGCTTCCGCCACTCGTTTCAAATCAAAATAAACAGAAGACATCACGCGTCGTTCAGCCATTTTTTCGAAAACAATTCGGGGGTGGTGCGTTCTAGCGTGTGGCAGCCCATCAACCAAGACGATTCTTCATACCAGTGCTTGCAGGAAGCATGAGGATCGACCCACGAGAAGTGAAGCCCTGCTTGTGGTGCGCGGTTGTTTTCTTCGTCGGTAAGAGCATGGGAGAACACAGAGGATGGACAGTCCGATGACCACCGCTCTCAGCCGTCGTTGTAGGGATCGCTTTCGCCGTGAATGCGAAAGACCCCTTGATTGTTGACGAATCGAACCTGCCAGAAGCACGGATTTCTTCTCCACGTGCTGGACATCTCGCGCGGGGAGCCGGCGGCCGGCCTCAAGCTCCTCTGCTTCAAGTGGAGCGAATCCACCGGCCAATGGGTGGAACTGCGACAAACGTTCACCTTTTTTGCTTTCTTCTTTCTGATCGCTTGCGTGTTGCAGGAAGACGAACGAGAACGGACGAGTGGGCAGCGTGCATCCGAATTTGGACTTGGAGGAGGGCACCTAGTGAGCGGATGGCGGGATTCACTCATCAGTCGGCTGCTTTCAGCAAGAATTCGATTCGAAACGGCCGACTACTTTGCTCTGAACAACCAAACGGCCTTCTTTCCGTACGTGGAGGTGAGTTTGAAGGTCTTCAGTTGGCTTGTGTTGATCTCAGAGGCTTTCAGGTGGTCTTCGTGATCGCCGATGCCGCCCGCCACTACCACATCCCGCTCACGTTGAGCAATTATGGCTACTCCACGTACAAGGGACAATAAGCACCATTGACTGCCTACTCCCTCCTGCCACATTTCACTTCTTTCTGCAACGAGAGTGCCTTCTTTAATCGACCGTCTTCTCGAGTATTCGTTGGCCTTCTCGCTGTTCGAATAAACGCGATCTTTCGGAAGTTTAGTCACGTTTGTCGGCCGTCTGCTCCGAACTTTGCGAAAGGCACGACTACGACAGCCAAGCGGAGTCAAATGAGGAAGCGAAGGAACTAAGTTGCGAAGAGGACCGCCGTTTAATTTCCGCTCTGCAGTCGAAATCCCCGACTTCCGCTCGTCCGGCCGCGAGATCATCGGCCGGCCGTCTGGGCGGGAAGAAGGCGGAATTTAAAAGGAATTTCTGGCGGGGGTACATTAAGCGCTCCAACCTTTAAACACACCATTTCCGATGCCCAGATCGGCCCTGGGGGGGCCGTCCGCTCGGCTCAATGGGCCCAGCTCCAGGGTTCTTCAAAACCGAGAGGTCGTTTTTGAACGTGCGTTTGCACTGGCGGTCCGAATTCAAATGCCTAACCGCTCTAACCTTCCTTCCCGCATTCGCTCATCACCCGACCAGCGACCGCGATGGCCGCCGCTTGGCACGTGTTCAACGAGAAAGAGAAGGAACTGCTGCGGACGAGCTGGAGAGACGCTCGGCAGCGACATGACCGGGTATTTCTGAACGGAGATGAAAAGGAGAGTGGTTACTTGCTTGCAGGCTGGGAGTCCTCGTGTATGAAATGATCTTCAAACAGGCAAGTGCACACCAACAGTTCACCTCCAAACGATTGGCTCTTTCAGTGTCCGGAGGCCAAGCTCCTTTTTCCGTTCATGAAGTACAAAACGGACGGAAGTGAAAAGAAGAGCGACGAGTTCGCTTTCCAAGCTCTTCGTTTCGTTCAGGTGGGTTCCTCGCTTGTTGAGAGAGCTCCAATTCGTTTGTTTAGATCCTGCAAACAGGGATCGACCGTCTGGACGACCTGCACGCGATGGACGCCGTGCTGGACAACCTCGGCCGGCGGCACGGCCGGTTAGAACGTCGGTCGGCTTCAAAAAGCACTATTGGGTGGTCTTCCGCGAGTGCGCCATCTACAACATTCGGAAAGTGCTGGAGAAGAAGAAGGTGATGAGTCGAGAGAACGTGGACGACGTGATCATCAGCTGGCGTTTTCTCCTCGAAGGGATCATTGCGCGCATCGAGGTGAGCACTTCTCACACTCTTTCAATCCTTTTTATGCTTGCAGCACGGCTACGAGAAGGACCTGATCAACCGCGCTTCCTCCATCGACGAGCGCGGCGAGCCCAACGTGCCGCGGAAGATGAGCGCTTACTCGGGCAGCACCGACTCCAACGCCGCCTCTTTGGGCTCTCATCGCGAATCCAGCGATCTCTCGACCATCCTAAGCAATCTCAATCCTTTCAAACACAAGAAGTCGGTGGAAGAGAAGCGCGCTGAACTGCAGCTCGAGTGATTGCTTTCTGTCCAATGATTCCGGTGGAAGTTGGTCGATAAATAAATTTGTGAGAACAATCTCGATCATTCATCTCCACGAAGAGCGAACGGAAGGCAAGACGGGGGTCGTCTTTCGCTTTCCGCGCTCACACTCCGCTCTGCCGGGCGGCGGGAAGGCGGGTGATTCATCGACCCGCACTGCCGACACGCAGCGGGCGCGTTCGGGATGTTTGCCGCCCGAATTAGCGCACATTTCTTCTGCTTTCCGTCGCTTCCTGGAAGCCGCTCGGAGTGTTCCGTTCGAGCGATCGTTCCGCTTAGATTCCTTTGCTCGAAGCATGGCAAAAGTGCAACGAGAACGGGACATTTCCACGCGTTTGATTCGGCCGACGCTTGCGGAAATTCGAGTGGACGAGGTCCTCGAAATGGGCGACAACTTCGACCCGAACTGGGAGAACGACGCCCAAATCACGGCGAGTTGTTTGCTTCTTTCGTTTCACGCACGAATTGCAGGTCTTCAACGAAGGGATCGGTCAGTTCCCGTTGGTGGGCGCTCGCTCGCATTCCTTGCTGTTCGCCGCCCTGATCCTCGGAAAGAGCAGCTTGAAGTGCACGATCGTCAACGAAGAGCCGCCGGAGGAGTTAGGAAATCGGGCGAATGCTTTCCGATTTGTAAGTCCCCTCCCCCGCCTACTTCGCTCATTCGATGTTTGTTTGTTTAGGTGACCGAAGGTCCGGTTGCGAAGCACAAAGAGAACGTGGATCGAATCGAGCGGCTGAAGGAAGTGCTCGCGAAACGAGGCTACAAATTCGCCAATGAGTTCTGACCTTTCGTTCTGCAAACATCCGCTGCAGTCTTCTGTTTATTCGTCGATTATGTGCTCATGTGTTCACTCCGCTCCGTTCGATTCCTCCTCCTCCTCGCAGTTCAACCGTGCAGTTCGCTGAAATTCCGTCATGTTCAACCATTCGATCGAATGAACGCTTACCCCGCCTGCACGTGGCCGCTGCAATACAAACGAAGCAGAAATTCGGCCTCTTGGTTTGGCTCGAAGGTCGTCGGAATGAGCACGTAAGAACCGGGCAGAACGCTGCAAGACAACGAGTAATCGAGGAATTCTCGCTGAACGGAACAAACCGGAAACGCGCAGTCACTTCGCGCGTGTTGATGTAGACGGGATTCTTAGCGACAGTTCTGGCGTGCTCCAAGAATTGCCGATCGGCTCGTCGTCCGTAGGGCAGTTCGTAGACCTGCAGGGGAAGAAAGCCGTGAGTGTGTGGAAAGAAGCGATCGAACGAACCGAGAAGCCGATGGGCAGCGAGTCCAACCCGACGACTCGCAGTTCTCGGCGATATTTCTGGAGGACGGCGGCGATCACCGTTGCTTTTCCATCGTGCTCCACCGCGTCGGGGCTCACGGTGAACGAAGCGCCGTACTGCGGGTTGAGGGCGAAGGTTTCTGCAAGCAGCACGTGGAAAAACGTGGAAGAAGTCGAGTGCTCACCGTAGTTCTTGCAGCCGCCGGCCGTTCCGTTCGCGCGGGACCACTGGCCGTCCGTCTGGAACTCCGTCCACGGGCACTCGCTCGCCGCCTCGACGCCCGTCATCGAGGCCACCTCGTTCATCACGGACGGGCCCAAGGAGCACACTTCCAACTGCTCGAACTCTCGGCAGAAGTCGTCGATGGACATCCAGAACTCGCCGTCTTGTTTGAACTCCACCTGCAGCCGCCGCATCTGCTCCTCGCCGACCGTCTGCCACTCGTGAGCGCCGTCCGCCCAGGCGCCGTTCCACTCCTGTTCGTTGCCCCACGGATTTCTGATGCGCAGCAGCGTTATCGTGCCGCGCGGAGTGTCGACCGTGTTGACCGCAGTGATCGAATAGGCATGCCCCTTCACGAGTCCGTTCTCCTGACGCGCCTCGGTCTCGTTGGGGTCGGGGTCGATGGAGCAGCCGAAGAGGGAGCCCATTTGAAACCCGCGCACAAGGATCGCGAGCACGTGTTCCACGGGCACTTCTTTCAGCTCGTAGTATTCGACGAGGCCGCCCGTGAAGTCCTCGAGCGCCTCCACCGTCGAGCCGCCCTTCAGCGCTTCGTAGCTGCCGTAGAGCTTCGCGTAGGCCTTCTCCAGCAGGGCGCTCCAGAACTCGTTGCACTGCTCGGAGCGCATGTAGATCAGGCGGCCGTTCTCCGTGGGCAGCTTGTCGTCGATGACCACGTCGATCCACTTCCCTGCAAGCGGCTCATAAAAAGCTCTCACCGCTCGCAGTGAACGAACCGTAACGCCAGAATTGGAAGTGGAAGATCCCACCTAGACTTTTTCGATGATCCCGACTTCTGTGGAAAGTTCGAAGCTTACAATAGTTCTCCACGAACGATTGGTCGGGCGGAACCACGCGGTAGAAGAGTTCCTGCCTCAACGTCAAGTTCGCAGCGGCGGCCAGTAGCCAGCAGTCGCCCAGTCGGCCTGCAAGGGAGAAGGTGGAAGAAGAAAAGAAAGGCAGCCAACCTTGGACGACGTCAAATCGGGACTCTCCACCGACGATCAGCTGCGGCTCCTCGACGATTTCCTGCGAGCAAACCAGCTACAAACAAAAGGAAGGAAGGACTCACTCCAGGCCGTTTCCACTCGATGTGTCCCTTCGGCGGCTTCGAAAAGTAGAGCGACTGGTCGCAGGCGGGGAACTCGGGATCTTCGAACAACACCCGCTCCCGCAAACAGCGCTCCCGTTCGCGGTGGAAGTCGAGGTTGAAGCTGCGGATGCCGGGCGTTGGCGAGACGAACGGGTCGACCTGAACGCAAAGAGAACGCTTGGAAAGAACGGGGAGAGTGGTCGACCTTTCGCTTGAAGTTGCCGCTCAGGATGTTGTCCAGCACGATTTTCCCCACATCGGACAACGAGTTGTGCTTTCCGCCCTGCAAGCAGCCCCAATGACCGGCAATGATCAGTTTGAAGCCCACCAGATTGAAGATAATGTTGCCCGCAATCGCACCGATCATTCGACCCGTCTCCGGGTCCACTTTGAAGAACTTGTGGGCCGCCGAAGCGATCAACCCGCCCGCCAAGGCCTCGATGCCGCCGCTGGCCATCAGATTGGACAGTCCTTAAGGAATGGCAGTAAATGACGAACAGAAGAATGAACGAGAGCTCACCGCCGCCCTCCCCACCGGCCAGGTTCGAGATCTGCCCGACGATGTCGCTCATGTTGCCGCCGCCGAAGCCATCCAAGGCTCCTCGCAGACTCTCGAAGTTGAAGGCGCCCGAGGTGGAGTTGTCGTTTTCTCCAAACTGCTGAGCGGCTTGAGCGAACTGAAGCAGAAGGAATGACTGAACGATGGGCATGAAATAGAACGAGTACCTGCTCGGGCTGTCCTTCTGTGTAGTACGAGTGGTCGGTCACGTGCGAGTACTCTTGGTTTTCCGGCTGCTCCTCGTGCTCTTCGTTCTGCTCGTGGTGCTCCTCTTGCTCTTCGGGAGCCTCCTCTTCTTCTTCTTCGTAATACGCGGCTTCATCTTCGGGCTGGTAGTAGCCGCCATCCTCCTTCGCCTCCGTAATTCTGTTCGATTTCTCCGTTGTCATCGTAGCCGCCCTCCTCCTCCTCATAGTACTCGTCGTCCGACATTCCTGAATGGAAGGCAGAAAGTTGCGAGGATGGGCAAATCAAAAGACACGTGGAGCAAATGAGTCAGCGACGCAAAACAAATAAGAATTTGATTTGCGGCCGTCTAACCGGCTTTTGAATCACTTGCAACCGAACGATGTTGGTCCAGGGCCCTTCAATCAGAAAAAGAAACCTTTCAGAAAGCACGAACAGCCGGCAGGTGGACGGAGAAACGTGGAGGTGGGCGAAGAAAAAGGCGGCGGTCGCCCGGACTTGCGCGTTCACTCGGCGATTTCGGTGCGGCTTTTGTGCTCGCGATTCGTCCGCTCGCTCGGGAGCAACCGGCCGCCCGGCCGCCTGTGCGTCCTCCCGAAAGTGGCTGTTGACCTTCGGGTTGCGGAGTGCACGCTTGAAAGGGTAAAAAGTCTCCGAACGTTAGTCATTTTCAAATGCTTCGTTTATTTACATTCAAATCAACACGAACGGAATGGACAGATCACTCGAGACCGTAACGCTTGAGCAGGCGGGGCAAAATGACGTCGTAGCCGGAGAGGGCGAGGATGGAGGCGAACTCGTGCAGTTGGGGCTTCATTTCCTGCACGAAGGATCAGTGGACACTCCCGCTCTCTTACGTTGATGTCGTTGAGGAGCAGGACGAAGTTGCCCATGCGGAGGGCGACGTCGCTGAAGTTGGCGCGGTGGTGGTCGGAGAGCTCGCGGAAGAGTCGCGAGATCTGCCGGTCGATCTGCGCGCACTGGGGCCGCATTTCTTTCGCTGAAGCGAGTGGGTGGACAAAGGAGAGAAAGGAGGGAACAGACCGTCCTTGAGGATCATCAGCAGCGTCAAGGCGGCGGAACTCGACGCGGTCGAGGCGGGCGGCGTGGAAGCGACGGGCCACCTGCAGCCCGTTGCGCAGCATCTCGAAGCCGAAGCCCGCCGCCACGGGCACGTTCTGGAGGCGGTGGCGCGCGAGGAAGTCGCAGCAGTCGGCGTACGTGATCGGCAGGTAGCCGCGGTCGCTGAAGTAGCAGACGGCCTCCTGGTGGCCGGCGTTGCGCAACGAGACGCCCACCGCCGAGAGGAACAGCCAGCGGTAGTACACGCGCCCGGCCACGCGCACCACGTCCAGCGACTCGAGGCCCGCGTCCTCGAACGCGCTCTGCTTCATGAACAGCAGCAAGGACCTCGAACTCGCTCTCCTTCGACAGCTCCGACTGGTCCAGGTCGGGCTTGCACGCGCCCAGCTCCATCCTCTTCTACACAGAAGAAAGTCATCAGTAAATGTGGGCACTTGCGTTGTATTTGGCGGCCAGTTTGCCCATGATGCTGATCTTGTTGAGGAAGGTGGCCTGGCGGGCGCAGAGGAGGCGGTGAAGCAGGGCGGAGTTGCGGAACTGGTCCTCGTCGGCGAGCAGCTTCCGCTTCCACAGCGCGTCCAGCACCATGCCCGCCTGCACGCACTTGGTGAAGCGACAGCTCTTGCACAGGCGGCGCGTCCCGTCCGCTGCCAATGGAGGCTGAGATTAGAGAAAAGAGAAGAAAGAACGCACCTTCGGCGATGTCGCAGTTCTGCCGCGTGCAGAAGTAGGAGCGGCGTTGGAGGACGGCGCGGCGGAAGAACTGGGCGCACGCGTTGCAGCAGACGGCCGAGTAGTGAGTCCGTTGGGCCGCGCCGCCGCACACGCGGCACACGGCGCGCGCCTCCAGCGACGAGCAGTCGGCCTCCATCCGAACGGGAATGCGGCGGGTGATGTCAAGCGGCGGCGAATAAAAGCGAGCGGTCGCCCGTTCGCCGCAACATCCCGTCGAGCACGAGTGCACAAACAAAGCGAGCGTGCGTGCGTGCGGCCGCATCAAACACCATCGGAGCGAGTGCCCGCCCTCGGCAGGAACACAAACTCGCAACTAGCGGCCGTCCTGCTTCATCGCCCGCTCTTATCACCGCCGCCCGATGGCCGCCGCTCGCCCGGCCGGCCGCCCAAAGCGCCCGCTTGCCCTCGGCGGTCATGTTCCGCGTTCTGCTCGGCCTCCTCCTAATTGGGAGCTCGACGGCCGCCGTCCTCCTGCCGTTGCGGCGAGTCCACGTGCCCGCTAATCGAATCCGCCCGGCGGCCGGCAGTTCGCAGCCCCTGCTCGACTACGACGACCTCCTGTACGTGGCGGCCGTCTCGTTGGGGACGCCCGCCCAGGACTTCCAGCTGGTGTTGGACTCGAGCTCGGCCGACCTGTGGGTGGTGGACGCCGGCTGCACGGAGGACCAGTGCCGCGGCTTCCCCGAGTCGGGCTACTCGAAGCACGCCTACGACCGCAGCCAGTCGAGCACCTTCGAGGAGGACGGGCGGCCGTTCGAGCTCTCGTTCGGCAACGGCGAGTCCTGCACGGGCGAGTGGGCGGTCGACCGGCTCTCGGTGGGCGCCCGCCTTGTTCCACTCACCGCCCTCCCGCTTGCAGCTGGGCGACTTCTCGGCGGACAACCAGACGTTCGGCGCGGCCACCTCCATCCCGGCGGCCCTCGGCTACGAGCCGATCGACGGCTGGCTGGGCCTCGGGCTGGGCTCCGCCTCGAACGCGACCGCCCCCGTGCGCAACCTGCTCGCCCACTTCGACCAGCCGCTGTTCACCATATGGCTGGATCGGTGCGTCCTCCCGCCCACTCACTCCGCCCACTTGTTTGCAGCCACTTCGATCCCGTGCAGGGCGAGGCGGGCGGCGCGATCACGTTCGGCGGCACGGACGACGCGAACTGCGACGCCGACGTCACGTGGACGCCGCTGACGGCCGCCGACTCGTGGCGCTTCGAGCTCCAAAAGTGAGTCCCGCCGGCCCGCCGTCCACCCGCCCGCCTGCAGGTTCGAGTTCGACTCGTTCGAGCAGGACGAGGCCGCCGACGCCCTCCTGCAGACGGGCGTCTCGTTCGTGGGCGTGCCGGCGGGCGTGTTCGCGTTCGTGGTCAAGCAGCTGAGCGCCCAGTTCGACTCCACCTTCCAGCTCTACACCGTGGAGTGCGCGGCGGCGCCCGACGTCCCGAAGCTCCTGTTCACGGTCGCCGACACGCAGCTCTTCGTCGAGGGCCCCGAGTGGATCCTGGACGTGAGCGGGCAGATGAAGGGAGAATTCAACACATTGATTTGAAGTACGGGATGGAGGACGGGATGTGCGGCCTGGCGCTGTTCGACCTCTCGACCGTCCAGTCGGCCGCCCAGTGGGTGGTGGGCGCGCCGTTCGCCCGCGCCTACTGCGGCCTCTACGACGTCGGCGGGCTGCAGCTGGGCTTCGCGCGCGCCAAACACCCGAATTGAGGGCGCGTTCGCGGCTTATCGCGGATCTCCGGCGGCCGGCAGCGAGTGACGTGAGGAATAAACGCGTTTATTCACGAGAAGGGCGGCGGACAGAAGGGGACGGGCACGTAGACGAGGGCGATCGGCAGGCCGAACGGCAGAAAGTCCGCCGGCTGTTCCACGACCGGCCGGGGCGGATTCTGCACGAGGCGGAACGTGCGGAAGGCGGCGGGAGGCTCGACCGACTCGACGGGCGACTCAACGGCCGCGGGCGGGGGCGTCGGGAGGCGGTCGGGCGACTCGCCGGCCTTCGGCTTCGTCAGACACCGCCGCCGCACCTTCTGCTCGACGTCGCAGCGGGCGGCGGCCAAAACGCAGGCGGCGCAGCGGCAATCGCGGAACGGGCACACTTTCTGGTGGTTCTGCAACGAGCGGGTGGCTTCTTTCGTCTGTTGCTCGACTCACCTTCTTGGCCGTCTGGATGCCGTGGTTCTGGCAGTTTTGACACGAGTAGCGAACGGTCGGCCGCGCCGCCCGACTGCCCGCCGCCCGCCGCCGCATTCGAATCTGCCGCGACATGATCCCCCGTTGTGTTCGGATCAGTTCGCACTGCAACGAGCGAAAGAACAAATGAGTGCTGGAGGGAGGGGGAACGAACCTTCTCGCAGTCGCACTCCTTGAACGGACAGTCGTGGCGGTTGACGTCGAGCAGGCAGCCGTGTTGGCGGCAGAGGCGGCAGTTCTTCGTCTTCATTCCGTTGCTCCCCGCTTCGTTGTAAATAAGCGGAGGAACTCGATCCCGCCGCTTAAATCGCGACCTCGCCGCGCCGCCCGCCGGCATGACGTGATTCTTTTACTCCCGATCTTATCGTCCGGCAGCCGGGAGTTTCGGCTTGTGGAATCCCGATTTTACATCCCGGGAATAAAGAAAACCGAGTAACCCGAGTTAGGGAGTCAGCTACACGTCTTCATGGAACGAACGACCGTCTGGTCTTGCGGTGTTGACGATGGCGCACTCACCCCGCTCGAAGAAACTAGACGTCTCTCCATTGGACAGAAAGACGGAAGACCGAAGTTGAAAAGAAGTTTATACTCGCGGTATTCCCGTTTCTGCTCCAAATGAAAGAAGAGTGAATAGAGGAAAGAGATGACTAGACGGTTGTTAAGTTGGTGAGTTCGGAGACCAGTTCTTGGAAGCTGTGCACGAACCAGTCGGCTCGCTGCTTGACCACTTCGCGCACTTGATTCCCGCCGAAGCCCACGAACACGTCGGCCGGCGGTCGGGCCTCGGCGTCCGTCGCGCCGTCGCCCACCATCACGAGGTTTTGGTAGCCGCGGCTGAACGAGCGGAAGTGAGGCGGTCGATCGAAGGGAGAACTCACTTCTCCTTGAGCAGACCGCAGACTCGCGCCTTGCCGACCGTCTTGTTGCCCGAGTCGCTGGTCGGCTCGGTCCGGTCGAAGTCCACGTACTCGCCGGTGGCCGGGTGGAAAAGTATTCTGTTGGCGAAGATGTGAGACTCGGGGATCCCCAGATGGCGAGCCACCGGGACGATGAGGTCGCGGAAGCCGCCGCTCACGAGGAAGACGTCCGCTTTCCGCTCCTCCTGCAGAATGCGCACGAGTTCGACGATGCCGGGCGTAAGGAGGACCGGGTGGGTGGTCGCGTACTCGATCACTTGGGCGCGCGTCGGCCGCATCACTTCCAATCTGAAGAGGAGGACGGTAAACGTTTCCTCTCTCTCTCCTTCACAGTACCTTGCTTCGAGCGCCTGCCGAAAAGACATGCCGCCGCTCATCGCCTTCTGCGTGCAGCGAGCGACCTCTTCGCCCTTGCCCAGGAACTTGGCCAACTCGTCGATCGCCTCGTCCTGCAAGCAGCCGCCTTCATTGGAGTGGAACGATGGGGAGGACGCACTTGGCAAACGGTCGAGTCCACGTCGAAGCAGACGGCGTCGGCCGACCGCCACACTCGCCGCGCGTGCTGCTCAGCCGCCCGCCGCCGTTGGGCCGCCTCGTCCACGCTGGCCGGCTTCTCGGTGGCGATCAAGCGGGGGCAGCGAACTTCGAATCCCATGGCGTGGAGGAGCGGAGCGACCGGGCGGGCGAAATGCGAACGAAGAGGAAGGAGCAGGTCTGCAAGCGGGCTTTGAATCAAAAAGGAAGTGCTCGATGTTGTTTTCGAACAAAGCGATCGATCGACGGATAAAGACGGCGGATTAGGCGGCCGTCTCACGGCGTGCAGGCGACAAACGCGTTCAAAAGGGATCCCCGCGCAACGATCACTTCTCGTCTCTCCTCTTGCAGGAATCCCCCCGATCAATCTTCCCCTTCCGCAGCCGTCCGCCCACCTTCAGCAGAGATCTCCGATGCCCTCGGGCAACTCGCTTGCGGAGGGAAGCGGGGGCGTTCGTGACTTTTGGCAACTCGAATCGAATTGCAATTCTCACGTTCGTGGCGCAAAACAAACCCAAGAACGGAATCACGAACGGGCGGAGCGGGTTGGTGGGCGGGTGGGTGGCGAACTTTGAGCACGAGCGGCCGCCTTTTGAAGGGCGGGCGGATTGGCCGCGGCGGAAAGATCGGTGGGCGGGCTGACCGCCGATGACGTCCGAAGATCACGTGAGTTCGGGCGACGAGAAGACGGAAAAGGAAAGCGGATCGTCGGGCGGCATCTTGATCGAGCGGAGATCCCCCGATCGCGAGCATGCGCCGCCGATCGGGCGGTCGACCCTCCGCGCCGCCTTTCGTGCGCTTTGCGGATCGCTTCGACCACAGACCGCCACCGTCTGTTTACACTCACTGGGCAGCAGGAGCGGGCGGTCGGTGGCGGGAGGGAGAGCCCTGACCATTCGATTCGATAAGCAACTCGCCGACCGTCTGCCCCACCGGGAACTCCCGCCGCCGTCAAAAAGCAACGGAATTCAACGAAAAACACGCGCAATTCACGCGCCTTTCCCGCCGCTTCTCATGCCCATCGATCGGTCCGCTGTTTGACCCCCGAATTCACACCGCCGTCGGTCGGGAGACGCCCCGGCGGCGAGACGACCGGCCGGCTTCCACCCGCTCGTCGCTCATCTTCCGCCTTCTTCCCGCCGCTCGCTCCCGCGTTCAAAGGTTCCGGGAAGCCGCCGTTTGCTTGGCAACTCGCAGCGAACAAAAAGCAAACGGGTTTCGTTCGAGCGGTGCGGGAAGCACGCCCTTCTCACATGTCGCCTTTATTCCCCCGTTGTTGGACGGGAAACGAATCACACAACAAACGAACGATCGTTTATTGTGGGAAGAATTCGTTAGAAAGAAGATTGAAAGCCAACGCCTAGTGAAAGCAATGCAGGACAACGTGCTTTCTTTCCGCTTTCAAGTGGTGATTCCGGTCGGACGAGCAGGCTTCTTGTTTCTCTTCGAATTTCGCCCGCTTTAATCTTTTGAGCCGGCAGAAGGAGTGGCGGCAAGACGGGCGGCGGCTGTCCGAATGGCCGCCAATTTGTTTCCTCTCGCCCGCTGGCCGGCGTCCGTCCGCAGTTCGCGGGCGACTCGCGTCCACCGCTCCTTCCTCGCCGCTTGCCCGTCTGCTGCGAGGATTGACATTCGAGACGCCTTCTTTTGCATCATTTTGGCCCACGGAGCGGAGAATTTCGACCGTATTCAAGCGACTTCTGCAATGGCGAAGAACCCGAAGGAGCAGGGCAAGTTCGTGGAGCTGAAGAACGCCGAGGAGGGCAAGGTGGTCGTCCGCTTTCCGCCCGAGGCCAGCGGGTTCGTTCTTCGCCCATTCCTTCCGTTTATTTCCGCTCGTTTGCAGCTACCTTCACATCGGGCACGCGAAGGCGGCTCTGCTCAACCAATACTACCAGCTGAAGTTCAAGGGCCAGCTGATCATGCGCTTCGACGACACGAATCCGGCCAAGGAGAACGCGGAGTACGAGCAGGTGGGTGGAATGGAAGGAAACGTTCCCAATTGCTCGTCTTCAGGTCATCAAGGAGGACTTGGAGCTGCTCGGCATCAAGCCCGACCGCTGGACCCACTCGTCCGACCTCTTCGACGCGATGCTCGACTACTGCGAGAAGCTCCTGAAGGACGGGAACGCGTACGTGGACGACACGGACATGGAGACCATGCGGAAGGAGCGCGAGGCCCGCATCGAGTCGAAGAATCGGGATGCGAGTGAGTTCTTTCTTTTCCGATCTCTTCAATCCCTCCTTCTGCTTTCAGCGGTGGAAAAGAACCTCGAACTGTGGAAGGAGATGAAGGAGGGCACCGAGCGTGGCCAGCAGTGTTGCGTCCGCCTGAAGCTGGACATGAAGAACAACAACGGAGCCCTCCGCGACCCCACCATCTACCGCTGCAAGCCGGAGACTCACGTGCGGACGGGCAACAAGTACAAGTGAGTTCTCCCGTTCCAAATGATTCATTTCTCCTCATCTACTTGCAGGGTGTACCCGACGTACGACTTCGCGTGTCCGATCGTCGACAGCGTGGAGGGCGTGACCCACGCGCTGCGTACCACCGAGTACACGGACCGCGACCAGCAGTACTTCAAGATCTGCGACCTGCTGGGCATCCGGAAGCCGGAGATCTGGGCCTACTCCCGCCTGAACATGACCAACACGGTGATGAGCAAGCGCAAGCTCGCGTGGCTCGTGGAGCAGGGAATCGTCGAGGGATGGTGGGTTCCATACGTTCTTCCGTCCATTCCTTTATTTCGTTCGATTGCAGGGACGACCCCCGCATGCCGACCGTCCGCGGGATCCTCCGCCACGGCCTGACGGTCGAGGCCCTCAAGCAGTTCATCATCGCGCAGGGCGGGAGTCGCTCGGTCGTCATGATGGAGTGGGACAAGATCTGGGCCACGAACAAGAAGGTCATTGACCCGATCGCGCCGCGCTACACCGCTCTGGACAACACGAACGGGCTGGTCGTGGTGAACGTGCGCGGTAAGCGGCTCTTTCTTCTTGCTTCCAATCGTTTCTTTCGTTTGCAGGCCAAGAAGGCGTGGAGAAGAAGCCGACCGCCCTGCACCCAAAGAACGAGGAGATCGGCAACAAGGACCTCTACTACGGGCCGCGCGTGCTGATCGAGCGGGCGGACGCCGACCAGATCCAAGTCGGCGACACGGTCACGTTCGTCAACTGGGGCAACCTGAAGATCAACGACATCCGCAAGGACGGCGACAAGTTCCTCGCAATCGAGGCCGAGCTGGACCTCGAGAACACGAACTACAAGAAGACCCTGAAGACCACGTGGCTGGCGGACGTCGAGGCCGATCCGAACGTCCCCGTCGAGGCTCACTTCTACGACCACATCATCTCGAAGGCGGTGCTGGGCAAGGACGAGGACTTCAAGGACGCCGTCAATCGCGACAGCTTGGTGAGTGCCCCATCCTCCGATCAATCCGTTCAATCCTTCCGTTCAGCACACGACCCACCTGATCGGAGAGCCCGTCCTCAAGAACGTGAAGAAGGCGGAGATCATCCAGCTGCAGCGCAAGGGCTTCTTCATCTGCGACGTGCCGTGGGACGGGCAGAAGATCGTCCTGATCGCCGTTCCGGACGGCGCCAAGAAGCCGGCCGCCAAGTGATCCCCGCTTCCGATTTCTCCACACTCCTGTTCCGAAAACTGTCTTCATTGTTGTTGTTTCGTTCGATTAAATCGATGCCTGCTTTTGAACGGCCCACTTCCATCGAAACAAATGATTCTTGCGGTCATCAGAAGCGTTTGAACGTGGAATACTTCCGAGTGCAGAATTCTTCTGCAGTCCTTTTTGTTCGCCGATTGTCGTCGAGCACACAAACTACGAAAAAGAAAGCGGGCGGTCGGGAAGTCGCGCTGAACTTTGCGGCCGACCGCCCGCCCGCCCGTTTGTGGTCGCCACCTCCGGCGGGCGGCTCGCGAACAAACCGCTGCGGAATAGAATTAGCGCTTGTTTCTGCCGAACGTGTCTTGAATTCGCTCATTCTCCTCCGTTCCCTCCAATCACTGGTTTCTTTCGTTCAGCCGGCAGGATGGTCGCCCAACGCTTCCCTACCTCAGAGGACGCGAAGCCGACGGTCCTCGCAGAAGAACTGCGATTCAAGACGTCCGGCCGAGTGGCGCCCAATCGCTTCCTCAAGGTTCGCCTTCCTTTCTTTTCCATTTGTCGTTCAATCCTGCAGGCGGCCATGAGCGAACTCCAGGCCACGTACTCGGAAGATCCGAAGGAGACGGGCGTCCCGACCGACCGGCTCGTCAACCTCTACGCCAAGTGGGCGCGCGGAGGCTTCGGAGTGGTCTGCACGGGCAACGTGATCGTCGACCATCGGCACATCGAAGCGGCGGGTAACGTGGTGATCAGCGAGGAGACAGACTCGGCGGAGAAGCGCGAGCAACTGCGCAAGTGGGCGACGGCGATGCGGAGCGGGGGCTCGCTGGCCATCGTCCAACTCAACCACTGCGGCCGGCAGACGCCCGTCAACGTGAATCCGACGCCCTTCTCCGCCTCGGACGTCCAGCTGAACAAGCGAATGAAGACGACCTTCGGGAAGCCCGTCCCGCTGACCGTCGAGCAAATTCGGACGGAAGTCGTCGACCGCTTCGTGTTCGCCGCTCGGCAGTGCTTCGAAGCAGGCGAGCACATTCCTTTCGTCCTCCTCGTTCAATTGTCCCAATCGAACTGCAGGATTCGACGGGATCGAGCTGCACGCTGCCCACGGCTATTCTCCTCACTCAATTCCTCTCGCCGACGACCAACCTGCGGACGGACGAGTACGGCGGGAGCGCGGAGAACAGGGCGAGGATCGTGGAGGAGATCTACCTCGCAATCAGGTCCACCCGACTCTTCTTCCATCAATCGAGTGGTCGGTTGCAGAGCGGAGATCCCGGCGGAAAGCGGCTTCGTGGTGGGCGTCAAGCTGAACTCGGCCGACTGCCCGCAGAGCGGCTCGCTGGAGGACGTCATCCAGATCGCGACCAAGTTCGATGTTCGTCCCTCCATCCTTTTGATGCTTTCTACACACTTCTTTTTGCAGCGTTTGGGCTTCGATTTCATCGAGATCACCGGCGGCTCGTACGAGAAGTGGACGCTCTTTCACTACAAGGAGTCCACGAAGCAGCGAGAGGCGTTCTTCATCGAGTTCGCGTCTGCCTTGAAGCCCGCCGTCCACGATGCGGTCCTCTACCTGACGGGCGGCTTCCGGACGGTCGGGGCGATGGTCCAGGCGGTGGAGGGCGGGGACACGGATGGCGTTGGACTCGCGAAGCCGTCGGCCGCAGAACCCGGTAAGCCGCCCTCCCACCTGATTGTATGACTGTCGCTCTTTAGACATCGCCGACAAGGTCCTCCACCGGGGCGTCCAGAGCGTCGCCTTCAACCACTTCGAGACGGACTACGGGATGAGCGGCCTGCTCGCCCAATCGCAAATGTCGCAAGCCGGCCGGACGACCATCGAAGAGGCGGGCGGAGATCCCTGCTTCGGGATCACCGACCATTCGGACGAGCGCGAGGCAAAGAAATTCCAGGACGGCGCCCTCCAGTTCCTCACGAGCGTCGTGAAATCGGAGGCGCTGGATGGCCGGCCGCACGTGGGCGTTTTCGAGTACCAGCCCGACCGAAACTACTCGTTCTTCGGCTCCTGCATCGTCCGTTGCGTGTTCTCCCTCTACTCCCGCTGCATCGGCATCAAAAAGTAGCCGATGCTTGTCCTCATTCTCGTTTCACTTGTGCACAATAAAGCCGCATAATTCCGATCGAATGCTTGCGAGCGGGAGATTGTTCAACTCTTGCTCTTTTCTGCCCGCCATGCAACCGACCGTGGACTACCAGTTTTATTTTCAGTTCTAGACAACAAACAAGTGATTATCGAGCGGAGCACAGATTGTGGAGGCCGTGGGCCGGAAAGAACGAACGAGCGGAAGACACTAAACGATTGAACACGCGAGGGAGCGATCAAAAGAACGTGATTCCATTCTCCTGCTTGCAGACCCTCGAAGAGGAGGAGGCCGGTCCCGTTGAGCTGCTCGTCGGCCACCGACTCCTCGTCGATTTTGTCCGCCGACTCCAGCAACATCACGCCGCACGCCTGGTCCTCGTCGCTCGTGCTGGAGGCCGTCTCGTGGGCGCTGAAGGAAGATCGGCGGTCATTGGAAGCAAGAAGGAGCACTCACTTGGAAGTCGGGTGCTGGCCGGGCGGGATGGTCAGCGAGTTGCTCTTGCTGCCCCTGCTCGACGATCGGTGGAGGGCGCGGAGCAGGAGAGCGGTGCAAGTGGGCCGTTGAAAGTGGCGGGCGTCATCCAGCGGCGTTCGACCCCAGCGATCTTTGATGGTCGGGTCGACGCCACACGCGAGGAGGAACTTGAGGATGTCGGGTTTGCCCTCGCTTGCGGCGATGTGCAGGGCATTCCGGCCGTCGTAGTCCACGACGTTCAGGTTCTCGCCTTGGATGAAGAGCCGCCGGACGGCCTCGAAGTCGCCATTCCGACACGCGAACAGGAGAGTGACGACGAGGTCGGTGGTCCTCGTGCCCATCGCCCTCCGTGGGTCGATTTTCGTCGAGTCCGCGTGCATCAACGAGTCCAGCTGGTGGAAGCAGAACGTGTCGATCAGCTTCTGAACAGGAGAAGGGAAGCGGTGTAAAGAAAGAAGCGTGTACCTGACAGAAGGCCACTCCTTTGCACGTGTTGCCGAGTTTGTCGAGAGGGGGCGCGTACAGGGCGATGCCGAGCAGGTTGGGCACGACGATGATCATCGAGCCGGAGACTCCCGACTTGGCGGGTAGTCCCACTTTGAAGGAGAACTGCCCACTGTAATCGCGCATAAAGTTCTTCTTCGCACTAAAATCGGGTTCTGCTGACCTATAATCGTACATGCCTGAAATCGACCAGCGTTTACGCATTCAACGAACTCCTCAACTAACCGCACGAGTACATCAGGGAGAGGACGTCGCGGCAGGACTGCGGATCGATGCACCGCAAATCGGAAAGCGGATTCACGCCGCCGTTGGCAAGCGTTGCCGCCATCACGGCCGCTGAATCGCAGTGCGTCTCGAGCGAGCACAACTGCAAGGAGAAGCAAGAGTGAGTGATTGCAAGAACGAAGACGACTCGCCTGAAAGTAGAAGTCCAGCTCCGCCCGCAACGACGACTCGATGCCCGGCGGGAAGCACTTGTGTTCTTTGAGGAAGTAGGCAAGGCTGAAGTTGCGGCTGGAAGAGTCCCGCTCGCTCAGGAACACCGAATTGTTGAAGCCGATGAACTCGCCGGCCGAGAACTTCTTGTACTCGTTGTACGCCTGCACATAAAGAGGATGAAGGAGCTCTCTCGTTCGAACCCACGAAATCGTAGCGGTCGGCCATGCAGAGGCCCCGCTTCATGAGCGAGGTGACGATGATTGCGCCCGCGTTTATCATCGGATTGTGCCTGAACGAAAGCAGTAGGTTTGTTTCCAACCGCTTGCTTACGGTTTGTTGTCGCCACCCAAACAAATCTCGTTGAAAAGGCGACCGCTCGGCTCGTGCCCGACGAACTTGTGCACGTACTCCGCTCCCAAGTCCGAAGAAACGATCGCGTAGTTGAACGCCTGCAAACGACTGCTCGCTTGTCATTTCAATCGACAAGGAATCACCTTGGAGACGGACTGGAAGCAAAAAGGGGCAGTGGAGTCGCCAATCGAGAAGCGCTGGCCGTCGATAGTGCAGATGGACATCCCCCACGTGTTTCGGTCTTGCCTGGCTAGCTGCGGGATGTACTGGAAGAACGAGAGTGAATGAAGGAAGCCGTTCAATCTCGCAAACTAACCGTCGCCAGTTCACCGTCATCGATTGAGCGGCACTCGTTGAAAAGCTCCGCAATCTTTTCAGTGAACTCCTTCCAGCTCGGGATGATCAGCTCGTTCCGCAGCGCCTGGCTGATCAGCGAGATAGACGGGTGAATGCAGCTAAAGCACGAGGATTCATCTGGTCTTTCTGTCCGGCACTCACTCTTTGAATTGCTCCTTCGGCAGACGGTATCGCCGGATGTCCGTCTCGTCGCTCATTTTGGCCTCGAACTCGGAGATCTTCGCCATCATCGGCTGCAAGTGGTCTGCTTGTTTAAAAGTTGGATGAGAAACTCACGGCCAACCGGGGATCCTGCTCACGCAACCCCAAACTCTTAAGGACGGCCAGCAGCTTCCCAATGGACGCCTCTTCTTCGGAGTTGGGGATTTTGAAGAGATCGTAGACCACCTGAACAGAGGAGAGTCAGAGAAGTGCCCAAGCAAACTCACATCTTCGGGCGTGTCGTTGCGGAACTCGAAAGATGGCTGCAGAGAGTCCATCGCCTCGCCCAGAATGCGCGCAACGCTTTTCTTTCGGTCGAGGATCTCGCCGATCGCGTTCACTGGAATCATTCGAATGGAATGCGGACAAGAGGACGAGGAGGCAGTGGACGAGGGGTGGGCGCCAGTGCTCAACGAAGTCCCGAATGTCCGCTTTCTGATGGCCGCCGAACGGGCGCAGATGTTTCGAATTTCTGCGCACGGCCGCCGCACCAAAAGAGAGCGGGCGGATTGGCCGGCTGGACGTCAAATTGACGTTCTTTTGCCCGCCGAGTGTTCGAAGGCCGCTCGCCTTTTTGTTTCGAAGCGGAGATTCGGAATGCAAATTGCGGCGACTAATCGCCCGCATCCTCGAGCCGCTCCCGCCGTCCTCGAGCGTCCGTTCGGCCCTCCACTTTTTATTCACGATTTCACGCATTCGCCGCCGCCGAATTCCGCCGACGTCGCGGCGTATCGCTTGTTTCTGGCCGCCCGCAGGCCTCCCGCCCGCCCTAATCGCCCCGCCGCCCAACTCACGCGTCTGCTCGCTGTAGACCGTCCGCATCCCGTTGGCGCCGTTCGCCTCCTTCGAGTTGGCGCCGTTGCTCATCCCTTGGAGGCTGATGGTCGATGGAGTGGAGATCAGCTTCTTGTGCTTCTCATTGGACGGAGCGGCGGTTTGCGGTTGGTCTCGCATGAAGCTGAAAGCACAACGAGGCGGTCAGGATGCAAAGCGAAGGGCAGACGGCGGCCGGCCGACTGAACGGTGGGCCCGTTTGTCCGCCGTTCTCAAGCACCCCCTTCCAGCCACTTCGCTCGTTCGATCGGCCGCCCGGACGGCCGCGTCGCCGAATGTCGTCACTCTTGACGCCGCCGCCCGTCGGCCGCCGCTTTGCGGGAGCGCGTTGCCAAACGGCGGCCTCGTTCGCCCGCTCGCCTCCACAAATTCCCCCCACACGAGCGAAAAGCCGCCCGAATGCGTCCCGAAAGAACGGCGAAATAAAAAAGACGCCCGACCGTCCGCCGTGCAGAATATCAGCTTACGAGGCGGCCGTAAGATGGGGACTTTAAATCATGAGCGAAAGTTCATCGAAGAGTCAGGAGTCAAGCGACTTTCCTCCCGAACACGTGGTCCGTTCTGACGTTCACTTTTGTGAAATTCGCATCTTTTTAATGAATCCCTTGAGCAAACAAACCGCATGGAAGGGGGGAACACTTACGGCGGGAGTTGGCCTCCGCTCTTGCGATGCCTGCGGGAGGCGGCGGCCGTCGATCGCATCGTGCAAATGGAGCGAAAGTTTGCCCTCGGAATCGCGTCCAACCGCATGCGAACGAGGCGTTCAGACGATTGAGGCGGCCGGAAGGACGTTCTCGACCCGCCGGCCCTCCCGCCGGATGACGTCCGTCTCGCCGCCTGCCGTTCGTGATCCGCCCGCCCGCCCGCCCGGCGGTTCACGTGTCCGTCCGAATGCCCCCGCTCGCCGCCTTCAATCAGCCGCTCTCCGTTCCTCATTCTTGAGTAAATTCTCCGCTTCCTCATTTCGAAATGCTCTCAATGCTTGCGATGTAACAAGGTTTATAGGATTGCGAATAGAACGACGTGACTGGACTTAATTTAGGAACAACGAGGGGACAACCGCGCGGGTCGTCACAACAGGCGATTATTAAACGGGAACAAACAACAAGGAAGAAGGAAGACTGCAAATGCTTGTGGTGCTGGAGACTCCATCGCTTAGCGGCCGGTCGACTGGTGATCACTTCTCGTACCTGAAAGCCGACAGAAATGAACGGATGAACGATCGATCGAGGAACTCACGAGTGCAGGGAGTGGACGCCGCCCTCCTGCTGCGCGTTCTGCGAGCGCCGCTCGAAGCGAATGCGGCCCTCGTACACGCCGTCCCTTGAACACAAGCAATGAGTAAAGGGGCAAGGAGGAGAGAAGGGAACTCACTGCAACTCCTGAATGCTCTTGACGCCGATGTCCTGGAAGCCGTGCTGGACGCCGCGCACGATGTACGGGACGAACTTGTGGATCGAGCCGCGATCGCGCATCGTCGCCGACACTCCCTGGGCGACTTTGATCGCATCGGATTCGCTGGAAACACAAAGGAAAGAAATGAACGAGCAGGAAGGGAGACCCACTTCGTAAAGTAGCGCTCCTGACTCGTTGCGTTGGCCTCCATCGCGTCCAGCGAGCCCATCCCGCGGTACTTCTTCAAGCGGACACCGGAGGGTCCCCAGAAGTACTGCAAACAAACGGGAGTGGTTGGAAGAAGGAGGAGGAAGACGGACCCTCCCGGGCGCCTCGTTCGTGCCCGCCAACAAGCCGCCCATCATGACGGTGGAGGCGCCGAGCGAGAGGGCCTTCGTGATGTAGCCGACGTCCCTAATGCCGCCGTCCGCCACCACCGGAATGCCGCGCGAGTGCGCGTAGCGGGCGACCTGGTAGACGGCCGATCCCTGGGCCCGACCGACGGCCATGACTGAAAGCAGGAGCGGTGAGTGCCGGTCATCCATTGCTTCAAACCGACCTTCTTGCGTGATGCAGATCGAACCGCTGCCCATCCCGACGCGCAGGGCGTCCGCTCCGGCGTCGATCAGTTTCTTGGCCTGCAGCATCGTGACGACGTTGCCCGCGATCACTTGCGGGCCGTCCGGGTAGTTTTCTTTGATCCACTTGAGGAGTTGGACCTGGTACTCGCTGGCCCCGTTCGACGAGTCCTGAAGGCAGGAGATGGAGGAAGTAAATCGAAGAACAGGGACTCACGATCACCACGACGTCAACTTCCGCTTCACGAGTTTCGCGACCGCCTCCTTCGCGGTCTCGCGCGTGTTCACGGCCGCCCCGACCATCAGCTGACCTTTCGAGTCGTCTGAAAGAGGAGGCATCAGGCCACTTGCTTCTTTTCGTCGACTCACAGGAAGACAGCGGGAAATCGCGAGCCTTCTTCAAATCCGTTCGGGCGATCAAGGAGAATCAACTCGTCTTTCGAGTTGACGATCGGGAGCTTGCCTGCAAACAAAAGGAGTAAGCAGAGAGCAGCCGGAAGAACGAACCCTTCTTTTCCTCCTCCAGGATCTCGTACGCCTCGTCGAGGGTCATGTGCTCATCGGCGGTGATCAGCTTCTCGCGCGGGACCATCACGTCCTCGATTTTGGTCGAGTCGTAGCGGTCGACCTTGATGAAGTCGATGTCCCTCGACGTGACGAGCCCTGAAAGTGAGCGGCCGTCAAACGAGTTCTTTTCGATGCAAACGAACCGAGAAGCCGCGATCCGACGGCCCCATCTTCGGTCACCGGCGTGCCCGTGAAGCCGAACTTGTTCTTGATTTGAATGAGCGTTCGCACGGTATCCTTCGGGGCGATGCACTGCGGATTGGTGATGAAGCCCTGCTTGTAGCGTTTGACCTTCAGCACTTCTTCCGACTGCTCGTCCAGCGTCCCGAAGTTGGCGTGAATGATCCCGATGCCGCCGTGTAGCTGAAAGGAGCGAGATGCACATGGAAGAGTCGAGAAGAAGGGCCACTTACCGCCATCCCGATGGCCATCTCGCTCTCGGTGACCGTGTCCATGGGCGAAGAGATGAGCGGCACCTTCAGCTTGATCTTCCGCGTGAGGCGCGTGCCCAGACAGACGGACGTGACGGGAAAGTCGATGTAGCCCGGGAAGATGTTGAAGTCGCTGCAATCCAACAAAGATGCGTTGAATGGATGGAAGAAAGGGGAACTCACTTGTAGGTCGTGCCCAGACCGCCGGAGAAGAGCTGCTCGATCGTTTCGCCATCGGATTGGATCTCCTTCTCCCAGTCGACGGCCGCCAGCTTCGCTTGCATCGTGGAGTCTGAAAGAAGAAAGGAAGAAGTTGGGAAGGAACGGGATGGACGGGTGGAATCGCGTCTAGCAATGAAACGAAAGTGGGGACGGTCGGCCGATACAATCGGGAAGACGATTGAAATCCGCTCCTGCTGCTAGGCAACACCAATCCGCCCCGTCGACCGCGAGCAGACCGACGGAACGAACGAAGGGACGATGCTCGCGGTCGGCTTAATGGACGCGGACATTCGACGGGCCGCCCGCGTCAAATGGACGCGCAGAGCGGGGGCAAAGAGCGCGTTTTACACCCCGAGCGGCCATTAGATCGAAATGCAAAGGACGGCGATCGTTTCCCACAGACAAGCCGTCGTGTCGATCGAACGCGTCTCGAATGCCACCTTTTGTTCGCCCAAGTGGGGGAACGAACGTCGGCGGGCGTCTGGCAGGAAATTGAGGCCGGTCGGCGCGAATCGATCCCGCGAATTCCGTCCACTCGCCTCCGTTCGGAGTCGAGCGAGAAGCGAAAACAACAACCGATGACTCGACTCGCTTTCCACACCCGAAAACAAGCGAGCGCGAGTCACTTGCGAGGTGTCAACAAGCACGAAACGGGAGCAAGTGGGTGGAAAGGGGAACGAAAACACTCACGCGTTCGCTTTACAGCTCCCAGTTGTTTGCGGAGGGCCACGCGAAGCAAAGCGGACCCGCCGCCTCGCAGGAAGAACATCTAAAATCCGGTAGAAGTAATCAGTCGATCTCCATCGTGATCACGGAATGCACACCACCACCAACAACACCCGCTTGCTCACATCGCTTCCATTCCAACAGAGCAGACTTCACACGATCCTTTGGGCCCGCCACAAATTAGACGAGTGGATGAGCGGCAGAGGAGTTCCCTTTAGACTGCCATCGATCGATCGACGGCCAAAAGCCGTGGGCAGCGATCTCCCGCACGAATCTCGCCGTCAGCCAAGGCGGACGGACGGGCGCGCACAGTGGGCGAAATGTTCGGGTGCATGCCGCCGAAAGGAGAGCGGCGATCGTCGTTTGTTTTCTTTTGTTCGTTCTTGCGGCTCCCCGCACTTCTGCTCGGCTTTCGGTTTGAAGTCGGCAGCTTCGGGTTTCAATCTTCGAATTCGAGCTGTCAGGCGGATTTCAATCTTCTTCCTCGTCGCTGCTCGCGTCCTGCTCGTGATTAATGGCGAGTCCAACTGCCGTCCGCCCGCTCCCAACGGCCACTCGCCGTCATTAAATCTTCCCGGCCGTTTTGACGGCGTCCAATTCAAACACGAAGAAGCTTCGAGGCGCGTGATGAACGCGGAATCTTCGAGACGCCCGTCGGAACGCCGCCGCCCGCTCTCGAGCGGCCATCTGGCGGCCGCAATTTGCATCCGCGAGGCCGGACACTTTCGTTCCACGCGGCGGTCCAAGCGCCCGTCCAAAGTCCAAAGAGCGCCGTCGAGGCCGAACGGGTGGACGGCGGGGAGCCGCCGAGGGAGCGAACGAACACAACAAGCAGGTAGCCCGGCTCATGGTGCACCTTCCTTCTTTTCGACGCCCGCTGTTTGGTCGCCGCTCGCTCGTTTGGCGCCCCGAAGTGTTCGAAAATCAACAATCTTTCGAAAGGAGCACTCGCTCCGCTCGCTCGCTCTCCCTCCCGCCGCCTGCAAGCCGCTTGTTTACCGCTCGCCGGCAGGAAGCGAGCGGTTTTCGTTGCTCAAGAATGTGGGCCCTTTTCGTCCCTTTGGGCCTCAAGGCCATCGGCGGCCGGCTCTCGGGGATGTTTGGCCGCCCGAGCGCCCTACGGTTGGAAGGAAAATATTTTCGGCCAAGCCGGCGGCCCGAAAGTCCCCGGCCGCCGGGAAACCATCGATCACTTGCACAAGGCGGCTTTGTTTATCCGCATCTGTTGTTTTGGAGGCCTCTTCTGCCTTGTTTTCGCCCGCCCGGCCGTCCAATTGGCCGCTGCGGCCGGCCCGCGCGAGCGGGAGCACACGGAGGGGCAAGTCGGCGGACGGATGGGCCGCTTGTTTACGTCCGCCTTTCCCATCCATCGGCCGGGCGGGCGGTCGGGTTATTCATCGCCCGTCCGTCCGTCCGCTTGCCCGTTAGATCGAATGGAATGCCCGTCGCGTCCGTGAGTGTCGGAACGAGTGGCTTTTGCCCCTCGACATTTGGACGGACGGACGGACGAGCGGGACGGACGGGTGTCGTTTGTTATTTGTTTATATCCCCCGCTTGCGTGCTCGTGGAGCGGCGGTCGGCGCCGCGCTTCTTCGTGTTTACGAGGTCCGCCGCCGCCGCCGCTGCCATTCGAAGAGCGAGCGGGCAGCCCGCCCCAATCCTCAACGATCAGAGAACGTTCGAGAAGCGGGCGCTTGCAAGCGGGCGAAAAGCGAAAACATCCCCCCTCTCACAAGGCTGTTTTGCCGGCCGGCCGTCGTGCGAGCGGCGAGCGGAGGGCGGGGCCGGGCGGCGGGGAGGGCGAGAGAGGCGGGCGGGCGGCGAGGTCGCTTGTTGTTTACGAGTTGCCGCCAAGCGCGCCGAGTAGAAAAGGCCCGTTTGGGCCCCGCCGACCACCGATTTCTGCTTCAGTCGCCCGTTCGCGATCTCCGCATTTCGACGCGTCGCTCTCGCCGCTCCCGTTTCCCCACTGACCGCCCACTCGTTTCAGCGATCCGAATTCAACAATGAAACTTTCTGCCGTTCTTCTTCTCTCGCTGTTCGTGCTCCAAGCCGGACTGGTGGTGAGTTCCCTCCGCTCCCGTTCACTCGCTCATCCCCCGCCTGCTTTCAGTTCGTCCACTGCGACGACACGACCGCCGACCGGGCCGCCGACAGCGTGCGCGAGGGCGCCGAGAACGCGAAGGTGAGTCTTCGACCATTCGCCTTCCGTCCACTCATCTGCCGGCTGCTTTCAGGACAAGGTTCAGGAGGGCGCGGACAAGGTCGGCGAGAAGGCCGAGGAGGCCAAGGACACCGCCAGTAAGTTTCCCGCCTTTCCACCGTTCGCACTTGTCGTTGTCCCGCTTCGTCACTTTCGCTGGGCTTCTCCTATCCGCCGCATACCGTAACCCTGGGGGCCAAAAGCAACTCTTTCCGGTGTGTTGTGGTGGTTGATTGTCCGTGCCCTTCAGGCGCCTATCTGCACAAAACCTTCGATAAGGACAAGTGCAATGGGGACGACGGCTTCCTGCCCGAGTCATGCCAAGAAGTGGAGGAGGGAATCCACAAGATCCACTCCAAGATCGAGGACTCGGTCGAGAAGGGTATGCGAGCGCGTGCACTTTGCTTCCGTTAACTCCGCTGGATTTCAAGCTGGCGAAAACCACTGGGTCCAGGCGGCCAAAGAGAAGATTCGGGCCGCCGCCAACTTTGTGATGGGCAACGCCGAGGAGGCCGCCGAGCACCTGCCGCGCTCCGTGGACGAGGCCAAGCAGAAGTCGAAAGAGGCGGCCCAAGACATCTCCGAGCACGCCCGCGAGGGCTATCACAAGGCGGAGCAGGCGGCGAGTACGTGGTTCTCGTTTTCGTTGGTTGTGGTGTGGTTGTTGTGTGATCTTTCGCTTCCCTCCCGCCCCGCACTCTTCTTCACGCGCTCGTTGCAGAGGACAAGGCCGAGGGTCTGCGCGAGGAGGGCAAGTCCATCGGTGAGACCATCGCCGACCACGTGAGCAGTGCCGCCGAGTCCGTCAAGAACGTCGCCGTCGGCGCCAAGGACCACGTCGTCGATGCCGCCGGATCCGCCAAGGTTCGTCCTCCGCTGCCTCCGCACTCCTCTCATCATCCCGCTTGCAGGACACGATCGTCGGAAAGGCCGAGGACGTCCAGGAGAAGGCCGAGGAGGAGAAGGACCGCCGCTTCAAGCGCGACGAGTCCCTCGGAACCAAGCTGGAGAAGGCCGGTGAGGACGGTGAGTCACTCGATCAAAGGAGACTCCCACTCATCCCCTCGTTTCAGTCAAATCCTCCGCTTCGAACGCCTGGGAGAAGGCCAAGATCGAGGGCGAGGAGCTGAAGGACAAGGCCGACCGCAAGCGCCGCGACGTCGGCGACAAGGTGAACGAGGGCGTGGACGCCGCCAAGGACAAGGCCAACGAGGCCAAGGTTCGTCCCTCCTGTCTGCCCTCCCCCATCTAATCAATCGACTGCTGCAGGACGCCGTCAAGGACCGCGTGAACCGCGTGCGCCGCGACGTGTCGGGTGGCGCCACGAAGATCAAGGTTTGTCTCCACTCTGCTCTCCAGTCCACTCATCCCGCTCGCTTGCAGGAGGGCGTCGTTGAGGTCGGCGAGGGTGTGGCCGAGAACACGAAGAACGCCGCCGTCGCCGCCAAGGACACCGCCGTGAACGCCGCCGCCGATGCCCGCGACGCCGCTGCGAACGCCGCCGCCTCGGCCGCCGAGACGCTCCAGAACGCCGGCGAGGCGGTCGCCGAGAAGGCCTCCGACGTGAAGGAGGGCGCCAAGCAGGGACTCGCCAACGCCCGCGACGCCACCGGTTCGTTTCCTCCTCTTTCATCGACTCGCCACTCATTTCACTCGATTGCAGGCCAGAAGATCGAGGAGGCCGGCAAAGCCATCCAAGGTCCGAACTCCGATATCCCCCCGAACGACCAATAAGCGGGAAACAATTGGAATCTCAAGAGATTACTCTTTCCATCTCTTCCCCCCTTGCCATCGCACTCTCCCCCTCCCCTTTGTTGTCTTTTGTTTCGTGAGCTCGGAAGCAGTTCGTTCCCCTCGGCGTCCAGTCCCTGGTTCCCTCCATCGACCTCTTCATTATTCAGAAGTTCCATCCTCCCTTCGACTGCCGCCCTGGAGGATCGAGTCCTTCTTCCCCGCTTCCTTTTTGCAATCATAATGTGATGTGTTCCCCTTAGCTTTAAGTGTTGTTCCGCTCTCTCTTTAAGGCCCCAGTACTTTGTTTTGTGTGTGTGTGTAAATATCTTCCGCCCACGATAAACATTGGTGTACAAGAGCTGAGGAGGACATTCGAGCACGAGAACCGAAAGAAAGATGAACGAGCGGGCATGAAGGACGAAGAAGAGCGGTGGGCGGCCATCTTGCTGCTCTCTCCACACGCGATCGACTCCCAACGGAGCGGAAGAGCGTTCGCCCCCCTAACAGTCCGAATGCTCGCTCCAACATGAGTGCGTGTTTCTTGAAGGCGCACCGTAGTGGACACGCAAGAGGACCGCTCGGCTTCTCATTTCCGATTCTCCGTCCATTCTCTTCGATTAAAAGCCATTCGGAGCGGAAGCGAACGGATGAAACACACGGAATATTCGAGTGTATGGAGTGGAGCCTCATTAATCACAGCGCGTACCAAACATGGGAGTAAAGGGTTCATTTGATGCTTTTAATCGAGCACGATTGTTTATTCCTTTCCGAATCCTGCTCATTTCCGACATAAAAAAGGAATCGAAGGAACGTAGAACTTCTCAAACGGAGCGATGTTGAGGCGAATGCGGCCGCTCGTCCTCCTTCTTCGCCGCCCCGTTCGCTTTGGGCATCAAGTGGAAGGAGGCCCGAATTTGTCGCCCCTCAAGTGGCTGGACGTTGCGCACGTTTCGGGGCACGATCGAGCGGAGGACGTCCATCTGAATGGTTTGGATTCACTCATGCCGCCCATCCACCTGCCTGCGCCTTCCCGACGTGCACGTGCTTCCGCAAGATCGTCCAAATTACACACTCGTCATGAGGTGGAGTCGTTAGCGAACCGTGATCTTGCAAAGCAGCAGTAAAGAATTTAGAAGGGTTATTTTGTAAATTTACATGTATAAAAGGAGTGCCGATCTTAAAATAGAAAAGGTGAATCACACCAGACTGTGATGATTACCCGGCATAAGCAGATTGAGGTCAAAGTTAGGATCGATGGTTGCTTTCTTGTAGCAAGACCGCTGAGCCTGTCGGACGGCGTCGACGATCGGCTCAAAGGCGAAGGAATCGTGGCGATGTTCCTGCAATCCCCTGCCTTACTTCCCTTGCTTGTTTTAACGCTTGCATGAATGAAGATGGCCAAGACGGTCATGCCGTCCGGATGGCGGAAGGAATTCTGCGGGGTTCCGTAGCGGGTGTTCCAGAAGACGCAGTGGATCTGCAAGGACGTTCTTTTGTTCGCGAATGCAAGAAAGGAAGTCGTTGGAACTCCCGAGTGCAAGCGGAAGGCTCCTTTTCACGCACCTCGCCGGAAAGCGGCTTCCCGTTCAAGAAGTGCTCACTCCCGCCGCTCTGCTTGTCCTCCGCCCAGTGGCAGTGGAATTGAGCCAGCCGGTAGTCGCAGCCGGCCGGCAAATGAGTGCCCGCAATTGCGCTCTTGGCCCCCGACTTCGTCCAACAGCAGAAGCCGTTGCTCGTGATCTGAACGAAGCAATGCGCAAAGAAGGGAGGCCGCCCACCTCCAGCGTCTCCGCATCGCCGATCTCGTAGTTGATTTTGAGCTTCTTGCTGATGAGTGAGTGATCGTGGATGACCTGCGCGTCCACGATGTCCACCGGCGACTGCTGATGGCCGCGGTTCTCGTTTCCGTTTTCTGAAAGCAAGGAGATGAAAAAACCAATTAAAGTGAAAACGAACCCTCACGTTTCGCACTCATTTCGTCGCCGTCCGTCCGTCAACTCAGCCGGCGGTCACGAGTGAATCCGACGGTCGTGGCCGCCCGGCCGGGTAATTCGCCGCCCGATTGCCAGCGGCAACGCGAATACAAAAGCGGCCATCGGGCGGGCGATTGGGGCGGCGGAAGGGCGGCCTTCGACCACAAAACGGCCGTCTTTGGCGCCAAAAGATTAGACGGCGGCCAGGTGAAAAGAAGTGAGTGTTCGGCGCCCCCGAAGACCACGAGTCCGCAAAACGCGGCCGCCCATCCACGGGACTCGTCAGAGCGGGGAAGTGAGTAAACGAGTGGATTATTCCGCCGGATGACGGCGAACCCTGCAAGGGAACAAGCAAAAGCGGAAGACATCTCGCAACCCCACTTTTTTGCACACTTTCTTCAATTCGAAGTTGTTTGTTTGCTTCTCAGATGAGACGAACAGCAGAAACAACACGCGGATTAAAGAAACCCTGCTGAATGCAATGGAAACCACACACCTCGCCCTCAATTCACGCCCGTAAGCTCGAAGGCAAACTGGTGGCCGTTGAACCCGGCCGGCGAACTCGGGGCTCATTCACGGCGAAGTGGAGACGCGCGATCGTTTCCGTTTAATCCGGCCGGCAGTTTCAGGAGTCCCCCGAACACCCCCGGCCGCCAGTCGATCGAACGGAAGGCGGCGAGGAGGCGCGCGGATGAAAGTGCGCCGTCTTTTGGGCCCGCTGGCCGGCTGCTTGCGGCCGCCCAACGCGGAGATCTCCGCTGGCGATCCGCCTGCTGCCCGTTGAGCCGAACAGCGCGTAATCCATCAATGGATTGGAGGAGAGGTGGAGCAGTCGAGTGACTTCTTTCTTTCAGGGCTCCCCAACCGTCCTCTTCTTCGGCCGTCCTCCCGCACACGCCCTCCGCCGTCTCCGTTTCCGTCCAGACACACGAGTCCTCCTTCTCGCTTTCGGATCGCCTTCTCTCCGAAATGCCGGTCGGCGGGATCATCGACCTCTGCGTGACGGTCATCGCCACGATCTTCGGCGTCTTTGACTTCTCGAGCAAAATCATCCGCTTGCTGTGGGAGACCTTCCGGCCGGCCATCAACCTTCGGAACATCGAGGGCAAGCGGGTCCTCATCGTTGGAGGGGCAGGCGGCGTTGGATCTGCCACCGCTCGAAAGCTCGTGCAAGAGGGCGCCAAAGTGGCGTTGTGGGATTTGGACAAGGAGCGGCTGGACGCGGTGGCGGCCGAGTTGAAGCAGGGCGGGCACGAGGTGATCGCAAAGGTGGTCGACATCCGAGATGCCGCCGCCGTCAAGCGGGAGGCCGACGAGTTGAGCAAGGAGTTTGACGTGGACGTCCTCTTCAACACGGCCGGCTACTGCCACCTGTTCGACTCGGCGGACGACTCGGACGAGCGCATCCAGCGCGTGCTCGAAACGAACGTGAACGGCGTCGTGTGGCCCACGCGCGCATTCTGGAAACGATTCCTGGAGAAGAAGCGAGGACACAGTGGGTTGAAGGCAGATTAGGGTTGATTTTCTATGTTTTCAGTTGTTTCGATGGCTAGCGTTGCGGGCATTGCCGCTGTTCCTCGTCTGTATCCTCTTGCTTTGATCCCGACATTCTTCTTGCAGATCTGAACGAATATACGGCCACTTTGCACGCTGTACGGCGTGTACCAGAATTTGTGTCAACGGGTCAAACGCGAGTTTGGTCCCGCAGCAACAAGTCCACTGATTTGGCGAAGAGCTCCTGATTCTTTTCGCCAAACGCGTGGACTTTTTGCGGCGGGACTCCATTTGCGTTTGACGCGTTGACAATGATTTTGAAACGCAGGTAGTCGGCTACATGGATGTCTTGGAGGTGCATTCGACTCACTCGTTCTCTCATAACATCCCTGTTTGAAGGCGGACACCCTTGCGCGCAACCTGCAAGAAATCAACTTTTCAGTCATCAATCCGCCGTTCATCAACACGCCCATGGCCAACTCACTGCGGTTCGTTTGAAATCTCGGATGAATAATTCGTCAGATTCTTTCAGCACCACCGGAAATCCGCGGTATCCTTTCAACCATCTTCTTTCATCATTCATTCATTGAAGCTACCCCTGGCTGGAAGCTCACCAAGTGGCCGATCGCGTGGTGCAGGCGATTCGTGCCCGCGAACGGATGGTCACGTTCCCCGCCGAGGCGGCGCTTTTCTGCTCGCTGAAAAGGTGGCTGTCGACGAGTTCTTTCGTCCCATTCCGTCCTTCTTTCAGCATCCTCCCGCTCCGTCGTTTCAATCTTCTGAACGGCCGTTGGTGGTCCTACGAGTGATCGAACGACCCGCCTGTCCACCCGCCCAACACTCAAAACATTCAACGAAAAGTGTTGAAGAACTTGAGTATGCCCAGTGGACACTCCTTAGATCTAACGAATAAAGAAGCCTTCTGCGTGTTCTACTTATTTATTTCATTCGAACGACCTACGGAGAACTGACGAGCAATCAAACGACAAAGTGACATCAAAGAGGAGAACAATCGAAAGAATGGTGGACGGAGATTGAAAGCGACAATCGGAGGGCTCTTGTGGAAGAAGGTGGGTGATCAGAAGCCGTCGAAATCGTTGATCGAGTTGATTAGCGAGTTGGAGTGGAGGCGCCGGCGGGTCTTCGCGGGGCGGCGACCGACTCAGGAAGCCGTAGCGCTCGGAGTCGGCCGCCCGTTCGACCGGCGGCTTGTCGACGGTCGCCGTCGCCGCGTACCGCTTGAGAGCCCGTCGTCTGCAGAAGGGAGGATGAGAAGAAGGAGGAGAAGAGGAGAACTCACTGTTTCTCGGGGAACGAGAGAGCGGGCGCCGACTGGTTGTGCGCTTTGAAGGGCGACCGTTCGGGCAGGACGGGCGTCTCGACGAGCTCCGTGTTCTCGGCCTCCTTCTCGGGCTCCTCCGAATGGACGACCGGCGGAGTGGGCGGACGATCGAGCGGAGTTTCCGGCCGATTCTCCTGCTCGAGCACCTCTTCGGCCGTCGCCTCCTCTTCGGCGACCTCCTCCGCCGCCTTCTCGTTCGCCATCCACCGCTCGAGTTGGAGTCGGCGCTGTTCGGCCGCCTCTTGCCGCCGCTCGGCCTCTTTCGTCCTCTCGGGCGGCCTTCTTCTCCTCCTTCCGAGCACGACGGCGGGCGGCGAGCAGCTCCTCCTTCTCGCGGACCTCCGCCTCCAGCTCGGCCTTGATCGCGATCTGAAAACAAACAAGAGAAATCGGAATAAAGACGGGAAGAACTCGCCTTCTTCTCGACGGTCTCCCGCAGTCGGACGTGTTGGGTGGCTTGGAAGGTGAGGACGCCCATCAGCTCGACCAGCTCCTTCTGCAGCGCCTCCACCTCCTCGCGGTTCAACTCGACCTTCATTTCGCCCCGAAAAGTGATGAGAAATGCGGGCGATCGGCGGAATTAGGAGCGGCCGAACGGAAAACGCGCCCCGATTTCCCGTTGGGAGAGACGACCGGGTGGGCGCCTTGCGGTCATGTCTTCGCCGCTCCGTTTCACCTTCCTTTCCATAGAGAATCGAGTGTCCGTTGATTGAAGATTGCTTGCGGTTTATTCTCGAATTTCGATCGATGCGGGAGTGGGAATTTCACAAGAAGGAAGGAAAGGGGGCCAATCGGCGGCGTATTTACAAGACGGTCGCCGTTGGACGAGGTGTGCGGATGACTGCGGGAGGATAATTTAGAGGCGATACAAGGCACATGTTGGAGAAACTACAAAGTGAGGAGTAGGTGGAAGAAGGAGGGCGTCTAGCTGGAGTTCTCCTCGTCGATCTTCGAGCTGCCGAGCGACTGCTGTTGGATCATCTTGCGGAGCGCCTCCGCGTCGTTCGGCGTGTACGTTTTGGAGAGCTTCTTGACGCCCAGGCAGCACGTGCGGACGATGGCGTCAGTCACCGAGTACCTGAAGCATCAAATGTAGAAGAGAAATCGTGGGAAAGGGCTTACGGGTCGCAGTTGGAGGAAGGACGGCGGTCCTCGAAGTAGCCCTGCAATCAACCGCATTCATTCCCGCTCTTCCACTTTCGGCACTCACGAATCCGTCGACTTCGGTCTGCCGCGGGATGCGCACGCTGGAGCAGCGGCTGGCCACTCCGTAGCTGAAGTTCGAGATGCTCGCCGTCTCGTGGAGGCCGGTCAGACGGCGCTCGTTGTCGCGGCCCTCCGACGGGTCGTAGTAGGCGATGTGCTCGCGGTGCGCGTGGCTGAGACGCTCGATGGCCGAGACGATCTCCCTGCAAGCAGGACGGGGGATGAACGGAGGAGTGGAGGGAAGAGCTCACTTGTAGCCGCCCGGCTTGCGCATTTTCTCCGTCGAGAAGTTCGTGTGGCAGCCGGCGCCTGAAATCCGCCCGTTCAAGCACTCCACTCATCTCCTCCCACTCACCATTCCAGTCGCCGGCGATCGGCTTCGGGTCGAGGGTGGCGATCACGCCGAACTCCTCGGCGATGCGGTGCAGGAGGAAGCGCGCGATCCACAGCTCGTCGCCCATCGTGATGCCCTCGCAGGGGCCCACTTGGAACTGAAAGCGAGGGACCGAGTGAACGCGCACTCGTTTGAAACGACGAACCTCCCACTGGCCCGGCATGACCTCCGCATTCGTGCCGCTCACAGTGACACCCGCGTAGAGGCACGCTCGGTAATGCGCCTCCACGATGTCGCGACCGTAAACTTTGGACTAGCTTCCAACTCCGCAGTAGTAGGGCCCCTGAGGTCCTGCAGAAAGAAAGAAATGAGTGGATTGATTGAAAGGAAGGAAAGAAACGAACCGGGGAAGCCGTTCTTGGGCCATCCGAACGGGTGTCCGTCCACGTCCAGCAGCGTGTACTCCTGCTCCATGCCGAACCACGGGTGCTCGTTCTTGGCCGCGTCCATCGTCTGCAGGCAGTGGCGGCGGTTGTTCGTCGGGTGGGGCTGGAGTTTGTTGTCGAGCGTCTCGCAGAGGACGATCTTGTGGTCGCCCAGACGGAAGGGGTCGTTGTAGATGGCGACCGGCTTGATGAACACGTCCGAGTCCGCGCCGTGCGCCTGGTTCGTGGACGAGCCGTCGAAGTTCCAGATCGGGAGGTCTGCAAGCCACTCCATCGATTACAACTCGCTTCCTCTTCCCTTCCACTCACCATCGGGCTTCTTCGGCACCGCGTCCAGCGTGCGGGTCTTCGAGCGGAGGAACTCGCCGCTGCCGTCGATCCACACGTACTCCGCTTGGATCTTCTTGCCGGTCGGCAGCGAGAGGAACTTGTTGGCCTGCAAGCGGGAGTCAATGGAAGCGGGAGAGGGGATGAGGGGGACTTACGACGAACTTGTCGGTGTAGAACTGCTCCCGCAGATTGAAAGCCATCGTTGTCTGAAATCGGAACGAAGTGAGCGGGCGGACGGGAGCGAGCGGAGTGGCCGACGGTGCGCGGCGAGCGGGAATAAAGCGGGCGGAACTCTCGGGGCGAACGGAAAGCGGCCGGCCGATCGCCTATCTCGCTTATCAACCGACCGGGACGGGGCCCGTTCGATGTGGGAGCGAGCGGATGACCGCCCGTTTTATACTCGAGTGAAAGAAACATGCGGGGATGCGAAGGAGGGACGGAAGGCATCAAAGTTCGCCGTCTTTGGTTCTGCTTTGAGTGCGCAACCCCCTTTTGGTCGCGACTCCGCCCTCCGCGCACGTGAAGTTCGACGACATCGCGCGAAGCGATCGCGACGAACCCGAAAACGCCCGCTGCTCTTCGATTTGACGGCCGAGATCAGAAGTCGTGTAGCGACGACCACGAGTGCTCGCTTCGAATTTTCCTTCCGCCCGGTCGCGTTCACCTTCGAGCGGGCGACTAATACAAAACACAAACAGCAAGAAGCAAGAAGCGACGGCCGGGCGGTCGGCGGACATCAAAAATGCGGCCGGCCGACCTTCGGGCTGAAAGCGAGCGATGCGCCCGCCGATTGTTCCCGTTGGGCGCCCTCTCGACCGCAAACACCCACCATTTCCGCGAGAAGCGAACGGGAATTTAGGCTCCAATTAGGAGGAGGAAGAATTTGATGATTTTTGGCCCTCGGACTGCTCACCCGCCGCTCGGCCGCCCGCCTATCAGCCAGCCGGCCGCCCGAGGGCAGACGGGCGGGCGGCAGGCGGTCGAGTCGCCCGCCGCCGAAACGACCGAATGACCTCCGGCGGCGACCTTTTGGCCCTCGAAGCTCCCCACTTATCACCGCCAGCCTCGGCCTCGTGTTCGGCCGTCCCGCTCGGCGGAGGGCGCAAACAAGTGGGCAGGAAAGTGGAGGAGTTGATGGGAGTTCGAAGACGAGAACGCGCCCGCAAACGGGCAGATGGGGGCAAAAATAAAGCGACGAGCTTTCAACGCTGCTCGCTTATGAGCGGCTGTGTACGTGACTAAACATCGCCCCCCGTCCATCGCCCCGTCCGCCCGCTTTGCGCAACCCGGGCGATTTCGATAGCCGCCCGAATGACCACGTGCTCCTCCTTTCGATCGGGGTGATTTGTGCTCTTGAACGGGCGAGAAGCGAGCGGCGGCTTGATCGAATGTGAGGGGATCTTATCGCCTTCGCCACCGCTTCCATCAACACCGCCGGCAATTGCGAGAGAAAGCGGCCGCTCGCCCCGTTCTGCTTTGTTTACGCAGGCAACGTGCCCCCGCTCCTTCCATTCACACTCGATCGGCGGACGGCCGCCGCGATGGGAACGAGCGGAAGGGGGCTGGGAAGGCGTTCTGCTTTACAGCCGACCGTTGAGAAATGTGCTGGGAAAGAAAATTGATGCGGCCGGCGGCGTGTGAATCGGCGGCATCGGTCGTTCGTTTGTTACAAAAAGGCGCCCTTTTGCGCCTTTCGTCGAAATGGCGGCCGCGCGTCGAAAGTGGCTTCACGTGAAGCGGGCAGAAGATGGATCGGCCGATCAACAAGTGGCCAGCAGAAAGCGGAACAACACTCGAGAGTGGCGACCGAAAACAAGCGGGCGATCTCCTGCCTAATTGGACGACTTCGAGCCAACAACTGGAGTTCCGTTGGGTCGAATACGTCCAATTAGCATGCGATCACTCACGAATCCGCCGCGGGCCGTAGAAATGAGTAGAGGGAAGGAATGGAAGCGATCCGCCCGATCGAAAGCCGAACGGACCGCCCGACCGGGGCGACCGGCAAGCCGACCGACCGACAGGCGGAGGAGTGAGAACCGCAGCGAAGGCGGGCAGGGCGGCCAGATGTTGTTGATCGCCAGGCAGAACGAGCCGTTCGCCCTCCCTTCGCCTCGTTTTACAGCACGCCGCTCTCCGGTCAACAACAATGAAAACGGGCGAGAAGGCAGCCGGCAGTTCCTTCGATCCCCCCCGGAACGAAGGAAGGAAGAAGACAGTCGGTCGATCGAAACACCCGCACTCACTCGTCCGCCGTCCTTCCCCTCCCGAACCTGATTTCTGATCGTCTGTTCTAAGCGGCGAGTTAATTCGATTCGAAATCGACGCCTTTCGCGGAAACGAGCGGGCAGATAACGCCGAGGAGAGAAGGAAGTGGAGCACACGAGGGAGCTCTGAGTCATCGGTCGATCCCGCTCGGTGAACGTGCCCACGATGAAAACGAAAAGCATTCAGATGTTGCAATGAAAGCCTGTTCGAAAGGTCATTCTTGAGTGTTTCGTGCGGATTCTGGGCTTTGAGACGACCAATCCGATCGGCCGCACTCTTCCCGGTCGTCCCTCCCGCTTCTCGAGAACGGCGGCCCGTGATCTTTGCGATAAGAGCGAGGGCGAACGTGGTCGAAACGTTCGGAGTTGAAAAGAGCGCCCGTTCGATCGTGTGATTCCCTTTCCGGGAACCGGCCGCTTCATTTCGGTCGATTTGTTTCGATTCCCGGTACGGGCCGTCGAAGAGGGCGAGTACTCGGAAGAAAGCCCTCGACCGACGATCATTCGAGATGACAGGCGGCCGCTGTAAACCGTCAACAATTGTCAACGATCTGCCTTATAAACCTGAAATGACAGTCGAAAGACGAAAAGCGACACGCCGACCGCTCGACCGAAACACGCGCCGCCATGTTCGAGGGATTCGTCCACGCTCTCGCCATCCGGGCGCGCGTTCGGGCGGAGCAAATCAGCCGGCCGGTCCGCAAACTCTCGAATCAAATCCGAAAGCTCTCGGCGAGTGCCCAGCCGCAACGAGTGAGCCCCCTGCCTTCTCCTTCCGTTTGTTCATGCCCGTTCTTCTTCAGAAAGCCTCGGCAGCCATCCGAAAGCCCTCGGAGACGGCCGTTCGGATCTCCACGGCCGTCTACTGAGCTCGCCGAATGGACGATTGATTCCGCCGGCCGTCTGCTCACTCCTGCCCGTCCGCAAGTGATAAGAAAGAAGGCCGTTGCCCAGTGCAAATAAACTTCTTGCTTCTTCTTTGTGTTCACGTTCATTCGGACAAAACAAGTGAGAGAGGAGATCAGTGCGTGTGCAAAGCGGTGCGGAGACTCGGCGGCTGGGGCAATTCGAACAAAACACGGGGGAGAAGGGGGCCTTCATTGCGTGAGAACAAGTGGGTGTCGGTCGATACGAGAGTTGAAGCAAGCGGCGAAGAACAAGAACGAGGAGAGTGGGCGATCAGAAGAAGTTGTTGGGTCGGAAGAAGCGCGAGAGGTCCACTTGGTTCGGGTAGAACTCCGACTGCGAGGGCGCCATCTGCGGCATCTGCGGGTCCGAGCGGCGCCCGATCCGCATCATGTTGCGGAGTTGGTTGGCGGCGCGGGCGTTTCGGTAGAACTGGCTGCCGGCACTGAAAGCAAGAGTGTGAAGGCCGCCCTCAAGCAGTCGCCGCTTACAGTCGGTAGTTGTTCGCGTCGACCGGCGCCGACGAGTCCGCCGCCGACTGGGCGAGCGTGATCGACGAGAGGAGGCCGACGGCCAGCAGGAGGGCCACTTGGAAGAACGAGAGGGTGTTCATTCTTGCGTCAAGTGGGATCAGCGGCGAGCGTTCGAAACAACCAAGCTGAAACAAATGAATAGGTAATAAGAGAAACGAGAAATGAAAGCACGAGCACGACCCGAGTCACGAGACAAAGCGGACAGAAGTGATGCGGTGGCGGCAATCGCGACCACCCGACCCGCTTCTCGGAACCTCCGATTGTTGTGTTTAGACGAAGGTCGTGAACAATGCCGTCGAGTAAGCAGAACACGCCCGTGCTCTCGGCCTTATTAAAAAGAAAGACCGGCGGCGGCACTTCCTTCCGCTTTGTCAATTAGACGGCAGAAACTAGAAGGCGCGAAGAAGGGCGTGTATCGCCCGGAATGCGTACGAGCGTCGACTGCCAACTGGGGGGATTACGAGAGCCGACTGGAAGCTGCCGGCCGGTTCGTTCCGCCTTCGGGGGCGGGCAATCGGGGCGGCGGATTGACATTTCCGACCGACCGGTGGGCCGTCCACCTGCAACCCACCGGCCGGCCGACGGCTGAATGCGAAACCAGGAACAGAAACAAAGGAATCTCGTTACGGACACGCGTGTTTGTCGTGGCCCAATCAAGGGCGCGTACAAAAGCAGGCGGCGGCTGAACTTACGGCCCCTGCCCGGCAGCAAGAAATCGAAACCGCCCGGCCGGAATGTTCGTGATGTCTTGCGGGTTTAATCGACGTGCGGAATAATTGATGGGCGGCATTCGGTTTCCTGTCAGCAGCTCGTGTAGGTGGAATGCCAGCGGGCGGGCGGCCGGAAACCGGAGACGATCCGCAAATTGGGCCCGTTTTGAACTCGTGGATCCCGCAATGAACATTTGGAACCGACGTGCACTCGACCGACCGCCTACCGTACTTGTTTTGGTGCTCAGATTGACCGAGAAGAAGCAAGAAGAAGGACACGCGTGAAGCAAGCGGCTACTGAGCGAACTTTGGGCGGATCATCCGCCTGTGTCCGAGGGATTAGGCACGCGCTTGTCGGGATCTTTCAAACGGTCGAGCATTCCCTGCAGCACGCCGACCGAAAGTGACAACACCTGCGTGGTTGCAGGGGCCAGAAAGCGGCTTTAATACTCCCGAAATAGGCGAGGGAAAGCCCAAAATACTCTCACTAATCACGTCTTCTCATCGACCCCTGATCTCGGCGTTCCAATTGCGTTTTCCCACCGGCCGCACGTGTCGCCCACCGGAGATTAACGACCGATTGCAGAAACCGCAGAAAGGAGTTTAACTTCGTTGAAGCCGAAAACAAACCGAATGCCCTTTGCGGCTAACAGCGACGAGAACAACGATCACTCGGGATTGTTTTCGTCTTCCCTTTGTCCGTGGACCGTAAACGGGACGAAGATGGGCGCGAGGAAGTCGGAGGAATGCGTTCGCTTTCGGTCCAGCGAGCGACGAGCAATTGGGCCCCCGAATGGACCACGCGGCCGGCGGAAATAAGCGGATTGGAGACGAACTTCCGCCCAATTCCAAGACCCCCGCCCTTTGTCCCGCCGGCGGAATGAGCGGATGAGGAGATCAGAGTGACGACGAGTCCATTTGGCCGATTGATTCGACGAACCCTCGCGCGACTCACCAAAAATCGCCCGCCGTCATCCCGCCGGAGAGCGAGCAGCCAAACGGCCGCCTCGAACCCACCGTAACCCCCGCACTCGACTGCAGAAATCGCGGTAAACAAACCGGCCGGCCGGGGACGTGAATAAGCGCGTGATCCGTGGGAACCAACGAGATTCAATTAATCCGCCGCCTCGTCGCCCCGTGGGAATCTGCCGGTCGACCTCCAGGTTCATTAGGCGGCCGGCCCACCTGCCTGGAGTTTGTGTTCGACGGGACGAGTCGGAAGATCGACGCCGTCAGGGGACCGACGAGTCGAAGAGAACAGTCGAGGGAATGCGCGTCGTTCACGCCCCGCCGCCTCGCAGCCGGCCGTCTTTTAAGCGAGGCGGAAGAGTCCGTGGGACGTCCCGATTGGTATCGTAATACCGGCGACGAGAAATGATTAAAAATCCCGCCCATTCTTCCGCCTCCCTTCGCTCATGACGCATCCGAACGGACGGGCGGCCAAGTCGCCAAACGAAACCCAAAACCGACGTCCAAATTCGAGCCGTCGGCCGATTAGTTTTCAGTTGACATTCACGTGTTTTGCAACCCGCAAACATCCGCCGCATTTCAAATGGACGCTTTTGGAATTCGGCATCCGTAAATAGCCGGTGCTCCTCCCGCTCGACAGTCGGGTGTCGGGCGATTTGCAGCCGGAATGCTCGTCACTCGGGTAATTCGATTGCTTGCACCAAATGCGGACGTCAATTGGGTCCACTTCATCCGCGGCATTTAATCGCGAGAGTGAGTGGTCTTAATTTTATTCCGAAATACGTGCAATTGAGTAAACAGAAGGCATTTGAGGAAGACGAGAAGATGGCAGGCCGAGAGAATGAGAGGGAATAATTTATGAGGAGAAGAGCACTTGTTTTGATTGCGGGAACGGCAGAGGTCCAAGGGTGTGCGTAGAAATCGAAGAGGATCACCGAAGAGCGGAAAGAGAGAAGTGGAGATGTCGGCAGAAAAGTGGGCAGGAGGGTGGGCAGTGAGATGAACAAAGGGATCAGTTGCCTTCCGATCTGAACCACTCGTCGTTGAGCGGGACCTCCACTTGGCCGCCGGCCACTTGCCCGCTCGTTCGACCCTGCAATCGAAGGATCGTTCGGATGAGAAGAACGGCGGTCGTATGGTGTAACGCCCGCTCACCTCCTGCCCACTGGCTGCCGGTCGGCGGTTAGAAAGAAGGAGTGGAAAGACGTGAATGTGCGCAGAACTCGTGTCCATTCGATCGGCTCAATCGGCCTCCAGCGTGATCTCGCCGTGCATCGTGTCCAGCGCGTTAGTTTCGGCCGTCTGCTCGTCGTTTGGACCGCCGGCCGCCGTTTTCTTCCTGAACGCCCAACCGATCAGTGGGAGGAGGAACGTGCAGGAAACCGATCAAAAAACGTTTAGCGAGTGTTTGTGCGGACTACCCGTGCGTGCATTAGCTACTTTCTGATTGGACGTTAAACGACACCGAAAGCAAACAACTGCGCACAGCCCGCGCCCGTCCGACTACACTCTTACCCGCCGCCCTCTGCTTTTGATTGGCTCTAAACAAGGGCCGATTTGTTGAGTGATTTGCGCACCGCAGGAGTTAGGAGTGATTGAATGAATGGGAACTCACGTCGTAGGCCTTCCACGCGCAGAACGGCAGCGGCAGGCCGTCAGCGCCCACGGGACAGGGAGCCTAAAACGAGGAAATAAGACAGGTTTGTAAAAACGGCTGACGACGCGGGAATGTGAAAAATCGTAACGATTTTTACAGCGTCTCGTGCAAAATTCGTCGAGTTTGGTACAAATTCGTCACGATTTCGTTACTTGACCCTTCTCGGAGTTTTCAGCGATTTTTGAACCTTGTTATTTCAACAACTTGCATCAAGGCCGGGGATGCCCTAAAAAGAAATGGAGCGAACAGTCGCTTGTCTTCTGCAAACCTGATCGCCCTTTGGTCCTCGCAATCCTGGCCGTCCTCGCAATCCGCGCTCGCCCTGCTCGCCTTTTTCCCCGCGTTCTCCCGCCTCGCCCTTCTCGCCTCGCTCTCCCCGATCGCCCTGAAATCGAGGGATCAGTGAAGTGAAGACCGCCGCTCTATTGAAAGAACCAGCAAAAAGAAACTATCAAAGAAAAAGAACTGAAAGATCGAGATGATTGAGAGAGAAACGAGTACCATCGAGCCGGGCACTACTGCGATCGGTCCGGCTTCTCCTTTGTCGCCCTTGACGCCAACGCCTGGCAGCCCCGGTGAGCCCTGAAGCAGCTCAAGCATCAGGAGAAGTGAAACGAGCGACTCACTCGGGGCCCCGGTGGCCCTTGAACGACGTTGCCCGCCGCGTTCCCGACCGCGTTCTCGCCCGGCGGTCCGGGCATTCCTATGAAGAAGTAGGAGTTAGAGGTGCTTGAAGAGGGCACCCACCAGGCAGACCGATGCTTCCAGTGTCACCTGCAAACATAAGCCTGTAGTTTGTTCGATTCTTCTTTTCTCTCTCTCTATCGCTGGCCGCGCCCGCTGTTAGTTGATTAAACGAGAAAGCCGTAAAATATCCGAGCTCTACGCCCATCCGTTTGGGGAGCAGCGGAGAGCGGGCGAAAGAAGCGCAAAGCAATGACCGTTGATGTTGAACGAGAGCAGCACACCCCAATTATTCTATTAACTCACCCTTGTCGCCTTTCTGCCCCGAGTGGCCCGGCAACCCGATCGGCCCGATTGGCCCCTCAAACAGTCGGTTGCTCACTCGTCGTTGATGCACAAAACGAACCGGCGGCCCTCGGCTGATGTTCGCGAGGAGTTGATCGCGGACGAGCGGCAGCAAGACGGGCAGCAACTCTTGAACCTCGTCAACGGCCGCTCCGCCGCGATGTTTGAACTAAAAGGCGGGAATGGAAGGAAGAAGACAAAACACGAGCACAAGAAGAAGGAAGAAAGGAACACCCCGACCACCACTCGATTCCAATCCAAGATCACGCACCTTTCTGCCGCGCTTCCCGTCCTTTCCGGCCGGCCCAACGTCGCCCTTTTCGCCTCGCAATCCCGGCGGCCCAACGGGTCCAACGTCGCCCTGCAAGCGGGAACAGCGGTTAGTAGTCGACAAGCAAACGAATCGAACCCGTTCGCCTTTCTCGCCGTCGCGTCCCGGCACTCCTGCAATCGAGACGAGCTGAATGAAAGGCAGCAGTCAAACTACAAACCAGGCGGTCCTTGGATGACCGTATTGCCGCCGCCAGTCGCCTGGACGGTGCTCGTGCCCGGCTGAAAGGAACGAAAGGTTGACCAACGGCCCCGAATGAAAAGATATACTTGGCCAGGAATGCCGCGAAGTCCTCGTTCGCCTTGCGAGCCCTAAACCGGCGTAGATGAAATTGGGCACGACAAATGGATCTCTTGAATGCGAACGAATGCACTCGAACATCACGTTCACATAAGACGATTACTAATTCTTTACTCCAGGTAGCCCCGGCATTCCGCTCGCGCCCGGCAATCCTCGCGGCCCCATCGGGCCGGGCGGGCAGACGCAATTCGACGGCTGGAGGGTGGCGACTGTCGTGGTCGTGCCGAACGGATTGCCGGCCAGCGAGGCGGGCGGCGGCGGGTAGTCGGCGTTCTTGTGCACGCAATCCTCGCCTTTCGCTCCGCGATCGCCCTACACAATCGACGGCACGATCAACACAACAACCAGCAAGAAAAGGCTGACCTTCGGGCCTTGAATTCCACGCGGGCCCACTGATCCGACGGCGCCATCCCGTCCGGAGATGCCCATCGAGCCCTTCAAACGAGACAAAACCGTTGAAAAGAACCAGTCAAAAAGAAACCGATCAACTACTGGCCTTTTGCCACGAGCACACAGCTAATAAACAGAAAAAGCATTGCGTTTTCTTGTGTGCTCGCAGCAGAAAATCCAAAACAGCAGAAATCACAAAACAAATCGCTCGCCTTTTGTCCGGGCTCGCCCTTGCCGCCGTTCGTTCCTCTTGGTCCCTGCAGAATGATGAGAAGTCGAGGAAGAGATCGCGTGCACTCACCGGTGCGCCCCGTTCGCCCTTTGGGCCCCGCTCGAAGGACTCCCCGTCAAAGCCGGGCAGACCTCGTTCTAAACAAGAGAGCTGGTTGATGAAGAGGTCCACGCCACTCGCCTCCTTTGGGGCCCACCAATCCTTGTGGTCCTTCAATAAGCGCAAATTAAATCAGGTAATCGGTCGATAAACACACCCGGCGGTCCTAAACAGCAGCGATAAAGAGGGAATGGAGAGAGCAAAAACGCACCCGGTGGGCCTTGAACGACGATGGGCGCCATTGTCTCTGTGGAGTACGAAGACGCTCGGTTGTTGGACACGTACGGCCGTTGCTGCGCGTAGGTGGACGGAGCGGAGTCGCCTTTCGGGCCCGGCGGCCCTAAACAAGCGATCAGTCGTTGAACAAAAGGAGAGGTTCCCCACCCATTGGGCCCATCACGCCGCGCTCGCCTCTTTCTCCCTTTCGTTCCAGGTATGCTAAAAGACTTTAGACTCAAATTCATTTAAAACAAAGAAAATCAACTTTCTTTATAGTTTTTGTCTAAAACTTGCTTGAGAAAACAGTAAGAAAAATCAACTTGCTAACAAAATGAAAGGTCTCAGAATTGGTTTCTAAGCCTATCACTCTCAGCAATTTACCCGGGCAATCCGCGTGGGCCGTCTGAAAAAACGCTAGTGTCAGTCATGTTCAAATGCACAAAAAAGACGTGCCCAATCCAATCGGTCCGGGAACTGAAACGCAAGAATTAGCAGGAGGAGTGGTGAGCGAGAAACCTACAGCCAGGGTATCCGCGCATGCCCTTGGCGCCCTACAACAAACATGCTGTAGTTGAGACAATCACTTATTGAAGTTTCAATCGAAAAGAACTCAAAAGAGACAACCGTTAAGAGAAAAAACTTCAGAACTGAACCGAAACTCAACCGAATGCAAACGAAACAAACCGGAGGCCCCGGAGGCCCGACGAGACCGCGCACTTCGATCGTCTTCCCGTCCGGCGAGTAGAGGAAGCCGTAGTGGCGCAGTTTGCGCATGTTCTTCCGGTCCAACGGCACGATCCGATCCTTGTACCAGCTTCGGATGGCGATGAGTGCATACGGCGTCGATTCCGGGCGGGCCCTAGGAGTTTTCAGTCACAAACCACACCACAAACGAGTGAGAAGAACAAAAGAAAGAAGACACTCGTCGACCGGAAGGCAACTCACTTGAATTCCGGGCTCTCCTTTCGCGCCTGCAATCCATTCGGTTATTCGCTTGTTTGTTTGATGCAATCGTTTGCTTCCACATTTATTTGCTCCCTCACATCATTTGTTTGTCCCTCCAATTTGTTTGCCGATCCCCCGCAAGTGATCGATGTCATCCGTCTGCCGCTCGGAGTGGACGGGCGCCTTCCGCTTGGCCGCCCGCTCGCCCGCTCACAATGCGGACAGGGCGGACGGCCGTCCATTGTGCCGAGCGGTCAGTCATTTTTGGCCGCCCGCACGCACTCGTCAAGCGGAAACCGCAGCTTACACGACAGCCGGACAACCGCCGCCTTGATCACGAACAAACCTGGAGGACAGGAGCATTTCGGGGCTTCCGCTTGTTGTCCGAAGATCGACCGGTGGGGACGAGAGGCGGGCGCTGGCGCGGTGAAGTTGTCGCCCGCTCGCAACTCGGCGGCCGTCGGCTGAAAACACGCGTGTCAACAAGTGGATTTGCGGTCGATTGATGGCCGCCGTCTTCCCACAAACCGGCGGGCGGCTCATGAATCACTGCAGCCACAACTCAAAGGCCGCAAGCCGCCCATTCGAAGCGATTTGCGCGCGACCCCGCCGCTTCGAACGACCGCCGCCGACCGCCCGCTGCGTCCGAAGGATTCCGACTGAATTCGCGGCTCGCTGATCGATTCGGCTGTTTGATGGGCGACCGGCGGCGTTAATTAGTCGATCGAATTCGAATCGGAATGATTTAAGCGAAACGAAAGTAAACGAGCACTCAGCCGTCCGGCGGCTTTCGGTCGAGCAGATGCGCATTGCAATAAACGAGAATGAATGCCTCGTCGTCTTTCGTGTTTCTTCGCCCGATTCGAATTTATCAAACGCTTCAGCTGCCGGTCGGGAGTGCGCGATCGTCGATTACGAGCATTGCGGAAGAAGAACAGCTGCCCTTCCCGCTCTTCCCTCCAACCCGACCATTTCCGCCGCCTTTTGTGGGTGACGAACGGCCAAAAGCCACAAAAACGGGCGTTCGCTCAGGTCGCCGGCCGAGCAGATGGGCGCGGGCCGGTGGTGAGCGGCCGATTGGCCAAATTTCGCCTGGGAACCGCCGCCCACCTGCGTTCGCCAAGTTGCGACTCGCAGACTAATGAACGGGTCGCCGGCAAATGGGATGAGCACGCGGATTACGAGCGGTGAGAGGAATCATGACAAACAGGCGTCCACTCACCCACTTCCCGTCGAATAGCCGCTCCTCCAGTTCGAGCACGCGTTCACTCAACCGATCCAGCTGGACCTGCTGCCAGAGGAGGAGGACGCCGAGCGGAAGGAGGACGCCGCACGTCGCCAAGACCAACTGGAGGCGGGAGGCGGCGGCCGTGTACCGCGAGTCTCTCCTCGAGCGGGATCGTTGGGACGTCTGACTGCCGGAGCGCCTCCTGCCGACCACCAGGGCGGTGGCCGCTCCGGGCGGGCCGGCGATGCTCATCGTTGGGGGCTGATCAGGACTGCTCGCTGGATTCCGTTGGAGGGGGTGGACGGCTTCATGCTCCCGCAGGCGATTGGCAGTGATGGACGAGAGAAAACGGCCGCTTTCGTTGTCTCTCGATCCGCAGCGGGTGGATTGGCGAACGAGACGGCGGAACGAAAAGAAACTAAAAAGAAAGAAGTGTACACGAAGAAGAAATCCACTCGGCCGAACACGAAAGCCGCCCGCCGCCTTCGAATCGGACCGGAAATCGAGCAGCGAAGTGATAAACGAAGGACGGAGCCCACGGCCAACGAGCCGCCGGGAAAACTTCAGAAGTCGCGTGTGAAACACATCCCGCTTGTCCCGACGGCCGGGCGTGCCCGAGAGAATGGTTGATTAGGCGGGCGCGCGGACAAGTGGACTGCCGACATTCGGCCGGAAAGCAAACAGGTACGTGGACAAAAGAGTGGCCGCAAGCCATCGTTTATGCATCGACGACCTCCGGCCGGCTAATTCCAGTCGGTTGCATTGACCACTCGAAAGAGGAGGAGAAGTCGGGCCTGCGGTCTGCTCACCTTCCGGAGCTCTCGGCCGGCCGAAAGTGAACCGGTCGGACTGCCCGCCCATTTGATTCTTCGCGATCGAAAGAAATAAACAAAAAGCAGATGGAAGGAGTGAACGATCGTTTATTCTTCGCACGGCCAACCCGAAGAGTCACGATTCCGCGCACAGCCGGCGGCCGCTCGCTCGCCCGAAGGATCAAACGGCTGCATTTGGCCCGACTTTCGGTCGTGATCGCCCAAAGCGACGGAAAGGAACGCAGGGAAGAAGGAAGGGCGGCGAGATCAATACGAACAGTCACTCATAAATACGCGATTTAATTCGAAAAGAACCCCGTGGATGGGAGCCGAGTGGACGCCGCCGGCCGAACAGCCGCCCCGGACGGGTGTTTTTTGTCGCATGTTCTTTCGGATTAAACGAGGATGAACGGCGGCCGTTTGTCCGAATTGCAACCTTCTCGCCGGCCGGACGGCGCCGATCGCTCCATCCGCCCGCCCCATCCGCCGAATGACCGCCCGCTCGCTTGATTCCAGGCACCGCCCATCGGTTTGTTCCCACCACTCACTCCTCGCTTCCTCGCTTCCTTCCGCCCGCTCGTTCACCTCGAAAATGCCCGCAAACACGAACTCGCCTAATGACATTCCCGCACTCCCCCTCGGTTATGACCCTCCCTCCAAATTGGATTACGGGCAGACAGGAGAGGAGGGGAGGAAAGGGTTGATGGCTGGAAGACGCGTACATTTACGATCTCCCGCCCTCCCCCTCAAGGTTGATCGGCGGAATTGGAGGAGCGGGCGGGCGGAATGGAACGTTCGATCGACCGCTCTCGTCGACGGCCGGCCAGAACGAAGCGGTCGGCCGTCCGGTCGAAAGTCAAACAAAAAGAAAAGAATTCAATTTCTTCCCTCGACCGCAATCCTCCACGATTTACGAGCGGCTGGCGGCATGTCCGCGGGAATTATCACGAGCAGGCAGGAACGAGCGGACGGAAACGGCCGGAATGAATTCCCCCGGTTGCCCACTCGACTTTCGACCTCCCGTTCGGCCCCCCACCGTCCGGAAGGAAGGCGGAGGTCGAACGAAAGCGAGTGCGCGGCGGACCTCGAGATCACAATCGCCGATCGATCTCCGCGGCTTTGTCCTCGCAATCAAAACAAAGACGTCCGTTCCGCTTTGTGTAATTTGCATGGAGGGGAGATCAAAGGAGGGGAGTTCGGTCGAGAGCGCAATTCCGCCCGCCTCCGCCGCCCGCCGCCGCTCGGGCCGCGCACTGCGGGGGACGCCGTTTTTCTGCGGTTTCCGAACGGGCGTTCCGCTTTTTCGCCACGTTCATCAAGTGCGCCCGGCCCGGGCATCGATCGTTGGGAGGGGGAATGCAAATGGGAAGAGGGGCCGTGTTCGCTCGCTTCATGGTCACTCGTTTATGGAAATCGGGGCAAAAGTGCGCCCGCTTGACGGACGAGCCGCTCGCTCGCTTGTCGCCGTAATTGCAACTCTTTGTTGTCCGGCGATCACGATCGTTGATAACCTCAGATCCGATTAGTCTGCCCGTCGTCTTCATTTGCGGCCGCCCATCACTCATGTCGGGGGCGGCACTCGTGTCCATTCGGGCCGTCGATCCGATCCGCTCTTCGCCTTTCCGCATGCACCCGCCGCCGCTCCGGCGGACGCGCAATGCGGGCACTCGTTTGTGTGCTCAAGTGTTTTTGATGCGAAGGAAGAGGGCGGTTAATCCGCCGCCCCCCGTTCGGGAATCCCGCCGGAGCGCAACCGATCGGCGTCGTCAAAAACCGTGATTTATGCGAAGAGCACGAAACAAACAAATGGAGAGGAAGAGGGGCAGGCCGGACGGACGGGCGGGTCGCTCGCCGATCGCCAAACGGAGACCAGAAGACGCCAAGTGCAACGGGACACCTCGGGGATCTACGCGCATCGAAGGACCTACGGGGCGGGAGGGCGGTGTGGTGGACGCGGTGCAGCGGGCGGGTGGGACGGACGGAAGGGCGATCAGAAATCGGGCGTGAGGAGGCGGAAGGCGCGGGACGTCCGGCCGCCTGACCGCTTGCCGAAGCGGATGATCGGATCCTTCATGACGAAATCCTGCTGAAAGCAATCGTTGTTTATTGTTGCTCCTTTGCACTTCTGTTCCCCAATCCCCCGGCCGCTCGGTTCGGTTCGGAAATCGCGGTGCTTTGCCGCCGGCATTTCGATGCGGAGCTTTCGGACGGCCGCGAAGCGGAAATCCGGAATGAAATTTTCGGATTGTTTGCAGAGGGCTTGAATTCGCGGCCGAAGGGCATCCGGCCGGGCGGCGAAAAGGCGAACGTGTGATTCGTTTTCCGCTTTACGAACACGTGGGCCCCAAACGGGAAGCGACTCACGTTATCTTCGGATCGCTCGGCTCATTTCGTCGCTGCCGAACTTCCGCCGGAACCGCGCGAGCGGGCCGACCACGCCGAGGTCGAGGATGTCGCTCCGCTTCGTGACTGCAAGCAATTCGGTGAGGATGAGAGCAAGAAGGCACAAGGACACTCACATCCCTTGCCGCGCGGCCACTCCAGCAGTCGGATTTCTGTGGAGTCGAAGGCCTGCACTTGCTCGAAGAAGAGAGCGCACACCAGCCCGAGTGCCAAGACGAGAGAACGCAGGAACATCATGACGATTAGCGTCGACCGAGTGACGTGGGAAACCCTGAAACGGAGGCCCGATTGAGTGCCGGAAGGAGGAGAGGAGTGACGCGAAAGGAGCGGGCGGATCGGCGCGAAACGGAAGGTGAAGTCGGCATGAATCGAGTCGCCTTAAGTACCCCAATTCGACTGCTTACAAATGTGCATGCACAAGCGGCTGACCGCCGCACCGGCCGGCCGCTCCCGTCGAGGCGGCAGGTGAACCGAGCGAGGGCGGAGATCCCCGACTACGACCGACGTAGTTCGCAAATCCGGGAATCGAATTCGAGGACCAAGACGCTTTATACAGAACTTTACGAATTTGGCGGCCTCCAATTGTAATCACTTTGCGCCGTCCCGTGCGAAAACAACCGCTTGCGGCGCCGTCCACTCGTTGTCACTCCCGAAGAGGAAGGGGCGGGCCGCCTTTTATGCGGGCGCCCACCAGAGAACGCCCCACCGGAGGGCGTGTATCGTAGCCCGCCCATTAAACGAATCCCAACGTTCGGTGGTCCCTTCGTCGAGCGTCGGGACGGCGCTCACAAACCGCCAATCAACCTTCGAGATTTAATTTGCGTATTTCGGGTCACAACTCGATCAAAGCTCGTCTGTACTCGGCCCTGACACACCGGAGACGGGTGGCTACAGCCGAGCCGATCGGCGGATTCGATTAGGAGCACGAGGAAACGTCAACTCGATTGAAAACAGGACCTCATTTCCACGTTCGCTCGAGCGGAAGCGCACGTCACCGCCGCCAACAAATACGGTAGACGGAGCGTGAATGATGCGAGCGGAACGGCCGAACAGGTGGAAAAGAGCAAAAGGACATTCGACGGCCGGCGGAGCGGTCGGCGGATTCCAGAAGCCGGTGGGAACGAGCGGCCGTCCAGCCGTGTAGGTGGCCAATTAATTGGCAGGCAACCCGCCTACCCACAAACCACAGCACGAATTGTGGTCCAATTTGCGGCAGATGGAGGCGGTTTTGTTCTCCTCACCTCCCCCCGTCCATCGCCCACTGCTCCAGGGGAATGTTTTGGAGTGGGAATTGGGGAGATCACGGGTTTGAACTGTCCTTCTTGTCCTCTTGCATTCTTTTTATATCCCCCGCATTCGAAATGAGCAGCACGAAAGAACGGCAGGATGGAAACTCAAACCGAAAAGGAAGTAAACACGGCGGCTTATCGACGTAAAGAACTTTCGGCAGCCGGCCGCTCATCAAAGGTCATTCCTTCGAATTTGCGCCCAAAGTACACCCTCGACGAACCGAAAGACCTTCGATCTTCGCGGGAGGTCTTCAAGCACTCAAAGTCCCGAATTAGCCGCGAGCTGCAGCCGCAGGAGCTAATTGCGGCCCTCCCACTCGCCCTCATTCCCGCACAAGAGTGCGGAGTTCAACGCCCGCACGACCGCAACGGGGATTTGCGAACTACGTGCGAATTTACGGTAGGAGTGAGGAAAGAAGCCCTGTGCAGCTCGAATGTCCGTGCCGTTTGACCGGAGATTAACGAGCGGCCGGCGGGCGGAAGGCGGGATGAGCGGAAACGGACTTCCAATTTTGAGTGCCGCCGCCCCATCAGGCGCCCATTCGCAGGAGTGCGATGGCCGCAGTCCGCAGGAATCGACGCGTACCGAAGGACCGGAAGCAGTGGGTGCGGACCGTCGGGGAAACACGAGCCATCCGTTTGGGCGGCCGCCGCATCCGGGCCGCCCGGGTCTTCTGCGAATTAACTGGTGGCCGAATCGCCGCCTTCGAGTCGCGTTACGAAGGCCAAACAATCCGGACCGAATTCCTCAAACGGCCGCCCGGCCGCCGGCTGATGTCAATCGAGCGGCCGAACGGCCCTCCGAACTTCCCGACCGCCCCGAAAACACACGCCGGCCGTTCGAACATCACGAGCAAACGAAAACAAACCGCCGGAGTGTAAAATTCCGCTTTTATGCCGGTCGGGTCGATCGTATCGTTGGCCCACGTACTCGCCGCCTGTTTGCCCAACACTCCGTGCCGAAATAGACGCCCGTGACGCCGGAAGCGCTCGAAATAGGCGGAATTTCGTGCAGCTTCTTGTCTCGCGGATCGAATGACCGTTTTGCATGCCGGATTCGAGGGTCGCGCGCAAAAAACGTCTTGAAGCAGCCGGCCGACTATACACTCCGCTCGTCCGGTCGGCCGACTGCTTCGTTACGAATCGTAATCCCTTCCGCAGCGGGGTCAAATCAAAGGATGACTGAAGGAACAATGGGCGGGGGTTCGACGACCGACCGCCAACGAGGGCACTCGACTTCGCAGCTCTCGAGTTACACCGCCGGCCATAGGCGAACTCGTGGGCCGACGGTTTGCAGAAGAATTCGCCCGTGCTCGAGTTCGTCTCCTGACGTCTTCGTTTCGTCATCGCCGGCCCGCCGCCCCGGTCGGAAGTCCCCCGCACACAAAATTCGATCATCCCGGTTGCAAAACGCCGACGGCAGCGGACAGAATGGGTTTATTGGGACCACGCACACTGAAACAAACGACGGACATCCGAGCACTCGGCCCTCAGTTTCCCGCCCACGAAGCGGCCGACGAACAGCGGCTTGTCGTGGAAGGCGATGACGAACAGGAAGGGATGATCGGCGCGGAAGGTCGGCGGGATGACGGGAGCGGCCGGACGCGAGCGATTCATCTGAACATTCGAGATTGGAGGCCATCCGATACCCGCAGGCACTCACCACGACGGCCGTAGCCGCGGCGGCCTCGCTGCCCTTCTCGTTCGACTGAAAGGAAGCCGGACGATCAGTGGGAACGTTCGAGAACTGCGGGGCGTGTATTTTTATTGTTTGAAGTCAAAGGAAGTAGGCAATCGTTGTGAACATTGAGAGGGAAGTGGAAGGTGGACGGCGGGGAGGAAACTAGGCGGATCCCGCAAAGCGGCCGACGAAGAGCGGCTTGTCGTGGAAGGCGACGACGAACAGGAAGGGGTGATCGGCCACGAAGGCGAGCGGCTTCTCCGCGTCCGGATTGAAGGAAGTGAGCACAATTTCGACGCCCGTCGCAGCCGCCGCCTCACTCCCCTGCTCGTTGGACTGGAAGCACAGCGATAAGAGTGGAGAAGACGCCCGCAAGTGAACAAAAACGGTGAACTTTCGGTGGGAAGTGAGTGAGGAACGAAAGCGATCTACGAGTGCAAAACAAAAAGACAAATGTACAACAAACAAAAGCAATCGGTAAAAGCGGAAAGTGTCCTAACGGTTGGCAGAGCTGGAAGCAAAGAGGAAACGACCCAATCGAAGCTCAGGAGGACCCGTTGAAGACCCCGAGGAAGAGCCACTGGTTGTGGAAGGTGATGCCGAACAAGAAGGGGTGGTCGGCGCTGAAGTACTCGCTCTCCTCGATCATCCGCGTGAGGAGGACGGCCGTGGCGGCCGCCGCCTCGCTGCCCGCCTCGTTCGACTGCAACGGGAGGGATTGCTGGCTGGACGGGCATTGACGAGCAGTTAGGAACACGCAGGTGAGTGGAGGACGAACGGGAGTGAGTGGGATTAATTTGGGGGACAACGGGGGACCAACAGTTGAGGACCAGCACACGCCCGACAGCCACCGAACGGAAGTGGAACTCACCTCGATGAAGGCCTTGTGGATCGCCTCCGAGATCATGAGGCTCTCGTTGTTGGCGATCCCGCTGAAGTCCGCCTGCTCCGTGAAGCCCTTGGAGAAGCCGAGCTTGACGAGGACGTCCTTCAGCCCGAACTTCGAGGTGATCTTGAAGCGGGGCAGCTCGATCTGAAGGGAAGCGAGGGGTGAGTGGACATCACCAGCAGACGGCGGACTCACGTTCACTTCGCGACGCTCCAGGCGGTCCTTCATCTTCAGCAGCTCGGCGCCGTTCACCTTCTGCAGCAAGCTGGCGAGGCCGAACTTCTCCTTCGGCAGGAAGGCGATGAACTTGGCGCCCTCGTCCGCGTACGGCAGCTCCAGCACCTGCACGTCGGCGGTCTCCGCGTAGTTCACCTTGGTCTTCATCTTCATCATTTTGACCTGAAGGAGGGCGATGAAATCAACGTAGACGAGCGCGGTGAACTCACCTGCGTCTCGCTGTTCTCGCTGACGAAGAACTTCTCGTCGGTGGTGCGCTCCTCGTTGAATTGGTTCTTCCACGTGCCCTGCAAACAGCCCGCTTTCATCCCCATCTTTCCTCTCCGCTGCCCACCTTGAAGTAGACCGCGTTGACGAGGACGAGCTTCGTGGTGGCGTCCACCGAGTCGGAGCTCAGCAGGTCGCGGATCTTGTCGTGGGTGACGTTCGCGACGAAGTCGTTGATCTCCTTGACGGCGCCGGCCGCCTGTCCGAAGTCCACCTGCTTGAAGTCGCCGCCGTAGTTCGTGGCGATGAGCTCCTTGTAGGCGGCCTTCACGTCCAGCTTCTGGGCGGCGTACGCGCGGTTGGCCAGCTCGAGCGTGACGTTCTTGTCGGCGGCGTTCAGCTGGGAGAGCGTCTGGCGGAAGAGCGAGTGGAGGGCGTCGCCGGAGGTGCCGCCTGCAAACGAGCGGGCAATCAACGAGAATGTTGGAAGGAGAGGACGAACCTTTGGCGAAGACCGACTCGAACTCCTTGCGCGTGTCCCCGCCGGCGCCCGCGTAGGCCAGCGAGAGGGCGAGCGCGATGGAGATGGGCGAGAGGATCAGCGAGGCGTTCGAATTCAACGCCGTCTCGCGCAGGAGACCGACGGCGAAGTCGGCTTGGGCGCTCATGAAAGCAAGATCGGCCATTTCCTGCAAGAAGGTGGAGGTTGAAGGTGAGTGGAGGAGGGCGAGGGGAAGGCGGCGGGCGCGAAAGAAATCATCGCCCAGACGACCGAGCGGGGGAACGCGGACGCTCGCCGGCCGCCCCGAATGCCGAAATGAGCGGCGGGGCGCAAAGCGGGCGGCTTGCAGCGGGCTTTCGAGCCGACCGCCCAAGGAGGCGGCGGGAATTTGAACAGCGGTTTTGCACGATCGATTGCGGGCGAGTCGAAAACAAACAGCTTCCCGCAGCATCTGACCGCTCTCCCGCAACCGAACGAAATCTGCGGGCAAACGGCCGAGTAGTCAGGGGAGACCCCCGCATTTCGCCACTCGACCGGCCGGCTGACCGCCCCGAATCCCCCGATTTCTGGTCGACTCGCGGCCAACCGAGCGGCCGGCCGCATAAACAAAGCGGATTGCGAGGTCTTCATCGAACAGAATGAGGGGAAGAGGGAAACTCACTTGTTTATTCGGCTCCGACATTCCTGAAGGTGAGTGGGGCGATGACGGGCGTTCTGTTCGGCGGACGAATTCGATGGAAACTGGAAATAAACACACGATTCTCTCGTTTTATTTTCGTTCCTCTCCGCCGAGCGAACGGCGGCGACCGGCCGGCCGGCGGGAGTAACGAGCGGGCGGGCGGAATGCTCGCGGAAGACCGCCGAAAAGCGAAAGGCCACTGGCTTGCGGGTTGTCCGTCGGCCGTGAGTCATGGAAACGACGAGCATTTCGGTCCGGTTTCCCACAATCGAAGGTCGAAATTGGCCGAATGGCAGGAAACCATTCATTTCACTCCACACTTTGCTTCGAATGGATTCTTTTGATTTGTTTGTTGGAAGCGGGGTGAGCGTTGAACACTCGAACGAACGAACAGATGGGTTCTCGGAGTTGTTTTTGTTTTGCGGCGAGTTCAACCAGACGAACGGGGCGTTCCCGTTGATCTCCGCTCTGTTTTGAGGATTGCCGCTGAGCTGGAGGGTTGAACTCCGTTGAGCTCCGTTCGAGCGGATTACTCACGCCTCTTTCGTCCCCCTATTGCCCTTTCCATCCGATCAAGAAGAAAGGACTTGAGCGTCCGGTCACAGCGCAAACACGAACGGCCAACGAGCGAAGGCGGAGGTGCGGCCGGAGATGCGGGGGCTGGCCGGTGATGCAACGACGGAAAACGACGAGAGGCATGTGATCTCCGGAAATAAATGAAGCAATGGGCGATAAGAAGTGTTGGAGATGTACGTGGCATTTGGGGAACAACGGGCTTCCCGCTCACATGACCGCCCGTTTTACGACTTGGCGTGAACGTGAACGTTCGGAACGAGCGGATTGTTTTGCGTACGCAAGAGGAGGAATTTAATTAGAAGGCGAGAAAGAGGAAACAACCAAACAGAAACGAGCGATAAGGCGGCGATAAAACGAGCGAACGGCACTCCCCTCGGCCGTCATTCGGCCTCCGCTCCGCCCACTTGCCGTGAGGATCGCGCCGAAGCGATCGGAATAAAAGGCGGCTCACGAGCGACGGAAACTCCAACTCATCCTTCTTCCTTCTTCCACTCCTCCAAACAAACAAGTGAGTTCTCCCCACTCGCCTCCTTCTCACCCCTCTCCTGCTTTCAGCTCCAAGCGCGCAATGTCGGGCCACCACGGACACCATAACGAGCACGGCCACCGTATGTTAAACGGCTGAGCGGACGGAAAGTAATCCGGCTGTTGTAGACGATTCGCATGGCCATGAACACGGACATAACGAGCACGGACACGAGCACGGGTAAGCGTTCATTAGAGAGAACATTCGTTACTCATCACAGTCTGCTCAGCCACGTGGCCCATGTGATTGCCCCACACCGTATGTTCCAGCGCTATGTGCAGAGAGTAATCCAACTATTGCAGACGATTCGCACCACGAGCCTCACCACGACAGCCACCATCACGACAGCCACCATCATTAAGCTCGAATGAAGCGCTGTAAATCATGTGAGTGACATCAAATAAACCCCCTGTGAATAGTCCAGCAGTTCAAGCTTAACGAGAGCGAACGAGAAACAAGCAACAGGCGATCAGCAACAGCTAGTGTTTGAAAGCAAGAAACGCGAGATTGTTTCCTTTCGTCAACCGAAACGACCTTTGGTTCTTCAATCAATCGTCAACCCAAACACTGTTTATCCCAAGTCACGGAAGAATGCTCGGAATCTCGGCCACGTAGCCCTTTGCGCTGCCCCTCCGCCCGCTTCCTCTCGATTCCGTGTGCCAAACGAGGACTTCTTCGTTCTGACCCAACACCTCGATCGCCGATTGATTGAAGAGCGGCGAGTAGGCAGGAGACCAGAATGGGGCGAGTTCTTCTGTAACAAGGAGATGAGAAGGAAGAACAGCAGAGAACGTGCCTTCAGCATGCAGTCGTGTTCCTCCTTCGGCCTGCAACGAAAAGAGTAAGAGGAATCAAAGTCGAAACGGTCGCTAACTTGCTATTGAGCAGCAGCTCGAATCCAATGCCAAGGAAGAGTCGTGGACGGGCGTTGAGTTCCTGAGAGCGGCGATCGTCAGTTGGGCGTCCTCCGTCTTCGTCAGCGGATGTCCGTCCATCGAGCCCTTAACATCGACAAACAGTCAGACCTTTTGATCAAAGCAGGTGCTTGCCGACGGGCCAAACTCCAATCGATTCAACTTTGCGTAGGATGGAGTCAAAAAACGACCCCACGGCCCAGCGACCCCATTGGACTGGGATGATAGGGGGGCAATGGTGATGGAGTGGGGGACAGGGAAGGACAGGGGGAAGGGCTGGGGCCGTGTCGGAGACGGGTCTTGGCAACCGAACTGTTGGGCCTTGAGGACGGCGATGTGGGTCGGCCGTCGTGCTTCGAAGTCGTTTCGATGATGAAGTTGGACTTGGCGTCGATGACCACGAGACCATTCTCGTCCGATGGGTCCGCCGAAGTCGATGTGCACGCGGTCCCACACGGCTTGGGCTCGGGCCACGAGGCGAGCGGGACTTGCGTGGCGTGGCGGCGTTCAGCGCGCAGTCGGGGCACTCGTTTGCCTTCGACTCGATCGCGCGGCCGATGCCCGGCCAGAAGAGTGGCGACGGGCGGGGCTTCATCTCGTCGCGCCCGGATGCCCATCGTGGAGCATGCGGAGCGCGAGCGGGCGGAGGCTTCGGGGACCACCGGCCGTCCGCGGAAGGGATCACTCTTGGCCACCCGGAGGTCCCGGCGGCAGGCGGCGAAGGGCGCGAGGAGGGCGTCCTGCCCGTCCGCTCGCTTCCAGCCCTTGCGGATGCGGTGGCTGACGGCTTGGAGCGTGGGATCTCTGCAAGTAGACACTTGGATGCGCGTCGGGAGGTCGCTCTCTTGGAGCCAAACTTCCTTTTGGTCCAGCGGGTCCTCCACTTCCACGTTGTCCTCGCTCTCGATCAGCCCGATGATCTCGCTCTTGTCCGACTCGGCAGTCGGGGGCGGCAGATGCGGCGGCTTCTTCTTGCGCTCGGCTCGCATCACTGCCTGAAACGAACGATTGCCGCGCCCCCGGGGGCGGCTGCGGAAACTTGCCGTTCGAGTTCCGCGTCCCGTCGATGTGCGGGCTTCGGCGTTGATCAGGCCGATCACTTCGACTCGCTCGGAGTCGGCGGGGGCTCGTCGCTCGCTGCAGGGAACCCGCTTCTTCTGCGGTCCTTCGAGTCGACGCTTCGGATGGACATCCGGTAGTTCTTCCGGTCGACTCCTCGGTCGACGGGCACGTCCAGTCGGTCCACGAGTTTCACACTCTCGAGCGGCGTTCGCCATTCGACGTGCTTTGACGGCAGTCGGGCGGGCGGCTCGGTCGGGACGGAGAGGAACGTCCACTTCCGCATCAGATGGACTCCGATGAGCGCCGTCTCCGGACGGTGGAGGACGAGGAAGCGCTCGATCGATCGGCGGCCCTTCCATCGGACTTCCGCGTGGAAGCTGCCGGCCACTTCGATGTCCTTCCCGTTCGCGGCGGTCACTCGGGTGCGGGCGTCGTCCAGATCGGGAGTCCCGATCGCCTGCCACTCGGCGAGGCCGAGCGCGTTGACGGTCGCTCCGGAGTCGAGCAGGAGGGTGAGCGGCTGGCCGTTGACCTCCATCGGCAGCGAGAGGCGATGGTCGACCTCTCCGTCGACGGTGCTGATGGAGGCGAGGGCGATCCGCTCGTGGCGGTCGCACTGCGGGGCGAGATGACCAATTTTTTTGCATCTGAAACACGCGGCCTCCTTGACTACAGTCGTTCGGGTGGTGGTCGCGGTGGCCACATCTCCAGCACTGACGGGCGGTCCGCGAGTCGTCGCGGCGGCCGGGATCCTGCGGCCGAGCGTGCGGGAGCGGCCGCGATCCTTCGCTCCTTGCTTCTGCAATCGGGAGCGGTCAGTCGGGGAGTGGACGCCGAGAATCTCCGCGGGGCCGCTCTTGCCGGCGGCGCGGGCGCGGTCCTTGGCGACGGCGAGCACGCGCTCGCATTTCTCGAGCAGCTGCTCCATGGTCGCCGCTCCCTCCTTCTCCTCGATGATCGAGAGGGCGGCCTCCTGGATCTTGCGGTCCTCCGGCCGCTTGAGACCGACGGCGAAGAGGAGGGCCTGGACGTGCGCGGGCTCCATGTCCTTCCACTTGGCGCGGGAGAGGCGGCGTTCAGGCGCTCGCCGTACTCGCGCACCGATTCTCCGGCCTCGTGGGTCATCGAAGGGCGTCCATCCGCCGCTGAAAGATCGAACGAGTAGCGGGGAATTGGGAGAGGAGGGACTTGACCAGATTTTCGTACGGCATCGCGGACGGGATGTTCGGGGCGACTGCGGACTGCAGACGGGCGAACTCCTCCCCTCCGAGGGCGGCCAGCAGGAGCGATCGGTGGCCCTCTGGTCCGACGGCTTTGTCCTCGATCGTGCCCTGGAATCGCTGAAACCAAACCTCGAACGTCTGATCCCGCTCGGGGCGGTACACGAAGGTCGCGATCCGCTGCTGGATCTGCGCGAGAATGGCGGCGATGTGCTGCGCGCCTGTGCCCGTCGCTCCGGTCGGAATGAACGGCGCGGGCGTCTGCTGCGTGGAGAGGGCGTCCGCGATCAGCCGGACTTGGGCGTCCGCTTGATCCACGGCGTCCGCGTAGTCGCACGTCGCCTCGCGGTACTTGTCGAGGGCGGGCTGATCTCCGTACGCCAGCCACCTCGCCTCGTGCTTCTCGACGACGGCGATCTTCGTGGCGAGCTTCGCTCTGAAATCCTTCAACTTACCGACATTCGCCGGCGAGGAGTTGTTGAAGTCGAGTTTCTTGAGCTCGACGAGCGTTTTGTCGATCTCGGCAACCGCGCGGGTGATCGTCCCCTGTGCGTGGGGCTGACTGAAGGCCTCTCTCTCCATTTTGCCTGTAATTCAACGACCGCAAACAAGAAAAATCGGACAAACTTTCACCTTTGGTTCTCCTGCGGGCTCCTTGTTGAGATTCGATTAGATCGGTCTCTGGGTCGCCAATGATCGGACCTCGTGGTCGATCAGTGGAGCCGAGGAGGAAGACGAAAGGGCGATTGAGTTTATTCCCGGAGAGGCGATCGGCGACAGTCGGATCGGACGGGAAGGAAGGAAGTGATGATTAAAGGCGGTCGGGTAGAGACGGACGGCACCAAGCGGGCGGAATGCCCGAGACAGAGGCGGCAGGAAACAATCCACTCGGGAGCGCACAGAACAGGGCTGCGGTCAGGTCGGATCAGCAAGAGCGGGATTGATGAAAACATCAGAAAACCCACCTTCAGCATGCAGTCGTGCTCCTCCTTCGGCCTTAAACGGAAATATTAGAAATGAACTACTTCCTTACCTACTTCGCGTTGAGCAGCAGCTCGAATCGAATGCCAAAAGAAGAGTCGTGGACGGGCGTCGAGTTCCTGAGAGCGGCGATCGTCAGTTGGGCATCCTCCGTCTTCGTCAGGGGATGCCCGTCAACGAGTCCTAAACACCCACAAACAATTAAAGCGTCTTGCATCAAATAGAAGCTTGCCGACGGGCCAAACTCCAATAGACTCGACTTTGCGAAGGATGGAGTCGAAAAACCGAAAGTCGAAGGAGTTCTCGGCGTCCGCAAAGAAGACGATCGAGTCGAGCGGGTACTCGTGGCTGTTCTCCCGCATTCTCCTGATGGCCGCCCACCGGTTGGACCAAAAAGCTGGTCGAAGAATGAAGGAAGAAGAGGGGAAAACTCACAGTTCAACTCCTGTTCGGGCTCGTGAGCGAAATACTCGTAGGGGATTCGCGATCTCCGCAGGAATGCGCTCCACGGCCTCCACTTTCGCTTTGCCGCCCTTCAACCACGATCCAGTGGACGTTCGAGACGAGCATCAACGTTTGGGAGAAGCGCGTGAGATCGGCGAATCGCTCCACCCGCTTGCTGGTCGGCGTGATCACGACGATCGTCCGCCTGCTCAATCCCCGTCTGATTGCATTCCAATTGCGGACGACCGTGATCAGGCCGAGAGCGAGAAGAATCAAGGCGATCGTTCGCAAATAGTCGCGGCCGGCGAGCGGGATCTTCCGCTCCATTTGGCGGAACGTAAACGGCCCGTTTTCGGCCATAAAGCCCGAATTTCTGACGACGAGCACGCGCGGTTTGCATTTTTTATCTGTCCGCGATTTACGAGTCCGCCGTTGCGAGGGACCGGCGAGAACCGAATGGTTTTTTGTACGAGTGTGTTCATGCGCCCTTGTTTAAGGGCTCTGCTTTGTTCTCGACGGCGGGACCGGGGATCGATCGGCCGGATTAACGAGCTCTCGCTCGGCTTGCTCACCTTGCAGTTCATTCCACTCGCAGCTCATTTGCATTCTTTCATTTGCTCACGCCTCCAGCGAGTTCAAGTCACCAGAGATGAAGTGGAGTGTTCGGTTGTTTACGAAACGCGCGCACTCCACCGAACCGCCGGCAGTGAACACGAACCCTTCGGAAGGTCATTAATTAAACACTGCTCGCTGGATCGTCCCCCCCCGCCGCCGCCCATCTACTGCGCGAGCAAACGGGAATGCGGGAGGAGCGCGCGGCGAAAAAGTTTCCGCGAACGATCGCCGCGCGCGAGTACGAAATTGCGCGTAATGAAGAGGACGGAGGCGTGCGCTCCAAATTGGGAAGTCGGAGGTCGCTGGCCGTCGGGCGGGCAGTTTAACGCCGTCCGGCCGTCCGCCCGCTGGTCCGGTTTTCCGGCGCCTCGCGCTGCAGGTGTCGCAGTAATTCGTACGTTTACTGCCGGCACTCGATGGCGGCCGCGCGTCGGAAGTATAAAAGCGGGACGGCGGCGACCCAAATGGCAAGTCGAGCTCAGTCGTCTCATCAACTCACTCCAGGTAGTTCGCCCACTCCTCTCTTCCTCTCATTCCCTCTTCCGGCTTGCAGGATGAGCGCCAAGACTCTCGTGAAGTTGGCCAGTGCGGGATCGGCCGCCGCCGTTGTGTTCGCTCTCGTTGCGTCCGTTTGGATCGTGAACGACATCAACTCGCTCTACTCGGAGATCATCGAGGACATGGTCGAGTTCCGCGAGCTGTCGAACCAGGCCTGGGACGGCATGCTGACCTTCACCGTCACGCACCCCCTGTGAAGCTCGTCACGTCCGTCGTCAAGCCTACGCTCCAATCCGGCGGCTACTCCCAGGGAGGCGGCTACTCGAGCGGCGGAGGCGGTGGAGGCGGCGGCTACCAGACGGCTCCCCAATACGGCGCTCAGCACGGCTACGGAGCTCAACAAGGCGGCCAATCGTACCACCAATCGGCCCCGCAAGTCGCCGCGACTCACTCGACTGGAGCTCAACAATACGGCGGCCATCAACAACAACACCACGCCGCCGTCGGAGGAGGCCACCGCTCGCAGCAACAGCACCAGTGCCCGCCCGGACCTCCGTAAGCAGTGAAGAGTGAAGAATGCGCACTAATCCCTTCTTTTCAGCGGACCTCCTGGAGTGAGTACTTGTTTCGAACACGCTTCGATCGGTGGTCGACGGTAACTAACCTCTCGCTTGCAGACTCCCGGCATCCCCGGCGAGGACGGCCAGAACGGAGAGGCTGGACGCCCCGGAGGCGCGGGAATCGGCCAGATCGGCGATTACGGCTCGAAGGGCGGCTGCGTTTCGTGCCCCGCTGGCCCGCCTGTGAGTTCTCTTGACACCTCGACTGTCCACTCATCTGCTTTGTTTGAAGGGACCGCCCGGAAGCAACGGCCCGCCCGGTAAGCGATGAGGAGGTTGAGGAAGAATGGAAGAGTATCGGGAGGGATGCCTGCACTTTTTTGAGCTGGGGTAGTGGGCAAAAGCGACTGTGCGCGGCCGAGAGAGTGTCGATCGATTGGGCGCAAAACGCCGAGTCGAATGGCGCTTCGCTTGACGTGTGAATGCACCGTTGAGCGATGCAAGGGGCAGTCGAATGCATCGAGGGCTCTCCCGCAAAGAAGGGTCGGCTTACTGCAGGCGTTCTTAAAAGCCAAATAACGCGGATCGTTTGACTCGGAATTGAACGAGCGTTGTTTGTGTAGGGCATTGCAAGTGAACGGCAGTCATTTTAGGCGGGCAGTAGAACCCACCAAAAGCCCGGCTAGCCGTCGAACTTTTGGATTTTTGAGAGAAAGAAGCAAAGTTTCGGGCAAACTCGAACTAAAACGAAGCGGCCGTTTGCTCTGATCTTTCCCGCGCTCATCTCGCTCTTGTTTAGGCCCGCCCGGAAACAACGGTGAAGACGGCCAGCCCGGCGCTGTGAGTAGAGAGTAGAGGAAGTGTTGTGGACTTTGCATGCATTGCAGCCCGGAAACGGAGGCGGCCAAGGCCCGGCCGGTCCCCCCGGGCGACGCTGGAGGTATGCTTTTTACATGATAAACTCGTACTAATACATAACCGTCTTGAAGCGCCCGGACCCGCTGGAAGTAGGCTCATGCTCTGCGGATGAAGTACTCATCCTCCTCGCTTCTTTTTAGACCCCGGACCCCAAGGCCAACCAGGCCAGAGCGGTGCGGTAAGTTCGCAGATGTCCAAAAAAAACAATATCCTTCTTTAGTCTCCAGTGTTGCGCAGCCTGGCCCGAAGGGGCCCCCGTACGTTTGCACTTCTATGCTTTTCAGACACTAATCCGTCCGTTTAAGTGGACCTGCCGGCCCTGCAGGACAAGTAATGATTTAAACGAGTGACCTGAAATAATCGTGTTGTTACAGCCGGGACAACCGGGCCAATCGACTGGCTCCCCGAAGCGTCCCTGGGCCCCCGTTTGTTTATTCCACTTGTACCGACCATCATCCATCTCATTTCAGCGGTCCCGCCGGTCCTCCTGGTCAGCCGGGCCAAGTATAGCAATACGTGCTTGAACTGAACTAATCCCTTCGTTATAGCCCGGCCAGAGCGGCGCACCCGGCCAACCGTCCTGTTTGGAGCGACGTTCACGAGTTCACGAGTCTTTTCAGCGGAAACCAAGGCACTCACGGAGGAGACGCCGAATAGTGAGTAGGCTGAGGGTCGATTCGGATCTAATCACCCCCTTTCCAGCTGCCCCTGCCCTCCACGAGGCGGCAACGCGCCCGTGTCTGGGCGGCCAACAGCAACAAGGTGGCCAAGGCGGCTACCGCGGAGTGGCTCGCTTCGGTGCTCGCTCTGCTGCTCGTGCGGCCGTCCGCCGCGTCAAGGCCTAAGCGTCTTGTGTGATCACACCCCTGTTGCCAGATTCCACGTGAATCCAATAAACTCTGCATTCAAATGGTGATTGACTCGAGTTAAAATGAAATCAAACTGGGCAACAAACAGTCTTGGTTTCTATGGTTTGTTCTTCAGCGAGCTAGTTGGGTGCCGGCTCTGTTGCAAAGTGAGTTCGCCTTAACTAAGCAATGCAGCTAAAATATTCGTTCAGTCGCTTTCCAATGCGCTTTTGAATACGAGTCAAAAACGATACACTTTCTGTCTGCTCAACAACCCAACTCCTCACTCTTCCTCTCCCAACCGCTGCCTCTCCACTCACTCGCTCTTCAATCGATATTTATTAAGAGAGTAGACGCGTAATGCAATGGCAGCATTTGGAATGTGGATGGCGGTGAGGAAGGGAGGAAAAGAAAGAGAGGAAACGCAACGGCAAGCAGCCTACAGCCGCCGTCTTCGGTTGTAGTAGCCGGGCGTGGAGGAGCTGGGGGCGGCCGCTCCGTACTCGTTCGCCGACTGACCTGCCGCTCGCCGCCTCTTGGCTGGAGGGACGACTCGGGGCGGGGGCGGGCACCGAGCCGCGATGGTCGGCGACCACGACTTCCGTCTCTTGGCACACGCAAGTGCCGGGCGTTCCGTTCGGCCCAACTTCTCCTGCAAACGACGAGCGCAGTCGTGGAGGGAACAAAAGTGAGCAGATTCAACGCTGACTAAAGACTTCGTACACTCGCCTGCAAGGCCTGGCGCTCCTTGAGGCCCCATCTGCCCGCTCGGCCCCGGCGGCCCGGGCATTCCTACAATCAGACGGTCAGTTTTGAGGCAATAGAGAGCGATCTCTCACCTTTCTCTCCGATCGAGCCCGGATAACCGTCACTGCAGAAGGGATTAGTCTTCTGGCACTTCCATCTCCTCTACTCACCTTCCCGGCGGACCTTGAAGCCCCGGCGGGCCTACAATACGCGCATATCAGTTAGAATTGAGACAAGAGCGCGCGAGGGTCAACAGATCACGTCCATCAATCGCTCTTCATCAAACTCACCCCACGGTCCCGTTTCGCCCGCATCGCCCATCGGGCCGGGCACCACGTGGGCCTCCGGCGTGAAACCCTTGTCGCCCGCCGGCCCAGGCTGAAATCACCGCTCATCACTGCTCTCGCCCCTCTCTCACCTCTCCCGGGAAGCCAATGATGCCCGGAGGACCGTCTGCAATCAGAACACTCAATAACACACAGAATCGACTCAAATGCTTGCCTTCGCCCTGCGGTCCGGGCAATCCATCCAGGCCGGGCTTCCCAATCGGCCCCACGCCGCCCGGATCGCCTGCAAACATGCTGGAGTGAGCAGAGGAATCGATTGATCGAAGAGAGTGAAATCCAGATGATTGGGAAGCGCTGAATGCAAAGAAACGTGCCTGGGAAGCCGGGGAATCCACTCGGGCCTACAAGCACACGGAATCAGTTCGTTCTTCTCCTCTCGCGCTCACCTCGAGGTCCTTGCGGGCAGGGCAGACACGGCGGCGGCTCGAAGACGCGCTCGGGGATGCACGACGCGTTCGGCGTGGTTCCCGGCCGTCCTAAACAAAGACGAGGATGAGTGGTTGCAGTTCATTCAGCTTGTTTCAGTCATCAGCAGCTGTCTCCTCGCTTCTCCTCCCCCTCTCGTTCCACTCACCCTGCACTCCGTTGGGGCCCGGCGCCCCGCTCAATCCCGGCAATCCAATGTCGCCCGTCGGCCCCGGCGGGCCCGGCTGGCAGCAGGCTAAAGGATGCGTGTGATCACTCCCCATTCGTCCTCTCCCACCTGGACACTCCTGGAAGGTGGGGGCGTTCGGATGCAGGAGAGTGGGGTTGTAGCCCGCGTACTGGCCGCTCGCTCGCTTCGTTCGGTTCAGGCCGGCGGCTATTCTCGCGTTCACCGACTCCATCTCCACTTCCATGTCGGCAGTGGCCATCTGAACGAGTTCGTTCGTTCCCACTCCTCGTCCTTCTGCCCTCACCTCGCAGTAGGCAAAGTCCTGAACGGAGAAGGAGCCCATTGTGTCGACGAACGAGTACATCGAGGGGACGACCAGACACAAGCACAGAAGAGAGACGATGCTCAGCGTTCCGGCCACTCCGATGATCATCTGGTAGGCGGCCTCCTTCGCATCGTTCAGCTCGCCGTCGGCCTCGTCGTGGTGGCGGATGGAGGACTCGCCGCTGTTGCTGAACCGCCGGTGCGGCAGCCACGAGGTCGAGGGCTTGCCGATCGTCTTCATCGGCGCTGCACGGGCTGAACGGTCGGGATTATTCGAACACAAAAGAAGGAGGACAACTCGCAATCACAAACGCAAACACCCAAAAAAAGGAAGTGAAACTTCCAGCCTCCTCGAACCCCACCACTCGAGCGGCGTGATCGCAATGCAGCAATTGCACGAACGAGCGGCAGTGATCGCCGGCAGTCGAGTGGATTCCGGAAGGCGGCGGCGAAATCAAACCGCGAAGTCGGCGGAATCCCAATTCGCGCGCATCCGCCCGCTCGCCCTCCGACTGCCCACCTGCCTCTCGTGATAAGACGAGCGGGCGGGCAGGGCGGCGGATCGGAGATATCCGCCCGATCGCGAGCCGCCCGCCCGTCGCTGACCTGCCCCAAATTCGCCGATCGGCCGCCTTTCGCCCGTTCAGACGCCCCAAACGGCGTGCTGGAGCGGCAGGAGAAAAGTAAAATCATCTCCGCCTTCGGAATTCGTCGTCGATTGCGCCGACTGATCGAGCGGAATCGCCCGTGCGCCGTCCGGCTCCTTCTTTCTTCTCGATTGTCCGTTTCGTCGATTAGCAGTCGGGATTGCGGCGGCGGAGCAGAAGAAAGTGAAATCCGCCGACTGCCGCGAACAATCGAAAACAACGGGGATTGAACGCACTTGCTTGAAGGTTTCTTTAGGTCAGGGGGTGTTGAATGCAGGAGAGGTTCCTACCGAAGGTTGTTCCCCACTCACTGCTTCTTTGCCCGTTTATGATCGGCACGAACTTTCTTGCCCATCAAACACACGAGTCATTCGAGAACACTCCTTTTTTGCTTGAGTGCAACGAGGCGTACGGAACTTCGAGATTTCTCGCCGATCGGCTGTTTGAGTTCGATCGCGGCCGCCGAACACAAAAGGCGCCCCGGAAGGCAGTAGTCGACAAACAAACAACCACCGACTCCTGTCCACGAGTGTGAAGTCGTTCGCCTCGAATCCACTCCGTTCGCTCGAGAACTTTCCGTTCGAATGACAAACAACAATCCGGGTATAAAAGGTGGAAAGCTGGTTGAATTCATGAATGTGTTGACTCCGAAAAGGAATGAAGAAGTGAGTTCGATTGATTGAGTAAAGAATCCGAGCTGTTCGTTTCTTTCAGCTTCCTGCTCTTCTTCCTCGCCTCGTTGTTGCTGGTCGCACCTTGTGTTGCGGTAAGTGAAGGAATGTTTAGCAATCGAGATTGCTACGCTCATTGCTGCAGGAGGACGGTGGAGACGGCGGCGGCGGTGGGGACGATGCGAAGGCCAAACCCCAGCTGCTCGTCTACCCGGTGAGAGGCGGCGGTACGAGCGAGTGTGATCGTTTGATTTCAGTACAATTATTATCCTTACTATTGGCCCAATTACTACTATTATCCGTAAGCGAATCCTCAAGAACTAAAGAGCAATGAGCAAGTCGTTCAGGTACTATTACTACGGAAAGCGCTCTGCTCGGGCGGCCGACGACCCGCCGCCGGCCGATCCGACGACCACCGCTGCGCCGAAGGCTGCCGAACAGCCAAAGACGCCGCCCGCTCGGATGTTCGCCGCCCGCGCCTTCCGCCCGAACTACCGGCCGGGCGCCCCGTGGCCCGCCTTCAACGGGCAGCAGTTCGGCGGTCGTTTTGGCCAGCAGATGAACTTCTTCCGTCAATAACCCTCTTATTTCTATTTGTATTAATCGGCTCGAGTAAAGGCGGTCATTCGGTCTTCTGGTTGGAGCGCATCCCTCTTTACATTCGAAGAAAACATCTCTTCGTACATCCGCGAAACAAACGGGCATCTCCCGACGGAGTAAACGGCCGCAGTCAACGGGCGGATTGACGGACGGCTTTCGGTTCGGGCGGGCGGGCGGAATGACCACCGTTGTTCCCGACGGCCCACCGGCGAGACCATCCCGAATGTCCACTTTCCTCCGCCCTCTTCCGCTGCCCACTCGGCAGTTTTGCCCGCGACCCACGGTCGATTTCCGGCACTCACCAGGGCGGTCAAACAGCGGGGTATTCGAGCGGTTAATGCGTAGACGCTGTCTTTTCACTTCTTTCACATCGAAATCCTTCCTCTTAGCCCTCTCGATTGTCCGTAATCAATTAGCCGTCGTTTTCACGCCTCGCCGAGACGAAACGCAAACACCCGCTCGAGTGGGCGCCTCTTCAGCGCGCAAACAGCCGGCCGACTTCTCCAGCGGACTTCCGAACGATCGGCCGCGCGCCGCCGCTCGCTTGACATCACCGAGGGGCCGGCCGGCGGCCGAAAACACCTGAAAGCCCTCCATTCGATTCGATTGATGCCGCGGATTTCGAGTGAAAATCCCAGGGCTTGCGGGGAGATTTCGACTTTAAAGAAATTACTTTCCGTCTGCCGCCCGCTTCTTCAGCCCCTTGCCGTACGGTACGGAGGGATCGGCGAGCGGATCATCTGGCCGGTTGTGAAAACAGAGCGCACTTTCTTCCCGCTTCGCCTCCGCAAACTCCCGCTGCTTTTCGTAAAACGCGGCGGATTTCGAGCGGCGACGAGGGCCGCGAGCAAAAACTCGTGAAATGCGCTCGTCTTTTGGTTACGATCGCCCGCCGCCCGCAGATGACTTTTGCGATCCGCCGTCCGTCCATTCAATCCGCCTCCCACCCGCGGGCAAACAAATCGCCCCGCACGGACAAACAGCCGCCCGCAGTCAAGCTGTGACCGTCGGGGGCATTCCTTCCGTGTTAAAACGGACTCGAATGATCGCGGATTCTATCCGAGCGATCACTCCGTCCCCCCTGGTCGGCGGTGCGGAGGCGTCGCGCACTTTCTCCCCGAAAAGAACTCAATTTCTGTGCGGGGCCCTCGATTATTTGCAGAAATTTGCTTCGCGCTCTTGTTTTCGTCGCCTCCACGCATTCCTGTTCTTCTCGCCGCTCGTTGCGCAATCGTACGAACCTCATCAAAAGCAGACGGGAAGCGAGCGGCAGCCGGCGGGCGGCATAATCCGGCGGATCGCTTCGATCGATCGAGAGCCCACTTGTTCGGCGGCCGTCAGACAGCACGATCGTCCCCTCGAATGGAGTGGGGGGGGATAATGAGCGGAAAGTTCGGGTGTGAAAAATGGGGAGAAGATCCTTCCGATTTGAACTTCGAACGAGTGAGGAGGGCGCGGAAGGAGGAGGAGGTGATTGATGTGCCGCTGAAGAGTCACTTTCCGTTGCTTCCTTTCCGCCTTTTTAATTCGCGCGGACTTTCGCCCGTTGTTCTCTTCCTGCCGTCGGGGTGTACTCATCGCTGGAGTTCGTCGAGGATTTCGCTTTCTGCTCGTCTTCCGCTTTACTTTACGACGCGCGCCGAGCACCGAAACGCCTCTCGATCAGGTGTTGGAGGAACGACCGGGTTCCAAAACCCGTTCCTTGCGCCGTTCCCCGAGAACAATCGATTGTTATCGCCGTTTGGAAGTCGAGCGGCGGGTTTTTCATCGCTTTCAGGTGTTTCTTGTGCTCAATCATCCTCATTTCACTCCTTCCGCAGTCGAAACGGCCGGCCCGAAGCCAACGGAAGCGGTTCGGAACGCGCGAGACGGGCGGGCGATCGCGATGACCGGCCGGGCGCACTTGAAGACGCGGAGATCCGCCCGCTTCTTCGCCCGCTTGTTGCGCTCGTCGTCCGCACATTCTTCGCTCGACCGGCGGCTCATGATCTTCAGCCGGCTTTTGTGTTTCGTAACGCCCCTAATCGACGGGAGATTCCGCCGCTTTCCGTCTGCCCTGCCCTTCGGGAACGTTAATTATTGGATTGGAAAGTGCAATACCCTAATGGACGGACGGCACGCGATCTTTCGGCCGCCGATTTCCCAATTCGAGCGAACATCGGGGCCTGCCTGTTCGCGAGTGAGCATTCGGCTGCCGGTGGGCGTCGCCGGCGGGTTCACTCGCAGTCGGGCGGGTGGGGCGGAGTCTCGCGGCCGTTCCGAGTATCGCCGGCCGCAGTGGTGGTGGGTGAACAGCGGCAATAATGAGTTCGACGGAAAAGGGTGAGGTTTGAGCGCCCGACTCTCCAACGCGCAGGTAGCCGCCCTTCTGTCTGTCATTAACCTCCATTCTGTTCGTGCGCCGCTGCGGAACGACCGTCGGGAACGTTCGCTCGCGTGCCGCGGCATTCGGCTTCCCGGAATCTCCTCCTCTTCTCTCGTACAAATAGGCGGGGTTGATTGGAGGGAAGGCGGTCTGTTTAGTCGTCCATTGGACCCCGCTGAATGAAAGAGATCGCCGCCCGGCCGGCCAGACGGACGGGCAGACGCGATCTCCGCCCGCCACCTCCACGTGCGGCCGTCGGTTTTTTGTTTATGCGCGCGATTTTGACCGCCGCTTGAAATTCGACACTCGCCGCGACCTCCGAACTGCCCGCCGCGAGTGTTGGGTCGTTCGTTGGGGGCCGGATGGCCGCCCGCTCGTGTTCGTGCTGCCGGGGCGGAAGTGGCGTGGATTACACCCGCCCGACGATCGATTGTTCACTTCTCCTTTGTTGCAGGACTCCCACCTTCTGCCATGAACGCCCGCCTGATCGCCTGCTTCGGCCTCTTCGTCGTCGTCGCCCTCGCCCAGGAGAACGCCACCGAGGCCACCGGTGGAGCGGCGGCGCCCGCCTTTGGCCCCGAGCGGTGAGTGTCCGAAAGATTGAGGGGATCTCGAGGATTGTGAGGGAATTTGGGGCAAAAAGCGGGCACTTTGCGTAATTGGAGGGTTTTTTGCCGCCGGGTTACGGTCGACGACAAGCGACGGCCGGGGGCTGACGGGCGGTAATCTCCGCTCATCCGCTCTCGCCGCGCCCCGTCGGGGATTTGGGGCCTCATTAAGCGAAAGTGGTGTCTCGTTTGTGATTCGCACCTCCGACGAAAATTCCGAAGCAAAGCGAAGTGATGCGATCCAGACAACACCACCAACGAATCAATCAATTAATTGCGATGTGCTTGCAGAAGACGTGAAGCCCGCCCTGACGGAGAGCGAGGCGGCGGCCGGCGCCAACCAGAAGGTCGACGCCCAGGCGTTGGACAAGGAGGAAGCCAAGGAGAAGCTGGACGACGCGAAGGAAGAAGCCAAAGAGGGCGCCTCCGATGCCGCCGATTCGCTCTCCAACGCGGCCTCGAGCGCGAAGGAGTCCGTGGGCGCCGGCCTCACCAACGCGAAGGACGCGATCAGCAACGCGGCCGGCAACGCGAAGGACAGCGTTTCGGATGCGATGGACTCGGCGAAGGCGGCCGTCAGCCACGACGCTCCGCAGAACTCGGCCGCCTCCGCCTTCAACTTCGGCGTCCTCTCCAGCGGCCTCCTGATGCTCGCGGCCGCCCGTCTGTGAGCGGGATGAAGCCGTCGGTTCTTCGTTTGTACATCGCGCCCCCTTCCCCCCCCCGTCTATTCGCACTTTTAAGCTTTAAATCGAACACAACGCTCGTTTCACAACGAATCCCCGTAGTCCCGAACAGAAAAGGTAGTCCTCCCACCCGCCCCGCTCACTCGCTTCTCCCCTCCATTCGCAACACAACGAGTTTCTCGTCCAACGCTCGTGTACAACACGCAAGAAAGAATGCACTCACTATTTGTAAACACGCGTTTATTCTCGCCTAATAAACTCCGGAAAACACACGACTTCCACAGGAATCGACGGCTAATGGGGGGATTTGTACACGAAGGGGGGAGGCGGCCACTCATTCCGCCTTCTTGACCGCCGACTGCGAGGTGCGGTACTTGAGCATTCCGGTGCCCTTGCCCACCAAGTAGTCCAACTTCACGTTCAGGCTGAAGTGAAAGAAGACATCAGTGAAGGGGATCCCGCAAGGAAAGACCCACCGCAAGAACTCCAGCAAGTGGTCGTAGGTGGAGACGCTCCGGTAAACGCCCGGGTACTTCTCGAAGACCTTCTTGATCGCCTTGGTCGCTTCCGGGCAGGTGGTAGTGGGGGATCTGAAGGAAGGGAATAAGTGAGAGAAGAGCCAGGTGCGTGCCGCTCACCTTTGTGAAGAAGAAGTGATGGGCGAGCGACGTGGTCGGAGGTGATGTGGTGGGTCAGGAAGTCGATGCCGAAGCCGTAATGGCGGTCGATCGTCTCGCTCTGTCCCTTTGACGAAGTTCCAGTGGCCCTCCTCGTAGACCACGGCTTCCTCGTCAGTGTGTTGCAGGTACGTGATCATCACGAGCTAACAGGAATGAGAAGCGGTAAAAGGCGGGAGGCAGGTGAACAAACCCAGAGTCCGTAAAAGCAAAGCGGCATGTAGTAGTACTTGAAGAAGTTCGTCCAATTGTAGTCACAAAGCACGAGCGCCACTCCGGCCGCCAGACAGCAGCACAGGCCGCTGATCACGCACTGCACGCGCTGCTTCCAGGTGGTGAACATCGAGCTGAAGGGCCAGAAGTGCGAGCCGTCCGGCAGTCCTGCAAACGACCGAGTGAGATGGGGCTCTTCCGCCGTCTTCCCTTACCGAGGATCGTGTAGGTTTGCCACAGGAAAAAGGCCGGCGATCGGGAGCTTGCGGAAGTGGCGGCGAAACCAGTCCAACTCGTAGATAGCGCTCCTCGTCCGTATGCGCGTGGCCCCTGTCCTTGGTCAAATGGCCGGTCCACTTGTGGTGCTCGCGATGCGACTGCGCCCAGGGCCAGTCTGAAAACTCCACTCGGTTAGCGGCCTCAAACGCAAGAAAGGACTCACACGGCGCGAACAGAGGCGCGTGCGCCAGGTGGCCACACAAGTCGTTAATGATCGGGTAGTTCGAGAAGGTCGTGTGTCTGCAACTCGGGTTGGCTGACTGTCCGCGCACCCGGCCAAACTCACCCGCAATCGTGGCCGACCACGAACAACGAGAAAAGCCAAACATGCCTGATTCGAAATTATTGTCAACGGGTCAAGCATAAGTCCCGCCGCAAAACGTCGACGCGTTCGGCGAAGAATTACTGTTTTTTGCCGAACGCGTCGACTTCTTGCTGCGGGATCGAACTCGTGTTTGATCCGTTGACGCTCATTCTGTGACACGACGTACCGAGAAAGTAAGCCCTGAAAGAAAACGGGAGATTAGTCAGGACGTTAACAGAAAGGACGACTCACCAGACGAGCAGGCCCGGCCATCCCGCGTACTCTTCCACGTAGGGGACGGCGAAGTAGAAGCCGGCGATGATCGCGTAGTCGAAGACCAGGTAGAAGAGGGACTTCGGGAGCGACTTCTCGAAGCACTGGGGCGGAATGGCGCGGCGGATCTCCTCGTAAGTCGGGTACGCGAGCGGCTGCTTGGCGACTTCGGGCGGCGGGGCGCCCGAGCACGTGGCGGACGATCGCGTCGCCGTCCGCGCCCTCGAATTGGCCGTCGGTCATGATCGGAGGAGCGAGAGGAAGAGTGGCCGCTTTCCGCCGATCGCAAGACGCGAAATGAGCGAGCGGGGCGCTAATTTCGGCCTCGTTTTGCGAAACCGCCGGAAGCGGTCGGCCGGTTGAACTTTCGTTTTGCATCCCCCAGACGGTCGGTCGTTCGAAGGCCAATTAGCCCTTTAGAATTCGAACGAACACCGGCGGATTTCCGTCCGCATCACAAAGGTCCTCGTGAATGCCCGCCATTAACCCAAAGGCCCCGTCCTTCACGCGCAAAGGGCGGAATTGCGTGCGTAATCCCGAGAAAACAACTCACCAAAAAGCGGACTTCTTTCTTCTTCCGTTGAATCGTGGTCGTGCAGACGGTAGACATCGCGAGCGGCCGTTCCGAAGTGACGAACAGCCGGCCATCCGGCGGCCTTTAAATCCCGCAGCCTCCAACGATTACCGTCTTCCCATGATCGAATCAAACCAATCCGAGCGGAAAAGTCGGCCGACGATGAAGAGTGCTCGAATCGACGTTTCCGTTCGTCTCCAAATTGAACTTTCGGTCGAGACTCCGCAAAGTGTGAACGGCGGCTTGTTTCGGCAACGGAAAGAAGCGACTTTTACGCTCCACTCGTCCGCTAATCAATCGAAAGAGTCGGCTTGAAGTGATCGACGAACTTCTTGCAGTTGCACGCGGTTGAACTCTCGATCGCCGTTGGGTTCTCGCGAAGAGAGCAGAATGTTGTGGAACAGACCAAAAGAACACAACTTTGACACGTGGACAACCCCTTAATTGAAAGCACCCGCCGAACTGTCGACTCAAACAAGAAATCAAGATCCAGTGGGCAACGAGGCGGAAAGGCGGGCAATCGGCCCGATTTTCCTTCAACGTGGCTTCATTTCGGTACAAATGAGAAGGATCTTCTTTCTGCTGCTGCTATTCCTTGTTTCCTCGCATTACTCGTTTGTTTCTTATTCGCTCTACACCAAACGGTCACCAGTTCAACAACCATCAGCGTCCTTCTCTTCTGCAAGCCATCTGTTCATTGCGGCCGCTTTTCACGTGCGAGAGGACGAGCGGAGGTTTCCTTCAAACAAAACGACAAGAACGATATTTCGTTGCTCCTTCTAGTTCACGTCGCGATTCGTTCGGATTCTCGCTCTCGCCGACGGTGCTCGTCTCGGACGCTTCCTCTTCTGTGCACGAATGGGAAAGGAAAGAGCAGTGGCTCGAGTGGAGGCCCTCGAACGACCGGAAGGTGTCGGCTGCAAGTGGCGTTCGTTCTTCGTCGATTGTGTCTTCGATCGACTGCCCACCCCCGCTTTCAATTTGAGTGTGGAGGGCGAAGAGAACTCGCATCTCGTCCACGTTCGTCCGTTGGATCCGAAGAAGCGCTCGCTGGTCGTCTGCTTCTCGCGGGCCTTCCGGTTGGAACGATGGCAACTCGTGATCGCGGCCATTCACTTCTACTCGCTTGCCGGAGCAGACCTTCTGGTCGTGCCGCTGGCAAGCGCGGTCACTTCCGTCTTCCACCTGCTGAAAGCCTACGAAGCGGAAGGGCGAATCAAACTGCAACCCCGCCCTCCTCCTGCCGCCGATCGAAGGCGAGGACCCGAACGAAGAAGCGGACGTCTTCCACCAAACCCTCAACTACGATGCGTGTCTCTACGAACACCGGGAAGCGGCCGAATTCGTTCTCTTTGCGGACTTCGACGACCTCCTCCACTCGACGAGTGGCCGCTCACTGGTGGACGAACTGCGCGATCTGGCCGCCTCCTTTCCGTTGGCCTGTTCGTTCGAGTTTTCCTGGCCGCCGGCCGTCGTCCTTCAGAAGTTTGTTTGATTAGAGAGGAGTGATTGATCAAGTTGTTTAGTGAACAACCCGTCCACCTTCCAACTGAACGCCTTCTTCCGCTCGCTGGCCTGGTCGCCAACCGTCGACCTGCCGCCGTACGGAAAGTCGGCCGTTCGACCGCTTCGCATTCGCCACTCGTTCGTCCACCGGCCGCTTCCTTGCCGGCCGTCCAGCTGGTGGGCGGATTCGAGCACAAGTTTCTCCCCACTTCCACGCTGAAGTTCGTTCACGCCCGCCATCAAGCCTCGATCAGGGAAGTTCTTCGACCGGCAGAAGTTGGAGGCGTTCTCCCGATCGACCGCCGACTCCACGGCCATCAACGACGACTTCCTTCGCTTTCTGGACAAGAACTCGACTCACAGAGCAGGTACGAATTGTTAAAGCAAAGAAGGCGATCAATTCCGACTATCCTTGTCGTTCCAGATCTTCGATCGACCTGCCCACTCGCTTTCCGTACTTCGAGGCAACTCTCGACTGTCCGCAGCAGAGAGGACGGTCGTGTTTCAATCCAATGATCTGCCGGCCAACCGGTAATCCCGGCCGTCTTCCAGCGTGTGTTGTTCTGCAATTGGAAGGAAGAAGCACGTTCCTTTCGGACAAACGGCCTTCGGATTCACTCCGTTCAATCGACGACCTTCTCGTGCATCGACCGAACTTGTCTTGAGTTGATCAAAAGTTTCTTTCATTTGGCCTCGTCAATCGGTTTACGTTTTCAGCATTAAAGAAGACAAAGACGTTATTCTTGCCTTTTAGCAATCCGCTCCGGAGTTTCTTTAGTTTTTGCTTTTTAACCGACCTCTTTCCGTTCTGTTCTGTTGGTTGTTATTGATTGCGTTGCAAAAAGAAAAAAGAAGCAATGCGGGTGGTCGTCCGCAATCTGAGAGGCTAGGAAAGGAAAAACGAGACCCATAATCGGACCTTCTTTTTGCTTCTCTAGACAACCGGCTTTTCCTTGCAAGCCGCCTTTTACCGTACGCTCTTGCGAGGGCAAAGAACGGCGTAATCCTTCAGACTACGAACCAAAACGACGAGCAGTGCATGGGCTGTCGACGAGACAACGAGCTTTGGTCGACGTCAACGACTGAGCACAGACTTCCTTGTTTGCTACTACCGTTTTGTTTGCGTGTTGTGTACAATCAGAGTTAAAAGTGCTTTCCACTAATTGAAAACACGCTATCTGAACCGAAATTCGAACACACAAAGCTTGCCGTTCGTCGAATGGCGATTGTTGAAAAAATGGCCGACGGTCAGGCACCTGCTGCCCCTCGTTCAATTAACCGCGATTTTGAATTGAATGAACTTTTCTTTACCGCTTTTCATCCACACTTCTGTTTCTTTGGTCAAACGCACGTTCTTTTCTGACCTTCGGGTTGTTCGACCAACGGAAATCCGAGCCGCTTGTTCCCGGCGGTCTTTTGTTACACTCACGCTACTCATTGCTCATTCGTGTGCTCGCTTGAACATTCAGATCACGAGCTCCTTGTGTCCACCGGTTTCCTCGCTCGTCGTCCATTAGGCGCCTTCCGGCCGACCGCCTAATCCTCTCGCCTTCTTCGGTTATTTCGGTCGGCATACGATAGAGAGCTCCCGTTCATGTGTTCGCCTGGATTCTCGTTGCAAAGAAACTCCAATCCTTTCTTCTCGTTCGTCCGGCACAATCTTGAACGTGGACGACCTTCGGCTCAAAGTTCAAGCCGCGGGGATTAGCCACGGCTCGCGGGTTTGCGTCACAATCAGACGGCCGGCCGGGTGTTTGCGGCTCGAGCTTTCGGTTGTTTGTTTAAGAAGAAACCGGCTTCTTTCTTCTCCTTGTTTGTGGGTATAAAAGGAAGCCGGCGAGTACCGTACGGGCGGCCGCTCTCGTCATCCGCCCGCCCTTGCACCTCCGGCTTGTTTGCAGCGAGAAGTTCGGAGGCGTGTGCACGTGGCCTCCACTTTGCGCTCACACGTGAATGCGGAATGCTGCCGCCCGAAATGGACGGAAGATCCCTTGGGGGTTCTCGGCCAAGCTGGAGGCTTCTGGTCGGTTGATTACCGTACCGCCGTCTGTTTGTTTCGTGCCCGAAGAAGCGGGAAGTTCGAAGTTTCGTTGGGAAATCGAACCGAAGAGTTCAGCACGTTGTTGCGGTTATGCGGGCGCCAAGAGATTCGGAGGTTCCGCGAAACAATCGGGGCGTGCGAGTGGGAAGCGGCCGGAAAAAGAAGCGAATCGTCGCGAAATACCCGCCCTCCGTCATCCGCACTCCCACAAAGACGGCCGATTGCATAACGCGGCGGGAAATGGCGTCGATTGGCGGTCGGAATCCCGAATGCGGGGGTTCGATTGTTCGCGGGATTCTCGCGTTTGTTTGGACTCGCGGCCCGCAGTGGGTGATGTGTTTTAATCTCCGCCTTATCCCCCACGAAATAAAGCGGCGGATGTTTTGAGTGTTTTCCGCTTCCGCAGTCCGAGGACGAGGGGGGAGGTTGCACGGCGTGGACCTTCGCTCCGATGGGACCCCACGGCTTCTGCAATTAGCGGCCAACCTCCAGGCTGCAAGTGGACGAGTGGAGGTGTGCGAATTCGGCCTCCAACTACGGTAATTGGAGGCTATTTTCGGGTCGATTGCACGTGTCTTCCGTGCTCTCGATTGTTTCGAAACGGGACGAACTTTGTCGCCCACCCCGTGTTGCGTGTGTTCCTCGCGTTTGTTGTTGTTTCGGACGGCCCCTTCCTTTCATCCCGACCGTCTTCGTGCCCTCCGCAACGCGTAGTGCGGGCCGGCTTCCGTCAGCACGATCCTAACCGACGATTACGCCCTCCTTTCGCTCGGCCTCCCGCGGATCGTGGGCGGCGGCCACTCACTAATTTGACGTCATTTGAGGCCAACAGACGGACGTCTTTCGGTGCGCAAACGTGTGACTTCTTACGTCTTCCTTCCGATCGCCTCCAACACGCCCTCCTCGTCGCCTCTTAATTGCAACCCACTCAAGTTCGCAACACACGACAAACAAGGCCCTTCTTCACTTCGTCTCTTCTTCTCCGTTCTGTTCGCTCACACCAAATGCAGCGATGGATTGCTGATCTCAAGCTGCCCACTCGATTGCTGTGAGTTCCTCGACTGTCCATTGCCAATGCTTATCGTTCGATTGTTTAGATTCAAATCACACTTGCCGATCGTCCTTCTCTTCACGATGCTCCTGCTGCAGACGAACGTCGAAGCGGGAAGCGGTCGACTGTGCGGGGCCAAGCTGACGGTGATGCTCAAATCGGTGTGCAGGAATCGACTTTGCGGCCAAAACATCTTCTTAAAGACATCCAAGAGTAAGTGTGATCTTCTGCTCTCAATCAACAACTCGCGTTGGTTACTTCAGGGTCCATTCGAGATTTTCTGCTCGAAACCGAGGCGCCCTCACCGAGTTTGTGGAAGCGATCAGCAGCCGACGAGTTCGAATTTTACGCCCGAGTGCGAAGAGGAGTCGCCGACCAGTGCTGCCATTCGAGATGCTCCCTCCGATTCCTGAAAAGTTTCTGTTGCACCGATCAGGAGTACACGGTCGCTTGATCTCCTTTGTTTCGCGTTTGTTCTGTTGAGTTCCTCCCGGTTCTTTCAGTTGCCACCATTGATTACGGTCCGCTTTCTCTTCTGCTTGTTGAATAAATCTGATTGATTGATTGACCGAAGGGTTGTGGGCAGATCTTCCGTCTGATCGAACAGCCGGGGAGATCAGATCTGAAGGCGATCGTTCGGCAGTCAAAGGCTACCGGTTTTCCTCGGTCGGCACTCCCAATCGGGCGGAATGTCAAGGTTGCTCGGGCGGACGGAACCGGTAATTGGACTCTTAATAACCGGCGAGCGATCGAGTGACCGCCGTCCCACCATCCGCCCGCCCCCTTCTCCTCACTGCGCACTTCAACTTCGACGATCGGCGGTCATTTCCTTCCGTCGGCGTACGTGAGTTTTAATTGGCGACTCGTGGATTCGGCGCCGTTTTTCTCCCTCCAATCCTTTTTTGTTCGCTTTGCGTACGTGGAGTGAAGCCCCTGCTGATCGCGTGTTTGTGTTTAGGAAGATGATTCGCCATCTTTTCTGGAACAAACTCTCGCAACTGGGCGGCGTGCTCGGCGTCCTCTGCCTTTCGGTCGTTGTCTGCTGCTCGCCGCCCGACTTTGCCCGCTTCCAAGATTCCAGTGAGTGGACGGAAGAGGCGAGAGCTCTCACTCGCTTCTTTCAGCGTACGTGAGCACGGGCAAGTGCACCGACCTCGTCCTCTACCCCGTCAATGCGGTCGACCAATCGGATACCAGTACCGGCGTTCGCTATTAGCAGCGAAATCCTTCTCATTCATACCTCTCTTTCAGGTTTGACTACTCCGACCTCGCCTCTTCGTCCTCGGGCAGCGCGCACAGTCAAGGGGCGACGGTCGCGATCACGTGCAGCACGACTTCGAGCAGCGGCACTCCGACCGTCGAGGGCTTCGATCAGGTGAGTGGGAACACGAAAGACCCCCACCTTTCTCTTCTTTCAGCAACGAGAGTCGATCAGCGCGTCGGGCGGACTCGTGGCCACGTGCACGAACGTGGGCGGCTCGCAGTACACGTGGACGATCAACGGACGAATTCTGCAGTTCGTGGACTGCCGATGAGCGCGTTCAACCCTCGACTATTTATTGCAAAAGAAACCTGATTTTATTTCACCACTGAATAAACACGAGGAAGTGGGCTCCTCCGATCAAACAGTCGCCGCAACCCTGAACACAAGACGGGATGAGGAAGGAGTGGGTGGGGGGGGACGAACCACTTGTCCACTCCCCTGCTCTCCATGATCTGCCGCACGCTCGCGTGGTAGGCCTTCAGGAGGGCGAGCAGGTTGCAGAGGAGGCCCGCGTGCTCGTTCTTGATCGTCGTCAACTTCAGCAGCTCCATCTTGACGCTGTCCAGCTGCCGCTCGTACTCCTTTTGCGACTGCTCGTGCAGCAGCAAGTGCTCCCGCTTGGGCTCGGGCCTGAACGAGAGGGGGAAAAGGAGGAAGAGGGGAAAACTCACTTGGCGAGTCGCTCGGCCGCCTTCTCGGCCTCCCGCTTCCGCTCGTGCAGTTTGTTGATTTCGCCCTCCATTCGCTTGTAATCCGTCAGCAGCCAGGCGTTCAGCGGGTCGATCAGCTGAAGAGGAGGAGGAGTGCCCGTCTGCTGGGTTTCATTCTCCACTCACCTGCTCCCTGAGATCCCGTTGGAATTGGCGTTGGGCCTTCCCGATCTCGTCGTAGACGACGCTCAGCTCCGAGAGGAACTTGGAGTACTGCAAAGAAGGCGGTTGAGTGGAGAAAGGGAGGGGCAACAGACGTCCTCGTCCTTGTCCTTCAACGCCTGCCCGAGCAGCTTCAGCCCGACGGAGAGGCACTCGGCCGTGTTGTGCAGCGGACCCTCGGGATAATCGAACGTTTTGGACAGCGTGGAGCACTCCTGCACGATGCCCGCCGCCAGGTCGCGGATTTGTGCCAGCAGTTGGATCTGCAAACGAGGCGGACTCCAGCGAGGGAAGGGAGGACGAACTCTCTTCTGGATCGGCGCGTCGTAGGCGGCCGCCGCTCCTTTGGGGCTGAGGATCTTGTGCCGGAGTTTGTTGAACATGCCGGCGGTCGAGTGGGCGAAAAGCCGACTGCTCGGCACTCGAACACGTGTGCCGAATGAGCGAAAGGGAGCGGTCGGTTGTGCATAGCGTTTATTCCTCGCCTTCCAGTGAACAACAAACAACAACACGCGGCGTTTAGCTGCACGAACGAACAACAAAGAAATAACAACGGCCGTGTGGGAGGAACTCGAGTTGATCCCGGCCCGCGATATGCGAATAAAAAGGCGGCATAACAAAACAACAACTGAATAGAAATGGCGGCTAATCCACGGGGAGCACTCAAATGTAGTCGGCGTCCGCATCGGCGTCCTCCTCCGCCTCCTCGTCGTCGGCGTCCTCGTCGTAGTCGTCGTCCGCCGAGTCGTCCATCTCCGGTGTCGTAGTCGACTTCTTCGGCGTCCAGATCGAAGTCGTCGTCTTCGTCCAGGTACTCGCCCGCGTTCACGTCGACCTCGCCGTTCTGGTAGTCGGGATCCTCGTCGTCGTCATCGCCGTTCATCAGGTAGTCGATCTGAAGAGGAGAAGGATGAACAGAAGCAATGTTCGAGCTGCTCACCATGTCGACCGTCTCCTGACTGCCCAGCGACTCCGAGCCGAGGTCCTCGTCGTAGTCGGCGGGGTCGTACTCGTCGTTCGTCCCGTCGTCCTCCTCCTCCTCGATCTCGCCGTCGCCGCGCATGCGGCCGATCTCGTAGACGCGGCAGAGGGTCTGCTCGTCCTCGCGGTTGCGCGACTCCTCCACCGTGCAGATGTGCCGGTCGTTGTGGTCGATGCCGAACGCGATCAGGTCCCGCTTCGTGTCCACGGTCGTGATCACGTGGTAGTCCTTGGCGTCCAGCACGCGGAAGCTCGAGTCGTAGCGAACGTAGTAGCGCTCGCCCGGCTCGTCCGAGTCTTTCACTGGAATTCGCCCACTTTCCTTTCATTCGGGCATTCTGAGAGCACTCACCCGCGAAGAGGATGTCGCCGCTGTTGCTGAACTCGTACTGCGAGTTCTCGAGGGCGTTCACCGTCTGGAGCAGGCGGAAGGTGCGCATGTCCCACTGCAATTCTCTCGTTAGTCCCCCCCCTTCGCCGACCTCCTCACCACTTGTCCGCAGATCAACACCTCCAACTCGCTCGGGTGGAAGGCGGCCGCGTACACGTTGGAGAACTTGTCGAACTTGTGGATCACCGAGCCGCTCTCGCTCGCCCGCAGGTCCCACAGGATGCCGTCGTTGAGGATCACGTTGTCCTGCGAGTTGAAGAGCGCCTTGTTGTTCGAGTACTTGTTCGCAATGGTGGGATCGTAGAGCTTGCAGATGGGCGTGGTCGTCTCCGTGTCGAAGACCTGAATTCGATTGGATCACTTCTTTCCCCTTGCGAAGGAGCTCACGATGGCCGTGTACCGCTCGTTGCCGATCAGGCGCTCGCTGCTCGTCCTTCCGAAGTCCAGTTCCGTCGTCTCGGTGAACTCCTTGACCAGCTCCTGCGTGTCGTTGAGCCTCCACAAGGCGGAGTACGGCCGGACGAATAGCGAGGACGTGACCATCAGGCCGCCGTCCGTCGATTGGCCCACGCCGCAGACCGCCGAGCTGTGGCACGTGATGGAGGACTCGGTGATCATCGAGTCCGAGTTGATCCAGTGCACGTCGCCCGAGTAGGTGCCCAAGTGGATGTGCTCGTCGTTGTACTGAACACTCCAGGAAAGATCATAGAGAAAAAGAAAAAAGAACGAACCGAAAAGCTGCAGGCCGTCAGCTTCTCGTCCTCCAGGTCCACGAAGCGGATGGGGCAGAAGTGCGAGTAGGCCAGGTTCCGATCGCCGCGATTCAGCCGGCGGTGCGTTTGGCCGTGCGGCAGGGCCTGAACACGCAAGAAAGGATGGATGAAGGAAGCATGAAAAAAGAACCCACTTGTCGCATGGCGAATCGCTCGACCACGTTGATGGGCGCCGCGAAAAGATCCTTCGGCTTGGGGCACTTGTGCGGCCTGAAACGAGAGAATAAAGGAAACACTGTTGAGTCTGAATGAACGTACATGTAGAAGGAGAAGGGCGGGCAGGTGACGATCGGCCGCTCGCATTGGGCGTGTTGATTCCTGCAAACAAACGAGTGATCCCCTTCTTCTTTGGTCGAACAAACCGGAAGTATTCGGAGACGATCTCGTCCAGCGACTTGTGCGGCTTCACCATGAACGAGTGGCGCGGAGCGGAGAAGTTCTCCGCGTGCCGCCCGCTGAACGGCAGCGCCGGCTGGGCCAACAGCGAGGAAGTGTTGACCGAACGGCGTTTGACCTCCGCCACCGTCCGGCCGAGGGTCGACGGACGCGTGATGGAGAACGGAAGGGCGCGGCCTGAACGAAAGGATCAAAACAAATCGAACGGCTGCGGGACTCACGCGCTCGCCCCGTCGGCGGCGTTCGAATCAACGGCGCGATTGTCGACTTCGGAGGCGACTGGACGCTCGAAACGCTGTTCGTGCTGCTCGACGCGGAGGCGGGGCTGAAAACCAAACGAGTCGATTGACCGGACATAACCGAAAGTGGAAACGCTACTTGGCCGACATGTTCGCGTCGGAGGTCGCATCGCCGCCGAAGTCCAACTTGCCGCGGAATCCCGCCGCCGTCCACGGTCAACTGCTTGGGCTGAAAGCAGGGGGGAATGATTGGAAGATCGATTCCGTCCACTCACCACCACGGAAGAACGAGGAGCCGTCACGCTCATGTGATTGAGCGGCCCCGCCTCCTCCTCCAGCATCTCCGCCGTCTTGTTCATCCCCTTCGCCTTCAGGTGGTCTTGGATCAGCTTGAGCAGCTCGGTCTCGTCGAAGCGGATCTTCGTCTGCTTGATCACGCCCGCCTTCCACACCTTCTCGATCGTGAGGTCCTGCACGTTGGGCTCGATGGGCGTCTGGTGGATGACTTCGAGCAGCTTGCAGGCCATCCGGCGGAACTCCGCGTGCTCCGCCAGCTTGTCCTGCATCAACGGCTCGCGCATCAGCACTGAACGAAGAAGAATGGGTGAAAAAGGAGTGATCAGAAAAGGAACTCACTCGTGATCTCGTTGTTCGCGATCAACGGCAGGCGGCTGACCAGTTGGCGGACGGGCTCGCTGCGGCACAGGCCGACGAGCGCGCGGCAGGCCATCGCCCGCATCGCGTCGCCCTTCGCTCAGCGGGATCGGCTGCCGGATGTACAGGATGAGCACCTGCAAGTCGGGCCAAAGAGTAAAATGATTGCGGACATCGATCAGAACTCGCCATGATCGCATTGGTCTTCTGGGCGCACTCCCACGCGTTGGCCAGGACGCCCTCGGGGCGGCCGTCCTCCTGGAAGTAGCGGTAGGCCTTGATGCGGCGGTGGGCGGAGGCCTGCACATCGGCCGGCGAGCGGAACTTGTCGACCTTCGGGGTGGAGATCGCCTGAAACACGGGCATGCAGTCGCGTGGAGTGGACACAAGAGAACTCACCTCCGAGGGCAACGGACCGCAGAAGCAGTGGGCGAGGATCGAAAGGACGATTTTGATCGTTTCGGGGTCCTCGGCCGGGTCGCTTTCGATCAGGTCCAGAAGGATACTGTAAGGAAGAAGGATGATGAATGCAATCATTTTGTTTACGCCATCCCCCAAATCTCCCGCACTAATTTTAGAGGCCGGAAGGACGCAATCAAGGCGGGGATTAGGCAAAAGTTTCCAATTCGGCCACCAATCACGCAAAAATTAAATCCCGTCGACCACGAGTTGCCGGACAACTCCGCTCGGCAACAACCGAAAGCGGAGATGGCGCGCGTTAATTAAACGAATTAAAACGCAAGACGAGGACGCGCAATTATCCGCCCGCCCGCCCCGAGAGCGGCCATTCGCTCATGAATCTCCGTGTGTTCGGCGGGCAAACGGGGGGATTACGAGGGAGATAAAACAAGATTAACCGCCCTCCTCCCACTTCTTTCCCGTCGCCCCAAATCTGCGGCGCCCACGTCCGCCGGCCGGTCGTCGCCTTCGGCCAGTCGGTCCCCTCGTCGCCCTTCGGAATGTCGTCCCTCGAGGAGACGTTGATTAAGGTGAGCAGTGATGAGTTCCGTTTGAGTGGGTGATTCGTGCCGCTTGCAGCTCAGTTTCTTCGCCGGCTACGCGTACACGGCGCTCGCCTTGACGGGCATCCTGCTGAACGCGTACGTCATCGCCCGGTTGGCCCAACTGGCGGTCAACGATTACGTGAGTCCCCCACTCCATCTGCCTCGATTAAGCGAGAGTTCAGGAACGGTTCAAGCATGGAAGCGGGCTGCCCTTGGCGGCGATGTCCGTCTCGGACCTCACGTCCCTCGTCCTCATCATCTTCGCCGTGATTGTGAGCGGCTTCCTGCCCGAAACAATCCTCTCGCGCGACGCCCACTCGGTCCACTGCAAAGTGAGCAGAAAGCGGAATGACCTTGGATGAAAGAAGGAGTTTAGATCGTGATCTTTCTTGATCCACACGTTCACCGGCTTCTCCACGTGGTGTTGGCTGTTCATCTCCGCCCTCCGCTACATTGCTGGTGGGTTTTGTGCGCTTAGAAGACTCGAAACACGCGCTGTCTTCAGTCTACCACCCATTTTGGCACGTGACGAGCAACGCGTTTGGACCGCGCGCTGTCGCATTGATGATCGTGATCATGCTGCTGCTCAACTCGTGGTTCCCGGTGGTCGTCGTCTACGTGCCGCAATTCCGCGAGTGCAAGGAGCTGGCGCTGAGCATGGGCGCCAATTGGAACCGCGTGCTGCACGGCATGGAGTTGTGCTGGTCGTACATCATCCCCGCCGTTCCTCACCGTCGCCCTCGACATCAAGGTGCTCCTCGTGCGGCCGCCGAGCTTCGGCCGCGCCTCCACCCACAGCAATCAATCCAAACAGCGAGTGCGCGACGCCCGGCCCGCACAAGCGGAAGTCCAGCGTTGTAGTCGGGTTTTTGCCCCAGCGATTGAAGAGTGAGCGGAAAGCAGAAGAAAGACGACATCCTCCTTTGCATTCAGCCTTCTTCTGCATCAACCCGCCGCCGATGCCGCAGATCAGCATCCTGAACGAAGACAATCAGAGCTGCAAAGTGAATCCCCCGCCCCTGCCCTTGCCGCTAATCCGCTTTGTTCAGGACGAGACGCGGACCACCAGTCCGAACCACCTGCTGACGACCATCCTGCGGGGCCGCACGCCCACCACCTCCACCCACCAGTCGAGTTTGTTCAGCGACGACACGAGTCTCACGAAGATCGCCGCCTACCAACAAAACTCGTGGAAGTCGACGTGCTCGCGGGCGGGGACCCTCCGCTCGACGCGCAGAAGCCGGCAGGCGGTCCGGCGGTGGCTCGTGGTCACGACCATCCACCTGCTGCTGAACGCGCCGGACAGCCTCTTCCGGCTGAGCAGTGTGATCGATTGGACGTAAGGAAAAGAAGGAAGGAGAGTTTAGAATGCGCACTCATTCCAGCCCACGCCCTTCGGTCTTCAACTTTGTGTTCGCCCTCATCGTGCGACTGCTGTACTTCGCCCAGTTCTGCTTCAATGCCGCCTACTTGAGCGCGATTGTTTACCGACGGAACATCTGCCCGCAACGACGTCAGACGACGCCCAAAACGAGCAACGTGAATTTGTACATCAATCCGGAATTCAGCCGACCGCAGGCGAGTGCACGTCCCTCCACGGCTTCCTAATCCCCCCGCCCGTCCTTCCTTCCTCGCATTTCAATGGAATGCTTGCAGACGCGCGTGGGCATCCGCAACGAGTCGCGACGTCAATCCGCACATCACGCGGAGCTTCTCCGCCGCTACTCGGCCGACCCGCGTGCCTCCCGCGAGCCCAACCTCCGCTATCACCACCACCTGCAGGTGAACCAACCGCTCCGCTCGGCCCCGCTGATGCCCTCGTACACGAGCGACAGCTTCCGCAGCGAGAACCTGGACCTTAATCGGTCGGTCTCGTCGCTAAACTCGCCCCGCTCGCTGTCCACCGAGCCGCACAGCGAAATCAACCAGTCGCCCACGAGCGGCGGCCGGTCGAGCGCCGGCGTGTTGACGTGCGCGAGCAGCAACGGCTCGGGCACCCCCATCCTCTGCTCCCGCACTTCCAGAGCGCGCAGGACGATTGGGCGCAAACGAAAACGACGGCCGAAGTTCCCAAAGTCACGATGGAGGAGAAGACGTGGAGAATATGACCCCCCCCGCCCGCTGTTTGTGCCCCCTTTACTCGAAGAAATAAACTCACCCGATGCCCGACGTGTTGTGCTCCTTGAAGCTGATCGTCTCGCAAATGTCCTTGACGACGCCCGGCGAGACGGTCGCGTAGCGGAGGACGTTGAGGCAGGCCTTGGTCGCGTCCTGCTTCGAGCTGCCCAGGTGGTGCTGCGCGACGAGGCGGATGCCGATGATGCGCAGGAAGAGCGTGACGAAGCCGAGGTGGCGGATGGCGTTCGCCGGATGCCAGCTGCTGCCGCTCGGCAGGACGTTCAGCAGCAGCTCCAGCGCCTTCTTCTCCACGTCCGGCTCCAGGATGAGCGGCTGAACAAAAGGAATCATTGCGGTCTGCCCCCCTTCTGTTCTCACCTTCTTGTTCAAGTCCTTCAGCGGCATCCTGCCGGACGCGTGGAACTTGAGGTTAGGCAGCTGGAGGTTCGGGTGGTGGCGTTTGATCGCCTCGTACTTGAGCACGATGTGCGACATCATGTACCTGAGCAGGAGAAGTGATTAGCGACCCAGTTTGTTCGCCCTTACCGCTGCAACGCCGTGCAGGTGTTCCGCAGGATCGATCCGTACTCGGGCAGCTTGTCCTGGAGGCGTTCGTAGTCCTCGAACGTGTCCAGATCCAAGTACTCGTTCAGCTGAAAGCACCCAACACTCCACACTCACTGCGGAAAAGAACTCACTCGAGCACTCGCGTAGTTGTAGAGAACTCGCAGCCCGTCCTGGTGCTCGAACCGCTCCAGCAGCAGCTTGAACTGGAGCGCGTAGCCCAAGAAGCCGCAAGTGCGCGCACTGCTGCTCTCGTAGCCCTGGCCGAGTTGCCAGATGGCGTACCTGAAAGAAGGGGATTGATATATCCGGAACTTTCTCCTCCGCTCACTCCATCAGATCGTCGAGCAGCTTGGGCGGCGACTCGCAGATGGTGGCCATCACGTCGTCGAACTGCGAGATGTGGTGCAGGCACACGCACACGGCCGCCGCGGCCACCGAGCGCCGGTTGACGGCGATCAGCTTCGAGAGGCCGTTCTTCGACACGAAGTCCCACGCCAGCCGGAGGTGGATGAGCAGCGTGCCCATGCAGTAGAGGGCCTCGAACAGCAGGCGGATGTCGTTGTACTCGGCCACGTTCAGGTACTTCATCACCATTTCGAGCGCGTTGTGGTCGACGAGCACGCTCAAGTGCTGGAAGAACGGAGATCGAACTGAAAGGGGGCGGGCGGCCACTTACGTCCGTGAACTCGCACACCGACTGCAGGAACTGGAGGATCATCCGCTGCTCCATCTCGATGGTGAGCGGGTAGATGCGGTTGTTGCCGACGATGATGCGGCGGATGTCGTCGATGGTCGAAGAGCAGTTGCTCGCCCCGTCGTTGAAGCTGTCGACCAGCGGGGTGGAGGCGCCGTTCACGCGGCGGTTCGGGTCCGCGAGCACCTGCTTGTCCCCGCGCGGCGTCGTCTTGGCCCGCTTGGGCGCGATCTCGGTGGGCGGCGAGTCGTCCGCGGCGGGCGGCTGCGATCGCTTGCGGAAGAGGCCGGCGATCCGCGAGTTCGGCGGCGTCTTGGGCGTCGTCGGGGTCTCGCCGTTGGCGGCCGGCTGCTGAAGGGAAGCGCGAAATACACGAAAAAGAGAGCCCACTACCCCTCCGGTGGAGCCGGAACTCGACTGTTCGTTCGCCTCGTTCTGCAGGACGCCCGAGAAGTCGGTCGGCAACCCCGCCGTTCCTTCGGCCGGCGTCTCCTTGTTCGTCATTTGTTCCTGGAAGCGAGCGGGGACAATCGATTGATTTGTGGGCGAACACTCACGTATAACTCGTGGAGGCGCTTGATCGAGTCGATGATCAACGGCAACGATGTTGCCGCGGTACGTGTGCGCGTTCTCGGGCGTCATCGCCGCGTTCAGCAGGATCGTCGAGTAGGCGCGCAGTTCGCGGGACTCCGAGTTGAGCGCGTAGTTGTAGAGCTCCTTGATCACGTCCGTCTAAACCCAACGATCATTCCAATGCAAACAACAAGCGGGACGAACCGTGAAGCAGGAGGGGTCCATGATCGGCAGCGCGCTCACGAGCACCCGCGCGGCCATCACGTTCACCTCCGACCGCTCGTGCGGCATCAAGTAGGAGACCATCGCCTAAACAACCACTGAATACCTTCCAACAATCCTCTTTCGTCTGTTCACCTTGTCGAAGAAGTCCGTGCCGCGGTGCAGGTGCCGGAGCATGTAGCCGAGGGCGCAGTCGGGCAGGACGCGCATCGGATGGCGCGTGTCCAGCGGGTCGGGATTGTGCGCGAAGTACTCCTCGTTGGCCCACTCGAGGACCTCCGCGATTCTGAAGGCGCGTGTTGATCGGAGCGAACAGACCGAAGAGGAACTCACTTGACGAGCAGGGGCAGCGGGTTGTAGTCCCGCTCTTCGTGGTGATCTTGGAAGTCCTCCATCAGCCTGCGGAATTCGGTTTCCTTCGCCTGGTTCGCCATCTCGACTCGACGGAAGGGCGAAAAGCGGCGAAGTGATCGAAACCTAACGAAATCCGGAAGAGAAGGCAGACGAGTTTAGGGGTGGGCGGAATGCCAAACAACACCGCCCACACGCATTCCACTCGGCAGCCGTCGGGAGGGCCTTTCGAACTGGAACGCGCCCAAACCGTTCGGATTCCCTCCTTTGTTCGACCCGAATTCTTCTGCAATCCCGAACGAAATGGATCGCGAATCGCCCGGAGCGCCCTCCGTGTCGCTGCACCCGCTCTTCGTCGGGGCGAAGATCTCGAAGATTTGCTACGCGGGCGAGCTCCAGAACAAAGTGGACGCGTAAGATCCGCAATTCTCTTCTCTTTCCTTGATTTTGAATGTTTGCAGCTACGTGCTGGGCACGTGGAATGGCCGCGTCAACCGCGTGGCCCTCTACAACGTGTACTTCGGCCGCGCTCAGGTCAAACCGAAGGACTACTTCCACAAGCCGGCCGAGTGCGTGGTCGAGTCGTCGGTCAACGACGTCTTGTGAGTGACCTCTCCTCTTTCCACCTTCATCGTCTTCCAGCGTTGATCGGAAGCACGGCGATCGCGGTGGCCGGCCTGGACAACGGCGACGTCGTCCTCTTCTCCACGGCCGAAAACAAACTCCACAAACTGGGCGCCTACGCGAACGTCCACGGCACCTGCGGCTCCACTTCGCTCTGCATCGTGGACGACGAGCTGCTCTCCGGATCGGACAACGGGTGAGTGGAGGGAAGAGAAGGAATGTGAATGGTCGATTGTTTGCAGCTCGATCTTCCGCATGGATCTGGGCGGCCAGGCGAAACCCTCCGCTTTGGCGATGGTTCGTTCGAATTCCTCCTTTCCTTTTCGTTTATTCCTCGTTTGTTTGCAGGGATTGACGTCCGTGAAAGGCGATGGCCGTCTGCGGCGACTACGAGTTCGTGAGCTCGCACGGCAGCGGGCAGATTCGTGAGAACAACCGGCAAGAGATGAACGAAAGACCGCCTGGTTGCAGACTTGTGGGACGTCCGCCAAGTGAACCCGGCCATCAGCTTCGAGGCGCCCGTCTTCAGCAAAGCCGTGGCCCCGCTGAACGTCCAGGTGACCGCTTTGGACTCGCACCCCGGACAGCGGAATGTGGTGAGTTCAGCGGCCATTTACATCGAAGGGAATCCCTTCGCTGCAGATCGCTTTCGGCACCTCGTCGGGATCGGTCGCCTTCGTGGACATTCGGCACTACAAGCAGCCGACGCCAAGCCTGCTGAAGGTCTCGCAAGACCCCGTCCAACGAGTGGGTTCTTTCCGCTGCTTTCGGTTTATTTTCGTTCGCTTTCTTCAGGTCAAATTCCACCCGTCGTTCGGAGACAACTGTTTCGCCCTCTCCGACGAGTTCCTCTTGCATCTGGACGTGACGGCCGGAAAGCCCGATCGGTGAGTGTGCCGCCCGCTCGAGCGCCCGCATTCCCGACCGCCTTTTCTTCAGCTACGAGCCGGGGGCGCCGATCGACGAGGTCACGGGCCGCTCGCGGGCCAACGTGTGGCTGACGGCCTCCTCGTGGAATCTGCTGCAGATCAACAGTTTGATCGCCGACCGGCCCCGCCTGAGCACCTTCGACTGCTCGCCGCACTCGCTGCTCGTGGGCAGTGATACGGGCTCGTTGTCTCTGATCACGAACACGCACTTCTCGTAGCCCACCGCTCACGCCGCCCGTTTGGATCTCTTGTTTGCTTTTCGCCCTTCTTCCCACTCGCTCGTTACGCTCCACTTCGCTCTTGTTGGTTGTTGCTCGCGAGAATAAACGCGTTGAATCCGTTCGATCGGCGAATCGGAAGGAATTTGTCGCTAATCACTCGACTGACTACTTCTTCTTCTTTCTTCCTTCTCCCCCGCGGATCTTTCGGTTGATCGGCGGCGGGCGTGTGCGCGAAAAGAAGTGGGCGTCCTTCGGGTCGCTTTCGAGTCGACGGAAAGCGAGCGGGAAGGCGCTCTTTTTGTTTCCCGTCCGTGAGGAAGGAGCGGGACTCATTTTCGGCATTCGCGGGGCAAACGGGGCGCTCGTAAACAGCGGGACGCGCCCCTCGCGTCTCCGACGGCTCGTGCGAAAGCGAGTCGAGACGGCGGCCTCTCGTTTCCGTGCGGGTGTTTCGGGCAGCGGAAGGGGAGCGGAAGAAGGATTGTTTTAATTGGATTACGCGTTAATAATTGAGTTCCGTTCGTGATTTCTTTCGTGTTCTTTTCTTCAAAAATGCTCCGTTTGTTTGCAGATTGCCCGAAATGGAGGACTGGCGACAGCGATTGGGCCGATGGCGGGAGTTCCTCTTCCCGCCGCTCTCCCGCTCCACTCTCCTCCGGCACTACGTCCCGATCTCCGGGGCCGTCAGCCACACGCTCTTCTCCTTCCACATATTCGGGCCGCAGCTCACTGCTCGGTGGGTTTCAGTTGAAGATCCGGCTTCTCTTCATTGGATTCTTCAGGCTGTTCCCCTCGTACGACCTTGCCATTAGCAACACGGTTCTCTTCAACTCGCACGTCGGCATCGGCTTCTACTGCTTCTTCCGCAAACACATGATCCGCCTGTCGATGTGGGATCGAGGTTCGTCCTCTTCTTTAAGCTCTTCTTTCCGAATTGTTCTTTCAGTTGAGTACAGCGTCCTGCTCTCCGTTCTTGTTCAACTTTGGCTCGTTGATGTTTGCGGTGCTCACGAAAAATCTCCTGCCCAAACGGTTCGTTCGCTTCTTTCTTTCTTTCACTCGCTCGTTTGCTGCAGGTTGGCGCCCTCGACGAACGCCCTGATCGGCGGGGCGCTGAGCGTGTTCATGCTCTCCAGAGGGAAGAAGTACCTGAACCAAGTGGACTCGCGGACGGTCATCCCGCTCACGCACAGGGCCAACGGCCACTCACCCCTCCGCCCAGCGAAGCAACTGCCGACCTGCCGGAGGACACCAACGGCCTGCTGACGCCCACCACTCTCGAAAGCCCGCAGTCCGTCGAGGAGCGGACGAACGCGTGATTCCGACGGCCGCCGTTCTTCTTTTTGTTGTCCACTTGTTTGTTCGTTGACTAGTGCTCCCGTTGATCCCCCCGAGCGGCATTACCGGTTGTTCGTCCAGTTCGCTCAATCCATCCGACGGGATTCTCCAGATTTCTGCACGAAATTGTCCCGTTTCGATTCGTTTAATAAATCCACTCGAATCACAACCATCGGGGGCCGAAGAAACCGGAGATCAATTAGCAGCAGGAGAGGATTGAAGACGCGTGTTTGTGCGGGATTAAAATAAATGCGGAGAGTGGACTGGAGCAGTCCGGTGGATTAAATGCGGGACTGAAAGGAAACCGATGATTTCATTCGCTCACTGCGCTCCGTGCACGTACCCTTCGATTTCCGCAAAGAACGGCCGATTTCGTTCAGCTCGATGCCGAAAATCCGCCGTCCCTTCTGCGAGTCGCGGTCCTGACTGCGGAGGGTGGGCGGCCCCGAGTTCACGCCGCTCGACGAGGAGCAGCACGGGAGGTCGAGCGAGTCCTCCCGCAGGAGGGGACTCGGCGGCGCCCCGCCCGAGTGTTGCTTCTGGAAGCGCTGGCCGGCAGCTCGCGGCGTGTGGCCTGCAAAGAAGCCATCGGATTGCTGCCCTCTCTTGGAGGAACAAACCGGAGGATGTGCTGGGCGTGAAGGAGCGCTGCAGTTGGTGGAGGGAAGTCTCCGCGCTGTCCGTGTGATGGAGGGCGATCGACTGGTGGAAGCTGCCGGCGTTCGACAAGTTTGCGGTGTTGTCAGTCGTGTTCTGTGTCGCCAACGAAGCGAACTTCTTCCGCTTTGCATTCCCGCACTGAAAGCCGCCTTCAGCCACTTTTGCTCCTTCTCTCTCACTCACCAGTCGGGCGGAAAGAATGACGGCCGTTCGCCGTCGGAAGTGGGCGGAAGACTGCAAAACAATCGATTGTCGTGATCAAGCGAGACGGCTCGCTCACCAAGCAGAAGAGGACGAAGTTGAGGACCTTCCCGGAGATCAGGAGCGTGTTCAGCAGAGTGATCGTGTTGTAGTGCAGGGTGCTGCCGGCGGCCGCACTCGGGTAGAAGTGCTCCCAAATGAACGGGCCCAAGGTGGGCAGCTGCAAGCGAGCGGACTGTTCACTTCTTTCCCCTTTGGAGAACGTACGTGAGAAACGGAGAAGCAGGTGACGATCGCGAGCACTGTGGCCGTCACTTTGCGTTCTAAACAGCGGCCATTTTACTTCACCTTCCTTTCCGCCCGTGTTCCCACTACCTTGTCGTTGCAGAGGTCCGATGTCCGAGTAGCGGCTGAAAGCAGGCGAGTGGACGTCAAGCGGAGAGCGCACTCACACAAAGCGGAACTCGGGCTGTTTGCTGTCGTTGACCGTTCGGGGCAGAATCTCCCGCTTTCGCAGGAAGTAGATGAGCGAAACGTTCAGGATGGCGACCGCCGTGACGGGAAGCAGCACGCCGGCCACCGATTGAAAGAAGCGGGCGATGCTCAGGTAGCTGCAAACACGGACGATCTCAGAGAAGGCAACGGGGGTGTGTTCCCTACCGTATCAAGGCGGTGGAAGTTCCCGGTAGCTGAAATCATTCTTTTTTCCGCCTCCTTCTTCCCCCCGGCCACTCACACTGGCGACCGGCGTGTAGAGCGGGCGGACGATCCCGCAGCGAACGTAGATGGCAGCCGAGTACTCCACGTGATGCCAAAAGGTGGTCATGAAAGGCGCACAGGAAGATGCTCGAGATGAGCGCCATCAGTCGGCGTTCCCGCACTTGGAAGCGGGCGTGCATCGGCCGCCGCACGCCGCTGAAGCGCTCGATGGAGACGGCGAGGACGAGCCACGAGGCGGCGATCGAAAAGGTGTTCGCGAGGGCGATGAAGTTCGTCTTGTACTTGTGGAAGACGAAGGCGAACAGTTGGGAGGAGAAGAAGAACTCGAAGGAGGCCAGCGAGAAGGGCAGGAGACACACGAGGAAGGCGAGATCGGCGAACGCCATGGCGGAGAGCAGGATGTTCGCCTGGTTCTTCATCCCGCTGCTCAGCAGGACGATCAGGTTGATGCAGTTGCCGGCCACTCCGGCCACGAACTGGGCGGGGAACACGTAGTGCTGCACGTAGTAGTCGGTGTGCCCGACGGTCAGCGGCTGGAGCGTCGCGTTCACGCACGTGGGCGAGGAGGCGGTCTCGCGCAACGCCGCCCGTCCACTCGCCGTCAGCACGTTGCTCCAACCGAGTGGACCTGAACGCATCAATCGTTGAAGTGAGGAGAGACGAGAGGACGAACCGTAAGTGTCGTTCATCTTCCACAAGCACGCCAGTTGCAGTCGGGCCTCCACTTCGCGAATGAGCGGTCGTCTCGACGGCCGCGTTCAATTTCCGGGTGTCGTGCGGGTGTTCGTCGAAGCTCGTCCTGAACGAAAGAACGTTAAAGAACGACGAGATTCCTTTGGAAATCCTCAGTTCCACGATTAAAGAGCGGAAGCTGAAGAAAAACCTCGACAGAGCGAAGGCCGGCCGGGAGCTCGAAATGAAGCCGCCGGACGGACGAGACGGTTGGCAGTCGGCCGACTTTAATTAAGCGGACAACAGTCGCGATTCGCGCGAATCCGCCCGTCTTCCGGGATCAAACACAAACAAACGGGGCGTGAACGGAAGACTCAATTAAATCCAACGGTCTACGGTTGATCCAACCCCCGGGCGGCCGCCGTTTGCAGCCCGCCGACCGGAAGAAAACATCCCCGAAGAACACGCAGCCGTTTGTTGGCGTTCACGTAGACTTCTCTCGGATATTGGCCGCTTAATTTAAGCAAACATTCCGTCTACCGTATGCTCGCGGGGCCAAACCTCCGCTTTACGAAAGAAGCAGGAATCACTCAACGGCCGAAGGAATCCCGCTCGGATTTGAAATGAAATCTTCCGCTCGAGGAAAGCGAACGATTTCGATTCATTTCCTGCCTTCTAATCCCACAGAAATCCCGCCTAATCTCGCGAACACGCGACTTTGAGGAAGCCGGCAGGCGGAAAACAAGCGAATTAAACTTTCTACTCGTTTAATCCGAACGGAACTCCGCACAGCAGCCGGATGAGTGAGTGCGGGATCGAAGGAGGACGGCCGGGCGAATGACGCCGATCGAAAGCGCGGAGTTTCGGGTTCGTTTTCCGCCCGCAGGTGCAGCGGATTTCGCACCCCAACGCCAACCGGCGAGCGCAATCGAATCAAACCCTCGGATCGAATTAAACGTTTCCAGCACGCCGAAAAGATTCGAGAAGCGGGAAGAACGGGGCTTAAAGTGCGCACTGGATCGTAATTCGTTTACTCGACGTGCCCTCCGCAAGGTCCACGAATTCCGAATGATCGCTGGGGTCCAAACAGAGGCAGAAAACACGCCTGCAGCACGTCGCCGCGGCCTCGCGACCAATCCGACCGCCGATCTTCGGATCCCCACCCTCATTAAGGGCGGCAGCAGCAAACGGAGAACATCGCGACACAAACAGCCACCGGCCGGACGGCTTGCGGACTCGGAGTAACGAGAAGCCGCCGAATCTGATGCCACTCAAACGGCCGCCCGAATGTCGATGGATGAGCGCAATTAAGGACACGCCCGACCTTCTCGTCTGCAGCTGCACTCCGAACTGTCCGCCTGCCAACAACACCCGTCCGTCCGTCCGGCTGAATGAAATCGGACGCGTCTGCCGCCCGTCGACCGCCCTCCACGACCTTTGGCTGAGCGGCCAGCAGTCGAAGACGCGCGAATCAAACACCAACGGCCCCTGTTCAACCAAAACACTTGCGATGGACGGTTGAACGAAAGATGTCCACAGCGCACCCAGAAATTCCTCTCCCGTCGGCACGTTTCGAACGGGCGAGTTCGGATTAGCGGGAGGGAACACGTCGATTACGAGCCGATGAATAAAACACGCTTCTGCACTGCCCACCCTCGCCCTTCGGCAGTCGACTGTCGGGGCATGAGGACCGAATATTCACGGTCAATAAGCAGCAAACAACAGCCGAATGTTGGCTAATGATGGCGCAAAAGCAGACAGCTGCAGAGGATTCCGAGCAGACGCCCCCAAATCACGCCAATTTGGCGCCTTCTCGAAGCGACCGCCGACTTCCGGCCGACGGACCGCAGATTGCCGTCCGGTGGTCGTCCGAACATCTCAAGACACTCGAGTGATTAGAAGGGCAAAACAAGAACGACGAAAGTATCCGGCAATTGGCGTGTATCGAAGGCAACAAACGCCATCCGAATCTTCGCTGGCCGCATGACGTCGCGTGTTCCAAAAACAGAAGACGAGCGAGCGGCTCTGCGGATGACAACTTCGAATTCCGAGAAGAAGCCGCAGTCCACGTGTTCGATTCCTCTTCTCGGGATCTCGTAGCTCATCCTTTTCTTGCTGCTTACAGGGCGAACCGAATGGTTGATCGTCATTCAGCTTAAACAAACCACAAGCAACAAACAAGACCGTTCATCCCTTTTGCTTGACCGCAGAGAACTCAAATCAGGCGGGCGAAATTCAAGACCTCGGCCAACGATTCACGGTTCGGGCCACGAGCAAACAGAAGCACAGGAATGATGACATGAGAGGGCGCGTGGACTTTAGAGTGCGCCCAAACAGGAACCACTTGGAATTCAGTCGTCACGGAGAGAAGTCGGGCGTGGCGCCGGCCGACTGCTCTCATACGGGCTGCATGAATCGAAATCCAAGGGGATTAACGTTCGAAAGAATTTAATAAGTGCGCGTGTTCACTCGCCGGCCGGGCCGGCCTCTCCAGCGGCTCTCTTCTGCCATTCGGGCGGTCGGCCGCTCGCTGGACGTTCCGAGAAGCCGGTTCGCAAACCGCGCAAACAATTCGCGCAGCAGAGCCGGGGAGCCAAAAGTCGAAGCGGAAGGAGGGATCAGAAGGGCATCGCAGGGGGCTCGCTCGTCACCTCCGCTCACATCAAACGAGCAGCAGCAAACGGAAGCGGCAATTAGTCGGTGAGCGGCGAGTACGGTACTCGGCGGGCCGAAAGAGCAACAATAAACAATCGGCCACTCCGCCAATTGTGTTCGTCTTCCGCTTATCGTATTCCGGCCGCCCGTTCGCAACTGCGAGCGGCGGCGCGGACTGGTCGGTGAACGTGACCGCCCGCCTTCTTCGACCGCTCGCCGTCTTCCATTTGGCCGCCGAACCGCCGGCCGCGTGTCGGGGAGCGGCCGATAATTGAAGAGAATTAAAGCCCTCCTTACGACAAAAACAAATGGAAGACGCGCGCCCGGCGGAACTTCGAGACCGGCGGATCCCGTCGCCCCGTTGGGAGATTGGCGGCCTCGTTCCCCTCTTCTTCTCCCTTCCGGACCCTTCGGTTCGTTTCGGTCGAAAAGAAGGAGTGATCCGGAATGTGATTAATTCGAGATTCTTTCCGATTGTTGTCGACTTCACTGTGTTGACAGTCTGTGTAAAAGCAGGTACTCGGCATTCGTGGTTTCTTCTTCCGGTTGGATTCGATGACATCTGTGAACGAAGGAGTTTGCTGGTTGAAATCAAAATAGGGCCTTGTTTGTTTTCGTTTCTACATTAGCAACCAGCGAGAAGAAAGGTGGTGGCTGAGGAAAGATAAACGACTGTTCATTCCGTGTATCATGCACTCAAACGAAACACCCGAGTCGAGCAACATAAGGAACAAAGCAGAGAATCTCCGAGAGACGGAGGCTGATCGTGCGCAGCTCGATCGGTTTTTTGCTTTATCAGAACTCTGGAAGGACAAGGGAGTGCAAAGAAAAGGAACAGAGCACTCATCCCTATCATTCCAGCTTGTAGGCGGCGCCAGCCTGATCGCCCGGGTAGTCGTCGATAGCTGACCACACGCAATTAAACCCACTCTTTTCAACCCTCATCCTCATGTCATTTGCAACTGCCGCTGTTCATTTGCCCATTTTTTCTTTTGTTCCATTCTGCAACCTGCAACCTGTTCAACAACGAAAAATGCCCCGGTATCGGCAATAAACGTCAGCAAGCGTCCCTCGTCCAGTTCGGCAGCTCGATACTCGGCCCTTAATTCCGCACTTTGTCTTTTCGAGCACAAAGGCCACAAAAAGCAAGGACTCATTTTGTACTCGAAAATGGACGTCCTGCAACGTTTCGGAGCCCGCTGCCCGGTGACCTCGACGAGCGGCGGGAGGCGAGCGGGCGGCGATTGAGGCGGCCGGCCGAAGCCGCTAGCCGGGCGGCAGGCTCCCTCGTCTCACGCGCCGCGCTCATTCTCCGCTCCGTTTGCCCATCCATTCGCCGGCTAGTGCCCTTCTCCTGCCTTTTCTTCCGCGTGCGGGCGGTCTTTTGGGCGGCAGTTCGACCAATTCGGCGCGTCCTGTGGTCCGATCTACTCGCTCATTCTCTCGTCCATTTGCTACCTGCCTTCCGTTGCTCCCGGCCATCCAAATGGTGAAACAACTTTTGAATGCTGCCTACAGCATCAAGCGAATCATCGACGGCCCCAAGCACCGTGGAGGAGGGCGGCAAAAGCAAGGTCTACTACAAAGTGAGATGGCAGTGAGTTCTCCCCTCATTCCTCTTTTTTTCATTTGATTCTGCTCGTTTAGGGACACCTACGAGCCCGTCCAGAACCTCCCGAAGAAGGAAATCGATTTGTACCGCGCGAAAAAAAAGCGAAAGGCGAACGTGTGCGGCCCCGTGCCCCCAAGGCGAGGATTCCTTCAAGGAGATGCACTTTGCGGTGGAGATGTAGAGCTCATTCTTCTTATTTCTTTTATTCTTCTCGTTTTGCAGTGACTCCAACGTGCAGCTAATGCCCTACAAGAAGCTAAAGACCGACCACAAGGACGAGCTAATCGCCTACTTCGAGAAGAACGCCCTCCTTCGGCCGAGGAGGAGAGCGAGAAGTGACCGCTCCCGTTCCTCTCGCATCGTTCGAACTGCTCATTCCGCTCGACTCAAGGACCCTCCAATCGATGCACGTCTTTCCGCGTCCACTTCCCCTACTCTCAGGTTTCTTCACTCGCCATTAATTCTTTTACTTCTGGTCAATAAACATCACGTGATTGGAGTCGACGGACACGGCGAGCTGCCCGCCTTTTACTCACAACCGAAAAGAATAGCGGGTGATTAATCACGTTCACACCTTCGGCGTGTGGGCGATAAGCGGCGAGACGTCGCAACTTTTACCCACGTTCCCCTCCGTTTTATGGCCGCTTGCTATGCCGGAGGTCGGGGTCGTTAAACTCGTGAAATGAAGGCGAGTATTGTGTTTATTGGGGAGGAGGAGATAAGTACAAGTGGTGGTTATTGCTTGAGTGGGAGTCAGTCCTCGCTGTAGATGTACCGCCGGTTTTGGATCACTCGGTCGGGGTGGGCGCCCGAGCGGTGGAGCAGGAGCTGAGTGATGTGCACGTTGTTCGTGACGAACGATTGAACGCTGCCGCCCAAGTACATGCGCCACGCGCGGTATTTGGCCTCGTCCACCATCGAGCGGATTTTGTCCTTGTTCTTCTCGTAGTTCTTCGCCCAGTACTGCAATCAAATGAAGGTAGTGAAAGGAAGAGAACAAGATACCTTCATGGTCAAGTAGTAGTGCTTCCGCAGGTTCTCGATGTCCAGAATCTCGAAGCCGCCGTCCTCCGCCGTCTGCACGGCTTCGGAGAGCGAGGGCAAGTAGGATCCGGGGAAGATGTAGCTGAAAGAACGCATGAATGAGTGCAGAAGTGAGCGGACCAACCGCTGAATGAATTCCGTCCCTCCGCTGAAGCCCTGATCGCAGCGGGCATTCAGGGCGTGGTTCAGGAACATTCCGTCGTCCGCAAGGAGGGTGTTGACCTTTTTGAAGTAGTCGACCAGGTGGGCTTGGCCGAGGTGCTCGAACATCCCGACGCTCATGATCCGATCGAACTTCTCGTCGATCTCGCGGTAGTCCTGCAGGCGGATCTCCACGCGATCCTCGAGGCCCTGCTCCTTCACTCGCTGCGTGGCCAAATCGAATTGGGCTTGGGAGATCGTGACCCCCACGCACTGCACTCCATACTTCTGAGCGGCCCGAATGACTGCCGTTCCCCAGCCACAGCCGATGTCTGAAGAGAGCAATCACTTTCATTGCTAGCCTTCCGTCCACTCACCCAACAGTCGGTGCCCGGGACGGAGTTGGATCTTCCGCAGGATGTGGTCGATCTTCTTGATTTGGGCCTCGTCCAACGTCTCGTCGCCGTTCTCGAAGTAGGCGCACGAGTAGACCATCGTTTCGTCGAGGAACAGGCGGTAGAAGGCGTTCGAGACGTCGTAGTGGTGTTGGATGGACGAGCGGTCGAAGATGCTCGTGTGGTTGAGCATTCGGGTGTACCGCTCGAAGGCGCTCTCCGTCGGGTTCATTTGGGCGACGAGTTTGAAGCCCACGTCCACGATGTCCTCCAGCTCGCCGTCGATGTCGATCTCTTGGTTCATGTACGCCTCGCCGATCGAGTTCTGCAATCGACGAGCGTAATCCATCTTCTTTTTCGTTCAAAGCTCCTCACCAGATTCGGACGGAGCAGAAGCCAAAGCCCGTTCCAACCCTTTGATGTGCATCGTGATCTTCGGCCGGTCGAAGGTGCCCAGGTCGATGTGCCGCCCGTTCCACAGGACCACGCGCAGCGGGAGGTCGAAGCCGGCAGCCTGGCTGTTGAACGAGAAAAAAAGGTAAACCCAGGGCTGGATGAAGTAGTCGTCCCATCCGAAGGCGCGCTTCTTCTCCACTTCCATCTTGTCGGTCGAGATTCAAGAGAGCTTTCGATTGAAAAGAGAAGATACATTTGTGGCCCTCGTTTGACCTCTTTTTAAACGAAATCAACGAGGAAGCCGAAGGAGGCGGTCCACCGGCGGGCGTCGGCGGCCGAAGGCAACAATCGAGAGTTGGACGGTTGGATTTTATTGTTTTCTTTTATGATCGTCTCGGTTTTTGTCGGCGGTCTTCTTCATTCCGTTATCAGCCGGGATTGCGCGTATTTTCGCTCGAAGTTGCCGTTCGCCGCGTGCCAAAGGCGGCCATTAAACGAGCGACTTCGAAGCGGTCACGCGCCCTCGCCGCTCCTCTTATCCTCCAGATGGCGGACGGCCCAAAAACGCAACACTCGACGTTCCGATTGAACCCGCTGGTTCCCGATTAACGACCCGAAAAGACGGTAATCGTGGATGCGAGCAGTCGTTTAATGGCGGCCGTAAAGCGGGAGGTCTTTCGAGTTCGAAACAATAAGCGGGGTATGTACCAGCCTCACGGATCGATTATGCAACCAAGGCGGACTATTGCACTTCACTGGTCATTACTTCAAGAGTCGCAATCACAGGTTTGTCTACGAGTCTAGACGTCCCCTTCTCAGGTGATCAACGACCTCATTACGAGAACAAAAGATATGAACGAGTTTATTGCGGGTGCTCCGGCTCGGGCGGCATTTCGGATGGTAATAATGATGGTGAAAATGTTGGTGGACGTTTGGTCTCCGGTGGGATTTGCGGCTTCTCGGCGGGCAGATCGATCGGAATCTCCCGCTGGGCCGCCCACTCGCGCACTCGCCGAATGTACTCCTTGCACGGGCCACGTGTTGGGTCATTCCTGTTTGAAAGCGAGCATTCGAAAGAAAAACATCAAAAGAGGAAGCACCTTTCTTCTGCTGCCACGACTCCCACTCCTTCTGCTCGAGGAACGTGGCCCATTGCAGGCTGGCGGGCGGCTTCCGACTGCGATCGTCGCCCCTGGACGGCCTGTTTGCGCAATCCGAGCAGCTCGATGTGCTGCCCGTCGGTCAGTTCGGGCGCCAGGACCTCCTCCACTTGTTGGTGGACCCGCTCGAAGTCCTGGAGAGAAGCGGTAGGAAAGCTTTCCAGGCGAAGCCGCTCCTTACCAACAGTTCTTGGACCAACGCCACGTAGCGCCGTTGCGCGATCTCTCGGGTCAAACCTGAAGAAGAAGAGACTCAAAAGTTGCACACTCAACCCTCCACCTCTCTTCTGCTTCCACGCCTTGTGTTGGGCCCTCTCCAACAAGAGGGCGTACTTGGCCGACGGCTCCTCTTCGAACAGATCTCCGAGCAACGACTGCTGGTAGAGGGCGTACACGTCGAGGCCGTCGGGCGATTCGAGGGCGAGTTCAACGGGCGCGCTCTCCATCAGTTCGACCGCCTCGTCGAAGCTCTGAAAGGTCGACCTCGTGATCGCTAATCCCCCACCCGGTCGGCAGCTCACCATTTTCGGTCGCTGTAGCCGCTCGAACGTCATTTCCATGTGGCGGGCGCAAAATCGCACTCGTCAGCGGCCGAAAGCGACCGAAACTCGCCGAAACGAAGCGCATTCTCGACTGATAAGCGGGCCGCGAGAGTCGACGACCAGCCGCCGCATTCCACCGTCCGTCCGGGGCGGATTTAGCCGCCCGCTTGTTGCGTGCGGAAATTCGAAGAAAGAACGAACTCGAAAAAGTGGACCGAAATGCGGCGAATGAACGCGATCATCATGATTGTTTTAATTCCCGCCCGACCCGCCGAGCACACGAACACCCGCCCGCATCGCTGGAAAGCGGCCGCCGATTGATCGGGGCGGTATTTCGACGTGCTGACGGCCGTTCTTTCCGCCCCGCACGTTCTCCGCTCGCTCACCGAAGGACATTCGGCCGCTCGACTCACGTCCCAGCCGGTGGATGTTCCTTCAAGTGTGCTTATGCTCTTGACTTTCGACCAGAGAACATCCGTGAAAGTGGAGCGGGCGCGGGAGAATAAAATAAATACCCGATGGGCGATCAAACCCCGTCGATTTCAACGAGGTCGAGTGGAATGGAGAACGAGCGGGCGAATCCCCTGATTTTCGGTAAGCTTTTAAGCCGAATGCTTGTGGCACGGCCGTCTTTTCAGCGTTGGTCTGTTGCTTCGCCTCGTGCTCGTGGCTGGGCGCCAATTCGATTTGGGTCGAGCTGACGGTCTTCACGCAAACGCAGCCGGAAGGATGGAAGCTGGGCTCCGTGCTCGACGTGGTCATTCAGGTGGGCCTTGTTTCTTCGTTCTCTTTCGTATTCCTCGTCTTCAGCTGGCATCTGTTGGGGCGATCGTGTTCATGATCCTCGACCGGGGCCTCAAGCTGCCCATCCCGCACGCCGTCGTCATCCAACTCTCGCTCGTGGTCTGCGCACTCGGGAACTTGCCGCTGGCCTTTCGGGTGGAGGGAGACCGCGTGGATCTTCGGGAGCTCCCACTCGGTGGTCATTCTGGGCACCGCCTTCGTGCCTCGGAATGATTAACGTCGGCTCGGACATCGTTTGGATGCCCTTCATGATCAAATTCAAGAACGCCTACCTGCCGGCTTACTGGATCGGATCGGGTGCGTTCACAAGTGGTTAGAAGGATGTGTGATGAGTGGATTGCAGGTCTCTCGGCGGTGATCCCCAGCTTGTTGAGCATCGCTCAAGGTGAGCACTCTTCTTTGCATTGCATTGCATCGCTTGTGTTTGAGGTGCTTCCTCGTACGAGTGCGTTCTGAACAACGCGACCGGGCAATCGTTCCCGCACTTCTTCTCGCCGCGCTTCTCGATTTCCGCCTTCTACTCGGTCCTCTTCGTGTGGGCCTCGTTGGCGTGCGTCTCCTTCTACGCGATCAACTGGCAGGTGGAGCGGCTGGAGCGGTGGTTTCCCCAAACGATCCCCCGCTCGTCGGTCGTCCAGTCCGAACTGATCGAAGGAGAGCAGACGGTGAAGCCGGCCAGTCGAGCGGTCGAACTTAGCCCTTGGAAACACGTCTTCATTCTGGTGGCGTTGGCTTTGCTCGGCATCGAGATGAACACCGTCGTTCCGAGGGGATCCACCGTTTCCGAAAGCCATTTCAAATCTTTTCTTCTGCTTTTAGCCTCCAAAGTTACGCGAGTCTTCCCGTTCTCTTCGGTTCGTTCTCGTTTAGACTGCAAATCCATCTTCGATTCGAAAGCGTTTAGAACGCCTACTTCTGGTCGCTGACCCTCTCGGCGTTGGCCCAGCCGGTCGGGGCGCTCGTCGCCCAATTCGTGAAGATCCAACGGTTCTTCTTCCTGATCTTCCTCTCCGCAATCACGGGCGTCTGCACCGTCCTCTACGTGCTGATCGCCGCCCAGTCGCCCGCCCCCTTCCTCGCGAAGACGACGGCCGGCAGCGTCATGAGTGTGCGTGCGGAACCCGTTCGATTCACTTCCATTCGTCCACTTTTCAGGTCCTCCTCGCGGTCTCCATCGAATCGATCGGCTGCTTCTTGCGGACGGCCCTGCTCGAGACCTTCCGCGACTCCAAGCCGAACGACCGCTCTCGCCTCTTCTGGGGCGGGTTGTCCCTGCAGGCGGGCTCGTTCGCCGGCACTCTTCTCATGTACCCGCTCGTCAACGTGTGGAAACTCTTCAAGGATGCTCCTGCTTGTTGACCAGAAAAAGAAGACTGCTTTTATTCACGAACCATTGAGCAAATCAACAGAAACAAAACAAAGGAAGGAAGGGAAACCTAATTGAAGCAGGACCTCAGGACTTCTTCGCGTCTTCCGCCTCGTCGTCCTCGTCGATGTTCAGGCCGGCGGCCCTCCCCTCGCGCCGCTCGAGGGCCATCCGGCGGGCGGTGTGCGGCGACCAGATGTTCTGCTCGCTCTTCATGATGCGGTAGGTGTCCCGTTCGATCTGCCGCTTCTCCTCCAGCTCCGCCTCGTACTCCGAGCGCATCGTTCGGTAGGCGCCGTCCACCGTCTTGTCCAGGTACAGCGAGTAGAGGTAGAGGGAAGCCGAGAGCGTCGATCTGGAACCAATCGGTCAAACGAAAAACAGAGAAATCGAAGAACGAACCCGGCAGTCAGGCCCAAGACGCTCGCCTGCAGGAGACCCAACAGTCCGAGCGGAAACGAAAAGAAGGCGCACGCTGAAGCTGAAAACCTCAACAAATGGTGATTGGTCGAAGTCGAACCTCGGTGGGCGACGAGGCAGACCGCACCTGCAACTGTTGGAGGGTACCAGAGGGAAAAGCGGTCCCGGTAGAGCGTCAGGTGAGTGGTCGTCATCCTGCAATCAATCCAATCCCTCCGCTCTTCTTCCCCCTCAAACTCACAGGATGGAGCCGATGAGGACGCTGCTCCGCGTCCCGTACCGGAAGCCGTTCTTCACGAACTGCAGAATGCGGAAGTCCATCGTTCTTCTCTGAACAAACGAGTAGGATGGTTTGGAAGGGAAGGGTGGGAACTCACGAATCGATTGGACGGACTCCCGAAGGTCACTCCCGTCGTGTACATTTGGAGCCGCTTTTCGGTCTCCGCCCGACCCGCGAGGCCGCCCAACACGCCGGTCACGATGAACGTCGTGCGGAGAGTGCGGAGCGTGAGGTCGCGCTCCATGCAGGGCTCGTCCGCCATGTAGAACTTCTTCAGGCGACTCCAGCCGGCGGATTCGAACCATGAGGACATCCTTCCGGCCGCCGCTCACATTCCTGCAGCAGGCGGCCGTCGAAAGAACACTCGTCGACCACAAACGAAGGTATTCGAAAGGCGAGAGAACATTCGCGGACCACAAAGAAGAACCAACCGTTCAACGTCTTTATTATCAATCAATCAAACCAAACATTTGGAAACAAAGAGAACATGGGAAAGGTGCAACAATCACTTCTTCGGGTCGGCCGGCGGCGTGTGCTTCAGCGTCCGCCATTGGATGGTGGTGTCCATGAAGAAGGCGGCGAAGCGGGCGAGCGCGTCGACGGCCGGCAGCGCGCACTCCTCCACTTCGACCACCCGCTCGTCTAAACACGAACGAATGAGAGCATGAGGCAACGAACAGAAGAGAACGAACTCGAGAACGGCGAGAGTTTCTTCATCGTGACGAGCGGCTTCCGGTCCACGACCACGCAGCCGATCTTCTCGAGGAAGACGATCAACTCCTCCAAGCAGACCGGCTGGAGGACGAAGGCGTAGAGGCTGGAGAGCTGGGCGAGCGTGATGCCCGGCTTGAAGCAGACGGTCAGCAGGAGGGCCTCCGCCATCCACCTGCACGAAAGAAGGAATGACCGCCGGCCGTTCGTCTGCCCACTCACCGAAGGCCCACCCAATTGATCTCGCCGTTCGAGAAGCACCACGGCCGAATGGCGATCATCCGCCCGTCCAGCTTCACGAACCACGAGTCGCAGAACGGCGCCCCGACCACTCGGCGTTTCGCCACGCCGCACGGGAACGCGACCTCCGACTCGGCCAGCAGGTCCACCAGTTCGGCGGTTTGGGCGACGGTCAGCTCGAATTTCTTCTGAAAGAATTCACTCGTGACGGCGAAAGAAGGCGATCGCTCACCTGGAGCTCCTCGAGCGGCACTCCCGCCCACTCGGCCGTCTTCAGAAGATCGAAAAGCTGCTCGGCGTCCTTCTCGCGGAAGATCCCCAGTCGGTCGTCCTTCTTCTCCAGTTCGGCCACGAACTTCTTCTTGGCCGCCTCCCAGTCGCCAGTGGGGGCGCGGAGAAGCAGGGCGAGAGGAAGCACTCGAGCTCCGCGCGGGTGATCGGCGTGGCCGTCGGGCCGAACTGCGGGCAGTCGATCGTGATCTTCTCGACGTTCAGCGGCGAGTTCTCCAGATGCCGCAGCTGCTTTGTGGCCTGGAAGAAGCGGTCACTTCCTTTCAATCAGAATCCGGGAGGTCACTCACGCGTTGCGGCTTCAAAACTTCGGGTTCGGGCTGCTCCTGTTTGACGTTCGACTTCTTCGCGCTCTTCTTCGGCGTCGCGTCCTTCTTCTTCGTCTTTCGGGAGCATCTGCTCCAGCTTGGAGACGTCCATCCGAATGTCCGCATCGCTGCACATGGCCGTGGCGAGGACGAGGAGGCCGAGCGGGTGTTCCTCGAGGGTGCACTTCTTGAAGTCGTCCGTGTAGCCGCCGACCATCTTCTTCACGATTTCGATGAGATCCCGTCGGTACTGATGGTGGAAGTACTGCCGGTAGCTGAAAGAAGACACTTCGTTCTGCTGGTCGTGAAGGCGGCCACTTACTAGGCGCTCATGATCGTCCGGTTGCGCGTGCAGACGACCGAGCCGGCCGGGCGGATGCGCGTGATGAGGCCGTCCGGAGCGGCAGTCCATCAGCGAGTTCGTCATGGTCGTTGGGTTGAGCGAGTTGAGGATGGCGCCGACCACCTCCTGCGTCTTCTCCTCCGACTTGCCCGTCTCGAACGCCTCCGAAATCATCGTGCCCATGACCACGTTGAAGGCGACGCAGTGCGAGACGTCCTCCAGGCTCTGCGGCTCCGAGCAGCGCCGCGGGAAGGTCATCGGATTGGGCTCTGGTGGACACGAACTTCTTCGTGCGCGCGAACTCGCGGTACTCCTCGTCCGACGCACTCACCAGCGGCACGTTGCGCGCTCTCGCTGCAAACACGAGCAATCAATGAATGAAAGGGAAAAGAGCTCACTTGAAGATCAGCTGGTAGGCCTGCCGGAAGGTGCGCTTGAAGAACTCGTTCTGCTCGTCCTCGCTCTCGAACTTGTTCAGCACCAGCTTGTTGCGGACCTCGTTCATCGACTAAGCGAACAAAAAGGGAGGATGACCAGCAGAAAGCCCACTTACGGAGAAGGTGGTCAGCGTCTTCACCACGTACTGCATTTGGGCGATCCGCCCCGGCCGGACCATCTCGCGCGCACTCGCCGCCATCAGCGAGTTCACCGTCTTGCACCGACTCTCCTGCAAACAAGGCGGCAATCAACCGATCGATGCGAGGAGAACCAACCGGATTGTACTCGTGCATGAGATCCCGCATGACGGTCGGGTTCAGCCAGAAGCGATGGACGGGGTTCAGGAAGAAGCTGAGGGCGCGGATCATGACCAACTGAAAGCAGGCGAGTTGTCCCCCGTTTGCATCAATAGGAAGCCACCCACCATGTCGTACTCCCTGGTGATGAAGCGAGAGCGGAGGTAGAGGTTCTTCTTGCGGCTCTGGAGGTCGATCTCGTCGTACTTGCGCTTTCGGCCCTTCCCGACGGGCTCCTTGACGACCGCCTCCTCTTCGTCCACGTCCATCGCCTCCGTCCTCCTCGGCGGCCTGGGCAGAAGTGCGGCGTTTCCGCTTGCCCAGCGGCCTTCTTCCCCTTCGTCTTCGTGGCGCTCTCGGTGGACGCGGCGCTCGTCCGGTTGAGCTTCTTGACGTTGCGGCGGTGCGTCGAGTGGACGGTGAGCGTCTGCTGCGCGTTGTAGTGCCGCCGAATGCGCGTGCTGATGTTCTCCAGCGATCGCTCGGAGATGACCGGAACGGTCGACTTCTTCCTGCAATCCGAGGAATGATGAAAGAAGATCGAAAGAAGCCGCTTACCGCCGCCACAATTCGAACTCGCTGGGCAGTAGGGCGGAGAGGGAACTCAGCTCGTGGCGGCCGCTTTCCTCCGTGTTGTTCGCCTCGTCGTCGTCTTCGGTGTGGGCCTCGGTGGAGTCGGCGACCTCCTTCTTCGCGAGGCGCTGCGATCGCTTGAGTACGGCGGCTTCCTCCTTCACCTTCTGCTTGGCCAGCTTCGCCTCCTCCTTCTCCTTGCGGGCGGCCTCCTTCTGTGGCGGCCTTCTCGGCCTCCTTCCGCTTGTTGTCCGCCCGGTAGCAGATCTGATTGGTCGGGAATAGGCGGTTGTTGGCCTCGAAGTCGGCGACCATCCGATCGACCGCCGCCTTCACGCGCGGGTCGTCCAACCGAGCGGATCTCGTACGGCGTGATGATTTGGATGGTCGTCAGCTGAACGGGCGAGAATCAAACCAAAGAAACGAAAAGAAGGACTCACGGAGGGCGGCGACTCGGTGGAGCTCGTGGACGCCGGCGGGAATCCCGTCTCGCACACGTCCGCCGTGTGGACGCGCAGGAATTGCTTCCGTTCGAGGGCGTAGAGGCACTTCAGGACGGACTTCTTGTCCACCTGAAAACACTCCTCCTTCATCCTCCTTCCTTCTTTCGAATGAACTCACGTCGAAGTTGTAGCCGAGGGCGCTGTCCTTCTGCCGGATGTGCTTGATGATGCGCCAAACGGTCACGATCACGTCCTCGTCCCGCAGCAGCTCGAAGATGAAGACGAACCGGCGGAGGGTGATGTCCGTCACGCGCAAGGTGGCTGCAAGCAGGAGAACTCAAAGGAAGAAAAGGGAAGGTCGGCATACACAGGTTCTTTCCGGGGAAATTTGATCACCGCCTCGGGCCCGTACGGGAACTTCTTGCCCGTCAACGCCCTCCAGTTTCTCCAGGTACTCAGGCGAAGGCGTTCGGGCCCGCACTGTCGCTCTTGTAGAAGTACCTGCAAGCGAGAGGTTGAACAGAAGCGGGGAAGGAGAAGAGGAGAGGTCGCACTTGAGCATTCGATACTTGCCCTCCATCTTTTGGTAACTGCCGATCCTGCTTCGGGTATTTCTTGTGGACCATCGTGATGGAGTTGGAGACGCGCCGATTGCCGGCCTTCGTGCGCGTGTTCTGGCCGACCATCTTGCCGATCTCGTAGCGCCCCACGCCGTCCGAGCCGGAGCGGATGATCGCTTGGGCGACGATGTCGTGCTGGCAGCGGTAGCGGAGGGCCAGCGGGAAGAACGAGGGGATGTACGTGAAGAAGGGCTCTGCAAACAGGCGGGTGTGGAAGGAAGGAAGAAGAAGCCGCCTCACCGTCACCGCCCTCGCCGAATTCGTCGTCGACGGCCGTCGTGTCCATCGTGGTGCTCGCTTCTCCCATTAAAGAGGTTTCAATGGAGATCTGCGAGAAGAATGGAAAGAAGCGAAGGCCCGATCGTCGACGCTAACGAGAAGAGTTGTACGCACGGAATGTCTCGCCATTGATCGTTCAGAAGATGCACGGAATGTCTGCCTGTTTGATCAAATCGGGAAGATGTTCGTTGTTCCTCGTTTATTCACCGATTACAACACGATTCGATGGACGTCCACGATCTCGACTCAGCTTCCGCGTCGGACGCCAACAAGGACCGCCTAATTGATTCGCTTCTCGAGCAGAAGGATCTCTTCATTTGCTCGCAGCAACGAGGAGAAGACGAGTTGGAGGCGGACGAGAAGCGGAGGATTCTGAAGGAGCTGCTCGAGCAGAAGCCGGCCGTCTTCCTTCAGCGATATCACGACCACATTCCGCCCGGTAACCTCTCCTTTGAGCTTTTTATCCCATCTGTTTTCTTCAGAATTCCTGGACTGCTTCCCGCTCTCCGAACGCTGCGAGCCGTTCATCCGGCTGATTCGTGAGCGGCCGCCCAAACGGAAGGATCGCGACTTCGCCGTCCGCAACCGCCGCTTCCTCGCGATGCAGAAGCTGAAGGAAGGCGGCGACTACTTCTCGCTGTCCAAAATGCGCGAGCGGGCGCCGATGCACTTCGATCTGATGGTCGGCAATCACCTGCTCGATTCGGGTACTTCCGCTCTTTCATTTCTTCGTTTACCCTTGCCGTTTGCAGAGAAACTCCACCTCCGGCCGACCGTCGAGCCGCGTGCGGGGAGCGCCTTTTCGAACCTCATGGAGCAGTTCGACGAGAGCCAACGGATTTCCGACCGCCGCAAGCGTCACTTCGAGCAGTACGAGAGTTTCATGAAAACCGTTCGTTCCTCCTTCCTTTCCACTCGTTTCTCATCGCTCGTTTAGGACTCGACCGACCGCTTCCTCAGCCACGTGTCGCGGCAGACGGAGATCGACGACCAGGAGTTCGAAATGGAGTTCAATTCGGACGACTCGGAGGGCCGCGCGGCCGAGGCGAAGCGCAAGCGGACGCAAACGTTGAGTCGGTACACGGTCGACAAAGAGGTCCCTCCGCAACGTGAGTCTCTTTCTCCTTGTCAAATTCTTTCGTTTGTTTCAGATTTGCTGAACGGAGTGTGCCGACCTTCCGGGCTGCAGTCAGACGGCGCTCGCGGACGCGGAGGTCGACGAGCAGACCGCCCGGCAGATGTCCGAACTGACGGTCGACGAGCCCGAGCCAGCGGAAGTGGAGGAGTCGCCCGAACCGCCGTCCGAACTCCCGCACGACGATTTGATGGCCGAATTTCAGTCGTTCATGGAGCGCAGATTCCTAAGGTGAGTTCGGCGTGAATTCTCTCGTTTGATTTGCTTGGTTGCAGCGGCGAGGACGAGCACTTCGTCGACTACGCCCGCATCGACAGCGAGGAGACCGCAGAGATGGCCAAATGGAGGCAGCAGGACGACGAGGACGCCTACTTTGCGGACTTGGACGAGTGATTGGCCGAGTTAATCAGGCGGCGAGAGATGCTTGCATTTCTTATTGCTTTTATGAGTTCTACGTCATCTTTACTGTTATCTACTGAATTGGGGCTACAATAAACACGGTACATCAGCTCACTAACAAGTTAAATATAGAAATAACAGGTTCTTTGGACTCAACAATGGACGCGTCCAAATTGTCCATGATGTCCGTGTTGTCGTCTCCGAAGACCATGTCCCAAGGGGACGGAAAGACGGTGTGCTCTCCGCCCTTGAAGCGCGTCCATGCGTCGTAGAGGATTCCGATGGCTAGATCCTTTTGGTCGTCGTCGGAGAGGCGGGAGTTCTCGCCCTTGTTCATTTCCGTCGTCCAATGGCAACCGTCGCTGTCGTCGACGACGTTGTCCATGTTCACCCCGTTTTCTAAAGTCGTCGGTTTGGAGTTGAATGCAATGCAAGACATACTGAGCAGAAGAATGAGCGCCTGTTCAACAATCAGGGCAGTCGGCTCGTTCCAGCAGTTCGGGCTGTCGCTCGCGCAAACGCCTGCCTTGAGCGCGAGTCCGATCACTGGACGGGCAATTGTCCAGTCGTGTGCAATGAATCGGACGTTCCTGCGCGGCGTCTTGCGTCTGCAGCCCGACGACGCGATGCGGGCAGAAGGTCGCGACCTCCTTTGAGCGCTCGAATACCCGCGAGGCGACGGGGGATCGCCAAACGTCCTCCACACTCGCTCGCACTGCTGGCGCTTTCCGTGGAACGAACGGTGAAATTCTGGGCGGCCGGCCGGTACGCAGCCACACGCCCCGAACGAAAACGCACCCACCACACCGGCCGCTGCCCGCAAGCGGCGGCGAGGGACTGCAAGCGGGCGCAGTTTTAAGGCCACGTCGAGCGGCTACAGCTTCCAGTCACTTTTTAGTTGCAAAAGTAATCATTACCTTGTTTTGTGTGTTCGTCGACGAACAACTGTTTCTTTTAACACCGCACGGGTTCTCCTTCTTTTGTCGGCTCAACCGTTTGCCTTTCCATTGACGAGGACACCTACTTTTGCGCATTCACGTCAGGCGAGTAATCCAGCCTCTTTTACGGTTTGCATTCCACAATGACGAGTAAGCACCACAATAAACGAATTTATTCCCGTTTGCAAGACCCAACACACAAACGAAATGCCCTGCAAGTGATCAAAGGTCGCGTTCGAGGCCTAAACAAGCCCTCGCGAATGGTTTCACAGTCACGAACACCCAGATGCCTGCAATGAGAACAGCAGTGATTGAGGGGAAGAAACTCGACTACCCGCATAACACACTCAAAGCGAGACCGGTAAAGCGACGATCCCAGCCGACACGACGCCCATTTGGAGGGTCAAGACGGCACCAGCGATCGCTCCTGCAAGCCGGGAAATCAGAAGGAGGTGACTTCCGGCAACTAACCTGAAGCCGCCCCGCCCAGCCCGAGGCCCAACAGCGGGGAGTCGCCGCAGGCCAACAGCGCGGACGCGCAACCGGTCACTCGTTTCTCCTGGTTCTTCTGCTTGTACTTCTCGAGTTCTCGCTGCAAAGAGGCGAGCAGGAGAATGTGAACGGGCGAAAGAGGACGTACGTTGATGGACTCCTGCAGTCGACTCAAATTCGTCGCCCGAATGTCGCCGCTGTCGATCTTCGGGCAACGATCGTAGATGTTCAGCGCCTTCACGCCGTGCTGAACCCACTCTGTTGAACCGAACGAATGAAGGAGAAGACGAACCTTGATGTGATTCTCCTGCAGCTTCTTCTCGGAAATCATGCGCGAAGTGCGAGTGATCTGAAGGCAGCAATCGAGTGGATTGCCCAAAGAAACAAGGAACTACTCTGTCCATCGTCTTGCAGTAGAAATTCTTGGCCTCTTGCATGTACTCGGTGGAAATCAGCTGGACGTTCGCGTTCAGCACGTTCCGCGGCTGGGGGAACGTGTGCGAGTCGAATATCTTCGCATATTCCTACGAAGGATTGATTGAAGGTCAGGAAAAGAAAGAAGAGCGCACTTTGATCACTTCGACGAGCTTCTTGCACGTCACGTCCCTCCCGTTGACCACCTTCGGGACGAGAGCGCGCGGACTCAACAGAGTTTGCACCATGATCTTCACCTCTTCTCGGAACTGCGGCTTGATGTCTGCAGACACCTCGCCGGTTAGAGGAACGCTGTAGAAGACAGTTCACCTTTGACGAGCCCGCGGAAAGAACTCCGCTTCGGCCACCTTCTGGCCGGGATGCGGCAGGAGGAAGCAGGAGCAGTTCTCGAAGCAGTCGGTCAGCAACTCGCGGATCTCGCGCGTCTCCGCCGGCTGCTGGTCGTTCGTGCGGAGCATCTGGTCGAGGAAGAGCTCGCCGGCCTCCTGCCCGAAGTCCGGATGCGCTTCGCTGGTCTTGAAGTCCCGAATGATGAAGTACAGGTGCTAAACGAGAGAAGTTACTCTCCATCTCCATGAAGAGAGCACTTGGAAGGGAGTCCCCAGATCGGCCGCTTCAGCCGCCGCCAGCTTCCCGTACTCCGTGAAGAACTGGAAGGGCATGAGCGTCTCGTCGTTGATCGTGTCCGTGATGTTGAAGCACTGCACGCTGCTCAGCAGGGTCGAGAGGGCGAACACGGCGGCCGAGGCGGGATAGCCGCTCGCACTCGGGTCGAACGTTCCTTGAGTGTCCATCTGAAAGAAGCGATCACTGCTGCTTGTTGGAAGAAGAAACGAACGAGAACCACGGCATAGCGCTCGCCGTTCGCCCCATCGATCAGAATGGGCTCTCCCCACAGCCAGATGCCCACCTACAGAAAAGAAGAGGAATGGATCGGAGATGCTCTGCTCGTTCGAAAGACTCACGGTGTCTCGCTTCGCTCCCGACCGCCAATGGAAGCCCTCCAGCAGGCTTTCTTCATGCAACCACTCGAGTTCAGTCTTCGAGTGGAATTCCTTCTGCGAGTACTGGAGGATGTAGAGGTATTCAAGGAAGAAGTTCAACAAGAAGCTTTTGCCTTTACGGAACGCCCCCGCAACACTCACGACCACCACCTGCAACAAGGAGAAGGATTGAAGTCTTGCAGGAGCTGTTCGAACCTTTCGGTTGGCGGTGGACGAGTGGTTGAGGACGGCATTCAGGGCGTTCTTGTTCAAACGGAGAGCGTTCGGATTCGAGCTGGACGGAACGAACAGCTGGACGGGGCGGATCTTGTGGCGGTGCTCCATGGATTCGTGGTGGGCGGCGTGAAGTTCGGGCTGGAACGAAGGACGGGCGTCATTTTCGAGCGAGTTCCCGTTGCACGGCCGCCGATCGGTGGCCCGCGGCAGTGCGGCGGCGTGCCGCTCGGCGTGTTCACGGACGCCTGCTGCAGGAGCCGCTTGTTGCGCATTTTGACGAGCGTGCTCAGCGTGTTTCGGCGGGGTTGTTGGGCGGCCGGCGGGACCGCGAGGTCGGGGGATTGATCCGAGGAGTTGGACGTCATTCGTGCAACACACTCGTGAGCGACAGGAGGAGAAGTCGACCGTTTGTTCACTCCCAACCGTTCGCTGCTTCCGCCTCCATTCGACCTGAAACGTTGAACACGCCATTCGAGAGGTCAGTTGTTAATCGGGGAGGAACACACGAGCGGCGACTGTTAAGTGTGAGTGCAATTAGCAGGAAGAGGGAGGATGTAAATGGATTCCCCGGGTTGGGTGCAGAAAGGAGCGCCGAGTGGGGGCGTACGGTTTCTTCGACGGCTGGACACGAAGCGGAAAACTGAGATGCGCACTTGTTTCCGTAAACGGAAGAGCGGCGGGAGAACGGAGCGGCCAAACGGCTGGCCAAGGCAGCGGGGCGATGAGACACGACGAGAAACCTTATCGCGTTCCTGACTTTTGGGGGCCGCTCCGAAATCCCCGCTCTTCTCTGCGCGCATTGTTGACACACGCGCGCGGTGTCAAATTCACGGCCCGCCGCCTTTCGTCCCGCCCGTCCCGCCGGCTGATTTCCAATCGGGCGCGTGGACGGCGGCCGGGATTCGCGAATTCCACTCGCCCGCCTCGAATTGGCCGAAATTCGCGGCCGCTTGGAGGCGAGCGGCCAAAGAGGATTTGTCGTCGGAGATTAACGCCCATGATTTTGGACTGGACACACGTTTCGGGCCCTCGACGGGACCAAAGGACGTTCGTCTTAAGGCGGCTTCCGGCCGGCGGGCGGGCGGAATCGTTAATTACGGCCCGGGAATCGAACCTTTTAAGCGGCTGGCGGGGAGCGGAAGAGGAGCTCCTGAACGGGATTTGAGGCGCTCCCGGCCGGTTTGGGCGTGCGGGCGGCCGGCCGAAAAGTCGTTAAACAAAAAAGCAAGAGCGCAAATTGTGGATAAAACTCTCTCCAACAGGCGAGTAATAAAATTGAGGCGGGCGCGAATTCGCGGAGCTTCCGCGGCGACATCCCGACTTGCCGGCTGACTACCGCCCGGCCGGATGAACGGTATGCCGCCCGCTCCCGCCCGCCCTCCCGACCGACAATCTCCGCTCTCTTCACTCCGCGAGGATCGCCATTCGAACCACGCAGTCGTGTGTTCGCTGCGTTCTTTCGATTCGATTGTCCTGCCCGGCATTCCAATGAACTCGCCGACTGGAGGGAAATTAAACGAGCCGAATGGTTAATGAGTTTCGCCCATCAAGACGCCCCCGGTCGACGGAAGGAGGCGCCACGGCGGAAGTTTGCGGGCGGGCGAGGATCCGCTCGGAACCGAAAGAAGTCACAAACAAGCGGCTTCTCAATTAAAATCCACCAGTTGGGAGCAGGGCCGACGGATGCACGGGAACGTGGCGGCCGGGAGCGCAAATGAGATCGGGCCGCTCATTCCCCGGCCCGTCTCTCGAGATTTTTGTTTGCGGACCGCGAAGTGCGGACTTGAGCGAATCGAATTCGAGGACGAGGCGGGCGGCCGGCTGCATCGTTCGAACGTGCGGGAGCGTCGTGCATTAGTCGAGTGGTTTCGCTCGAAGTTTCTGGGGAATTGGCCGTCCGGACGTGATTCGAAGACGAACGAAGAAAGCGGACGGAAAGAAATGAAATTGTTCCGCCAACACCCACAAACAATCCTTTCTCTCTTCGAGCATCTTCTTTCGAGTCCAAGCAATCAAAAGCACACGTTTCCAGCTCGATTTCAACACTCGTCGCGGAGAACGTGATTTGTGGTCGAATTCGTGCTCTCCGCGAACTCGGCGGGCGGGTCGCCGAACGACCGCTCAAAACGGAGCGAAACATTCGCGGTTACACCACTTGATTCCAGCGATCGACGGCGTAAACACTCGTGATTATTAAAGGCTGGACTTCCAGTCGTTGCAAGCATTCGGTCATCATGAAACGACTCCTCTTCCTATCGCTCTCCTCCTTTAACCGCCTGTTCTCTCGCTTCTGCACGCCCGGCCGCCAATCCCGTCGCGCAGCAAACGTGGCCCGTGTCCCCGTATCTAAACCCGGGCGGCGGCGGCAACATCGGGACGGGCAACGAGATTTCTTCCTTCTGGCTCCTGTGGTGAGTTCGCTGACCAGCTAAGCGGAGTATTGACCTTATTTCTTCAGTTCTTCCTACAATTGCGGGCGAGGTTGATCTCCAGTTTGTATGAACAACCTGTTTGTTTTTCGTTCCAATAAATATTGTCTGCAAAGCGAGAGGGCACCTCTTACACAAACGGAAAAGCAACCGCAAAGTGCAGCCAGAAAAACGCCTGTTTTCGAGTCGCAAAGCCGGGTTTTTACTCCGGACAACAGCACACCAGACGAGTATGTAAGGAAGCTTCTTTTTCGGATGAGGAGTGGTGACATCAATCCAGATTCATGAAGATTCGTGTACTCCTTCCTCTCTTCGTCGTCCTCTTTCTGCTTCTCGTCGACGTTCACGCCCAGCAATTTGCCCCGCTTTCCCAGTTCTTCAATCCTCTCCCGAACATCGGCACCGGCACTCCGGCGGCCATGTTTTGGCTCTGGTGCGGTTCAGAAGCCTGTGGGCACGGATAATCAGCCTGTCAATGGAGCGCGAACATTGATTGCAGCTTCTCTTTTCGCTTTGTACAGACACTTTCTTGCGGAACTAAACTTTGCTATCACGAGCTATCGAGCAATGATCTGTTACAAAAGGTGGAGTGCGGGCGGAACGGTTGTTTTCGCCCCGCAAAGCCGAGTTTTTATTTCGAATGACGTGAGAGGAACATTGAGCAAACGGGAGCACTCTTCCACCTTCTTGCTCGTCAGAACCGGTGAGATCATTCCATTCGGTCATGAAGGTTCACGTGCTCTATCCCCTTCTCTTTGTCTTGTCTTCTTCCTGTTTTCTCCTGGAGATTCACCAGCCCAGCAACTAATGCCGATCTCCCCGTTCGTCAATCCCTTCCCGAACGTCGGCTACGGCACTCCAGGGGCCTCCTTTTGGCTCCTCTGCGGCTCGTACGCTTGTGATCGAGGATGAGATTTCCGTTGGTTCGATTGAAATAAACCTCTTATGCGTCGAGACAAACATGTTTTTTAAGCGAGATTGGTGTCCTCTAAGGCGGACTTTGTGGCCGAATTCGGCGTGCGGTTGTGCGAATTGAGAACCGATTGGAGTCCGCGAATTTATTCACCATGTAAACGAATAAAATTCGTTGTCAAAACAAGATACGATGGCAAGAGTTCGGATAGGAGAAACAAAAGCATCGATCAATAGATGACCGGATTTTCGGGGGTGCCTTGCGGGCGAGTGAGGAGGTTGTAGCTGCGGCGAGCGACCGCGGAGCTGTAGAAGCCGAAGAGGGCTTCTAAAACCTTGAAAAGGACGCCGAAGAGGATGTAGCCGACGAGTTTCTTCGGGATCGTGTCCTCGGGTTCGAGGAAGATTACCGAGACCAACGGCGATCATGATCAATTCGAAAACGGAGTAGGTGACGCGAACAGCCATGAAGTAGTGGTAGAACTCCGCCTTCTTCGCCCTGACGCCGTACACCAGGCCGCCGGACGTGAGGAGCAAGGCGAGAAAGCAGAAAAGACCCAACCAGACAGTGTCTTGCCGCTTGCCCTCAACTTCTTCGGCAATAAGGAGGACGCACAACAGCGTAGAGAAGGCGGCGTACACGAAGTTCGCGATGGCTAGGTAGAAGGTGGCCGTCTGAAGAGAAGCACTCGATAACTCTTATTGTTAGTTTATCTCCTGCTGTTGCTCACTTGGACGTCCAGCCCGCAGAAAGCGCGCTCGCGGTCTGTCGAGAACACCCCCAGTTGAGCCTTGATCATCGCGATTTTTGATCTGAAAGCAAGAAAAAAGAACTAAACGCGCATGTCTACGAACAGCAGTTCGAAAGCAAGGGACCGAGTGATCCAAAAGCGCTCAACCAAACGACTGGACCGCATGTTCGCTGGCAGACGCGAATGGCATGTGCTTGCTGCCCTTGTTGCACAATCAATGCTCGTTTGCTCACTCGATCGACCAAAGGCCGATGTCCACGTCGCTTTCGAGTGACCTCCTTCCTGCCCTCCGCGGGTCGAAGATTGCGCCACAGGTTGTGCAAAGAAGCGATCGGAGCAGTTCGACGAGCAGATGCGCCCTTTTTGAGTCGCTCGACGGCTCACAAACAACAAGCAGGCAGTAAACGAACACAGTCGTGATCTGACATCAGTAAACGTATGCAGGATGTAAGTAATTTAGTAAACTTGTTGAGCAGTTGTACTCCAAGTGATCCGCTAGTGTGTTGAGTGGAAGCCTCCATGTTGCTTCTGTCGAAATAAACTCGAATTTGCTGAATTCTCGTGTGATAAAGAATAGTGCACGTAAAGATCGCTTGTAAGGGCATGAAAAGAACAAGTGCAGTTGTCGGTGGTATGGAATTTCCTTTCATTTGCCATTGGATGACCCCTACGTCTTCAGGAGCACCTGACCGTTCTTCTGCTGCCCTTCTTTTCCGTCTTGTGATTGCAGGTAGCCGCCATTTGATCGCGGAAGTGTACTCGCAGTTTGTTCTTTTGATTTCGGCCGCTTCTCGAAGACTCGCCGTTGATTTCGATTAGCGAAGGTCGTCAATTGAAGGTTGGCGGGAGGTTTAAAGTCCTCGCTTCGAAGTCCAGAACCGAATTGTTCATCGGAGCGAAGGGAATTGCGGCTCGTGGTCACGGCTTGTGGGCGCCTTTTACGGTAGGTAAGTGGATTGAACGATTGCTCAAGGGTGATTGGGGATGACTGGGGAAAGCGGAATGTTTCGCGATGTTTCTGCTCGACTTCCGTTCGATTTGCAGCGAAATGCGAGCGGTCAACACCCGTCCACCTTCCGTTCGTTGTAATCGAGGCGGTGGAATGTTGATTGAGTGCACGAAGCGAACAAGCGGCGATCAAAGTTTCGTCGCCGCTGATCCGCTCGAAGCGAAACGGAAGCCTCGCGTTTCGTCGCCGCCCCGTTTCGCGCCTTTGAACGCGGCGGGCGGGCGGGCGGGCGGAAGACCCCCGCTATCAATTCGATTTCGGCGACGGGCGGGCAGAAATGAACTTTCTCCTGCGTGTTGTTCGACGATTCGGAACGGAAATCGACCGCCGCCGTTCCGCCGAATCACTCGCGTGTTTGCGAAGGACATTCTTTGTGCACGACCGACCGAAGAACATCAAAATCACGCCATCCCCAATCGTTCCGCACTCGATTAGCGGCGCCCAACGGAGGGCATCGGGGCGTGGGCAATCGGATTAATCGGAGGGAACAAATTGATTGAATAAACACCGTATTTACGGCCCCCGTTCCACGTAGTTCCCGGTTGTTTTCGGCGGTCGATTGGACTTCGACCCGCACGTTTTGCCGCCTCGTGGCTTCCGCCCGTCCGTTCGCACGTTTGACGCGTTTTGGCCGCCGTCAATCGCCCGCCGCTCCCGCCCGCCCGGCCCGGCTGCTCGTCGATCGAAGCCGCCCGCCACTCCGATCGGCCGGCCGCCGCGTGCTCGGGGCGGGACGAAACGTCGGAATGCTTTGGACTTTTGACTCCGCCGCGTCCTCAAGCCGCCCGTCACTCCGAGGGCCACGAGCCGTCCACCGTACGCCCGCTCTTGTTCGGCTTCTGTTTCTTTGTACAGGAGAGGAGATCGAAAGTTGCGCGATGATTACAGCGCGCGGCGGACCTCAGAGAACGGAGCAGCGGCGGCGACGCTTCTTTGGACTTTGCACATTGCACTGGCGATCATTCGGGCGGCCGATTCGCGGCTCGATTGTGGTGCACGCCGAGTGTGGAGGAATGCGGGAAGGCGGAACGTCGTCAAAAGAAGAAGCCGCTAATTTGCGTCCACTTTTTTCGCCCGCTTGTACCCACTTTTAAGGGCAGAAAGCGAAAGTTCCGATCGTCCTGCCGCCCGGAGTTGTTTTGTTCGGCGGGTTCAAATCCGCCCGCTCGTCGTCAAGGACCGCCCGCAATCCAAACAACGGCGAGCGAGCAGTTGGTCGGCGAACTTCGCTCCCGCCCGCCCGCCCGCCAGCACGTGGGTCGCTGGTCGGCTGGATGCCGCGGGGCGGGATCTCGGGGCGGGCGGAAGCGGAAGTGAGTTCGATCGGCGTGCTCAAGGTCGCCGCCGTTCCGCCGCTCATCCATCTTTCGCGCCTGCGGCTCCCGATTGCGCAAACTTCCTTCCTTTGTTCTCCGCATGAAACCGCCGAGCGTGTTGACGAACTGCTGTTTGTTTTGCCTTCTTGCGGTCGCCCAGCCGTTCGGTTGCCGCCTTGCGAAATGCGGGAGTTTGCAGAGCGATGAGCGGCGGCGGGAACAATTGGGCGACGTCAGCATTCGTGTTCCGCCGCTCGCCCCGCTGCCGCCGCCCGCCCGCCGTCTTCGGGCGGCGGAAAGGCGAAGGGGGGCAGTCGGGCGCCTCGTGGGGGCGAGCCGCTTGTTTACGCGCCGTCCATTCGGCGGAGGGCGCCGCCCGCTTCTCGTTGCCAACCGGCGGTCATTTCGGAACAAAAACGGTTGATTCACGATCCTCTCGCCCGTCTTATCGGCCGGCTTATCGCTCGATTGTTCGTTCGGGCCGCCCATCCGCCGCACACGACCCGCGACCGCGTTCTCCTGCTCCTCTCCGTTGTTGTTCACCGAGTCCACTTTGTAGGAAGGAGATTTGCGCCCGCTCCCTTCGCACGAGGCCCCGCTTGTCGTCGTTGTTATGGTCGGAGCAAAAGACGCCTCGCTGTGGGTGCTGCCGGTGGAAACGAGCTTGAGCGGACGGTGAGTCTCTTCGCTGCGCGCTGCTGGGATCCCCGAAAACGCGTTTGTTTTGATTTGGGCGACGATAAAGCGGGGAAAATCTTCGACATCTCTAATTTCTCCGAATATTCACGCCCGATGACGTTCGCTCGTTTGCAGGTTGACCGACTTGGCCGAGTGGGCGTCCAACAGCACGCAGTCGACGATCGTGAACGCGGTGGGCGAGTCGAACGCCTCGCTCGTCTACTCGTTCGGTGCGGCCGCCGCCGTCGGCATGGGCCTCTACTGGCTGACGAGCCCGTCGAAGGAGGGCCGCGTGAAGCCGATCGTCGACCTGAACTCTCAGACGCGCGTCCTTCCCGTAAGTTTCTTTCTGCGCATGCTCATTTGTTTATCCGATCGTTGCAGGATGGCTCCCGCGTTTGCAAGTACCTGCAGACGGACAACTTGGTCAAGACGCTCCACTCCGACGTCCGCACGCTCTTCGTACGCCGTCCGGCGGGGCGCCCAGAAGTCGAACAACGGGCCGATGCTCGGCCACCGCGTGAAGCAGGCGGACGGAAGCGAACCGTTCGTCTGGCTCTCGTACAACGAGGTCCTCGACCGGTCCGTCGATGTCGCGTTCGCCTTCCGCGCCCTCGGCATTCCGAGCGGGCAGAGCTCGATCGGCATCTACTCGAAGAACCGCCCGGTTTGTTCCTCTCCGTGTTCTGCTTTCTGTTCATTCTCTCGCTTCAGGAGTGGATCATCGTGGAGCACGCGTCATACGCCTTCTCGAACGTCATCGTCCCGCTCTACGACACGCTCGGCTCTGATGCCTGCTCGTTCATCATCAACCAGACGGAGATCTCGCTGGTGGTCTGCGACACGACCGAGAAGGCCCTCGGGCTGGTCAAGCAGCGCGAGAGCTGCCCGACCCTGCGGACGATCGTCGTGATGGAGGCGGCGCTCAACGACGCGGCCGTCCAGGAGGCCAAGGCGGCCGACATCCGCCTGATGACCTTTGCCGAGTTGGAGAAGATCGGCCGCGAGGTCACCGACCGCGTCCCGCTCCAGCCCCCGCAGCCCGACGACCTCGCGACCATCTGCTTCACAAGCGGGACGACCGGAGTGCCGAAGGTGAGTGGGCCACTCGTCATCTTATTCAACCAATTGATGGGTTTCAGGGAGTGATGCTGTCGCACGGGAACGTTATCGCCGACGGAACCACGCTCACGTACTTCAAGAACGTCGACCTCTCCTCCAAGGTACGCTTGATCCACAGCTTTTGGAGGGATTTCCCTGCTTTCAGGACGTCATGATGTCCTTCCTTCCGTTGGCCCACATGTTCGAGCGCGTCGTCCAGTCGGTGGTGTACACGGAGGGCGGCCGCGTGGGCTTCTTCCGCGGCGACATCCGCCTCCTGCCCGACGACATCAAGACGCTCCGCCCACGGTCCTCCCGGTCGTTCCGCGTGTCCTGAACCGTGTCTACGATAAGGTAAGCCGAGTAACTACAAACTGTCATCGCAATTGACAAAAAATCACATTTTATGAAAAGTCGTGACGATTTTGCACGAAATGTGATGTTTGGTCAGAGATTTGTCATGACCGTTTTAATTGAGGGTTGTCAACTATTTTAACAATATTTGCAATTTCCTTGGTTTAGGTGATGGGCGAAGTCGGCCGCTCGTTCTTCAAGAAGACGCTCTTCGATGCCGCCATGAGCTACAAGATGCGCGAGATGCACAAGTGAGTGTACTGCAAGAGGCGAACTTCATTCACCGACCACTCATTTCAGCGGAGTCGTCCGGAACACGTCGCTCGTCGACCAGGTGGTCTTCAAGAAGATCCGCGAAGGGATGGGCGGCCGCGTGAAGCTCATGATCACTGGGAGCGCGCCGCTTGGGGCGAACGTTTTGAACTTCATCCGAGCGGCCATGGGGTGCACGGTGGTCGAAGGCTACGGTGAGCATTCTTCTCAGCTTCTCTTTGTTCACTAGTCGTCGTTGTTCAGGCCAGACCGAGGCGGTAGCTTGCGCCACCATCACATTGGAGGGCGACGCGGTGCCCGGCCACGTGGGCGTGCCGATTCCGTCGAACGCCATCAAGCTGGTGAGTGCGGAAACTGGAAATTGAATTATTAGTCGAATTGAAGGTCGACGTGCCGGAGCTGAACTACTGGGCCAAGGAGAACGCCGGCGAGGTGTGCATTCGCGGCGCCAACGTCTTCAAGGTGAGTGGACGCCGGACAGCTAACCGAACCCTTATCGTTCGCTTTCCAGGGCTACTACAAGAACCCCGAGCAGACGCGCGAGGCGATCGACGCGGACGGCTGGCTGCACACGGGCGACATCGGGCGCTGGACGGAGCGCGGCACGCTGAAGATCGTCGACCGCAAGAAGCACATCTTCAAGCTTGCCCAGGGCGAGTACATTGCGGTCGAGAAGCTCGAAAGTGTGTACACGATGTCGCCGCTCGTCCAACAGATCTTCGTTGACGGCCACTCGCTCGAGTCCTACTTGGTGAGTTCCCCATCAACTTCTTTCCATTCAATTCTTCCGTTCGTGCAGGTCGCCGTCGTGGTCCCCGACCCGGACGAGTTGCTGCAGTGGCACAAGAAGGAGACCGGAAAGGACTGCTCGCTGGAAGAGGTCTGCCAGGATCCCAAGGTGGGTGCAGAAGAAGCCGGCGATCATCCTCTCTATTTGATTTCAGGCGCGCGCCCACGTGCTGAAGGCGTTGGCCGAGCAGGGCAAAGCCGGTCACCTGAACTCCATCGAGCAGATCAAGGTCGTCCACTTGGAGCCCACGCCCTGGTCAGTGGAGAACGGCCTCCTCACGCCCACCCTCAAGAGCAAACGCCCGCAGCTGAAGAAGAAGTACGAGGACGTGGTGACCGCCATGTACGCGAACTCCAAGTGAAGGCCCCGCTCCTCTCCTTCCTCAGATTGTCTCCCTCGAACGGGTATCTCGTTTAATTGCAGAGTTTATTGTCGCAGTTATCCTTCTCTTCATTCTCGCAACTCCTATTCTTCTTTCTTGTGTTCATCTTTCGATTAGCGTGTACGATTTCAACGAGCTCTAAGCAGACCTTCTAACTTGTGTACTCGATCTTCCTATTAGTCTAATGCCCACGAATAAACCGAACATAGACGGAAGTTTGAGTAAACAGTTGAATTTGAGGGGAATCTAATCAATTCAAACGCGATCCGCTCGGCCAATCCAATAAGTGCACTCACTCGCTAGTCATTAGAAGCCTTCGGTCGGTTGGTTCCTTGACGTCTGCTCGCCCCGATTGCACCTGCACGCGGAACATGCGGTTGCCGCATGCCGTCCGCCCGGGAGTCATTTGAGAAGCGAGCGGAATGCCGGTCGCGCCGCTTCCTTCCGATTTGGACCTCCAATGGTCGAGGAAATTGCGAGGTGGAGTGCTCATCTACGAGTATTCCCTCTTCATACTGCAGACATTCGCCTTCATCCTGATCATGGCCCTCTTTCGATGGAGAACTCCGTTCGTGCTTCGGGAGTACCGCCGTCTTCTCGTCGTCAACATCATCTCCTGCTACTTGAGTCAAGCGGCCTTCTGCTTGTGGATCCCCGTCCCGCTGCCCACGAATTATCACTTAGTTGCGGATGGGATTGTCGACCGGCTGGGGCCGCACGCCCAGTTTCATGTGATCCTTGTGCTCGCGGTGGTCCTTTGCGGGCATTGCATTTCCATCCTGTTTTGCGTCTTGTATCAGGCAAGAACGAATAATTTGAAGCTTCCATTCATGCCATGCTTTCCTTTTTAGTTCTCGCTCATCTCAATCGAAAGACAGACACCGTTACGGCGCTTCTTCGACTTCCTCCTCCAGTCGAACGTCCACTTCCTCGGCGTCTTCTTTTCGATCACTCTGCTTGTTTCTGGCACTTTCATCTACTTCATGCTCACGTACATGGAAGTGGACTACGCGCCTGCCCAATCTTTGGATCTCCGACTGGCCGGCAACCGCTTCATTTGGGAGGAATTCTTGAAGGATTCGCATAACGCCATTTACATCGACTTCAGCCAACTGCAGTCCATTCTGTTCGGCTTCAGCATTCTTTTGGTGAGACGCCCACATTCCTCTTCCATTCCATTCGATTCGACTTCAGATCTCCATGCTTGTTGCGACGATTGCGGGCGTCACGTACCTCTGCGTCCAACGACCGACCGGTCTCCTGCCGAAGACGCAAATCCTCCAGCGATCCCTCCACTTCTCGATCATCGCCCAGACAGCATCGCTCTTACTCTTCTACGTCCTGCCCGTGGAAGTCTTGCTCTTAAGCGTGTTCTTCAAATTGCCGAACGCCTACTCGTTGATGTTCCTCGCAGTGGGCAGCGTGCTCACCTACTCGCCGATCAATCACGCGATCGTCCTGCTCTCCGTCCGCCACTTTCGCATCGAAACGATCAAGTTGGCAAAGGAGATGAGCCACCAGCTTGAGCAAACGCTACCGAACGGCTCGAGTGAATCCGAACGTGACGAGCGTTTCGGTTGTTCCCGTCGCCCGTTGAGCAATAAACGTTTATTCGATGAGCAATCGGGCGAGGAATGAAAGCGATCAGTAGACGGAACGGGCTCGTTTCCGCACGATGTCGAGCGGCTTCTCGAGCGTCCGCCGGCGGTTGCCCGTCCCCACGAACCGGCGGGCGACAGTCTTGCGAGGCGGGGATCCACGGCTGCGGCCATCGGCGATTGGCCTCCGATTCGAAGCTGAGGATCTTGTGGGCAAGGCTGTGCGAATAATCCCTCTGCTTGTTCTGCAACAGGGGTGGAGTGAACGAGTGGACGACGGGTCCTCACTTTCATCTCCAGCCACAACTCGTAGGCTTCTTGGGCGAGAGCGTCCTTCATTTCGCGCTCTTCCTTTAGCCGTTCGCGTTCCTCCCGCTCCTCTTCCAGCCGCCGCTCCTTCTGCTCTCGAAGACGAGAGTGGGAGCTCGCGGACCACTCGCGGTACGCGTGGCTGTTGGCCGCTCGCTGCTCGCGCTTCTGCGCCTCCGCCGACTCGCTTCTCGCACGTTCCGCTCGGAGTTTCCGCTGACGTTCGGCTTGACGTCGTTCGACCTCCGTCTCGCGCCAATGAGCAAACGACTGAAAGCATTGGTGATCGTTTGGCACGTGTATTCGGACGTCAAAGATCACCTTTTCGGCTGCTTTCCGTCGCTCGCTTTTCTCGGCCTCCTTCCGCTGCTCCGCTTCCTCTTTCTGTCGAGCTTTCCGCCGTCTTTCCTCCGCCTTCTTGCGGTCGTATTCGGCACTCCACTGGCGGTACGCGTGGGCGGCGTTCGCCTTCTGCTCCTCCTTCTTTTTGGCCTCCTGGGCAGCCGCCTTCTGTTGGGCAGCTCTCTTCTTCTTGTCCTCCTCCAGCTTCCTCTGCAGCCACAACTGAAGGATCGATCGATTGAATGAGATAGACGAGAGTAGAACTCACGTTGTAGCTGGCATTCCCGTCGCTTGTTGTGGTCGCTTCCCGCAGCATCGTGGGCATCCGCGTTGCTCCGGTCGACGCGCGTCGAGTGGGCGCCGAATTTGCAGTGGAAGGCGGACGGCGAGCGGCGGAGGGCGGCGGCTTCAGCGTGCTCGAGCGGGCGGCTGCCGGAGGAGCGGCCGGGCGTCGACTGCCGACCGTCGGCGGCTTCGCGGTGATCGGGCGGGCTCGTTGCGGTTTGGCGGGCGCGGCGTCGATGCTCAGCGGTTGATCGGGCGGCTTTTGGGAGCTCGCCGTTGAGATCCGCCGATGGGGCGAAAAGCCGCCTGCTCGTCGATTCCGCCCACGGGGATCGGGGGTGTTTGGACGAAGGGCTCCACGTTCGTCTCTGACTGCCCGTTCTCCTTCCCTTCCCTCCTTCCGTCCTTTCCGTTCTTCGCCTTGTTCGTGCGACTTCTCCGACGACGAAGAGGCCGAGGACGAGGAGATTCCGCAAGGAAGCGTTCAAATCTTCAACGAGGTCGGGCGGCGCGTCGTGCGTTCGGTTCGAGGCCTCCGAAGAGCGCGTGCTCCCCGACGAGGAGCGCACCGTCGAGAGGCTCCGACGGGGCATCGGCTTGGGCGGCTTGTCGTGATGATCGGAAGGATCGGAAGAGGATGAAGCGGAAGAGGATTGAGCGAAGTCGTCGCCCACGTGCTCCAGAATGACGGGCGGCCTTCTCGCCTCCAAAGCGGCCAACAGCCTGCAATACGCTGGCCGTACACAAACAAGAAGGCGGGGGAAACACGTACGAATTGGGGTCCACACTGCCGTCCTCCTCGCTGCTCCAAATCTCCACTTTGTGCACCTGACCGTCGGCCTGAGGACGCGCCAACTTGGGCCCGCTGCCGCCCGACGAGCTCGACTCCGAACTTCGCCCGTGGCGCGTGGTCGGTCGTGTCAATTCGGCAGCTGGAAGGGCGGCAGGTGAAACGAAGTCGGCGGCGGCGAGAAGCCGCTCGAAACCAAACGGACTCACTTCTAATTGGCGCCGGCCCGTTGCTAATCCCCGCGAGCGGCTGTGCCCCGAATCCAAGGAGCTCGTCCAACGTCCTCGAGTACGTGCCCGTCATTCCGCCCGTTTGTGTGGTGCCGTTCGAGACCGAAGACTCCCACGATCCGCGTACAAATCGGACGGCCGGCCGAACGAAAGGCGGGCGTTGCACAACCGCAAGGCGCCTTTCGAAAGCCGCCGGTTTGATTCGCCGGCCGGAGGGCCGCGGGCGCGAGCGGCCGCCAGACCGCCCCCATGGCAACCGCGTCTCCAACGGCCGTTTGGCCCCGTTTTACCGCCCGTTCGAACGAAATCGCCGGAGTACTCGCCTTCCGGCCGGATTCCGGCGAGTACGAAGCGCTCTTCCACGTCCCCCTTTCTCTCCTTTCCCCTTCCCGCACATTCCGAGTGGATTGAAGCAAAAGAAGTTCATTCGTTGCAAGAAATCACCAACAAATGGCATCAATCAATCAATCGAACTCAAAGGAAGAAGATTCTGTTAATAAACGGGGATCCAATCACAGCAGAAGAATCCTAAAGAAGCCGGTCGGCCAACGGAAGGAAGAGAAGAAGGAGGTAGAAGTCGCCTATCGTCGCCGTTCGTTCGCTTCAGATCGCCTTGAACAACTTCTGGACGAAACGGCCAAAGCCGCCGAACAGCGGGCTCCGTTTCTTCAGTCCGTAGAGGAGTTTGTGGAGCTTGCCGAGTTTCCGCTGGAATTCGGCCGGCGAGCGGTGCTGCAGACGGCGGAGTTGGGCGCCGACCTCGTGGCCTGAAAGCGAAGCGATTAGTGGAATGCGTTCTGTCTGGTGCTTCTGCAAAAGAATTCGAAGGAACAAAGAGCCCATGGAATCCCCGCTGCTCCCATTTGAATTCCCAATTGCCTTCCGTTCGTTTGTTTTGTGCTGCTTCCATTGCTCGAAACCGGTGCCCGTCCGAGCGGGCGGCGATCGGGAGCCGCAAAGGCGATCAGCGGTCACTAATTGCGCGTCCGCCGTGTGCCGCCGCCCGAAGTCGTAAATGTGCCTCCGCATCTGCCCGGCGTCCATAAACACGCGCAACACTCATCGGGTGCTTCTTTTGGCCCCCGCTCGAAGGACGGCGGGCAGAAGCGCGCGCTCTATCGGCCGCCCCGATCGGCCCACCCGCCCGACCGCAAGGTCGACGGAAGCCGCCCGAAAGTCGAGAGTCCCGCGCATTCGCTCGGCCGCACTCGAGCATGTGCCGGAATTGCGTAAGGCGATCAGCGGTTTGCTCAATCGGAACACAAGAGTTGACGTGCAGCAAATGGCTCCTCGAGTGAACAAACAGAGGCGACTGGTGGCCGCCGTCTGCCCGCTTCCTCCATGCGCCCGCCCGACTGCTCCTGCTTGTGCCGAAATTCAAAGCGATCGTTCGCGGGTGCGCCGCCTGCTTCGAAGTTCTCGTTTTTCAGCGGGCGGCAAGCGGGTGCGCAGCGGGTGGCTTCGCCGTCCGTTTGGCGGCTTCGATCCGAACGACGCGCCTAATTTCGAACCGAGTTGCTCGTTGAACACATCAAAACAGCTTCCTCGAATGTCTGGATGACGAGGAGGAAGAGGTGCGCGAATGTCCGACGGATCGCTCGTTGCCGCCCTCGTAAATCAGTGCGGCGCTCTTTGCGGTGGCCGCCCGGACGTGTCGATGCGGGCGGCAAATCGGCGGCGGCCACCAAAAGCGGTCGATTTGCCGCCCGCCCATTCAGCAGCAGCTCAGCGCGGGCTTTCGCAGGTGGGCGAATGTCCAACGGCAATCAGCGGCCGCTTTCGGACGTCCGCATATTAGCCGCCCGCAATCGAAAGTGACAAATTCGTCGCCCTACCGCCCCGCGAACCGCAAAGGAAAGCGATCCCCGCACTCACCGAAAATAGCCGCCGATCGCGCGAAGATTTGTTCGTCCTCGACGTCCGCTAATCTGCCGCCCGGGGCGCAAGGCGCCAGTTGGAGGAGGGCGCGCACCTCTGCCTCCACTTGAGCCACCCGATCGCCCCGACCGCGCGAGTTCGCCAACAGGAGGGCGGTCAGCCGGCCGTACAGCGAGGGCTCGTCATCCAGCGGGACGGGCGGCGGGACGGTCGGCAGAGCGGAGGGCAGCGGGGGCGCATTGCAGAGGTTCTCCTGAACGAACAAGCGAGCATTGAATGAAGCAAGAGGTGGACGAGAACTCACGTAAATCTTTTCGGTCGCGTTCATGAAATCGGTGACCGCGTCGTCGAAATCCCGACTGTCGTCGCGGTCGTCCGCGAAGCCGAACGGCCGGTTCTCGTCGCTGCCCGTCGCGTAGTCCGTGCTCGTGGGCGGCGTGTGGCACTGCGGGCGGACCGTCGGAATGGTGATCTTGAACGTCTCGCACTTGAAGGCCTTCTGACGACGGCGGTGCGTGCGGCGCGGAGTCTTCGGATATTCGCGGTGGACGTCCCACTCGTCCTCGGGCGCTCGCGTGGCCCGCTGGGCGGTCGGCCGGCGGCGAGTGGGCGGTGATTTCCGGCGGTTCGGGTGTTTGGAGCGTCGGCCGACGTTCGTGTCGCTGTGGATGGCCGGCAGCGGCGAGAACTCGTGGAAGTCGGAAAGCGACGAGGGCGACCAGCTGGACGGCGGCTCGTTCGACGAGTTCGACGTGGAGGCGCCCAACGGGCCCTCGTGCTCGCGGAACGGACGGAACGGCATCATGAGAGCGGAAGAGAAGGAGTGAACTCGGGAGTGGGGCGTCTTCTTTACGGACCTTGGCGGGCGTCGAGCATCGGTTTCTGCAACGAGCGCACGTCAAAACAAATCACCGAGAACGAATCGAGGAACGCGACAGGCGAGGACCGCAAGAGGAAACATTTTGAATGCCCGCACGAGATCGGGGCGAAGGAACGAGGCGGGAAGGAGGGCGGCTACTCAAACGGACACCCCATCAACGATCCCCATTGCCCGTCCATCCGAACGAAGTGGGCGGGTGGAATCGCCGACCGTGGATCAAGAGTTCGGGAGGGGAAGGTGGACGAAAACCGATCGGCGGGAATGAGCGACGAGCAGCGAGTGTTGTCCAATTTGCCTCGGCTTTCGGGACCTCAAAGGAAGCCGAGAGAAATTGGCGCCGCCCGATCGGCGACGAGGACGCGCGCGCTTTGACGCAACCGACCGCCGCCCCGCCCAAACGAACACGTTCAGCCCACCGCTTGAGCCCCGCCCGCCCGCCCGCCCGCGCCCTCGGAGCAATCCACGAGCACGTCTGTCGACACGTGCGGGCGGCCAAAAGTCAACAGCGGCGGGGGATGTTTGAAATCCACCAGGCCACGATCTCGGCCCCGCGATCCCTTTGCGGGGGCGTCAAGCGGCGGAATCCGACCCCAATCGACTCGATCGCGCGCCCGTTCATCTGTCGACAGCCAAACCGGCCGCCGCCTTCGCCCCCGCCGACCGGAAGTGAGAGAATTCGCGATCTCCCCGCCCGCTCAAGCGGCAGATGGCAACTCGCGGCCCTTGACGGGAGGTCGGCGGGATCGACTTCAAAAGTCACCCCCAATCGCTTGTGTTTGGACACTTCGAACGAAAAGCAGAACAAATCGAGAGGAAGACACGAGACTCTCGACCGCCGAGTACACCGAAAACAACCCGAAAGGGCGGCCGGTCGGTTTGCTGCAGAAGCGGCGATTCAAAGCAGCAAGTAGTGGACGGCGGCCGCTAATTGCCGGCTTCCACACTTGGGCGCAGTCGGGGCGGCACTCCAAATGCGGTCGTGTGCTCAAAGACGGTCGATTGGGTGAATGCAGGCGGGACTGGCCGCAATCCAATCCGTCGGCCCGCGATCCTCCCAACAAACGCCCCCACCCGGCCCGCCCCCACGCACGATCACGTCAATCGGTGTCGAGATGAAGGGGCGGAACACGAAGCGGGGAAGGGCGGAGTGCAAACTGATCACTCCCACGACCGGTCCGCCTTGTTCGCTCGGGTCGTCGCCGTCAAGGACGCGCGGGCGATTAGGGGCGCAAATCAGGGGGCCAAGCGGCTCGAACTGTTGAGCGACAAGCGGCCGGTCTCGATTTTCGCGTATGGACGTGAGCAAGAAGCTGCCAATTAGCGAAACCCGACTGCTCCAGCGAGTCGAGAGCACGAGAGGCCCCAATTAGGAGAAGCGGACGGTGACAAGCGGACGGGAGCTTGAGCGTGAAATCTGATCGAAATCACCAACTTTTGTTCGCGTGGCCCCGTTGGAATCGTGACGCAACCGGCGATTTGGGGTCGAGATTCCCGATTGTTCGCCCAAATCCAAGGTCGCCCTCCAAATTGCCGCCCTCCGCAATCGACGGCTCCCGAACGCGCCGCCGCCGCCGCCGCCGCCGCGCTTGACGGCCAAATGCGCAGCGCAAACACCGAAATTCGCACAGGTTGGATGGACGGGAGCGGAGGACAAAGAGGCCGGAAATCCCGGCCGGGCCATGCGGCCGGGCGGGCGGGCGGCGCGATAAGCTCGACCGCTCGGGCAGGTGCACTGCCTCCATTCGGGGCGTTGAAATCGGCCTCGGAGTTCCGCAAAGCAACAAGTGGACGGCCGATCTTTCGGAGGGCGGCGGCCACGAGACGACGCGCCAAACGATTCGAATTTCGCTTTCGATTTCGTTCGGCTGACCGGCCGCCTCAAAGGGCCGCCGTCTGCTTTCGAAACGGTGGGAACGGGCGGAAGGAAGAGGCGAGGAGGCGACAAAGGAGGAGGGACGCCGAACGGACGGATGTTTGCGAACAAATCGCAACGCCCACTCACTCGGGCGATGCGCACGAGTCCACTGGCCGCCGATCAAAACACCTGCCGGTCGTCTTTCAAACTCGGACAATCGAAGCCGCCGCTGATCAGAGCGACCGTTTGCGCACCTGTTGTCTGATCGAAATCGCCGCCCGGGCCCCGCGAACACCCGCCCGCCCGTTCGTCACAATTCGAACTGGACCAAACACGAGTGATTGTGCCGAGTGAAATACGAGAGGGCAAAGTAAATGGACGAGCGAGAGCGACATTTCGCAGGTGTCGATCGGTTCGGGCACAAGGCTACAGTAAAGGCGGGAGGGCGGAGAGCAACGGGCGAACTTTCGGCGTCGACGGGCGCGTTCTTCCGCCTCCTCCCTCGAGAGTCCCGCCCGGCCGCCCTAATCCGCCGGCCGACCAGCCAGCCAGCACGTATTGGACGGTGCGGGGGTCAATCGAGTTCAAAGTTCCGTGCAGTGGCAGTCATCCGATCCCGCCGCCAATCCGGACGAACAACACGAGGCGAGGTGAAGTGCGAGAAGCAGAAGAAAAGGAACAAACGAGGAGGATATTGATTTGCATAAAGCGGGGGGATTAATCGAGAGTGGTCGGGCGGAAGCGGCCGCAAAGGAGTGCCTGCTCGGTCTTTTGTTCTCGCGGCGATCAAAAGCGGGCGATCGATTGACCGAAGCGGCGGCCACTCACTTCACGCCCTCGTGAATCGACCGCTCATTTCGATTCGACGAGCAGGGCGCAGTGGGGCGAGTGGATGGAAATGAGCACGAGATTCGACTCGTGTCGACGAGCACCCACTTCGAAGTGTGCAATGCGGAGGCAATTGGGGGGTTAAGCGGGCGCAAAATGCCCACTCCTCCAATCGAGCGAACGCCGACTGGCGGATGCGCAGCGACCACCACTCGCGAGCGCGCCGAAGCAGGAGTGCCACGAGCACAAACACCCCCGAAGGCATTGCACGACACAAAAGACGGGGGCGAGGGAACGCGCGGGACAATAAAGGGGTCATTCGAGGCCCACACGCCTTCCCTTGCGGTCCTCCTGCACGCTCCAAATCCGAACCGGCAGCCAAATTTGACGCGTGATGGCGACAAGTGAGCCCCGCAAGCCGTCCATCCGGTGGCCGCCCGCGTGAGAACGCAACCGCTTTCGTAAACAGAACGCAACAAACAGGCAGAAAGAAGCTTCGAATCGCCGGCCGGCCGGCTGCTCGTCGCCCACCATCCGAAAGCCGTGAACAACCCAAAGAAAGCGCGGAGGAGGGACAGGCGGGCAAGTAATCGAATACCGTCTTATCTCATGCTTCATGCGGCCATTCCTTTCGACCCCCGACGGGATGGCAGATGTTTGCCGTGCGGATTCCGCCGCCCCGCCCGCCCGCCGCTCTCTCGACTTCTCGACGGCGCGCCGCGCAACGAACGAAAGCCTCCGATTGGCGTCCACTATTAGCTCTAATGGGCCGATCGGTTGGGCAAGAAGCGCGCGGAGCGAGCGCTTTTCCATGAGGACAACGGCGAGGACGGGCTGCAAGGGGGAAGAAATTGGCGCGCATTAAACGGCCGCTCTTGCACGTGAATCACCGCTTGTTCATCGAAATAAGCACGTCTTTTTGGTCGGCACGAAGATCAGAATGAAGCAGGAAGAGTGAAGGGATGCCCGCTCCCTCCCCGCATTCCAAGGTCGCTTCTTGCTGCAGGGCATTGGCCGGCGACGCTAATTATGATCGAATCGAAAGCAACAAGCTTAATTAGTGCGGGGGCAAATAATTAGCGCGTGTTCGGCATAATCCAGTGGCTAGGGGGCGATTTTATCACGAGTGAATGGGAGGAAGCGCGGTTTTATGTCCGAACGAGCGAGCGGATTTGCGCCCATCTGCCCGCAAGAAATAAAACGGTCAATAAAACCGGCGGACGCCCATCCCCACTTCTTTTTTTAAATACTCGCGCACAATTTGGTGAGGCGAAGTGTGGCCTTGAGAGGAACGGGAGGTCGTAAAGCGGAAATCAACAGGAGACCTCCATGAAGAAGCAAGTGGTTTTTTGAACAACGACCATTGGAGTCCATTCTGCGGAATAGCTTGCGATGTGGGGGGACCGCGGATTGCAGTCGGCCAGCTGACTTGTAAAACGATTCGAGAACGCCTACAGACTGCCAACAATCCAAGAGTCTTCATTTGTTGCACTTTATTCTTTTAAGTCGTCCGTTAGTCGCTTGGTTTGACTCGATCAGCGCGACCACGTGGTCGGCAGAAACGCGGGCTTCGAACAATCGTTCGTTTGTTCAAGGCCTGTAGTTAACTTCGACTTCACTTCTTAGTTTTTTTTATTCCCGGGGATGTAAAATCGGGATTCCACAAGCCGAAACTCCCGACTGCGGGGCGATAAGATCGGGAGTAAAAGAATCACGTCATGCCGGCGGGCGGCGCGGCGAGGTCGCGATTTAAGCCGCGGGATCGAGTTCCTCCGCTTATTTACAACAAAGCGGGGAGCAACGGAATGAAGACGAAGAACTGCCGCCTCTGCCGCCAACACGGCCGCCTGCTCGACGTCAACCGCCACGACTGTCCGTTCAAGGAGTGCGACTGCGAGAAGGTTCGTTCCCCCTCCGTCCTCCCACCTCTTACTCCTTCGTTCCGTTGCAGTGCGAACTGATCCGAACACAGCGGGGGATCATGTCGCGGCAGATTCGAATGCGCCGGCGGGCGGCGGGCAGTCGGGCGGCGCGGCCGGCCGTTCGCTACTCGTGTCAGAACTGCCAGAACCACGGCATCCAGACGGCCAAGAAGGTGAGTCGAACAACCGCGAAAGAAGCCACCCGCTCGTTGCAGAACCACCAGAAAGTGTGCCCGTTCCGCGACTGCCGCTGCGCCGCCTGCGTTTTGGCCGCCGCCCGCTGCGACGTCGAGCAGAAGGTGCGGCGGCGGTGTCTGACGAAGCCGAAGGGCGGCGAGTCGCCCGACCGCCTCCCGACGCCCCCCCGCCCATGATCCTCTGCCGTCTCCTGCCGAGTCGCCCGTCAAGCCGGTCGAGCCGCCCGCCGCCTTCCGCACGTTCCGCCTCGTGCAGAACCCGCCCCGGCCGGCCGTGGAGCAGCCGGCGGACTTCCTGCCGTTCGGCCTGCCGATCGCCCTCCTCTACGTGCCCGTCCCCTTCTGTCCGCCGCCCTTCTCGTGAATAAACGCGTTTATTCCTCACGTCACTCGCTGCCGGCCGCCGGAGATCCGCGATAAGCCGCGAACGCGCCCTCAATTCGGGTGTTTGGCGCGCGCGAAGCCCAGCTGCAGGCCGCCGACGTCGTAGAGGCCGCAGTAGGCGCGGGCGAACGGCGCGCCCACCACCCACTGGGCGGCCGACTGGACGGTCGAGAGGTCGAACAGCGCCAGGCCGCACATCCCGTCCTCCATCCCGTACTGCAAAAAAGAACTGCTTGAATCATCCCCTCATCTGCCCGCTCACGTCCAGGATCCACTCGGGGCCCTCGACGAAGAGCTCCGTGTCGGCGATCGTGAGCAGCAGCTTGGGGACGTCGGGCGCCGCCGCGCACTCCACGGTGTAGAGCTGGAAGGTGGAGTCGAACTGGGCGCTCAGCTTCTTGACCACGAACGCGAACGCGCCCGCCGGCACGCCCACGAACGAGACGCCCGTCTGCAGGAGGGCGTCGGCGGCCTCGTCCTGCTTCGAACGCGTCGAACTCGAACCTGCAGGCGGGCGGGTGGGCGGCGGGCCGGCGGGACTCACTTTTGGAGCTCGAAGCGCCACGAGTCGGCGGCCGTCAGCGGCGTCCACGTGACCTCCGGCGTCGCAGTTCGCGTCGTCCGTGCCGCCGAACGTGATCGCGCCGCCCGCCTCGCCCTGCACGGGATCGAAGTGGCTGCAAACAAGTGAGGAGTGAGTGGGTGGGAGGACGCACCGGTCCAGCCAGATGGTGAACAGCGGCTGGTCGAAGTGGGCGAGCAGGTTGCGCACGGGGGCGGTGGCGTTCGAGGCGGAGCCCAGCCCGAGGCCCAGCCAGCCGTCGATCGGCTCGTAGCCGAGGGCCGCCGGGATGGAGGTGGCCGCGCCGAACGTCTGGTTGTCCGCCGAGAAGTCGCCCAGCTGCAAGCGGGAGAACGGAAGTGAGTGGGAGGAGGCGGGCGCCCACCGAGAGCCGGTCGACCGCCCACTCGCCCGTGCAGGACTCGCCGTTGCCGAACGCGAGCTCGAACGGCCGCCCGTCCTCCTCGAAGGTGCTCGACTGGCTGCGGTCGTAGGCGTGCTTCGAGTAGCCCGACTCGGGGAAGCCGCGGCACTGGTCCTCCGTGCAGCCGGCGTCCACCACCCACAGGTCGGCCGAGCTCGAGTCCAACACCAGCTGGAAGTCCTGGGCGGGCGTCCCCAACGAGACGGCCGCCACGTACAGGAGGTCGTCGTAGTCGAGCAGGGGCTGCGAACTGCCGGCCGCCGGGCGGATTCGATTAGCGGGCACGTGGACTCGCCGCAACGGCAGGAGGACGGCGGCCGTCGAGCTCCCAATTAGGAGGAGGCCGAGCAGAACGCGGAACATGACCGCCGAGGGCGAGCGGGCGCTTTGGGCCGCCGGCCGGGCGAGCGGCGGCCATCGGGCGGCGGTGATAAGAGCGGGCGATGCCGGCGGCCGGCCGCCAGTTGCGAGTTTGTGTTCCCCCGGGGGCGGGCACTCGCTCCGATGGTGTTTGATGCGGCCGCACGCACGCACGCTCGCTTTGTTTGTGCACTCGTGCTCGACGGGATGTTGCGGCGAACGGGCGACCGCTCGCTTTTATTCGCCGCCGCTTTGACATCACCCGCCGCATTCCCGTGCAGATGGAGGCCCGACTGCTCGTCGCTGGAGGCGCGCGCCGTGTGCCGCGTGTGCGGCGGCGCGGCCCAGCGGACTCACTACTCGGCCGTCTGCTGCAACGCGTGCGCCCAGTTCTTCCGCCGCGCCGTCCTCCAACGCCGCTCGTACTTCTGCACGCGGCAGAACTGCGACATCGCCGAAGGTGCCCACTTTCTGCTCTGTCCTCTAATCTCAACCTTCATTTGGCAGCGGACGGGACGCGCCGCCTGTGCAAGAGCTGCCGCTTCACCAAGTGCGTGCAGGCGGGCATGGTGCTGGACGCGCTGTGGAAGCGGAAGCTGCTCGCCGACGAGGACCAGTTCCGCGACTCCGCCCTGCTCCACCGCCTTCTCTGCGCCCGACAGGCCACCTTCCTCAACAAGATCAGCATCATGGGCAAGCTGGCCGCCAAGTACAATGCAAGTGCCCACATTTAATGATGACCTTCTTCTGTGTAGAAAAGGGTGGAGCTGGGCGCGTGCAAGCCCGACCTGGACCAGTCGGAGCTGTCGAAGGAGAGCGAGTTCGAGGTCCTGCTGCTGTTCATGAAGCAGAGCGCGTTCGAGGACGCGGGCCTCGAGCCGCTGGACGTGGTGCGCGTGGCCGGCCGCGTGTACTACCGCTGGCTGTTCCTCTCGGCGGTGGGCGTCTCGTTGCGCAACGCCGGTCATCAGGAGGCCGTCTGCTACTTCAGCGACCGCGGCTACCTGCCGATCACGTACGCCGACTGCTGCGACTTTCTCGCGCGCCACCGCCTCCAGAACGTGCCCGTGGCGGCGGGCTTCGGCTTCGAGATGCTGCGCAACGGGCTGCAGGTGGCCCGTCGCTTCCACGCCGCCCGCCTCGACCGCGTCGAGTTCGCCGCCTTGACGCTTCTGATGATCCTCAAGGACGGTCCGTCTCCCTCTCTTCTTCCTTGCTCACCCACTCGTTTCAGCGAAAGAAATGCGGCCCCAGTGCGCGCAGATCGACCGGCAGATCTCGCGGCTCTTCTGCGAGCTCTCCGACCACCACCGCGCCAACTTCAGCGACGTCGCCCTCCGCATGGGCAACTTCGTCCTGCTCCTCAACGACATCAACGTGAGTGAGCGGCGAGTGTCCACTGATCCCTTGTGCAGGAGATGAAACCCCAACTGCACGAGTTCGCCTCCATCCTCGCCCTCTCCGGCTACGACGTCATTTTGCCTCGTCTGCTCAAGCGTTACGGTCTCCAGTGATCGGTCGATTGCCCGTTGTAAAGCATAAACTATTTCTGTTCTGCGCATTGAGTGAACTATTCGAGTGTTCTTGTAGTTTATGTTTCGAACTGATCACAAACAGCAACCGTCTCGAATGATCAAAAAGAACGCGCAGAGCACAAGAGGGACAAAATAGAACGGCCGGTCGGCTGGCGTCTAGCTTGTGGCGACTTCCCGACTGCACACCTCGTCTCGGCGTCTCTAAGCAGAGAAAGCAATTAGTTCATGATATCATCGACTGTTTACTCTCGCAGTTGAACGTGTATCAACGTAGGAGCGACGAACCCATTTCCGCTGCGAATCGGGGGCTAATTCGGGTTGATCGTAGGCGCCGACGTCGCCCCGCCCGAACACCCTGAGCTCCAGCGTTCCGTTCTTCGTGAAAGTAAACGTTGCCCTCGCCAATTCGGTCAATCTGAAAACACAAGAAGCAAGTGATGTCACTGTGCGCACCGCTCGCCCCGTTCGTCGTCCAGTTGTTGGTGTTTATGCGAATGGTTTGTGCTTCTCGCTCGTCGTAGAATCGGCGTCTAACGAGCGGGTAGTTCGGATTTAAATTCAGTGACCAGGTTGTTCCGAGGTCGGCAAAATCAACACACGTGGCTCCGTTCCCGAATGTAAAGAACCGCGACTAAAATCAAGTGAAGGCTGAAGATGTACAAAACATACGAAAAACGATTGATGCCAACGGTTGGATGCGCATTACGTTAAGTCCTGAAAAATATTTAGTTGAACAAAGGATGTTTGCGCGACACAAATTAGAAAAAAGCAGTGCGAGCTCAAGCGAAAAAATAACAAGAAACTTTCCAACGCGGTTCAAAAAGCAACGTATAAAGTGGGCACTCGCGTGCATTCCGAAACGTCAGCTGCCAGCGGCGGCTGATTGACTCAAAGGATTTTTCACGTAAGGAGAATCTTCCACGTGAAGGATTGCTCACTGCCCGCGACTTTTTCTGACGGCCAAACTGAATAACAGAGTTGAAGGATAAAGTGCGCACGCGCGTCAACCGTGCATCCTCAGAACGGGGCCGCTCTCCATCTGACCAACCAATCAACAACTCCTGCGGCCGTGCCGAAACGGCCCTCAATGAGTGAACCACTCGTCAGTTCGTATTCCACTACCTTTGCGAGTAGAAGCGTTCGTTTGTGATGAAAGCGTTTAAACGATTGAATTCTAAAGAGGAAGTCGGCAGTTAGTGAAAGATCGTCCATTCACTGTTGGAAAATGTGTGAGCAAGTAACAAAAGCGAGTGGGGGGTGTGCAGTGCATTTGCCGAATCCGCTGGTTGTTCTCGACTGCTTCCTCCAACGACCGAAAGAATCGCCGCTCGATCCGATCAGCATCTCGGAACGAATCCGCCCGCAGCCACGTCATCGGCGGGTCCCGGCGCGAAAGATCCGCGGCGAGTTCGCGAGGCGACCGGCCGCCCGCCGTCATTTCGGTTACTTGTCGGGCCGGGCGGGCGGGCGGCGCTCTTTTCTCCTCTCCTCCCTCCGCTCGCTCTCCTCTCTTCCCTTCGTTCACCCACCGCCCAATCATTCTGCTGCTTTCAGCCTCCGATCGAACGACCGAATCCGCGATGCTGCTGGCCGATTGCGACTTCCGGACGGGCGTCTTCCGCTGGCGCGTGGACGCGTTCGGCGCCCTCTCGACGGCGGCGCTGCAGGGCGACTCGTGGGCGTCGGACGTGTTCGGCGTGGCGGGCGGCCGCTTCTCGCTGGTCGTCTTCCCGCGGGGCCTGCGCCCGTCCGGCTGCCTCTCGCTGAACGTGTTCGCGGTGGACCTGGGCGGACGCGAGGCGGTCGAGCTGGAGTCCGAGTTCTGGCTGGAGAACGGCGAGGGCGCAGCCGTGGGCAAGAAAGGTGAGTCGCCCGTCCTCTCCTCCGCTCATCCCTCCGCTTTCAGCCGTGCATGCTCGTGTTCAAGCAGGTGGGCGACCGCGGCTGGCCCGACTTCATCAAGACGGACGCCGTGCGGGGCTTCGCGGGCGACGGGCCGCTCTTCGTGTGCTGCCGCCTGCGCCCGCGCGCCGCCGACGGGCCGCAGGACGCGGAGGAGGCGCCCGTGCTCGCGGTGGACGTCGAGCGGCCGGCCACGCTCTTCCGCCAGGCGATCCCCGACTTCGCCGAGCGCGCCGCCGCCACTCCCGGCGAGGTCGTCGAGCTGAAGCTGGACGAGTTCGCGCTGGCCGACGCGCCGGACGTCCGCTTCGCGCTCTCGTTCTTCCCGCACGGCCGCTCGCTTGGCGGCGACACGGCGGCCGTCTACCTCAACCTGCGCGCCGCGCCCGCCGGCCGGCCGATCGCCACGAAGTTCGCCGTGTGGGCGGAGAACGAGGGCGGCCAGCGGCTGCAGATCATGGGCGAGTTCGCCTTCCCTGCTGTCCTCCCTCCTACTCACTCCTCTTCTTTCAGAGTGCGCCTTCTTGTTCGGCGAGGTGGGCAAGGGCTGGGGCTGGGCGTTCGCGAAGCTCGAGGATCTCCGCCGTCTGGCCGCCGCCTCGCCGCTCGTCCTCCACTGCGCCGTCCGCCCGCTGGCCGAGAAGACGGGCGGCCCTCCCGCGCCGCCGGCCGTCGATGCGGGCGACTCGCTCGCCGAGAAGCTGTGGACGATGCGGGTGGACGGCGTGGCCAACGACCTGCAAGTGATCGTGGGCAAGGAGACCTTCGGAGTGCGTCCTCCTTCCCGTTCTCTTCACTCATCCGCCTGCTTTCAGGTCTCGCAGGCCGTCCTCATCGCCGGCTCCTCGTGGTTCGCGGAGCAGCTGGCGGGCGATCGGAAGACGGAGCTCGAGATCGGCGACGAGCAGCGCGTGGACGGGCCGACGGTCGGCCGCCTCATCGAGTGGATGTACCGCGGCCGGCTGGACGACTTCGACCGCCAGGCGGAGGTCCTCTTCCCCGCCGCCATCCGCTTCGGCGTCCACTCGCTGAAGGTTCGGTCCTGTCCTCCCCCTCCGCTCAATCCTCTCCCACTTGCAGGCCGCGTGTCTGGGCGCCTTCAAGCGCACCTTCTCGTCCGCCCAACGCCGCCGCTCGCCTCATCTTCTCGGTGGAGCACGAGGTGCCCGAGCTGACCGCCTTCGCCCTCCACTTCCTGCGCGCCAGTGCGGAGAACTTCCGCACGGTCATGAGCTCGCCGGCCATGGAGGACCTCCTGCGCACCGACGTCGACCTGATGCGTCGCGTGTACGCCGCACTCAAGGAATGAACCTTCGTTTGCATTCTGTCGTGGTGATTGTTGGGGTTGAAATAAAGAAGGTTGAATGGACGAGTTTATCGATCGATGAGATGTGAGGTCATGAAAGAAGAGGGGCTGTACACATAGAGGGACAAGAGACGAATCAATCCGCTTGATTATCGATGCGGCAGATAGGATCTGGAGGCGGAAGACGGCGATTCCAAAGCTGAAAGCGGCAAGTGGGAGGACTGACGGGGATCGCACTCACTGGAGAAGGCAGAGCGGTCGTGTTTCCACCGCAACGGAGTCTTCGTGGAAATACGAGCCGTAGGAAGAATGGGAGCCTGAACCCCGTCCGCTCATTCCCTCCTTTTGCCGCTCGGACTCACGGATCGTCGAGCTGTCCGAAGGCGGGACGGCGGGTGGTAACACGCGGGCCTGCAGCCAGCTGACGAACACGAACATCTGCGAGCAGCCCATGACCACGAGACCGATCAGGAGGAGGCCGATCGCCAACGAACGGCGCATGCACAGTTGATTCTTGAGGCACGTGCCTTCGGCCTTGCTCTTCGCATCTGAATCGAACAAAGAAATCGCTGGACTGCTTGCTCCCCACTGACCGCAATCCGCCGTCTCGTCCGCGTTCTCCGACGCGTGGCCCGAAAGCAGCCGCCCGATCGGCGACTTCTCCTGTTCGGGATGCGCGGCGTTCTCCGGCTCGTCCAAAATGGTGAACGAGCCCTGGGCGGTCGACTGTTGGATCATCGCGCCTTGTGCCAACTGAAGAGATCGTACTGGACATGTCCACTTTGTTCTGTCCACCTTCTTCTGCACGGAGCCGTCCGCCTTCAGTTGGTCGTACTGCTCGACGAGTTCGGACAACTCCTGGAGTGTTTGCCGCCTTCTTCGTCCGAACGACGAATTGGAAGAATTCGGGCTCTCGTTCGTCTCGCAGTTCACCTACAAGCGCCCTCGTGAAGAACAAGAGAGAGCGGGAATCTCACCGGTTCGCATCGCTCCACGCAGATGTTGATCGAGCAGCGGATGCGAACTCGCCGCGAGCCGTCGAAGCGAAAGACTTTCATCGTCGTGCTGAAGCCTTCCGGGATCTCGTGGACGGGCCCGCGGATCAGTCGGTCGCGGACTTTCGGCTCGGGGCATCTAAACGAGGATGCAATCGAGTGACCGCTTGCTAGCGGAGTCAAAAAAGGCAAGCAGGGGATAATTGCCCGTTCCGTTGCGCAACGCCCAACCGACTCACCCGCCCACGATCAACGGCAGCGGTGCGGGTTCGGGCGGCGCGCCGTCCATCCGCTCGGCGATGCAATCCTCCACGAGGAAGCCGAGCAGCTCGTCGTCCGGACCGCGACGCGCCCGCTCGTCGATCGTCCACCGCAACTCCAACTCCTCGCCCAACGAGACGGTGGTCACGGGCACGCCCTCGCGCAGGATCGCCATCCGCACGCGTTCAGAGAGCGGCGAGGCCGCCGGCTGGACGTCGTAGCCGACTTTCGGGCTGTCCTTCCATCGATTCCGGCTTCCTGCAAGCAACGAGTGATCGACTGCAAACAATGGCCACTCACTTGGCGTCTTGTTGTGTCAGTTCGGAGTGACGTTCGAATAGTCGCACGTGACGTTGAAGATGCGGTCGGTGCCCGTCATCAACGACGGGATCCCCATTTCGTTCTTCTGCAGGACCACAATGAAGGACCACAGAGGCGGGCGCCAACTCGACGCCCGGACAGGCGGGATTGTTGTCCGCCGACGAGGGAAGGGGATCTCCAGCCGGGCCGTCGTCGAGTTCTCGAACACCCGCCGGCACGTGGCCGAGTGGTCCTTCACGAAGATCGCACCCGAAGCGGCCGCATCGAAGCGCGCGGACACGAGAATCCCGTCCAGTCGGCACTCCGTGTCCAGGGCTGAACACAACGCATGAAAGAAGAGGCTTCTTTCTGCACCTCACGACTCTCCCGCTTCTTCTCGTCGCTCATGAGGGCCGCTTTCTCCGGCTTGAACATCGGCTTCAGCTTCGTCGCCTGCTGCTCCTCGTCGTGTTGGGGCGCGATCTCCGGCTGTTTGAGGCGGCCGGGTCTCGTACTCACACACACTAAACAAACAAGAAGTCAGCGATTGATGAGAGGGAAACGCCCACTTGTCGAAGTAGTCCACTTTCTTCGCCGAGTGGAACAAATCGGGGTCCGAGAACTGCGACTTCTTGTTCAGAATGCACTCGTCCTGAAGCAGAATGCTAACACTCCATCAAGGATCACCCCTGCTCACCCGATCCTTGAAGAACATGGCCGAATTGCACTCCTCGGCCATCATCAGGCACTGCTGCAGGCAGAAGCTGAGCGACGGCGTGGTGATCACTTTGTCCCGCGCGTCCAGAATTCGGTTGGGGATCAAATCGAAGCTCGTCTCTTTGCACTTGACGGCGCCTGAACGACGGTTGGTTGAGGCAATGGACGAAAGCCCACCTTCGATGCAGAACTTCTCGTAGTATTGGCCGGCGGAAATCGAACTCAGCTCGCTGCTGATGCCCGTGCCGGCCGCCTTCTTCGTGCCGTTGGCGGGGATCATGCCCGTCTCGGCGGACAGGCGGCACTCCTTCTTGCCCGAAGAGTAGACGTACGCCTTGCACGGGAACACCTCGCTGCCCACTTTGTTGCCCTGCGAGTGGATGATTGGAAAGAAAAGAAGCGGTAGTCACCCACCATGCACGCCTGTTTGCACTCGTCGGCCGTCAGCCCGCCCATAATCACGTCCTTTTCCGCGTTGATCTCGTAGTCCTCCATGCCGGACCCAGTGGACGTTGAAGTTCGAAGGGGCAGTCGACTGCAAGAGGAGTGAGTGAGAGGGCGAGAGTGGACGAACCGTCGAAGCAGTTGTTCTCGAAGTAGTCGACCAGCTGGAATTTGGTGTCCGCCGAGAACAAGTGCGGACTCGTCTTCCGCTGCTCTCGGTTCAGAACGCACTGCCCGAGCTCGTAGTAGAACATAACCGAGCGGCAGTCCAAGTGCATTCGTTCGCGACTCTCCAGGCACTCCCGCAGACACGCGGCCAGGTTCTCCACCGTCAACACCTGAACGAAGAAAGAAGATGTAAAGAGCGGAAGAGAACGACGGACCTCCATCGCGTGCCCGGCAAGGACGCGCTGCGGGAAGCGCTCGAAGCTGTACGGGGCGGCGCACAGATTTGTGGCTGAAATCCCTCATTCCTTACTCGAAGTCCGTCCACTCACTCGGCACACAAATCTGCTGGAAGAAGGCGATCCCCGGCTGGTTGGCGGGCACGAGGACCGCCCGGCCGAGCGGTTGGGCGTTCGTCAGCTTCAACGCGCAACTTTGCCGGGCGGCGTTGTACTCGAACGAGCGGCAGCCCTGAACACACGGGTGAAAGGAAGAACGCAAGAACGACCACCTTCTCGCTCTCCGTGCACTTTCTGGGCGCACTGGTTGAGCGTGAGGTCGGTGAGCGTCTGGACGGGCATCTCGTTGATGAGAACGCTTTCGGTTCGCAGGTACGTCGTCCGATTCGTGTCCGTGCACTGCGTGGACGAGAGGCTCATGTTGGGCTGCAAAAGGTGGTTGAGAAAAAAGAGAGACTCGTTCACCTACCATCGACCAATAGAAACAATGCAAAGCAGCAGAAGAAGGCGGAAGAAAGCGGGCATCTTCGAGTCGAATCGACCGCCCGACGAGCGGCGTGATGCAAACGACGGCGGGATCCCTGCGTTTAGCCACGCCGCTTCATTCCTCGCGCTCGTCGAGGAGCTTCAAGAACGCGCGCCTCCCGTTCGCCGGTCGGATAATTGGAGCTTCCACTTACTTCCCGCCCGCCCGAGTGCTCGCAGTCCGCGAATTTGCTGCCGTCCGGACGGTCCGGCGGCTGGGGATCACGAGCAACGGGCGGATTTCTTCGCAACAGGTTCGCCGCCGCTCCAGAAACCGCCGACTGTCTCCGGTTACGCGCCCTCCACTCCACTCCTCCTTTCTTTTCGAAACCTCGTTCATTTGCGGCGAGTTCGGAACTTTCGATTTCGGCGTCGATGCAATTATGCCGCCGGTTATTCTCGCGCCCTCCCCTTGCCGTCCGCAATTGGCGGTCAATCGGGCATGAAAGGAGGCGGGCGGGGCGTGTTCGCGTCATTAGCCGACTGGAAGGTCAATTTCCAGTGCGAAGGAGTCGATTGAACGGTTTATTTTCGAACAATTGGGCGGTTACTCGATTGGAACAACAAAATAACGACTGGAAGACGAAAATACGTGAGATTGGGGGCGGAAATGAAAGACGGAAGAACGAGAGCGTTCTCCTTGATTTGTGCACAAGTGAGTGGTCAAAAGAAGAAAGACGAACGAGGACGAGAACATTCCGTGGGTGATCGGGTTGGCGGAAGGGCCACCGGTTTGTCCACAAATCACACCGACGACATGGGCTTCCCTCGCCTTCACGATCACGAACAAGCCTTCTTTTCGTTCACGAACACAACCACCGATGCAGCGAATGAACTCGTTTGTTTATGAAACAAATTCTCTCCGATGACACGAATCTCAACACAACCATCGAGAGAAAGAAGTGGAACACACGAACACAACCAACGGAAGAAAATGCACTCATTTAGAAGAGAGGGGCCGTGAAAGACGAGAGCGCCCTCCGATCCACGCCGGAGGGCCGAAAGACTGCGGAAATCACAAGAATTGCGTTTGGCTACAAGAGAGAAAAGGTGGCGAGAAGGAAGTAAGTACATTGCGGGGAGATTATTTGCACTTGAGAACAGAATAAATAAATAGACCAATGGGTGGGGCAGACCGTTCAATCACACACGAAGGAGTATTTACAACCAGGAGAGTAAGTAGTTGGCAATTGCACGAACAATTGGCGGCTCGAAGACTGATCGGAGGAGAGAAAGAGAAAGGAAAGAATGAACGATCCTTTTCACTGCCCTCCGATGAACATCGGCGGGTGCGGGTGGCGGGAGAGGTCGTTCAACGCGGCGGCCAAAGAGGCGGCCAGCGAGGGGGTGGTGGGCGGAAGAGCCGGCAGGTGAGGCGGGCGGCAGAAGTCCGCCGCCGTTCTGCAGCTGGGCGAGGAGGTCGAACGAAACGGAGGGCGGCGGGGCGGAGGTGGGCGGCAAGAATTGGGCCAAAGTGGTGGGCGGAGGCGCCTCCACAGGGCGGCAGGGGCATTTGGAGCAGCTGCTGCAGCTTCTGGATGTTCTGCAGGAGTTGTTGCTCGGCCAGCAGTTGGCCCAACGCGTCCTTGTAGTCGTTGTTGTTGCCGAGCGGGAGGCCGCCCAGGAGGCCGCCGTTCGTGAAGAGCAGGTCGGTCGGCTGCGGGAGCGGGGCGGGCGGGGCGTGCATCGAAACCGGCGGATGGCCGAGGGCGCCCAGCTGCCCGATTTTGTTCGCCAAGTCGGCCGGCCCGTAGAGCGACGAGTTCAGGCATTGGAGGCGATTCAGGTGGGCCGCCTGCTCCAAGCCGTGCGGGAAGCCGAGCGGGTTGTTCGCAAACGCGGTGGAGGCGGGCGGGCTCAAGAGCGAGTCGGTGGGGAAGAAGACGTCCGACGAGAACGACTGCCGCTGCGAGTTGGAGGCCGAAGAGAAGAGCGAACGCGGCGTCTCCACGACGTTGCCCAGGTGGAGGGGTTGCGGGCGGACGGGCGGCGCGTCTGCAAGAACGGGAGTGATCGAATGAACGAGTGGAAGGGAGGAACGCACTCAAGAAGTAGCCCGGCTCCTTTGTCCTCGTCGGCCGCCATCACGTCGATGTGGCCACCGTACTCGCCGTCGTCCAGGCTGGGCGACGAATCGGACCGGTCGTCCCGACGGTCATCACCGAGCCCCGACGGCGCAGCAGGAACTCTTTGCATTGCTCCAGGTGGATGTTGAGGCCCACTTTCTGCGCGTAGCACTTGCCGCACCCCTCGCACTTGTGTCTGAAAGAAGTGGGTGGTTTAATCGAGCACAGAGCACTGAAGGAACTCACGGCTTCTCTCCGATGCGGGCCCGCTGGGGAGCGACTTGGGCGACGAGGTGGGGCGGGCGTTCTGGCCGGACTGCCGCCCATCTCGCCGTTCGAGTCGAGCGGCGTGCGCGGGCCGCTGGCCGTTTGCTGGAGGTTGTGGGTGGCCTCGTGCGACGTCAATTGGGACTTCTGCAAAGGGGGCTTTTGAATCCTTGTTATTCTTTCGAGCAACGAACCTGGATGAACGAGCGGCCACACGTCGCGCAAGTGTAAGGGCGCTCGCCCGCGAAGACACCCGCATTAACGGAAAGGAAGAAGAAGAAGGAACTTACTGTGCGTCCGCTGGCTCTGGAGGTTGCCCTGCGAAGCAAATGCCTTGTCGCAGTGCCGGCAAGCGAAAAGGGCGTTTCTCCCGCTAATCCGAACGTCATTAATTAAAGAACGAGATGGAGAGAACTTACTGTGTGTGCGGACGTGCACTTGAAGGCTGCCGGCGTACGAGAAGGACTTCTCGCAGAAGCGGCAGACGTGCCGCCTTTCGTTCTGCTGGTGCACTTGCCGCACGTGCAGCTTCAGGTAGTTCTTCAGCGTGAAGGTCTTCGGGCAGGCGGGGCACTGGAAGATCTTGTCGCCGTGCGTCTTCTTGTGCGTGTAGAGGGCGGACGGCGAGCTCAGAAGCTTCCCGCACGTGGGGCACTTGTAGTTGCGAATCCCCAAGTGGGCGGACTTCTCGTGCACCGTCTTCGTCCCGTATTGCGCGAAGGTCTTCGGGCAGTACTTGCACTATAAAGGAAAAAAACGTTAATTGCTTGAAGTGTTTGAGACTCCCACCGACCTGATACGGACGCTCCCCCGTATGCGTTCGCTCTATAACGACCTTCAGTCATCAATCGTTCGTGCAAGTGGGCTTACCGTGCACCTGGAGCGTCGCCTTCTGCGCGAAGTGCTTGTCGCAAAAGCGGCAGGCGAATCTGGAAACAAAGAAGTCAGTTGGACTGCTGTCCATCAATCGCCTACGGTTTCTCCCCAGTGTGGCAACGGCGATGAGATTCGAGGATGGAGAGGTAGGGGAAACGCCTGAAGGTGCGCAGTGAGTGGAGCTCACACACGAAGGACGAACCTTGCCGCACACTTGACAAATGTGCCGCTTCTCCACTTGCGACGTCTTGCGGCTTTGACTCGTCGAGTTGCTTCCATTGGACTGGAGCGGGCGGTGGTCGGCGGCCGAGGCGACGCTGCTGCCGCTCGTGGAGGTGGGCGAGTGGCCGGCCGAAACGAGGCAGCCGTCCACGAGGCCCGCCGGCTTCAGGAACTCGGAGGTGGCCGACGAGGACATCGAAGAGGCGCACGGGGAGCCGGGCGAGAGCTGGATGCGAGGCGGCGGCGTGGACGACTCGTCGCGCGTCTTGCTGCTGCGGGCGGAGGACTCGGTGGGCGCGAGGGAGGCGGCCGAAGAGTCGACGGCCTCCGGCGAGTTCATCAACGTCGACTGGCCGGACGGCTCGTGGGTGGCGCCCTCGCACACCTCCTCGCCGGTCGGCCGTTGCGGGGGCGACGCGCCGACCGAAAGCTCTGAATCGTCGACCATTGGAATCGCGGGGCACCGGGCGGTCGACGTCGAACACGCGGGAATGCGGAGATCGGCACTTGGAGCTGAAAGCACAAGGATTGTTGTAATGAAACATGTGAACGAAGAGACACGTCTGGACGCACGAAGAAGTGGGCCGCGAACCCGCAAATCGGCCGCGATCTCATGAATTCCGCCCGGAGGACGTGAATCGCGCGCTCCCGGCGGTCATTTCGCTGCGGCCGCTCGGCGATCGGCGGCGGCGACGGAACCCGCCCGCTTCTTCCGCCCGCCCGCCCTCCCGCCTTTCACCCCTTTTTGTTTGTTCATCTTCTCGTCGCGCGCGACGTCGAAACGGTGCGTGTTTGGAGCCGCTCGCCCGATCGCCCGCCTTCTTCTTGAAACACCAACGGTCAAACAAAAACGGGGCGTGAAAAAAGCGGCCGCTCGACTGGAGGCGATTGCGGGAGAAACGCGGCCCCGCGGGGTCAATCGAGCGATCGGCGGTCGATCCGAAGAGGAGCAGACAGGCGGCTGTTTGGTCGAGTGAACGAATCGAAATCCCAAGAAGAGTCAACAGTGCCGTTGCGCAACGACAATCAAGCAGCAAACAGACAAACAAGTGGGCGAGCAGAAGAGCGACCACTCGCTTCGAACTTCCGCTCGCTCGCTCGCTCGTGTTTGTGTTCCGCGTGTCGAAGTGGGCGGAAGGCAGGAGAGCCTTTTGTTCGGTGATTGTCTCCAACCAAAAGGAGGACAGTCGAGCACGCGCGAGCTCGCTGCTTGATGTCCGGCACACAAACACCGTCGAGGATCTCCCCACATCTTACGGTAGACAAGCGGATGGAAGAAACAACTCCTTCGAATCCGAGACGCAAAAGAAGTCGAAGGCGGAGGAGGCGGCCGGGGCCGACCAGTGCTTGGCGTGGTCGTTGCTGCAGGTGCTTCAGCGCTTTCGGTTTTTGTCGCTGTTCATCCCGCCCCTCCTTCTCGCCTTCTCGGCCGTGCCATGCAACATCCGAGGGGCGGGGCCTCGCTGTGGACATTCCCGCACTCTTCTGTTTCCATCTGGAGGCGGAGTGGACGGCCGCTTTGGTCAACCGGCCGCCGCGGGCACTCGGAGGGGCGGCCGGGCGCGTTTCGTGTCGGCCCGCACCGGGGCACCGTGGCGCGTCCAGCGACGGGCCGCCTGCGGGCTCAAAAAACGAACGCGAGTGGCCGGCCGAAAGGAGCAAAAAGTGGACACCGAAGTCGCCCGCTCGCTCGCCGCCCGCCCGCCGCTCATGCCCCCGCCAGCGGCTTCGGCGGGTCGTCCTGGAAAGCGCCCCAGGCACTCGCCCTTCGCTCCGCACGCGGCCGAGTGACCATCGGCTTGCTTTTTGGTCGCCTGCTTCTCGTGTCAGCCGCCGCCCGCCGCCGCGATACAAGCCGGGAATAAAAAAAGAACCTTTTTTGTTTGAGCGGCCCGAAGAAGGAGGAGCCCGCGGACGCAAAGAAGTCCAGAAAGCACGGGCAGCAGCGGGGGTCCGAATCGAAAACAAGCCGAAAGATGACCGAAGAAGACGACCCGAAGATGTGATCAGTGATCGAGATCGAAGGAACAAAGCAAAGAGGGACTACGAATGAGAGCGACCTTTACAGGTGTTTCCTCATCGTCAGCTGTGGATGGAACGCGAATGTTTCCATGCAAAAAGAGTTCAATAGAATAGAGAGCCAGCTCCTTGTGATAGCAATCAGCTTGACCGCGAGTGAATGAAAAAGGAAAGGACCAGCAAGAAACACGGCTCGAGCAGCCAATTCAAAGGACAAGAAGGCTGGAAATTCCACTCACAACAGCCACCTCGAATGACCGTAACCCGCAGGCAGAAAGCAGAACGAAGAGCTCCGAGCAATCCGACCGGCTCGGGCTCGTGCCAAGTAGGGATTGGCAAGCGGGACGCGTGGATCACGGGGAGAACGGCGGAGGGCGGAGTCGCCCGCCGTTCTTCCGCGATTGTTCGTTTTTGTTTCTTTTCGGACGGCCGCTTGCAGGCGGCGGAGAGGCGGGGGCCCCGGTGCAGGGCGGTACGACGCGGACCACCGCCCGCTTTCTCCCTTCCGCCGCCCGCTCGTCGTTCCGACCGCCGCTTGGAACGGAGCGCCGCCCTTTCGGGGTTCACGTGTTGCTGGAATGAAGGGCGGAGGTCAACGGTTGCAAAAGAAAGCAATCTTTTCGAACTTGTGGACAATCAAACGAGAGGCCAAACGCAAGCTAGTCGTTCTAATGTGAATGCAAGTGATTACCGGCTTCTTCGAAGACTTCTTTCATTACTCGAGACAGACAACCGACTTCATTGATCGTGTGCTCTCTTCTCTACGCGGAATTCCAAAAACGTTCCCGTGCGAGCGAGCGGCGATCGCCCTTTTCGACTTTTTTGCGTGTTTTTGCTCGCGCCGAACGTCCGCGAAAACGAGCGCCACCCGCTCGCTCGCAAAACGTTCGGCGGCGTACGAGCGGGGGGAAAAAGCCGGCTGGCACCGCCAGGCCAACGCCGAGTCCCGCGAACGACGCGCAATCGACGCGCCAAAAACGAAAACAATAAAAAGCGGACAGCACGGCGGTTGGACATTCGAATCACAGGCAGAATCCAAGAACAGTTTCATCATATGTTGCTCCCGTTACGGTAATCATGCTTGCTGCTTCACCCCTTGGTGGTCGTCCTTGAGGGCGCAGAGTGGACTCGCGAGTGAACGGCGGAAGTTCGTGTCTTCCGCACGCCCTTCCCAAAGCGGCGGAAATCGAAGCCAAAGGTCAAACGAAAAGAAAACAAGTCCGAAAGTTTGAAAGTCGTCGCTCGTCACGAACCGAGCGGCCGCGAGAGGCGTCCTCTTCGGATTACGGTACGCGAGGAACCGATTCGAATGCAAAGGTCGCCGGCCGTTGACCTCGGCCGTTGATTTCCGCAGCTCGGTGATGAAACCGGCGGTTCGGCGCGCAGAGGCGGGAGGGCCGCTTGAATCGCCCGTCCCGCTCCTCCGATTCATCGCCCCTCCTGCCGCGATCTCGAGCGAGTGGACGGAGGGGAGGCGGCGGCGGAAGGGCCGCGGGGGTGAAAAATTGCCCAAACTCGCAATTGTCGAGTCGAATCGAACCGCTCGCTCGCCGCGCGACGCCGAACATCTGCCCGCGCCGTTTGGAAAGCGGCCGGCGAACGAAATTCGCAAAAAATTCGGAGCGAGAGAAGACGGATGGCCGGCGGTCAGTCCGAGCGGCCCCGAGGAAGCAGAACGTTGCGGCCCGCCGGCCCCCTCCGAGCGCCCCACCCCCAGCACCAGCGGGCACTTCCGCGGCCGCCGTTCGTTCTCGGCACAGCCCGCCCGCCCTTTCGGCCCGAATGACCACGAGAAGACCGCCCGTTCGCGTGTGCTCGGCCCGTGCCACTCGGCAGGTACAAACGCGCCCAAAATGGACTCCAAATTGGACGAAAACAAGTGGACGCGGTTATTAATCCTACGATTGGCACGAATTGGAGGCGGGCACGATTCCAACCGGCCGATCCCCACGAATCCAATCGAATTCCCCCGAACAAGCCGTCCTCCGGGAGCGGTCAAAAGTCGAAAAGGAAGAAGCGGTCATTACTGTCGTTCTCGCCTCGCGTCCACTACGGTGGGCGGCTTCGTTCTTGTTCGCGATTGCAGCCCGCAAAGAGGATTGCGGCGAGTGAGTGGCTGTGCCAAGAACGAGCGGAATTGGCGGCCGCTAATCGTAAGCGGATCGGCTTCAATTGACGGCCAACGCGTCCGATCGGCTCGTCACTCGGCGGCCGTCTGGCGGTCTTTGGCACGGCGGCGGACGCAAATCGTTTGTGTTCGCGGCGGTGGGCGTTCGCCGTCAATTTTCTTGATGCACCCGCCGGCCCCAATCGGGCGGTACGTTCGGGACGGGCGTCCGGTGCTCCTGCAGGCGATCCGCTTACAACGACGGCCGGCCGCTTTTCGACCCGCCGGCGGTCATCGGCGAACGGAAGGCGGAAGGGCCGCCCGGCGGTCTTTGCTCCCTTTGAGCGGCCGAAGGTTGGCGGTCGTCCAGCGACGCGAGTGGACATTCGCGAGGGGGGCCGCCACTTCCGAGCACCCGGGCCGCCGAGCCGCCCCCGAAAAGGAGGTCAGTTCGGAAGGGAACGTTTCGAAACGAGCGAACGTGAGCCGCGTGTTGAAATGCGGGCGGCTGCAGCCAATTTGACTCCTTTGCATTCGGCCGTTCCGCCTTCCAATCATCGGCCAACGGGGCTTCTCTTTCGACATCGACGACCCTCTACCGAAAACATCGTCCTTTTTGCTCGCAGAGTCCACGTGTTCCGCGTGCGTCACCTCCCGCAAAAGTGCAAGCGGAAAAAACAGCCCGCCGTTAACCCCCCGCTTCATTTTTAATGAACGCCCGTCCTTCTCGGGCAAACCGCCGCCCGGAGGCTGGAGCGCGCTGGCACAGCGAGTGGACACGCCGAACGGCCCCGTGCACGCCGGAACTCGACTCGAATTTCGAGTTCCACGAACTGGCTCCTCCAATGCGATGGAGGCGATGATGTTCCATGGCCAACAACTAATCAGATAATGTGGTCCTGCTTCCTTTGCAACAAGCATCGAATGAGTACGGTAGACGACTGCCCAAAAAGGTCGAACGAAGAAAAGAAGGAGCTCATTAGAGCCGTGGCCAAAAACAAAACCGCAATATTGCGCGAGCAAACAAACACGCAGAAGACGAACGGGAGCAAAAGTGATAAACAAAAGGCGGCCGGCCGCGGGGACGTCAGAAAGCGGGAACGGAGCAAAAACACGCGAATCCGTTCGCTCTGCTCTCCGTGGAGCCCCGTTGAAAGCACCCGCAAATTTCCGTGTGCTCCAGACGAGCGGGCGGTGTTCGGAAGAATCATTCGCAGAAACGAACAACAAAAACAATCAGAAGAACACCGCCGCCTTTGGCTCCTCCAGCGTTTATCGCCGTCTTCTTTCATCGACCTTTGTTGCTCGTTGATTAGACGGGCGTTCCGGGTTTGTTTTCCCGTAAGCCGCTTGATTCCTGGAAGTCGCCGAGGTCGAGGCGGAAGTCGAACCAAACCGAAGAGCCCCTAAATTCTCCTCCGTTCTGACTCACGGGCCGCTCGGCGGTCAATCCGCACCGTTTTGTGCGAAACGCGAACCTTTTCGATCAGTCGGCTTATTCACCCGCCGAGCCGCCGACCGGAGTGGCCGCCCGCCGCCGTCCAGCACGAGCGAACACCTGTGGACGCAAAGTGGAACGAATTCCGGAGCACGTGGAGCCCGGCGAGGTCGCCCGAAAAAAGAGGCTGCAACCCACCTTTCGAACGCCCCCAATCCGAACACTCGCCGCTCGAACTCCAGCGCGCACTGGAGGCGGCCACGCGTGACCGCCGACCTCATTCGCCAGCCGTTCCCGCTTTCTCTGATCCACGCGGATTTCACGAAACGACGAGCAGAAAGCGAAAGCGTTCGAGCGGCCTCGTCATCCTCTCAAAACGGAATGTTCGGAACACCGCGAACTCTTGGGCGCGACAGGTGCATTCTTTTGGGCTATTTCCGTTCCTCTCAACAAGATGGAGCTCAAACTTAGAATTAGTCGCTTCCGATAGCCCGTTCATAGGATCGAGTAAGCTAAAAGTGAGTACTGCTTTCGGCTACGCAATTCCAATCACCACAAGGCAGAGCAGCTGAAGAAGCAGCCTATCACAGCGAATTACCCGGCCAATCAGCTACCAACAAAGTAGCGGTTGTTGAATACGGAAGGAAGTGAAAAACAACTCAAATATCTCTTTGGCAGCTTCTTGCCCGTGTTCACCTTTTGTGCAAACTGCGTCCCTCCCTCAACAATCGCTCGTGTATCTGCCTCCGAGAATAATGAACAACCCTTCAGATAGCGAACAATTCAGGGCGACAAAAGTATCGTAAAGTCATCCTTTTCCACGATCCAATCAGCAGTTGAGGAGTAAGTGGTTGTAAGAAAATTAAAATCGTTTTCTCTTCCCGGCACACGCTGCTCGACCAGTGCGTGCCCTCCCGCTCGAACATCCGACGAGCGGAATTCGAGACGCAGCGAAAAGCGCGCAGTCGGGCGCGGGTCGCGCTCGGCGTTCGAATTTCGAGGCGCCTTTTCCGCTGCGTTCCCGCGGAGGCCGCTCGAATTCGCCGTTCGGATTCCGCTTTTCGGCCTTTTTTTCTGTTCCAATCGATGCGATCGCTGAAGAGGGCGTTCGAATCGAGCGTAGGATTGTTGTCTCTTTCATTCATGTTCGCTGTTCTCATCAAAACTCGCCGAGATGGACGGCCCGGCTTGTTTTTATTCGCGGTTTTTCGCGGCCGGCGGATTCCCCGGCGGTTATTGCGGGTTTCGCGCGATCATTGCGATGATTTAACCGTCGCCCAGCCTTTGTTTGCAGAAAGGCGTGGGCGAAATGCTGCACACGATGGCCGGTCCCTCGTTCGCCGACCAACCGCAGGAACACGAGCCGGCGGGCAACGGTGCGGGTGAGTGTTCGCGTGCAGTCCTTTCCTTCAACCTTCCTTCAGATTACGCCGTGCTCGACCCGAACTACGAGGTGCTCCGCCGCGAGAGCGGTCCCGTCGCCCAAGTGAACGCGATGAACCCCGTCCTCAACAACCTGCTGGACCGCACGAAGGCCGGCTTCATTCGCTTCTCCACGACCAAACTGGTCGACAACCCCGCCCTCAGCAGCTCCTTCGAGCGCTACCTCGCCAAACTGAAGGAGCAGGGCGCGAACACGAGCGGCACCTACGGCTTCATCCAACTGCCCAACGGAGACGGCGGAGAGGTGGGTGGCCTCCAGAATGCACTCATTACTCGCTGCTTTGCGTTCAGGAAGAAGATCTCTGCCGCTACGGAGTGCGGAGCGGCATGAACTACCACGGAGAACTGGGCGACGCGTCCAAAGGTGAGGGAGAAGGCGGAGTGGGCGGTTGATTGTTCGTGTCGATTGCAGGCGTCTACCTCTCGCGCTACTCGGACGTCTGCACGCCCTCCGCCCTGCTGAACGGCCAGAACTTGCGGGTGCTCGTGTGCAGGGTGCTGCTCGGCAAGACGAAGATGGTGGCCCCCGACTGGAAGCACAAAACGACGCTCGCGCCCGATCCCGACTTCCACTCGCACATCTCCGCGCTGCCCGAAGAGGAATCGCGAACCTGCTGGCTTTCCCGCCCGTCCAACGCTACAAACACTCGCTGGTTTGTTCTCGTTGCATCGCTCGTTGTGATTGTTCGACTGCAGATGTACGTGTACGAGTATCTGGAAGACGGGACGACCGCCGACCGGCCCACGATGATCCTGCCGCTCTCGGTGGTCGAGTACCAGTGCAACAAGCCGGGCTCCGACCTCCTGAACGTCGTCCTGCCGCGGGTGCCGACGAGCGTCGTGTGGACGGGCACGCTGTCGCTGCAGAAGCACTCGGTGAAGGGCGTCACGATGCACTCGCATTTCGCCACGAACATCGGCCGGCCGCGCGGAATGTTCGTTCCTTTCCCTTCTTGCCATTCGATTGCTCATCCTCTCGCTTTCCAGGGATCTCCTCACATTCAAGGTGTTCGTCCCGTTCGACACGGTCATCGCCGCGCCGCCGATCTCCCGCCTCGCCCACGGAGGAAATGTGCGGCTCGCTGGTGCTCATGCCGGAGGCCATCATCTCGGACGTGAAGCAGGCGATGTACGTCCAGTACTTCGTGCTCAAGTGCGACGAGAGCGAGCCCTTCGATCAGCTCTGCACGCTCATGCGCCGCTTCGAACTGGTGAGTGCCTCGCCGTCGTTCACCCAATCGATTGGATTGAAGGTGGGCGTCAACCGACTCGCCTCGGGCACTCAGATGTTCCTCGTGCCGAACGGCGGGCTGTCGGCCAAGCTGGGCTTCTTCCTCTACAACACGAGCGTCTTCCACTGCATCGTCGCGTCGCCTCGCTCGGCCCGCAACGCCAACAACCTGCTGCGGCCGGACCCCTACGAGCGGTGAGTGCAACACTCAAGTCCAGTGATCAACGAAGTGTTTAGACGGATTGATGAGACGCCCAAGAGGGACATCGTGGACCTCCGAGCGGCCATGGCCAACCTCTTCAAAGCACAGGAACCCCCCGCGAATAAGAGCCGAATCAGGAGCCGAAAGCCGCGACTCCCGCCACCAACCACTCGCAGCCGCCGCCGCCGCCGCCCGAACAGCCGTCGGTGGAGGCGCCCGCTCCCGAGCCGATGGAAGTGGCGCCCGTCCCAGCCGAAAGCTCCGGAGGCGAGTGCCGTGAAGCCATGGGCCGCAAAGAAGCCGGCTGGAGCACCGGAAGAAGCGAAGAAGAAGCCCGGTGCAGCTGACCGTGCCGCCGCTCGGCAGCAACCCCGCCCGCCCGGCCGCCGTTGGCCGCGCGCCCGGGCCCCAGCAAGCAGCCGGTCACCACGAAGCTCGTCTTCCACCCGCCGCCCGCCGAAGGCCCGCTCCTTCCGGGCGCTCGTTCAAGAAGACACGCGCTACGCGACCACCTCTTCGATCATCGGCCTGCCCCGCCGCGCCATCCAGTCGAGCGCCTCGCAGCCGCCCGAGCGCTCCTTCCAGAAGCCGCGTTTCGCGAATCCCCAGCCGCCCGTGGCGCGAATCGAACCGCCGAAAGTCACGACTTCTTCGCCTCCCGACGCCGCCGCCCCCGCAGATCCCGAAGATCGTCCCGATGCAGGTGGAGACGCCCAAACTCCTGCCGACCGCCAGCGTCCAACGTTTGGAGCAGGAGAGCTTCCAGAAGGCCCGCGATCAGCTGCGCGCCAAACGGCCGGAGGAGAGCGAGCAGCCGCCCCCAAGATCGCAAGGTGAGCGAAAGCTTGCGGTCCAATTGATGTCCATTGTGCTCGTTTCAGACGACCGAGAACCCCGAGATTGCGCGGAACAAAATCAACGCTCTGCTCGAAGGACGGTGAGTTCACGATTTATCTTCTTTTCTCCTGATTTGCTCTCGACTTGCAGGTGGTTCGACGACGTTCCCGAGAAGACGAACGGGGCGGCGGCCGGCGGTCAGCGCAGTCGGACGGCGAGCGCGAACGAGAGCGGCGGCCACGATCGAAGAGGCGACCAACAACGCGGCCGCGCCGCCTCGCGCCCCCGCCCCGATCGTCACCCGTTTCGGCGTCGTGGACCCGATCGTCGTCCGCGGGAACGCGCACAACGACACCGCCCGTCCGTTCGAGTCGCCCGACCGCTCGTCGCCCAACTGGACGCTCAACCGCTCGAATCCGACGGGCGACTCGTCGTTCACGGCCGGCGGATTGGTGCGTTACTTCTTTTGAGTTCGCTCACGTCACGTGTACTCGCTTCGTTTGTTTTGCACCGTTTGTGATTGGTTAACGACTCACCTTTTTTGTAATAAACCCGGTGTTCTTCCTTGTGCACGTTCCCTCTTCTAACTGGACGGTGTTTGTTGGAGGCGTGAGGGGTTCCGTTGACTAAACCGTGTGAGGTGTTTGCTGCACGTAACCACTCCTAACACACGCTCGTCACTCGTCCCGCTTTGCACCCGGCCGGTCGATTGGGAAGGACTCTCGTCGTTGTAGGGAATGCTGAGCTCGAAAGACGAAATTTGGGTCGTGCTCGACCCGGAGCTCTTCCTCTTCGCCCGTCTTGTACGTTCCTGTCTCATAAGCTCGATTGATTTGCGTGTTCAGCCAACCGCCACACCTCGAGCTCCTCTTCGAACTGTTCAACAACCTGAACAGCCGCCTGCGCGCCCGCGTGCTCCGCTTCAAGTGGCACGAGTGCATTCGGCAGGGACTGGAGAAGCAAGCGTGAGTGTTCGCTCGACATTCCCGCGATGATCGGTTGGTTTGCAGGAACGAGGCGCCGGTCGGCTCGTTCCTGAAGACGCGCGCCGCTCAGTTCAATCGGCTGGTGACGGCGGAGAGCGGCCGGCTGATCGACGCGATGCCCCAGCACCTCTGCGACCACCCGCAGCGGTCGGCCAAGAAGTACCTCATTTGCTGCATGAATCTGCAGCGACAACGCCCGAACGCCCGCTTCATCTTCCTGTCCAGTGAGTCGTCCCTGTCTTCCTCTCTTCTGATTGCCCGCGGACTTTCAGCCGTGATCACGCCGCTCGCGGACGCCGGCCCCAACTTCCTCGCGAACAAAATCGAGCTCTACGATCCGGACGAATTCACTCGCGATTTGGAGTCCGTCTGAACGTCCCTCGAATTCGCCCACCTCGCCGCCTTCTGCTTCGACCTACGGGTGCCCGGTGCGGGTGCAAGTCGTCAGCTTTATTCTCCGCGGAGTGCCTCACGCATTACCCTCCTTCCACTCGTCATTTACCGAATTCTAAGCACCGAATGCAATAATCTTCGCTCCCTTCCGGCCTCGTGTTGTCAGCCTTCTCTTCCCAATCGCCTGTTCACTTCTCCTCATTCAATGCCGCTTCTAATCAATGCAATTAATCGAATCTGTTTGTACCCCCGTTCCCTTCCAATCTACTCGTCTATTTAACTCGTCCACAGCGAAAGATTTCCGAAGTCTTCTGTTCGCATAAACGTTTTCTATTCCGGCCGTCGACCGTAAGCGAATTGGACGCGAATTCGGGCGTCTTTCCCGTCATCGCCGACTTTGCGAACGCCTCGGGCATCGCGGCGGCGGTCGCAGTCGAGAAGCTGAGTGGGATTTCGGCAAAAGACATCAGTTTTCGGTCGTCGCGTCCCGCAATCCGCTCCGCTTTGACGTCTTCGTCGAAGGCGGCCGGATTCGCGACCCTCGACCGCTCGATGAAGGGCGATGAGGGTGTTGCCCTCCGTTCACGAACAAATTGACGCGAAGAGGCGGCCGATTGGGCGCCGAAAGCGAGCGGCGGGCGCGAGGTTCGGTTTGTGTGTCCGCGGGCGGCGGGCGGGAAGACGGCGCGGAATCGGGGCTTGTCACAGTCACTCCCATTCTGCCTTCATTTAAATACGGACCCGGGCCGCCTTCTCAAGGGACCGCCGCCGGACGGATTCGCGCGCATTCGCCGTGTTTGTTGGCGGGTTCGGTCGGGATGTCCGCGGGGTCGGCGGGCGGCGCCCGTCCTGACATCCCCGCCCGCCCGCCGCCCTTCCGGCCGCTCGGTTTCGGCGGAAATCCGAACGCTCGATTTTTGGCCGCCTCTCCTCGCTGCATCATCCAATCGAATTCCACCTCCCTGACGTCGGTGAGGCGAGCAGTCGAGTGACGAGTTGATTTCACTTTCGTTTTGATTCGATTTGCCGCACTTCCCCGTCTGCTTGCGCGCGACGGAAAGGAACGCGGAGAACGTTCCAGTGTTCTTTGGCATTCGTTCCTCTCGAATACCCAGAAGCTGTCCTCTGCGTTTTGTTCACTTCTGCTCTCCAAACTTCAAACGAAAGGTCAGCGACCTGGCGAAGACTTCCGATCGTTTGTGGCTACAGAATCCGTTCCCGTTTGTATCCGCTGCCGCCCTTCTGCCGCCTTCTGGCCGCCGGAGGTCGCAGCTCGTAATCGGATGTTTTCTGATGTTTGCGACTCCCACTTGTTGCCCGCAGCGTCGAACACCCTGGAGAGTGCGGCGTGGCGGGATCTCGCGTGGAGCGGCCGGCCGGAAGCGAAATCAAATTCGAAGGGGGCGATTAGGCGGCCGCGTCCCGATTCGATTATTGCCGCCCGAAATGAAGACCGCGCGTTGCGGGGAAGGGCCGACCGGTGGGCATCGCCGCCGCCCGCAGGTGGGAAGCGAGTGGACCGCCGTGTTGGCATTCGGCCCTCCCGTCTCGGCCGTCCGAATTGGAGGTAATTCGGCCCGGGACTCCGTAATGAAGACCGAAATAGCCGCCACTTTCCGCCCGCCCCCCGGCCGCCGGGGAAGCGAAACGTGAGGATCCGCAGTTCGAACTCGAAATGCTTCCGATTCGTTCGAACAAGCCGGAACTTCGGGCTGCTGGAGCGTTCGCTCGCCCGTTCGTTTCTATTCCCCGATGCCGCGAATAGAACGCCGCAACTCGTGTCCTCTGTCTCTTCTTCCTCTCTTGTGTATCACGTTGGTGTGGCCAGACGGGCGTCAGAGTGGAGCCAATTGCCGCAGCGAAGAGATCAAAAGAAGACGTCCGAATTGGCCGCCGTTTGTTCGCCCTCCACTTCACGTGACCCGCCGGCGGCCGGTCGAGAAGCCGCCCGAAATACCCGCCGCCTCGTTCGCCCCGAAATCCGCGGGATCGGTCGCTCATGCATCGCAAACGGGAGCGGTGGCCTTTGTTCGGGCGGGTGGCCCTTCCGCTCCGCGAGCTTCGAATCACGTCCACTCGGAATTGCTGATGATCCCCCAGGCGGTGTCGTCCTTCAGCGGGCGCCGACGGTCGTGTCCTCCACTCGACGCTCGTCGACGGGGATCGGCAGGCGGCTGCGGGAGTCGGCGGACGAAATTTGAGACGATCGGGAGTGTTTTGTGGCCGTCGGCCCTTCTTTCGCTTCTTCCCGGCGGTTGTTTTCGGTCAAGCGGCTTCCTGTGTGGCCGTTCGGAACCGATTGGCCGCCGGATGACGTTCGGGCGAGTGGACGGCCGGCGGCGGGCGGAAGGAAGACGACATTTTCGCCGAATCAACGTCTCCTCCCCGTCCGCAGATGTCATGCCCGCTTCTTCTTCTTCGGCCGGCTAACGAACACGCCGCCCACGTCCCGCTCGTCGATGAGCCCCGCCGCTTCGCTCGACGGCCCGCTTCTGCTTTTTCGGTCTTCTCAAGCGTCTCTCTCGATATAATTTCCGGACCGGGACGGCGGCCTCCTCTAAACTTCGGGCGCGTTCCGCCCGCCCCATTGTTGCGTTGCGGCGAAAAAGTCGACGAGAATCCCGACTTCACGACCGCTTTTCGGCGGCTTTTTCTTCACCGAGCACAAGTTTCTTCATGCGGGAGTGCGCGGCCGTCGCGGGGGCGTTCGGCCTGCTTTGTTCTCATTACTTTTTCATCAGCCATCCATTTATTCCTCTCGGTTTCTTCTTACGGCGCCTTGCGTAACGAGCGGGACGAAGAAGAAAGAAAGAGGGGGGATTTTGAAACAAACGGTTGGTGGCTCCCACTCGCCACTCGCTCATTCGGCCGGCCAACCTCCGCATTCCGCGTCTCGGCTTTCATCTCGTCATTTCGGGCGAATTCGGCCGCCGTCCGCAAGTTTGCTTGCGCGGGCGCGCGTGGCCGGAGAACTTTCTGCCCCCGCTCGCTCGGCCGCTCGTCTTCTTCGTTCGGCGGCCGCTGCTTTCTACTGCGAAGTGAAAACTCATTACGTGAACGCGGCCGACGCACAAACGGAAGCGGGGCGCGGGTCTCTTCGCTCGTTTCATTTCGCCCCTCATCGCGCTCTCGAAACTCGCGCCCGGCCGGCCCGCTTGGCGGCCGTCGGGATCGCTCGGGATCATCCGCCGCCCATTCGCGCGCGGCCGCCACTTGAACTCCCGCCAAACAGTCAGGGCAGACGGGCGGCGTGTTTTGAACGCGGCGGGGAGCGAGAGCTTTCGATTTCGACGTCCGTTCCGCTCGCTTCGGTTCCGCGATCGCTTTGGGCTCCGTTTGGCGTGAAGCGGAGTGCGTGGGCGGCGGCGTTTCGGTCGGAAGTTGTCGACGCTGCCCGCCGCCGCCGTGTGCACTAATTTCGATAATCCGATTGGGCCGGCCGCGATGCGAATCGATGTAAACGGCGGCGAGTAAACGGAGAGGACCGCCGGCCGGGGCGGGCGGGCGGCGGATGAGCGAGTGGGGCGACCGCCGGCGGCGTGTCGCGTTTTTGCGCCCGTCTGACCCTCGGCCGCCGTCCTCGCCGTTTATTCGCCGCGTAATCACCTCCATTTGTTTATTCCGTCTTTGTCAACAACCGGCTTCTTGGTCGAGTGCAGGGCGGGTGTTGATGACAAGCGGCGAGGGCCACGAATTTCGCTCCAATTAGCCGCCGCCGCTCCAATTGCGGCCGGAATTCACCTCCGACCGCCGGCCCCTCGATTCCCCCGAGTGCATAAGCGGGCGGCGGTCGGAATTCATTTGAGGCGAATTGGAGTTGGATTAGGGAAGAGGGACGCTTGATTGGCATCTCGTTTGTCGTCCCTTCCTGTCTTCGTTGGGCGTGTAGTTCGTGCGTGTTTGCGAGGGGATTAATTGGCACACTCCAATGGTGTTTGTTTAGCCTCCCGTCGATCGACATTCCTCCAATCGCCGGCACGAGCATCTTCTGACCTCCCGCGCTCGTCCACGTCTTCCCGCTCGACTCCACTCGTGTCCCGCTCTTCATCGGCGGCTTCGGCCGTTCAACCGACTCCTCCGGCTGCTCGCTTGACCCTCCGCACCTCCTTTGGTCTCGCCATGGGCCACTGCACGTCCAAGGATCAGAAAGATCAAAAGAAGCTGAACAGACGCATCGATGAGCAAATCAAGAAGGACCAGTCGATGTCGTTGCGGGTCATCAAGCTGCTGCTGCTCGGAGGCGGGCGAGTCGGGCAAGTCGACGGTCCTCAAGCAGATGCGGATTCTGCACAAGGACGGCTTCTCGAAGCACGACCTCGAGCTCATCAAGCCGGTCGTCTACTCCAACTGCATCCACTCGATGCTCGCCATCCTGCGCGCCATGTTCCATTTGAACATCGAATACGCCGATCAGGAGCGAGTGGTGAGTCTTCCTTCCGTTGAGTGTCCCGTGGGGGGGGAAATTCCGGGAATTCTCTGTGGTTTCTGATCCCTCGCGTGAGTGGCGGCAGTCATCCGTCTTCGTTGCAGAAGGACAGCCAGCTCGTGTTCGCCAACGTGCACGCGAACCGCGAGGAGCTGACCGAAGAGCTCTCGGCCGCCATGCAGCGGCTATGGGCCGACGAGGGCGTGCGCGAGTGCTACCGGAGGTCCAACGAGTTCCAGATCGACGACTCGGCTTCTTAGTGAGCACCCGAGAGAAATCCTCACATCATTGCTTCTTCTTTCAGTTTCTTGGACAATCTGAACAGACTGAGTGCCGTCGATTACACGCCGACGGAACAAGACCTTCTGCGCACGCGAATAAAAACGACCGGAATCACGGAGATCTTCTTCGATTTGAAAGGCCTCACCTTCCGCGTGATTGACGTCGGCGGGCAGCGGTCCGAACGGAAGAAATGGGTGAGTGGTGGCGAGAAGTGAAGGCAACCTGATTCCTTTCGCTTCAGATCCACTGCTTCGACAACGTGAATGCCATCATCTTCATTTCTTCGCTCTCCGAGTACGACCAAACGTTAAGAGAAGACAACTGCACGGTGAGTGGTCGAAAGAAGCGAGCCGAATGCTCTCGGTCGTTTCAGAACCGGATGCAAGAGTCGCTGAAGCTATTTCGACTCCATCTGCAACTCGCCGTGGTTTGCGGTGAGTGGTGGGCGATTCCGAAGGATCACTCCTCTCGTCGGTTTGCAGGAGATCCACTTCATTTTGTTCCTGAACAAGAAAGGACATCTTTGCGGAGAAGATCCAACGCTCGCCGCTCACCATCTGCTTCAGCGAGTACAAGGGTTCGTTTGTTGCGCGGAGTGCGTGACCCTTCTTTCTCTTTTTGCAGGAATGCAGAACTCGGTCGAGTGCACGAACTACATCCAGTGAGTGACTCGTTTTGTTTCCTCCTTCACGTGCTCCTTTTTCAGATGGAAATTCGAGCAGTTGAATCGCTCGAATCAGCGAGAGATCTACTGCCATCACACGTGCGCTACCGACACAAACAACGTGCAGTTCGTGCTCGACGCATCCACTGACATGATTATCGCTAAGTGAGTGGACGATGCGCGGAAGAATCCAACGGCCCGTCTTGCAGGAATTTGAAGTCGATGGGACTCTGCTGACGGCCGCCGCCGCTCTTTCCGCGCCATTCGGGTACTCGGCTTCGTGGGACGCCTCCTCCCCTCCTTCTACCTATTTATTGTCTGCCTTACTCCTCGAGATCACTTCTTCCGCTTGTTCCCCGATACAAAGGCCCCACTCTCCCGTTGCCAAAGCTTCCTCCCTCGCCGATCTCCGTGTACGTAGAGCAATGGAAGGAGTGACGATTCCTCCTCCTGCGGTCGTTGAAGCGATTTCTCCTCCTAGCCGCCAGTTTGTTCCTCTTTCGTTCAATAAACTCACTCATTTTGACGAGAACGAGTCCACGCGGACGGCGCGAATCGAAACGAAGAGGCGGCGGATGGAACGAGCGAATGAAAACGACCGGCCGACGCGCCGCTTCCTGCCCGCTTCATCCGAAAGCCCTCCGAATTCGCGGCCTTTTCGCCGCAAAAGGGACGTTTGGAGGAAGCAGCGAAAAGAAAGCGGAGGGCGAGGGGCTCACGGCGCGCTTTCTTCCTTCCTTGCCGACGCCCCGTCGCGCGACGTCTCTCCTCCTTTTCGAACGACTCGTCCGTTCGGCCTCCACGTTTCCGCATTTTTTGTGATCTCGCGCCGCCCGTCCTCCACGCGCCTCCCGCCTCAGACGAGTTTTTGTGAGTGAACTCTTGGACGGGGGCTTTTTGCAGCTCGGAGTTTTTCGAGTTGCAAGAATCGTTTTTTGTCGCTTGGAGGTGGGAACGAATCAAAAAACCGTTCGTTTTTCTTCGAATCGGAAGCCCCAGACAAACGAAGACATTTTGCTCGCATTTCCCCATTTCGGTTCGCAGAAAACAGCGCCGACTCACGACCAAACGGCGGGGGCGAATTTCGAAATTTCTCTTTTCGGTCGAACGTTTTCCGGTCGTTTTTCGACTTTTCGTTTCTCACGTGGAGGCCGCCGCTTGATCTCGTGAGTCGTGGGGCGGCGGAGCGTTTGTTTTCGGGGCGTGAACGTGAGTTTTGCTCGCCGAAAAATGAAAAGGGGATGACGACTTCCACTCGTCCCGCCGCTTGTTTGGCGTGAGTGCTCGCCGAACGGCCACCCTTCACGCGCTTCGGGTTTTGCGGCCACGTTTTCGTTTGACGTCGGGGCGTTTGGGACAAACTGCGGGCGCTCGTCCCTCGCCCTTTTTCTTCTTCCTCGTTCTCGTTCGTTCGATCAGACGGCGACGAGAGATCGCATTTCTCCGCTTGCCCGCCCGCCCGCCCGCCCGGCTGTTCGCTCGCGTCTGGCGGCCGCGCGAGCGGATTTCGTTGGAGGCCGCACTTTTCGGAATTTTGCCCCGAATTGCCGCCGAAAACAGCTCGAAAGCGAGAAGAAAGAGCGTTGATCCGCGTGTTGTTTGTTTGTTCTGCTCTCGCGATCATTCTTGTTACTCGCCCGCACTTTTATTCGCGCGCATAAAAGGCGGTGGATTCCGTCCATTCTACTCGCATTTTTAGGCTTCGTGCCCGATTTTTCCCTTCGACTTCTGCTCCAGGCGACCCGAAGACCGTCGATCGTCTCGCGGAATGCCCCACGCGCTCCGTCCGGTCGGGCGGTCGGCCCTTCCGGCTCGCCGCCGCCCCGCCCCGCCGCCCCAAACGCGCGGCCTCCAACGGGGCGCCCAGAACTCGGCGATCACCGCGGCGGCCGCCCCGCCGTCCGCCTCGTTGGCGCGCGAGGTGGAGCAGTGCTACGCAAAGCTCGATCTCTCTTTCGAGAACGGACCGGGAGGCCTTCAAGGCACGTTCTTCCTTCTCTTCTTTCCATCCACGCGTCTCGTTGCAGAGCAAGACGAACTGGGAGCTGATCCGCGCCCTCCTCGTCCTCCGCATGTGCAACTTCGACTTCCTCGTCAAGTGAGTGCTCTCTTCTCTTCTTGTTTCACTCTCCCGATCTTCCCAGGTACAACATGCAGATCCTCCACGGCCTGCGGAAGACGGTCGGCGACACGCTCTTCAAGAAGATCCTCAAGGCGACCTTCTTCGGCCACTTCGTCGCCGGCGAGACGCGCCAGGAGGTGCTGCCGATCGCCGACAAGCTGGCCAAGTTCGGCGTCAAATCGATCCTCGACTACTCCAGCGAGAGCGACCTCACGCAGGAGGAGGCCGAGACGGCCGCCGTGGAGGGCATCGTCGGCGAGGAGGTGGCGCCCGAAGTGAGTCTCTTTCTCTGTCTCTCTTCCATGTCCATCCTCCTCGCTTGCAGGCCATCTCCACGCAAAACATCGTCGACCAGAAGACCCTCGACGAGACCCACCAACGCTACTCCGTCCACAAGGAGTTCGGCGATCGGCGAGTGGACGTCGTCTCAGCGCGTACTTATTTCTACTCGGGCGAGCGGGAGTGCGACAAGAACGCGGACATCTTCTGTACGTGAAGTCAAACAGAAGCAAGGAAAGATCTCGCTGCTTGCAGGCAACTGCATCGACGCCGTCGCGGAGGCCACGAACGGGCAGGGCTTCACGGCCATCAAGCTGACGGCCCTCGGACGGCCTCCAACTGCTGCCTTGAAGCTCTCCGAGACGATCGCCCAGACCCAGAACTTCTTCAAGGTTTGTTTCTTGCCTCTCTCTCCGATTACTCGCCTTCGCTTCAGGCGATGACCGGAAGCGGCTGGGAGAACCTCGTGCTCAGCAAAATCAGCGAGGAGGACTTCGAGCGGCGGCTGTCGGAGTTCGGCATCAAGACGGACAGCAAGTTCGTGAAGGATTGGTTCAAGATGGTGGACTTCGACGAGGACGGCTTCGTCGACTTCTACGATTGGGGGCGGCTGTTGGATCCTGAGCAGCGACATGACCTCCATGTTCAAGGCAAGTGATCTTCGCCCGTTAATTAACGAACACTTCCACTGTTGTGCAGGTGCTGAACATCCGAACGGGCACTCTGGAGCCGCTGATCGTCAACCTGACGAAGGCCGAGGAGCGCGAGTGCAACAACATGATCCAGCGGATCGTTCGAGTGGCCGACTACGCCGCCGATCGGGGCATTCGGATCATGATCGACGCGGAGCAAACGTGAGTCTTCAGCCACGTGTCTTCCCCCTTCATCTCTTCCATTCCAGGTACTTCCAACCGGCCATCTCGCGGCTGACCGTGGCGATGATGCGGAAGTGAGTGAAGAAAGGCGACCTAGAAGTGATTCACTGATTTGTAGGTACAACAAGAACGGCGGGAAGATCCTCAACACCTACCAGGCGTATTTGAAGAACGCCCTCACCAACTTGCGGGTAGGAAGGCGATCAACCGATCACTCACTCGGATCCCTCTTTGCAGATCGACATGCACCTCTTGCGAAACGCGAGAACTTCCACTTCGGCTGCAAACTCGTGCGTGGCGCGTACATGGACCAGGAGAGGAAGCGCGCGGAGGCCATCGGCTATCCCGACCCGATCAACGACAACTACAACGTAAGCGTCTTCAATCTCATTCCTATTTTCACTTCATTTCCCTTCTTGCAGGCCACCACGCAAATGTACCACAGGTGCTTGGACGCGATCGTCGAGGAGCGCGCGCAACGGGGGCCGGGCAACGTTTCCGGTGATGGTCGCCTCGCACAACGAGGAGAGCGTCCGCTACGCCGTCCAGCTGATGAAGGACCACAACGTGGCGCCGAGTGAGCGGACGATCTGCTTCGCGCAGCTGTTCGGCATGTGCGACAACGTTTCGTTCCCGTTGGGGCAGGCCGGCTACTCCGTCTACAAATGTGAGCATCCTTCCACTCGCCACTTGACTTGAAGACGGGTGTTCAGACCTCCCGTACGGCCCGATGAACGAAGTGCTGCCCTACTTGTCCCGCCGCGCCCAGGAGAACGGCAGTCTGCTGAAGACGGCCGGCAAGGAGCGCAAGTTGCTGTGGGGCGAGCTGAAGCGACGAATCACCTCCGGACAGCTCGTCTACAACGTGCCTGCCGGGCCGTAGGCGACCGTTAGATCAGAAGATTGCTTTGATCACTGGATTGTTAGTTTGGCCCCTTACTTACCGTTAGGACGTGCAGATGTTGGCTCTTGTTTCTTGCTCATTAGTCCCCCCACTCAGAAGGGTTCCCTGTAGATTAGAATGCGGGTTCCGATTCGACCAATCGTTCTTGTCTTCCCCACCACCCTGCTGCATATCCGAGACACTCGGCCGTTGTTGATTATCCGTGTTCTTAACGTTCATTTCCATCCCTATTGTTGAATCGAAGGGCCCTCCTTTCATCGCCCCGCCCTTCGAACAATCCGGTCGGTGACGCTCTCGCTAAGGAACCCAAGTTGTTGATTATTCGCCGTAGCTGCCAAATAAACGCCTTACACTCGATGGAGCGAAGAAAGTCGCAGCGCGCTTTCCCGCCGTGATTAGCGCGGAATGGAAATGAGTGCGGGGGCCGGCGGACGGGGCAGTTTTGTTCGTTAGCGGCCGTTTCCATTTTAATCACTCCGTCTTACGTCTTTCTTCCTGCTTGTCGCCTTTTGAAAGGACTTCCTCGGCCATCCATCGATCTAATCCACGATCCTCCTCGCCGACCGGCCGGCCGGCATTCATCCCACCGGAAGGACACGAGATCTCGCCGTCTCTCCGCCATTCATCGGCCGGGGATTTGCGGCGAATCGACGGTCGTTTCCAATAACTCCCCCTCCCCTTTCATTACCCGGCTGACGTCCGGACGTCTTGGTCGTCGCCCCGTCGCCCAGTCTTCACTTCTTACTTCGGTCGATGACTGCCGAGTGTCTACCGTAAGCCCGGCTGTCGGTGGAGAAATCACTGCTTTCGGTCGGCTTTCGTCCGCTTCCTTTCTCGCTTTACGCCGTCTTCGGACGCCAAACCGGCGACCAGCCGCCATCCGGCTCGTTGCGTCAAAGCGGCGGCTTCGCGGATGGGCGCCTTCGGTTCGGGACCATTATGAACGGCGGCCTCCAATTGATTCCCGCGATCTGCACCGCACGACTGCTGCTTGTCGGCCGGGCTTATCCAAATTCGACTCATTCGAACGCACGAGCGGCGGCTTCTGACGGTGTGCCCAAAGCCGGGGAATCCAGCGCGCGCTCGCATAATCCGGCCCCTCTTCCTCGCCGCCTGCCCACTCCACGGAAACCCCTTGGGCTAAAGACGGTCCTTGTTACGCAATTAAGCTGCTGTGGAGGATTTGCGGAAAGACGGTTTAGTTGTTTGCGACGGCCGGTTCGTCTACGTAGGCAGCGGAGTCGGAAGTGTGGGGGGCTTTGGACCGTGCGGGGATTGGCCGAACGGTCGGGCGGCAGTCCGTCGATTCGCCGGCTGGATTGGGAGGTTCGAGAACGAGTGCGTGTCTTCGCGATGTTTTGTTTCGTTACCCGCGACTACAAACCGCCGATTTCTGCTCGCCGTGCGCCCTCCCGTGACTTCGAGTGGCCACAAAACTGGGAGGCGAATTGAGTGAGCAAATTGGCGAACAGAACGGCCACCGACGACCTGCGCGCGATTTGTAGTTCGAGCGAGCGGTCGATTCGTCTCGAAACTGCCCGTCGTTCGTTCTGCACGAGATCCCGCGAGTTCCAACGAGCCGCGGAAGCCGGCCGCCTTGTTTTCGTCTCGCAACAGCCGGCCGGCCGACTGCGCGTTCCGCAGGTGTTTCTTGGGCCTTCATTAGGATGGAGAGAACGCGAGTGCGTACGGTAGACGTCGAGGAGGAAACTTTCGAAGGAACACGGCCACCACTTGTTTTCGGCTTTGTTTTGGCGCCATTTCAGAGCGCCAAGTTCGTGTTTGCAGCCGGAAGGATTGGGGCAGGCGGGGCGGCCAGGTTGATTGCATCGTTCGCTTCGCGACTCGCGTGTTGTTTTGCCTGCGGCTGGGCGGCGGCGGGCGCTTTGTCGTCGCAGTCGGGAGCATAATTTGACGCGCTCTTTATCTGCTCGCCCGCTTTCTTTAAATAAACGAAGGGTGTTTCCGTTCGACTCGCGAATCTTTCGGGTTCTCGGCGAGCGGCTGGTCGGTCGCCTTTGTTGCGGCGCCCAAGGCGGCGAAGTGGGCGGAGGGCGGGCGGGAGAAAGCAGAAAGAAAGAAGCGACTGGCGGCGGAGCAGAAGACGCAGAAAAGACCAAAAGGTTTCATTCATTTTGCCGCCATTCACTCCCCCGAACAGGCCGGCCCGAGAATAGATTGGAGCGGAGGGCGGGCTTAATTCCGGACAAGATGCTTCTTTGTCCGCTTGCTTTCTGCCGCCTGTTGCTTGCGGCCGCCTTCCGCGGAGAGTGGAGGGCGAGTGCTTGATCCGAAGAGGTCGCCTTCTTTCGAGAAGCCCCCTCGAGCCGCAGAGATCGCCGCAAGGTGGCCGTCCACCTCGGAGTAGGCGGGAGATCGAAAGGCCGCCCGTCCACTCGTTTCTTCTTCTTACTCGCCGCCAAACAATCGTTTCGTGCCTTCTCGCCCTTCCTGCTCGCTTCCTCTGCGAATATTTTGGCTTCTCGATCGACGGCGACCTCCTTCCTCCTCGTCCGCCCGCTTTCTTCTCGTTTGTTTCGAAAAGAAGCCCGGGAATTCGACCGCCATTCCGACGTTAAACTCGGCGAGTCGGTCGATTGTTCGCCTCGTTGTTCCAATTTTATTGACCTCCTTCTTTGTCCTCCTTCCGCTCCGCCGGCGTTTCGTGATCGACGAGCTTCGCCTTTGTGACTCCCGCCCTCGGCGTCGTTGTAAAGAAGCGAGGGGGGGGGGGTTCTCCCGCTCGATAACGTCCGCCGCCGGCCGGCCTCGTTGTGCGCAACAATCGAAGGGGGCGGGCGGGCGACGGGGACAACAAAGACGAACAAGTCGTGAAAGAAAGAAGAAATTCGCGGACGACGAAGGGACGGACGGACGCGATCAACAGCCGCCCGCTTCGCCCCGCGTACTCTCGCTTTCAACCGCACCGACAAGACGACGACGACGACGAAGAAAAGAAGATCGAGACGTTCGTGTGCGCGACGATCATGACGACGACGCGCGCGCGATTTGGAGTCGCGCAGCCAGCGATCAGCGCTGAAGAAGCGACTTGCGCGAAGGCGGAGGAGAAAGTTTTTTGTGTCGCGCGGCGGAGGGTTTGATCGGGCCGTCCTTTTCGGAGGCCCGAGTTTATTTTCGGCTGTCGAAGGGCGGAGTCGAGGGGCGAACAAGCGGACGGACGGACGGGAAGCGGGAAGCCCGAAACGCACGACAAAGAAGCGCGATTGTGGCCGCGGGCTGACTAACTGCTTTTGTTAATTGGGCTTCACGGTCTTCTCCTTTCCGCTCACTTATTTCTCGCCGGCCGGCCCCGTTAATCACGAATGTTTCTCCAGGCGTTTACCGTACGGCCGGCCGGCCACGTCGTGCGGCTTCCCGCTTCGTCTTCTTCCTGATTCCAACGGCGTCATTCTCGTGAATCCAAACGAAAGACGCACGATTTGTTCGTCTTGTTCGTCTTTTCATTTGTTGGAGGCCCCTCCGCACTTGTTGGCGCCTTTTGTTTCTTCCTCGTCTTCTTTCCGATTCGCGAAATGCCGCCGTGTTTTGGTTTTGATTTCGTCCGCCCCGCCTTTCATCTCGGCGGCTCTTCTGCTTGGGCGGCCGTCCGCAAAGGCCGGCGGCGGCCTACAGAAGACGGGCGGGAGAAAGCGAAGAGGATGCGGTCGGCGGAGAGCGGCGGCGTCTTTCCGCCGACACCCGCCGGCCGACTTTCACTTCGATTTCGTTCGGCCCACCGGGCGGCGAGTACGATTCGCGTCGATCGGGACGTCGCCCTTCCTTCCTCCCACTTCTTTCTTCGGCTTCCTTCTCGTCGGGATTACCGTACGGGGGGGCGGGCGGGCGGGCGGCGGGCGGGTTGGGCGGGGGGCCAACGGGCGCGAACTCGGTCGATCGTCCCGCAACTCGCGGGAGGCGAACACGCGAACACAAAAGACGCCCCGAGGAACAACAATAGCACGACGGGCGGAGCGGGCCGGTTCTCCCGCCCCCGATTGAAAACACACGATCACGCACGCTCTATTTTTGTTGTTCGTTTACGACCGTCGAGCGGATCTCTGGATTGGCGCGTTCGCGTGCCCGCCTGCGGCCAACGATTACCGCCCGATTACTCTGCAGGCGACCTTCCGAACTCCGAGCGGTGCAGCGAGCAGTCCGAGCGGCCGAATGAAGGGCATCACCGAAATCGACGAGAACGCCGCCATCCTCCTCGTGCGGGCCTACAAGCTGGCCTACGCGCAGGTTCGTCCCCGGCCGCCCCCGCGCTCATCCCGCGTTCATCGTTCAAGTTGCAGGAGGGACCGCGCATTCGATCGGAGGCCTGGCAAGCGATCGCCCACCAACTGAACCGCAAGAACTCCCGCAACCTCACGGTCACCCAGTGGAAGAAGCGCATTTCGAACATCAAGTCGCTGGTCAAGTGGGTGTTCTTGCGGGGGTGTGCTCTCATCAATTTCCAATTGATTCCAGGTTGAAACACGACATGGAACGGTTCGTTTACTTCCGTTTCTCGATTGTTTGCGGGGGCTGGTCGGGGGCGGCGGCAGTGGGCGCCCGCGAAGTCGGCCGACTAATCGATTCAACGGGTTTATTTTCAGCCGCGGGCGGCAGGTGAACTGGACGTCCATCGAGAAGGAATACATCCGCTTGTTTCCCAACGGCGGCTTCGAGACGGACGCCTGCAGCTCGACGGCCAGCGACGGGACCACCACCGGCACGAGCGGCCCGACGGGCAGCGGATTGGAGGAGGATGACGCAATGATGTTGTTGGACGAGGGACCGGAGGACGAGGAGGAGGAGCCTCCGTCGATGGTCTCCACGGTCTCTATGGTAAAAACGGAGACCCCGAAGTGGGCGGCGGAAGCTCGGCAGTCGCTGCTCGCCCTCCACCGTCCGCTGCTCGGCGAAGAGGCCGTCAACTCGGTGCTGATGATGAACGGCCACACGAGTCGAGAGCTGGAGCCCGAGGAGGCGCCCGTCCACGAGCCCCCGATGACCGCGTTGCCGCCCCTCCCGCCGCCGCTCTCGCTGCCGGCCGGCCTCGCGCCCAACCCCGCGCTCCCGCTGCCGCCCTTCCTCGACCTGCGGACCCTCTTGGCCCAAATGGACTCCGCGCAGCGCAAACGCAACTTCCTGCTCACTTTGCGCAGCTTCCGCCACCAAATCGACCAGTTCGTCGAGTTCCTCGAGCAGGACCTCGCCCTCAACACGGCCGTGACGGCGGCGGCCACCGGCAGCGGGCCCTTCTGAACACAAACCACCCGTGTGATCCCCGATTTCATCTCTCTTCCTCCCCTTGCCCATGACTTCAACCCTTCAGCTATTTGTGCAGACACTCCTTTCGATACCCGATTCTTTAGTCATAACGAACACGACCTTCCCTTCCCTTTTGTTTGCTTTCATATCACCCGATTGACCGTCAGAAATTCGACTTCTTCTCTCGACAACCTCAGAGACGTCCCGCCCGCTAGTCCGTTCATTCTTCCCCCGCATTCTACCCACTTGTTCGGAACAACACCGTCCTTCTAGGCAGAACAACAAGCTTCTTTCCGTTCAGCAATCTCCTTCTCCGTTCTCCCCGTCGCATGGTTCTCGGTTTCGTTCGTTCGATCAAAATTCTATGCGGAGAATAAACAAGTGATGTGAGCTGCCCGCCGGCTACTGTGGATGAGAGGCGTACGAGAATAGAAGCGAGTGGTGGAAGGAATTCGTTAATTGCATAACGTTAAGCGAACCATAAGCCCGCACTTCGGCATCGCTGATCGGCTTTCGTGGGCCGAGGGATTAGGAGAATGCACGGGCAGGAGAAGCGAGGAGAGAAGCGGGCAGATCAATCGGCCGGCTAATCACTTGTGCGCCCATTTGCCTCTCCCCATTCGGCGCCGTTGTCTGCCCACCGGCCGATTGGGACGTCACAATGAAGCCGCTTATTCCGCGAATCGCAGGACCCAGCAAACATTTCGACTAATTGGAATCGATGCCGCCGAATGGCTCAACGGTCTACCGTAAGCGGGCGAGGCGATCTGCCGACGTAATAAGCGGATGTGGACGGCCGGCGGGAAGTTTAGAACGAGAAATGCCCGACTACGTAGGCAGTGATCCAATCTAATCGCCGGGCCGTCGCCGTCCGCTCCGCCGGCCGACAACAACGAGCAGAAATCGGGGACCAAAAGGAAGCAACGAACGAGCCCACCCGGAATTACCGTCCGTACATCGCCTTTATTCAAAGTGACAAACATAAGACAAAATATGTACCGTTTAGTTAATTGGCCACAGTCCCGCCTCTCATCATTTGCATCGCGTCGCGTTTCTCCGCATGCGCCGTCTTGCGGGGGCCGTTCGGGGCGCCGGGGTCGCTGCTGAAGATGTTTTGGATGACGGCGCCCATCGGGAAGGACCGGCTTCCCGCCCACGCCGTTGATCAGGCCGCGGATTTGGTGTGAGATCTGCAAGCAGCGAGAAGTGAAGCTGGAAAGATTCGCAGAAGAGGACTAGACAATTGGTTTCTCGATCAAGCAATGAGTAGAGACAGAGAAGGAGGCAAGCGGAGATCAAGCAGACATCTATTAGACGATAACAATGCAAGAGAACGACTACAAAAGAACAGAGTTTATTTCACAAGCACAACCGAGATCAAGGAGCGGGAGGGGCGAGAGGCGTGGGCACCGTGGAGGGAGTGACAACGAGCGACAAAGCGGGCGAACAGGTAGACCGCGTGGCCGGTCATCGGGCAGGGTTGTTTGGGCTTCTCGGGAAGGGGGAAAATCGTCTTTACCTCCGCCCAGTTGGCGTTCAGCTCGGCCTTCAGCTGGAAGAAGATGCGCGCCGTCAGGATCGAGTCGGAGGCCGCCTGGTGCGGCAGGCCCCAGCGCGGAACGTTCAACGCCGTCGCCACCTGCAATCCGCCATCAACGAACGAGCTGCAAGGACGGGAACTCGCCTCTTGGAGCGTCATCTCGGGCTTCAGGTTCGCGCGGGCGAGTTGCGGGTGTTGGAGGATCTGCTTGACGTCGTAGGCGACCTTGAAGTACTTCCTGAACATCCGATAGAAGTGCCGCACGTCCGGCGGCAACGAGCCGCCGCACAGAGATCGCGTCAGGAAGCCGAAGTCGAAGGCGGAATGGAAGGAGACCTGAAGATCGACGGGAGTGAACAGAAAGCTCATTCAGGGCCACTCACCCAGACGAGCTTGGAGGCGATCAGGCCGGAGGTCGTGAACAGGTCGCCGAAGTCGAGCAGCTTGATCCCCTCCGTCTGAAAGGCGGCCAGTCAACGGAAAGAAGTGGACGGAGGACGAACCGAGTGGCGGCGGAAGTTGAAGTTGGCGGCCTCGTAGACTTGGATCGCCTCGTCGGTGAACATGTCCTCCTCCCGGTCGAAGTGCAGATTGAACTGGAACACGGACCTGCAAGGAAAGAGGCGTCACGAGCAGCAAACGGAAAGAATCCTCACATTTGCGACTGCCCGTGCGTTCGGGAGTCGTGGACGAACGTGAAACCGAACTGGATCGGCTTCTGCAAGCGACAATCAACGAACAACCCGGAAGGAAGGGGACTCACCAACGCGTTCACGTTCACGAGCAGCTGTTGGTAGGAGTACTGCTCGCGGCTGAAGAACGTGCCCAGCGGGGTCATGCACACGCCCGGGAACTCGATGGCGGCGATCACGTGGGTGGCCTTGGTGGCGAGGATCCGCAGGTTCTCGAACTCCTCCTCCAAGTTGTTCGCCCACACGTCGTGCAGCGCGACGTCCTGGCCCCCGATCATCGGACCGCGGTGTTGGGGCAGAAACACGCGCTGAAACGCCGAGGATGAGCGGACGGTGGGCAGGAGAAGCTCGGAAGAAACACGCCAACGATTGAAAAGAAGAAGTAATCGAAGAAACGGGCAGAATCCTCGTTTGGCGGCGATTTTCCGCCAACAGAATTCGAGAACGAAAGAAATGGCGTGGAATTCGAAGAGACGAGCAGCGAGAACGAAGTCGGAGAATTTCCAGACACCGCCGATCCGTCGATCGACCGACTCGCGAATAAAAAGGAGCGGACCGTCCGACCGCAAACGAGACGAGTGGACGCCGCCCGAATTTCCGAGTGGTGCGTTGGAAGGCGGCGAACGGAAGAGAACTTCCCGAAGGTCCATGCAAATTTCGAGCAATCGATGGTGCGGCGGCGAAGTGGATCTCGTCGATGGCTCCCGACCGCCGGTCTCGCGAGTACAAAAGCGGGCAGACGGCCGGTCGGCGGCAAATTCGAAGAACAGCCGAATTCTTCGAGTGCAACGGGCGGCCAAACGGCGGCGGAGTCGCGGCGGGACGCGCGCGGACGCCGAACTGCTTCCTCCGTGGCACGAAGTTGTCAATCAGCCGCACTTTCCGCTCGCTCGTCGCCTTCCCGTCCACTCGTTCGGTTCGATCGTCGGCTGGATTGTTGACTCTCAGGATGCTGAAGCTGCTCGCCGCCCTCCTCCTCACGTGTGCCGTCGCCAGCGGTGAGCAGCCGGCAATCGTTGTTGGCAATTAATGGCTGTTGTTTACAGCCGCCAAGTGCGAGTCGCCGAAGCACTCGGCCACCACGTTCTCGACCACCGATGCTTTCTTCCACTTCCACACGTCGTTCATCGCCGAGTTCGCGCTCCAGTGCTCGAACAACGTCCGCGTGAGTGCCCGCTTTCATTAGGACCTTGCATCATTCCGTTCGGTTCAGGACGCGCCCTTCTTCGCCGTGGTGAACGGAAAGGAGTACGGAGTGGCGGTCAGCGAGGAGACCCTCCACTACCAGGTCTCGTGGCATCTGCCCAACGAGGAGGCGAGCAGCCAGTCCTTCGACGTCCAAATCTACGACGAGGATACATTCGAGGAGTACAAAAAGGTTTGTATTTCGCCTGCTCGCTCCTCTCATTCCTCCCGCCTTGCAGGACGTCCGCAACGGAGGCCCGGCAGCTCCGCCCAGCCGCTCTTCACGATCACCCACTACCACCCGGGCAACTCGAAGAAGTTCCCCGATCTCCTCGGAGACCGTCGCCCTCGGCCTGGCCCTGGTCGCCTTCTACTACACGGCGTTCGTCTTCCGGAACGAGCTGAAGCCGACCGTCTGATGGCCGCCCGCTGCCTCCTCCTCTTTCTGTTGCCTTATTCCGCTCGTCAAGGAGCTTCTAATTTATGAGTAGTGATTTCCGTCTAACGTTCGTTCGTGTGTTGATTTAAATAAAGTTTTGAGTAACGAGCGGTCGGGCGGAGGCGGCGAGTCTGTTCGATCGTTCGGATGAGTACTTTTCGCTGAAGAACGGCCGATTGTTTCTTTGAACTGCGCTCTTCAGATCGCCGCGATGCTCTCCGCTCGTTTGTGCACCTGCGCCTGCGGTGGCGGCGGAGTTCGCGGCTTCGCGAAGCTCGTGGGATTCGCGCCTCGCCTGCAGCCGGCGGTCCGTCTTCTGCGGACGGACGCGCGCCAACTCGCCGCGTTTAATCAGCCATGGGGCGATCGGGAGTCGGTGGTGAGTGGGGCGGCGAGCGACGGCCCGTTATTCACGGGTCGATTGCAGCGGAAGCGCATCAAGGACTTCCGAATGACGATGAGCGACGAGGAGAAGTCGAAGAAGATGAGCGAGATCGAGCAGGCCCGCGCGGAGACCAAACCCACCGGTCTCGTGGCCAAACTCAAGTTCTACATCAAACGTTCGTCCTCTCGATGAAATTCCTCCACTGCTTTCTTTTGTTCAGGCTACTGGTACATCGCGATCCCCGTGCACACGATCAACTGCGGCATTTGGTTCGGCTTTTTGTACCTGGCGGTTCGCAGGTGAGACGGCCGGCCGGCGGGGTACAATCCTGACTTCTCGCTTGCTTGCAGCGGCGTGGACGTGGTCGGCCTGATGGAATCCCTGCACATGCCGCACGCCCTCATCGAGAAGATCAAAAACACGCCGCCGAGTGCGGGCTTCTTTGTGGTCACCTTCCTCGTGTACAAAGTGAGTTCTTCTTTCCACCTTTCCTTCTATTTCTGCTTCGCTTTCAGATCGTGATGCCGCTGCGTTACGCGACCACTCTCGCCCTCATCCGCGTGACCTTCGAGGTGCTGCGGAAGTTCGGGTGGCTGCGGACGGCCCGCGAGGTGGAGTACTCGGTGCGCAGCGGCTACGAGACGCTCAACAAGCGGCGTCTCTCGTCCGCCTCCAAACTGAGCGCCCGCCTCAAAGACGTGAAGCGGGCCGTGAAGCCGCCGTCCAAATCCAAGTGATTCTTCTTCGTTTCTCCCCCTTCCTACGGGTTCCAACTTTTAATCGAATTTGAATCCCGCTCTCCGCCCTCCGTCTTCTAGTCGAAGCATTTGTTTCGAACTGCGGTCTTCGTTTTGCTCATTTCACGTTGAATCTCCGCTCTACCGTTGAATTCCGGCTTTAGAAAGCAGTCAGTAGTTCTCTTCCATGGACCGTTAGGCATCTCCCGCAACCCCCGCATGCATGCTACCGTTTGGTCTTCTTTCCTGTAAAGAACCCGCTCAATCCGCTCTTTCTGCCTCCTCTGCTCTCTCTCGCGGCTTATCAAACGGTCGCCTTCCCCCACTGGTTTGCAAGAGAACCGTTGACCTTCCGCCCTCCCCCGCCGTCCGCCGCCCTCCAATGCGACCAGTTGTTGACGTTTTGCGCAGACAGTCGATCAATAAACACCTTTAGGCAGCAGAAAAGGAGGAGGAAAGGACGTTCAAGAGTTCGCAGGCCGCTCGCCCGTATTTCCGCCGCCTCTCGATTGGTCTTCCCCGAATTTCACCGCTTTGAGGTTCGTGAAGCGGCCCGTTCGATTGCGGATGTCTCTAATCCGTCAATTGGGCAGGAAGATGAGCACTCAAACGTCCATCAATCCGCTCAGCGGCCGCTCGGCGCGGCACATGATCGCCGTCTGCCAACTCACCTCCACGCACGATCTGGACGCCAACTTCGACGTCTGCGCCTCGATGGTGCGGCGGGCGAAGGAGCGCCATTGCGAGGTGAGTTCTCGGCCGAAAGGGGCGCGTGTAGCTGGACCGTCTTGCAGATGATATTCTTCCCCGAATGCTTCGACTACGTGGGCAGAAATCGGGACGAGACGATCGGCCTCGCGTACTCGGAGAACTCGCCGTTCATCCAGAAGTTCCGCGATCTGGCCAGGGACAACGGCGTGTGGCTCTCGCTGGGCGGCTTCCATCACAAGGTGAGCCCTTCTTTTTGATTCTTTTGGATTGTCCTTCGAGTTTAGGAGGAGGACAACGAGAAGCTGCCGCTCAACTCGCACCTCATCCTCGACGCGGAGGGCAAGACGCGGGCCGTCTACAACAAGCTGCACCTGTTCGACCTCGACCTGCCCGGCAAGGTGCGGCTGATGGAGTCGGAGTTCTCGCGGGCGGGCGACCGCCTCGTGCCGCCCGTCCAGACGCCGGTCGGGAAGCTCGGCCTCTCGATCTGCTACGACGTCCGCTTCCCCGAACTGTCGCTGTGGAATCGCTACGAGGGCGCCGAAGTGCTCTCCTTCCCGTCCGCCTTCACGCTCAACACGGGCCTCGCCCACTGGGAGACTTTGATGCGCGCCCGGGCCATCGAGACCCAGTGCTACGTGGTGGCCGCCGCCCAGACCGGAAAACACAACGACAAGCGCGTCTCCTACGGCCACTCGCTGGTGGTCGATCCGTGGGGCGCAGGTCATCGCGCAGTGCTCGGACAACGTCGGTGAGGGCAATTGCTGGAAACGAGCATTCGATCGCTCCTTTCAGACATGTGCTTTGCGGAGTTGAACCTCGACTACGTGCGGGAAGTGCGCGAGAACCAGCCGGTCATCGCGCACCGCCGTTCGGACCTCTACTCCATCAACTATGCGACCCAATCGAAGAGTGAGTCCCTCTGCCTCTTTTCCGTACTCCTTCCCGCTTCGTTTTAGACGAAGAATCGCTGAAGTTCGCGGACAAGGAGATCCCCGCGAGCACGATCTTCTTCCGCAGCGGCCGCTCGTTCGCCTTCGTCAACTTGAAGCCGATCAAAGCGGGACGTGAGTGCCGAACGAAGGAAGGCGGCGGGATGACTTGGCCGGAATTTCAGACGTCCTCGTCTCGCCCATCCGGCCGGCCGAGCGGCTGCTCGACCTCACGGACCTCGAGACCGCCGATTTGTTCAACACGAGCAAGCGGGTGCAGCGGATGCTCGAGCAGCACTTCGACACGCAATCCACGACCGTCTGCATCCAGGACGGGGAGCTCGCCGGCCAGAGCGTGAAGGTGAGTGGAGGGAACGGTCGAAGAAGTCGATAGAAGTGTTTATTACTCGTGGGAGAAACCGGTGGATTGAAAGAACGAGCAAAAAGGAAGGCACTCGACTAATCCCTGCGTTTTCAGCACGTACACGTCCACGTGATCCCCAGAACAACCCAGGACTTCGGCAAATCGCCCGACGGGATCTACAAGGCCCTGGAGGTGGACGACGAGAAGCGAACGGCCCGCAGTTTGGACGAGATGAGCGCCGAGGCGGCGGAATACCGGCGGCTACTCGAGGGATCGGCAGTTTGAGCAGAACAGCGAGGATTTCGTGTACAATAGACGAATAAACAACGTGATTTAATCGGATGAATGCGTACTCGTGTGAACGAAGAAAACCCGCTCGTCTCAAAGGAGTTCGGTGCCCTCGTCTCCGCGTACTCGCGCACGACCTCCGCCTCGATTTGCTCCTTGGAGCGGCGGCCGCCCTTCTGCTTCTCCTCCTGCTCGACCTCGTCGATGCGCTCCTTCATGCGCCGCTCGACGACCGCCCGCACCGTTTGCTTCATCGAGTGGACCAGGCCGCCGACCATCAGCGGGCTCGTCAGCAGGAACCACGCGGAGGCGCACTGGCCGAGGACGAAGAGGTCGCGGACGAGCAGCTTGTTGGACAGGTAGGGCATCAACTGAAGCACGGGAGGGATGGATTGCTATCGAAGAGAGGAGAACTCACTCCGACGAGCATCCGCGACGAAACGAAGAGCAGTTGGAACCACCCGCGACGGCCGAGGGCGTTCAAGGGCCGGGCGAGGTCGTAAAAGAAGGTTTCTTCGCCGATCTCCACCAATTGCTGCAAACAGGCGATCAATCGGGGAGTGTCGCAGCAGGGAACTCACTTCGATCGGCACCTCGAAGGATCCCTTCCGCGGGTTGATCAGCAGGTAGCCGGTGCAGGCGAGCATGGACGACAGGTACATCAGACGGCCCAATCCGAACGCGTTGTAGTGCAAAATGGCGGCCGCGGCGTCCAGGTACGCGCAGGCCCCCAGCACGTGCACGATCTCCTTCGGCGTGTCGAGCGGCACTTCTGCATTCGGAGGAATGACGAAAGAAGAAGGCGGCCGTACCTTTGGTTTCGAGCGTGAACGCGTGCTCGGCGAGGATGAGGAAGACGGCCGAACCGACCAGCGTCGACATCAAACTCGTCCCACGAGCTCCGCCTCGCCCGTCCAGCCGTGGATGGAAAGAGCGTGCGTAGTGAGGAAGAGGAGGCCTGCGGAGCGGCGGATGAACGCGCAGTTGAACGTGATGGCGGTCAGCCCCCGCCGATGAGGGCGGCCGAGAGACGCGAGAAGAACATCACGACCGCCGACCGCCGGCCATCCGCGAGCTGCAACCGGCCGATGAAAGGAAGACGGCGACTTTTGACGAAAACAAGCGAGAAATGGGCGCCTTTTCGCAAATTCCAAAGCCGCTTACTCACCCGCCGGCCGGGCCGCCTTTTCTCCCGCTCCCCCCCGCCCGCCCGCCCGCCGCTCTTCCCGACTTCCCGCCCGAATGCAAACATTTCCGTTCGTTGCTAAGCGAGCACCGGACGACGATATTTACCGCTTGTTCGGAGTGAACACAAAATAGATATTAATTTATGCAAGAGGAGACCACGCGTACAACACGCCGAGGGAACGAGTAGGACGCGGAATGGATTGCTTGAGATGCACGAGTTGGGACGGGCACGTAATTCGATTGTCGGGCGTTGCGGGAGGCGTGAAGAAGGTTCACGGCAGAAGAAGGGGCTCGTCCCTCACAGGGAGTGGTAGCGGTCGCCGCGGATGCGCTGGGCGAGGCGCATGTCCTGCAAACCGAAGAAACCAAATGAACAACTGGCAAGGATCAAGGGAAGACTCACGCGGGGCATGATGGTCACGCGACGGGCGTGGATCGCGAGGAGATTGCAGTCCTCGAACAATCCCACGAGGAACGCCTCGGCCGCCTCCTGAATTCGCAGGACGTTGAGAAGAAGAACGGTGAAGATGGAGCTCACCTGCAGGCAGTGCAGCGCGCCCATTTGGTATCTGTAGGCGGTGTTGTCGCGAGAGACGCTCGCCGTCACCTCGCGCACCAGCTTCATGAACGCGCGCCTGAAATCCAAGGCAATGTTGAGAGGTAGAAGGAAGATGGTTGGACGTACTTGGGGATCAGGTTGCGGACGTTGTTCTGGTAGTGCTTGATCTCCTTGAGGGCGAGCGCGCCTGCAAACCACGAGCAATCAAACGATCGCCGTTTCCTGAAAGAACTCACCTTTTTTGAGCACGTATTTGGTGCGATTCTTCTCGGGCATCGTGAGCTTTTGGCGCTTCTTCGGGGGAGCCTGCAATCGACCGAACGGATGAGCAGAAGGAAGAGGTGAAACGAACCTTGTGGCCCTGGGTCGGGCGGGGGAGGCGGCTTGCCGCCCATCGGACTTGCGCGCGGTCTGCTTCGTGCGCACCATCTCGATCGACGGAAAGCAGGAGATTCGAGGATGAGTTGACTGTAAATTCGCGGCAAATCAGTCTGGATGTCGGTCAACACACGGAAATTAAAACGGCTGGGATTTCAAACGGACGAGCAAGCCAGAAAACCGCCAGTTTATGAGCAACGGCAAATAAAGCAAAGATCGATTGTTTGATTACCCGTTGAAAACCAAACAAAATCGCCTTTCGGGAGTGAATGGCGATCGACGAGCGTCGAATGACCGCTGCCCGCTGGAGGAAGGCAGATCGAGGCACGTGTTGTGAAAGCCGCCAGCCGCCCGACGGGACGCGGCGGGCGTTTCGCCAGACGCCGCCGCCCGGCCGCAAACTCCGCGCGGGACCGCCGAATTCGAAGCAATCGGCCGCCGCCCCGAACCGCCCGCTCGTCCTTTCGGCGGTCATCTTCTCGCTTCCTCTCGATCGTCCACCGAAATCCGCCCCTTCGCCCCGCTTTCGACCACCCACCGCCTTCTTTTGTCCGAACTGCCCGCTTTCGACGGCGATGAGCGGCGGCGTGTGCGGCGGCTTGGAATTCAAGGTCGTCGGGGCTAAAGTTTATGTTCGGTGGTTAAAGTCGATCGGGCGCCGGGCGGGCGGATTGGCGGCGGTCGTTGTAAACACGTGAGCTGGCGTGTTTCGCGTCCGTCTTGATCCAATTTGTTCCGCGCTCATCCCTTCCGTCCGTCCGTCCGTCCGAATGCAATCACTTGCGGCTTGCAGGTGGAGGATGGGCAACGAGGCGAAGAACGGGAACGAGAGCGGGACCTTGAAGAAATTGGAGTTGCCCTACCGCCCGAAGCTGGGTTCGTCCCCCCTTCCCCGCTCTCCTTCTCACTTCCTTTCGTTTGCAGGCACCACCTTCAACTACACGCACTACTTCGCCCGCCGCCGCGATCGCTACTTCAAGAAGAAGGTGGCCCACGCCCTCGACTTCATCGAACGCCTCGACTTCGCCATTCAGATCTCCATTCGAATGACCGGCCAAGGTGAGCGGGGGCGATCCTTCCGTGCTGATCTTCACAGAGGTTGATTGCAGATGCCACGAAAGCCCTGAACTTCTACGGAAAGCGGCGTCTTCCGAACAACAAGCAGTGCAACGTGTGCCATTTGGTCGTCTGGTCGGACTGCGAGCGCTTCACCACGTACTTCCGTGCCCGTGAGTTCTCTTCGCGTCGATCTTCACACATGTCAATCGACCCTTCCTATCTGCAGGCAAGATTCGGGCCACGAAGAACAACAAGTTCGCGAAGGACGGCTACTTTTTCGAGTGGCTGCGCGAGGGCCTGAATCAAGCCGAGCAGATCGACGAGCACGAAGTGAGTTCTCCCCTCGTTTCGTCCACTCACCGCCTTCTTCTCGTCGCAGCGGTGCAGCGGTCCGTTGGTCCTGTGCACCCAGTGCAACGGAATCATGCTCTGGTACGAGCAGCAAATCCACTGGCGTTTCGTGCGGACGGCCATGCGCGAGCGCGACTTCGCCAACCTGCCGCCCATCTGCGGCGTCTACGCGAAGCTCTTCTCCGCCCTCCAGTTGTGCCAATTCTTCGCGAACGAGTACTCGGACATGCTCATGCACGTCCTCTCTTCCCTTTCAAGTGATCCTTTCGGCCTTCAGGAAGCCCGAGGAACACAAACTGCGGCTGGCGGAGATCAAGCGGTGCGTCACGTCGTGCTGCACGGACATCGCGGCCATCAGGTGCCTTCCTCCCTTTTCCCACTCACTTCTTTCTTCCGTTTGCAGCACGGAGATCGAGAACCTGGGCAAATCGGAGAAGAACGAGGCGGTCCTCTTCCAGAAGCGGCGCGAGTTCCTCATCCAACGCAACATCGCCCAGTTCTGCGCGTACATCATCGCCGTTCGTTCTCCTTCGCCGCCCGTCCACTCCACTCACACTCGCCTGCTTTCAGGAGGCCAATCTGCTGATCTCGTTCGACCCGCAGGTGCCGCAGGAGATCGTGATGGAGGTGGAGGGCGCGGGCTGCGGGATGAGCATTTGGGAGGACCTCTGCCGCCTGTTCGCCGCCTGCCGTCCGCTCCGCTACTACGCGCACGCCGCCGCCTGGTCCAAGGAGAGCGGCCTGATGATCGTGTGAACCGTTCGTTTGTTTCTTCGGTTGGTGGAGGTGGAACGACGGGTGCCTGTGCTGATCATAAACACTTCTTTCGCTAATCGGCTCTCTTCTCTGCTTGTTCCCTCCGCTCGCGAAACCGGGCGACTCGCCGGCCGGCCGGCCGCCTTCCCGGACGTCGTCCACTTTGCCCCGCCGCCGCGTCCCGCTCGCAATCACATCGCCCCGCAGGAAAAAGAGCGCCGCCAATCGTGGGTGTTTTTTCGCCCCGCGACTCTTCGGAGTTCCCCCCTTGCGACGACAAACCGGGGACGATTTGCGCTCTCCGCTCGCCCGCTTCTCATCATCGATCTTCTTCTCGTTCGTCCAGCGAATGGAATGCGCGCGTTTATCCTCCCGGGCCTTGTCCACAACTCGAAATCACTCGTCGCGATTCGGCTTCCGGTCCGCTCGTCCCGCTTCCGTCGCTCGCGTGGCCGGGCGACGCGTTTCGGGGCGTTTTCGGAAGATTCAAGCCGCCGGCAAGCGAGGGCGTGATTCACGGAAAGTTGGAAGCGACGAGGAGCTGCTCTCGATTTGATTTCCGCCTCCTCGCTTTCTTACGTTTGGCGGCTGGAGCGTCCTTTTTGGGGGCTCGTTCCGACTTTTGCACAAATTTATTTTTTAAAAAGGGGGGGGGGGAGGAGAAAAAGGGGGAAAAAAGGAAAAAAAAAAAAAAAACCCCCCGGGGGGTTCCCTCGTCACATCACGCCCTCCTGCCCGCTTTTTCGGTGATTTCGAACGCGCGTTCGTTTGGGCGTGATTCGAAGCGGCGAGCATTTTGACGCCTTTTTGTTCGCCTCTCTTCTGCCCGCCGGCTTCCGGCTTGTTCGATTGGCCGTCCGAATGGATTTGGAACGGCCCCCAATCGTCTTTCTAGCTTCGTTTCTCGCCGTGCACTCGGCCGTCCGAACGAAACGGCGGCCGCCGCCTTCCGATCGGCCCGCGGGCACGAAGATCGCCCGCCGAGCAGCGGGCGGCTCGCGATCTTTGCCGTCGATTTTTTCTTCTTTTGATTCTTCTCGATAGCTTCTCTGATTTACTTGATGCTCGGCGGCATTCATTATTGTCTGTTAATCTACAGTTCGATCCAGTAAGGGCCGTCCTCTTGGGGCATTCCCGTTTTCTTCTTCCTGTGCAGTGACCTTCAATCCACGAAACAGGTGGGCACTAACGATGATGTTGAAGTAGCATTTGAATTCGCTATCCGATCGGTAAGTGAATGCCGGTTGCTCGGAGCACTTGTTGTGGTCATTTCTGTTATTGCATTCGTGCCCCCGAAAGAGGCCTCCAATGCGAAAGGTAGCGGCATTCGATCCGCCGCCCGCCCGCCCGCCTCCGCAAATCGCCGCCCGTCAATCGGGGCGGCCAGGCGGCGTTTCGTCGGGCGGGCGGGCGAACAGCGAGCGGGCGGCCGGGAAGCGGGCGGCTTTTCGCCCACGAAAGGCGGCCAGCGGCGACGCCGACCACTGCGGCCCGTCGGCCTCCGATTTCCGGCGCCCTTCTGCCCGCCCTCTCCGCTCCGGCCGCCGTCCAGCGGTCAGTTTTTGGCGCAAAAGGCGGGCAGATTCCCGCGATGCGCGCTCGTCTCCCTCGTCCCGCGTGTCCCCGCTCTTCGCTCGTCGTTCTCGCCCTCGCCTTTCATCCAAATTGAATCAATTGGCTTCGGGCTCCGGTTCGGTTCAAAGACGCCATTCGTTTGCACTCGCTTTACAACCGTTTTACTCGCGATTCCATCGACGAACATCCCCCTCCCCAATCGCCCATTGGCCTCCAATTAAACGCGTCTTTGGCCTCTGTTTCGAGCGTCGAGTGCGCCGCTGTCGCTCGAGTGCGTACGGCGGGCGGCCCGCGGGCAGCAGCAGCAGGTGGATCGGCGGTCGCCCATCACCTTGGCGCTCTCGATCGGCCCTTCCGCCCGCCGCTTTGTCGGGATCTCAACGGGCGGGCCGCTCGGAGACGATCGGGGTTTTCGGTCGCTCATCTCCGGCCGCCCGCCCGCCGGAAAGCCGGGCGGGCGGCGTTTGGGGCCGCGAAATGCGGGAATTTGCCGTCCGTTTTGCGCGTTCTCACTTCGTTTCGCGTCAATTGCATTGCCGTTCGTGTCATTCGATCGTTCGTGATTGTCGTGTCGTCTTCCTTGATTGTTGCTCATCCGATCGATCGTTCAGGTCCGTCGAACGACCACCGTCCGGCCGCCTCCAACCCACCAGAAGACCGCCCGTCGGGGAATGCTGCGGCGAATGCGATCCGCCTGAACGTCCAACAGTCCGAATCCGCCCGCCCGCCCATTCCGCCAGCCGCCCCAAAATGCCCGTCTTCCACACGAAAACCATCGAGTCGATCCTCGAGCCGGTCGCCCAACAAGTGAGTTCCCGTCCGGCTTTGTGTTCGCTACTCGTTTCTCGTTGGTTGTGTTCTCGAGCAATCGTTTCTCGCTTGTTTGTGTTTGTTCTCCGTGCTGCCTGCTGCTTCCTTCCGTTCGGTTTGCTCCCGCTTCCCGCCGCCCGCCCGCTCGCCTGCTTGAACCGCCGGCCGGATGGCTGCGAGCGGGCGAGGGCGGGCGATCGCTCTCGTCCCTCAAGTGTTCCATGTTCTCTCGGGTCGACTGCAGAGATCGACGCGGCTTGTTGGGTTCCTAGTGAGTGCAAAGGAGTGGGTTCACTGGACAAATTCGGGGGCAAACCGTTGGGTATTGTTGCAAATTGGAGGTTGCACGGCCGCTTCTTTTTGTTTTGGGTCGGCAGCTCGGCAACCGCCTCCTTTTCACTCCCGGGCGGCCGCCCGCCTGCCATTGTTTTAGTTTCAAGGGCCGGGTGGATGGCGGGCGGGCGGCCGAGTGTTGGGGGCACTTGGGCGCCGTGCAGCCGCCCGAAGACGCCAGCTGCGATCCCACACGTTGCGACGTGCCGCGTCCGCCCCAAACGAGCGGCCCTCCGATCGCTTCGCGTCGATCCGCCGCCTGCTCGGCCGCCGGGGATCGGCGAGGGCCGCCGGAGCAGTCGGGCGCGTTCTCTCGCCTCGACGTCACGCCCGCATTCCGACTTGTGTGGGTGTTTGAAGCGGCCGCCCCGATTTAACCGCCCGTTTGTTTCGGCGGGTCATCCAATCGACCCGAAGGCCGAAACAAACAAACGAGCGGAACACGTGAATCAGCGCCGAACGGAGGCGGCCGATGAATCAAAAGTGACTGGCTGGTCCAATCGAACAGATTTCTGCTCGTTAATCACCACAAAGAATCACAGCGAGCAATAAGCACGACAAGACAAACAAGTGCGCGAGCAAAGGCGGCCGGCGGTCAAGCGGCCGGCCGAAATTTCGAGTGGCCGCCGCCCGCTTCTTTCCGCCGCGCGCGCTTCGAGTCAAAGGGCGAGTTGGAAACAAAATCGGGTGGTCACTTCTTTCCAATCATTCTGCTCGTTGTCTTGATTGTTGCTTGTCGCCCGTTGGTATGCTCGTCCTTTGTCGCTTGTCCGTTTACGTTGCACGTCCACGTGTTTGCAGCTGCACCTCGCCCTCTCCGTCGTCCAGTCGTATGCCGAACGGCACGGCGCGTCGCGACCGGAAACTCCGCGAGGCGGCGGCGCGGAGGAGGTGGACGAGTTGGCGCTGGCGGAGCTCGAGGGCGTCTGGCTCAGCGGGAGCGGCGCGCTGAACGGCAGCAGCGGGAACCTCGGCCGTCTCGCGCACACGCACGGCGGCAGCGCGGCCTCCACGCCCGTGCCGGATCGTCGACGGACGTCCTCTCAACACATGCACCGGCCGGTCGTCTCGGCGCCCCCTCCTCGCCGTTCCCCCGGCCGTTGGGCGCGACGGCGGAGAAGCGAGTGGTCACGAACGCCGACGATTGTCCCGTCTGTCAGCTTTTGCTTCCGCAGAACAGCGGCGTATGTCCGAGTGCCCCGTGTGTTTCTTCTTCTTTCTGTTCTCTCACGTGCAGCTTGTTTGTTTCCACTAACTCCTTCCTTCTTCCCTCCCGCTTGATCACCGGTTCGTTGCAGGTCTCGCCGGCTGGTCATCCTGCACGAGGAGGGCGAGGATGGAGCCGCCATGCCCGATTTGACGCGTCCGGTCGGCGCCGTTTCGAATGCCGTCGAGAACCTGATCAGGGTGAGTGAGTCACGTCCTTCCACTCGGAAACGTTGGGGAGAAACCGGAAGCAAACGAGCGGGCGGGAAATCCGTTCACTCTCGCTGACCTCCGACCTTAATGGACGCCCGCCGTCCGCTTAATCCAATCAGCCGAATGGCGGCGGCGAGCGGAGCGGCGGGCGAAAGTCGAAAGACGCAGCGCTCGGCGGGATGGTCGGCGGCTCGGCGAGAGTGACCGTAGACCGGCGGGTCAAAAATCGTCGTCGTTCCGCCTTCTTCAGTGGACTGTCGGCCAAAGAGCGCGGCATTCGAGGCCACTCGTTGCAGGTGGGCTACGACACGTGCAACTCCTCCGACGACCGCATCCTCCGCGAGGACATGCCGCCCGCCCTGCAGCGCGTGGAGGTGAGCTCGCGCAGTCTGGAGAACGCGTGCCACCTGCTCCGCTCGGACCCGCACTCCTCGCCGGCCCGCCGCAATCTCATCGACGGAGCGCGCGGCATCCTCCAGGGCACCTCCGCCCTTCTGCTCTGCTTCGACGAGTCCGAAGTGCGCAAGATCATCCGCGTGTGCCGCAAGGTGCTCGACTACTTGGCGGTGGCCGAAGTGATCGAAGGCTTCGAGGACTTGACGCCGTTCGTTCGTGTAAGCCTTCCGTTTCTTCTCAGCTTCCATTCACCTTCCTTTTGCTTCAGGACTTGACCCCGTGGCTGCAGCGAATGGCGAAGTTCATCGACGAGCGCCAGCAGGAGTTGACGCACGTCGTGCACCGCGAGATCCTCGTCCGCTCGATGGACTCCGTGAAGACGCTGGCGCCGATCCTCATTTGCGCGATGAAGATCTACGTGCAGATCGCCTCGGAGCGCCAACGCGGACAGCCGGAGGCGGGCGAGAACCGCAACTACTTGGCGCAACGGATGACCGACGAGGTGAACGAGATCATCCGCGTCCTCCAGCTGACCACCTACGACGAGGACGAGTGGGACAGCGACAACGTGACGGTCATGCGGAAGGCCCTCAGCGCCGCCCAGTCGCTGCTCACCGCCGCCCTCGACTGGCTGGCGGACCCGCGCGCGCCGCCCGGCGCCGTCGGCGAGAAGGCCATCCGCCGCATCCTCGAGTACGCGGAGAAGATCGCCTCGCGCGCCCTGCCCGAAGACCAGTTCGCGATTCGCCACGCGGCCAGCGACATCCAATCGCTCACCGACCAGATCTGCGAGCTGCGCCGCACCGGCCGCTACGACTCGCAGAACCTCTCGTCGCAGTGCGCGCAGAAGCTGAAGGACCTCGTGGGCACGAAGGAGAGCCAGGGAGTGTTGCCCTACGCGCTGCTCAACACGCAGAAGAGCGGCGGCCAACATCCGGCGCACACGGCCGGCGGTCGCTTGGATCAGGCCCTCCGTTGGCTGGAGGGGCTGGACGACGGCGGCGTGGGCCTGCAGGCGATCCGCTCGATCATCGACGACGCGCGCAAGCTGGCCGATCAGCTCAACCCGCAGGATCGCGCCCGTCTGCACGGCCTCCTCTCGGACATCGACCGTCTCGCCAACCAGCTGGCCGACTTGGAGCGTCGCGGTCTCGGCAACACGCCCGAAGCCCACGCGTTGCGCAAACAACTCCGTGACAAGCTGCGAGAGCTCTCGTCGCTGGTCAACAAGGTGCTCACGGATCGCGTGGTCGAGGACGTGAGTTCTTCTCTTCACGTTTCCTTTCATTCGGGATCGATTGCAGTTCGCCGACATCACGACGCCGCTCAAGCAGTTCGTGGAGGCCGTCTACACGCCGGTCGGACAGCCCGGCCGCGAGCAGAACTTCGAGCAGAAGGCGACGAACCTCAACGACCACTCGACGCGTGCCGCCAACACCGGCCTTCTGGTCGCCAAGTGCGGGCCCTGCAAGAACAAGAAGACCATCGAGGGCCTGATCGACGCCGCCAACAAGGTGGGCGAAGAGAAGACCTTTCGTCCTCTGTTCATTCGCTCGTTGCAGGTCCACCAAATGACGCCGCAAGTGATCAACGCGGGCAAGATCCGTCTGCACAACTCGAGCAACGACGTGAACGAGCACTTCGACAACCTGCGGCGGGAGTACGCGGACGCGTTGAACCGCCTGCGCGAGTTCGTGGACGACGCCATCGACACGGGCGACTTCGTGCGCGCCAGCGAGACGGCGATGCGGCGACACACGGACCGCTGCGAGGATTCGATTCGCGGCAACCAGCCGCAGGAGATGGTCGACAACACGTCGCAGATCGCCCGTCTCGGCAACCGCGTCCTGATGGCCGCCAAGAACGAGGCGGACAACTCGGAGGTGAGCGGAAGGCGGGAGCAGGCCGAAGTGATCGCTGGTGTTTGCAGGAGCCCGCCTTCGTCCAGCGCGTGAACACCGCCGCCTCCCAACTGCATTCGGGTGAGTTCTTCCCTTCATTTCTGCGGGGAAGAACGGCGTTCTCTTCCGATTTCTCGTCTCATTTTCGCATCAATCCGACGGGATCGGCGGGCGGGGCGGCGGCTAAATCGAGAAATCTCAAATTACCGCGTGATCCGCCCGCCCGCCTCTCCAGCGGCCGCAAACAAACGCCCGCCCCTCGCGCGCCTCCAAAATCCCGCCGATCGAAAGCGGCGGGAACAAAGGCGGGCCGGACGGAAAAAACGGCTTTTCGCTCCGCTCGTTGCGGCCTCCGACCGGTCGGGATTCGTTTGTTCGGCGGAACTCTCGCTTTTAATTCGACAAAACGCCCGCATTCCCGACCGAATTCCCGTTTTGCCTCGATTCGGATGCACTCCCGGCGCTTCCATTGACTAAACAGCCGGCAGAAGCGAACATCCCGCTCTAAACTGGGGAAGATGAACAGCCTCCGGCACTACGCGTCTCCACGATCCACCGCCTTTTCAGCCATCCCGCCGATGGTCAACCACGCCAAGCAGGTGGCCCTCAATCCGCGCGACCAGTCGGCCGCCAACCGCTGGCGCGACGTGAACGACGAGCTGCTGCACGCCGTGCGCAGCGTCGGGGACGCGATCACGGGCGTCACGCCCTCCCAACTGCACCACCACCCCGCGCCGCAGGTGAACCACGCGAACAGCTCGTACGCGGCGCCGCAGCCCTCGTACTCGGCCCAACAGAACCAACGGACGACTTCTTCCACCCCGCAGGCAAGTGCCCTCTCCTTCTTCGAAGTGGAATGAATGGACGGGCTTTCAGTCGTACCAGCCGTCGCACAGCCTGCTGGAGTCGGTGGCCGCGCGCGCGCCGGGCGATCCGATCGTCCACAACCGCGTGATCGTGCGCGAGGAGATCCCCGTGCCGCCGCGCCCGCCGCCGCCCGTCGAGATCTCGCCGGCGCCCCGACCGCCGCCGCCGCCCGAGGATCCCGAGGAGGAGGAGACGCGCGCCTTCTGGGAGCGCTACCCGCTGCCCGGCGCCTCCGGCATCCTCACCGCCGCCCACAACCTGCACCAGGAACTGCGCCAGTGGTCCTCGCAGGAGAACGAGATCGTGGCGGCCGCCAAGCGGATGGCCATCCTCATGGCCCGCCTCTCGCAGTTGGTGCGCGGCGAGGGCGGCACGAAGAAGGACCTCATCGACTGCGCGAAGGCGATCGCCGACTCCAGCGAGGAGGTCACCCGTCTGGCCGTCCAGTTGGCTCGTCAGTGCACGGACATCAAGATGCGAGTGGTGGGTGTCTCGTCCTGCCTTCTCCCTTGCAAGAGCCGTTCTTCCAGACGTTGCTCCAAGTGTGCGAGCGCATCCCGACCATCGCCACCCAACTGAAGATCCTCTCCACCGTCAAGGCGACCATGTTGGGATCCCAAGGTCAGTGGACATTCCTTTCCCTTTTTCTCCGCTTAAAGACAAGAAACCGAATCATTTCAACGCAAAACTCAATCGTTTTAGTGGTGATCGGCCCGTACGGGCAACCGATCGACGGTAATTTGCGAAAAGAGTGCAGTTTTCGTTTGAACGGGGGAATAACCCCCAGTTTTCGAGTGTTTTGACTGATGGGAGGGCAAGAATGAAGGGGATAACAAATGTGTTTGCGGTTCTCTTAACTTCCCACTGATTGCTGAGCGCCTTCGTGTGTGTCTCTCTCACTCACCTCGATTGTTTCAGGCACCGAGGAGGACGAGGAGGCGATGCAGCAGCTGGTGTTGAACGCGCAGAACCTGATGCAGTCCGTGAAGGACACCGTGCGGGCGGCCGAGGCGGCGTCCATCAAGATCCGCACGAACAGCGGCCTCCGTCTGCGCTGGATCCGCAAGCCGATGTGGTCGAACTTCTAAACGAACGCCCAAGTGGACGCTTTTCGTCCGAAAGCCCGCGCATTTTAAATATTCCCCGCAATCCTCTCGATCACGCGCGTTTCTTTTCGTCCGGATTTCATTCTTTTTGCTCATCCCTCCCTCTTCCCTCCCTCCATCCAATGCTGCCCGACCAGAGTAGTGATCTGTAGGTAGAGTACGTAGTCCCCTCTGTGCTTCCGCAATAACCCGAACATATACGCCCCGTCTGTTCAAGTGCCTTCGCTCCGCCCACACGCGTCTTCTCCCGCCCACCAAGTGCATTTGTTCCTCCTCCCGCCCCCCCTCACATTTCTACGTCCTTCCTGCAAACAACGCCGTCTTCCCCGAACACCCGAACGGCGTTATTTATTCGCCCTTGGAGTTCGAATCCAAGCGGCGAGCCCCCCGAAAGATCCACGTGCATTTTCCACCACCAACTAGTCGACTCTTCCTTTCTTTTCGTTCCCCCCACCCCCTTCTTCTTCTTTTAACTCTCCGATTGTTCCCGATTGTTGCAAGACGATCCTGGTCTTAATAAAGTTTCTATTGAGTGAGCAACAACAAAGTGAGTTTAATGGGAAGAATAGGAACGATGTAAAGCGAGTGAAGCAACGGGAAAGTGAGCAGAAGAGCGGGGATCTCCACGCGCACTCCAGGAAGCTACTCCAAGCTGTCCACCGACTTGCGGGCCTGCTTGAGCTCGGCGTTCATCGAGAGGAGCTCCTTGACGCGGGCGAACTTCTTGTGGTCGCGGCGGGTGAAGTAGTAGAGGTCGTCGAGGCCGATGCGCTCCGGCCGGCCGTTGGCCGCCGCCTTCTTGCTCAGCTCCTCGATGTACGTGAGGACGATCTTCTCCAAACACTCGATCGTGTCCTCGCGGGGCTCCTGCAAGAAGGAAAGGGGAATGAAGGAGGAAGTCGAAAAGGGATTGAACGAACCTTCGAGTCGCCGAATCCGAAGAGCATCGCGGCCAGAGGCGCGCCGAATGCCCTGCTTGCGCTCCTCCGCCGACGTCTTGCCGCCCGCGTCCTCCGCTTCGAACAACTCGGCGTCCGCGGAGATCATCAGCGAGTCGGTCAGCTTCTGAAAGCAGCGGCGGGTGAAGAAGACGAAAGGAAGGAAACTCACCGAGCTTTCGACCTCGTTGCCGTTGGACGGGGGTTCTTGTTGCGCGCGCTCGTCCATCCTCTTCGTCGGGGAGGCGGGAGTGGGAGAAACCTGAAGAAATCGCGTGAATGCGGGGGTTCTCGCATTCTCTCCATCGAAATCCCAGTGATTTCATCGTTTTTATCAGGCAGATCGAATAGGATGTCCCACTCATTAGAGGATTTCAATTCACAATCATCCGAGTCCAAAAGAAAGCAGACGAAAGAAGAAATCGCCGCCGAATTTCGAGCGGGCAGGCCGACCGAAAGGAAAGACGGACGGTCGGGCGGGATCGGGCGGGCGGGCGGGCGGTCGGCGGAGGGAAGCGGCGACTTTCGAGCAGACGGCGGATTTCGCACCGCTTTTTGTCCATCGGTCGGCGGTCTTCTTTCAATGAGGAGGAAGAGGATTGGTGGGCAACAGACAGACAGGAGAACCGAACGAAAGAAATCATCTGCGGCTTGTGGCGGCCGCCGGGCGCAATAAAAACGAGCGGAATGTGCGGAAGATCCCCTCCTCATTGGAAATTCAAGGCGAACGACGGAATGCGACGACCGTTCGGCCATTCGGGCTGTCGGGCGGAACACGACGATGTTTTCCCTTCTGCTGCTCGCGTTCCCACTCGTCTGCGCTCAGATCAACCCGCAGGCGATCGCCGGGGCCAAATCGCCGCCCTCCGCCCCGCCGAAAGCCGCCCAACCGACCGGGAAGGCGGCCGTCCGGCCGACGATCGTGGTCGACGTGACGAAAGAAGTGGGCAACGCGACGGTCTTCCCGCTCGATCGGCCCTCGTGGTTCGACGTTCGCGTTCCCTCGCTGGAGGTCGATTTGGTCTTCTGTGAGCCCCTTCCTTCTTGTCCACGTCCTTCCGTTGTGTTCAGTGTTCAACTCGTCCGCCCCCACCGGGCAGCCCGCCTTCAACGTGGGCGGGACGTTCTGCTTGAATCGGACGAGCGAGAATCTCTTCACGGGCCTCAAAGGTGATCCTCTTGCGGTCAACTGTTGATCACCGCTCTTGTTTGAGGTTCCGTGAGCAAACTGATCAGCCGGAAGGACCTGCGGAGTCTCAAGGCGCGCACCAACTGCAACTCCACGTCTCCTGCGAGTGGAACGACGAGGTCCGTCTCTTCCACTCTCCCGGTCATCCTGCTTTCGTTCTTGCAGCTTCTTTCTGAACGCCGTTCCCGCATCGAAAGATGAGCGGATCGGTCGGCGTTCCTCTACGTCTTCCTCCTCAACAACCACACGAAGACGGCCACAAAGACGAAGGCTGCAGATGCGACCTCAGCAAACGACCGGCAAGCCCTTCACTCACAAGAAAAGACTAAGGATCGTTCAGTTGTTTTCACATCCGCTTCCTCTTGCAAGCTCGACCCTTCCCGCAACTCCCCTCCAACCCGCAACCAAGAAAGAAGCGAGCGGGGGTCGTGTGAAGCGATCAGGTGTTTCTTCGCGTCTCATTTCGGTTTGATTCGATCGTTCCAGCTTCGAATTCCGTTGGGAAGATCGCGGTCGGGCCGCCCGTTCAACATCACGACTTCGATGCCCGAAGCCCCGAACGGATTCAAGATTCGGGTGCTTGAGAACGGAACTTTGCGGTTCGCCTTTCATCCCCTTTGCATACCCGCTCCTTCTTCGTTGCAGTGAAGATTGCGGGGGCGTGCTGGAGGTGAAGCGAGTGGACTGCAACTTCGACGAAAAGCCGGTTGACGGGAGGCGAAGCCGAGGTCTCGAATCGAAACGCTGGATTCCAAAGTGAGCTCTCGATCACTCCTCTCTCTCTTCATCGATGTTCCTTTCAGTGTGCCGAGGGAAAGCCGCCGATCGCGTTGATCCAACTGGCGGGCACGGTCGAGTGCACGAACCAAACCGCCGGCCACTCGCCTCTTCCTCCAGTTGACCTTCGAAGCGAAGAGGATCCCGTGGTATCGAACGAGAATCCTGACGGTTTGGATCCCGCTCGGCGTCGCGCTCGTGCTGCTCGTTTGGCTGTGCGGCTGCTACGTCTCCGTTTGGCGCACTCGCCGCTCGCGGGCCGCCCGCCACCACTTCCAGCGGAACGCCGCCCTCCAGCGCACGAACTCCGACCCGCAGCCCCGTCGCGTGCGAAGCGAACAGAACGACGACGTTTTTGCCCCGAATCCCGTGGAAAGTTTGAGTTCGAGTGATGTTCAATTGACGGACGAGCAAATACACGCACCTTTCAACCAATCTACGTGTTTATTCTCGAGTAAACAAGTGGAAGAGATGGAAAGTTCGTTAGCAATCGATGTGAACAAGTGACTAGACGGTGGAGAGCGTTCACTTAGACGAGCCAGCCCGTACAGCGGATGTAGTGCCCGTTCTTGTCGATCGAATTCAGCCGCTTCAGCTCCTCGTCGTCCAGCTTCAGCTCGAGCACCTGGAAGTTGGAGGCGATGCGGGCGGGAGTCGTGGATTTGGGCACGATCCCGATGCCCTGGCTGGTGGCGAACGAGAGCAGGATTTGCTGCAAGCAGCCGATGATCAATGGTCGGGGTAGAGGGAACGAACCTCCACGCTGGTGTTGTGCTTCTTGGCCAACTCGACGACCACCGGGTCGTTGATCAGGGCGGGCTCCTGCCGCCCCAACGATGAGAACGCCTGCAATCATCTCGTCTTCCAGCGTCCGCCTCTCGATTCTTCGGGTTACCTGGAAGTAGATGCCGTGCTTCTTGCAGTACTCCTTGATGTCGTCGCGGCGGAAGTGCGGGTGGTACTGAACACGAACAGGAATCAAAGCAAAAAGAAGGAGAGCACGAACCTCCACTTGGTTGACGGCCGGGACGGTCTTCGAGTAGGCGGGCATCTCCTCCATGTGGCGCACCTCGTAGTTCGAGATCCCGATCGAACGAATCACTCCGCTCTCTGCAAACGAACGGACGAATGAAGGGAAGAACGGAAGGAAAGGAACGCACTGTGCAAGCTTCTCCAAGGCGAGCCAACAGTCGCGGCGATTCTCGGGGTTCTTCTCGTCGTCGTTCTCCCGCTTGTCCGACTTCGGGTAGTGAATGAGGACGAGGTCGAGGTAGCTGCAAAGCAAACGAAATAGAGAGAATTCAACGAACAATCGCCCACTCCGTCTTCAGGTTCTTGAAGGACTCCTCGATCTGCTGGGGCACAATCTCGAGGTTGTCGTCCGGCGACGGCCACAGCTTCGTCGTGATGAAGATGTCCGCTCGTTTGAGGTCGTGTGCTTGGGCAGAAATTTCTGCAAACAAACGGGAATAAACGGAAGAACGAATGAAAGGGCAGAACTCACCTCGAAAGCGACGCCCAGCTCGGGCTCGTTCACGTAGAACTTGGCCGTGTCGAAGGCGCGGTAGCCGACGCCCAGGGCGGCATCGATGGCGACGTCGATCGCCTCCTGGCCGGTGATCTTGTACGTGCCGAAGCCGACGAGCGGCATCTCGTGGCCGGTGTTCAGCTTCACGCGCGGACCTCCGGCTTGAGCGGACATTTCGAGCGGTTTGGACGAGAAAACTGAAAGAAATGAGTGGAAGGGGGAAAGCCGAAGGGAATAAAAAGCGGGATCGAATAGCACGCTCTCGATTGTCCTCGGCCTTCAACTCGCCCACCAAAATACAGCCCGCAAATGCGAGGAAGTGATCGAATGGCGGCGAGCGAAAGCGGAAAGCGAACGGAGAGACGCGCCCTCTTGCCTACGAGTCGCCGACCAGAGCGAGCGGAAGGGCGGCGGCAGACCGTCCGGCGGGGTTCAAGGCCGCCCCGAGTGCTCTTCGACCTTCCGTCCATTTAATCGAGCAAACAAGCAAACGGCATTGTTCCCTCCGTTTTGAGATCGTCCTTCCGTCATCACGCTGCCGCCATCCTCCTTCTGTTAGCAGCCACATCGAATCCACTTTCTTTCCGAATGCCGGCCGAAAGGAAGGAAAACACGCGAGTTAGCCCGATAAGACTTTATTTAAATAAGCACCATGCGGCCTTTAGCTTTTCGGCTCTACCGAACGTACTGGAAAGCTGGAAATACTGGAACAAAACAAAACAAATCAACAAGTCGTACAAAACAAAAGAAATCATCCAAATCAACACCTGCATTTTGGGCACTTAGCATGCGAAGAGATTCAAGAATGAAGAGAAGTGGGAAGAGTGAGGGGATTTAGGGCCTATGAGAACAGAGAACAACGAGCACTGCGATCAGCTTCAGCACAACGCTTCCGGCGGCACGAACGCCTGCCCCTGGCACTCGGCGTAGCGCTCCTCGTCGTAGCGGTAGATGTAGATCCTGTAGTCCTTCGAGGCGATCGCCACGTGCCCGTCCATCAGCACCGCCGTGTCGAAGCACTGCAGGTGTTTGGCCGTCGACTCGTAGGCCGCCTTGAAGTTTCCTTCCTGCAATCGAGCGAGAGGAGTGAGTGGAGGGGAGGATGGAGGACTCACTTGATCGAAGATCGTTATGTGGAAGCAGTTGTGGTTGTCGCACACGACCAGGTCGCCGCCGAGGATCGCGACGCCCACCGGGAACGAGGTGACGCCCGCCCCGCCGATCTGCCGGTGCAGCTCGCCGCCGTAGCCGAACACCTGCAAGCGGGCGGGAGGGATGACGGGCCGGATGCACCCACGAACCTTCACGCAGTGGGCGCGGTTGTCGCTGATGAACAGCTCGTCCCGATCGTTGGCCGCCACGCAGTTCGGGAACTGCAGTTGGCCGAAGCAGTTGAACATGCTGTACACGTTGCCGAGGTTGTCGAAGATCACGATCCGCTTCACCTGAACGAGAGGAGGAGTTGAGAGACCAATCAATTCTTCCGGCACTCACCTTGCATTCCACCACGATGATGAAGTTCTTGTAGTCGACGCAGATGGAGCGCGGGGTGCAGGAGGATGTCCGCCCCGAACTTGCGCACGAACTCGCCGGCCGCCGTGAACACTTGGATCTGGTTGACGGGCGAGCGCTCCGTGATCACGAAGTCGCCGTTCGCGGGACTCACGGCGATCCTGAAGCAGAGAGCGGGTGAGTGGAGGAGAGGGCGAAGGAGGAACTCACCGGTGCGGGTACAACATCTGGCCGTCGAGCTTTCCGCGCTCCCCGAACTGGAAGAGGAAGTGGCCCTCCTTGTCGTACACCTGCACGCGGTGGTTGTTCGTGTCCGTGATCGCGATGTTCCCGTCGATGGTGCTCGCGACGCCCGCGGGCTCCGTGAACTGGCCGGGCATCACGCCGAACTGCCCGAAGCAGCGGATGTACGAGATCTTGTTGTACGCGACCGGCAGCCCGACCATCATCTTCTTGGCGCGGCGGGCCGACTGGTGGTGCGCGAAGTCGATGGCCGCCGGCGCCACCTCCTGCCCGTAGCGGTACACGTAGATCCTGTAGTCCTTCGAAGCGATCGCCACGTGCCCGTCCATCAGCACCGCCGTGTCGAAGCACTGCAGGTGTTTGGCCGTCGACTCGTACGCCGCCTTGAAGTTCCCGTCCTGAAAGCGAGAGGGAATGAGCGGATGGACGAGCGGAGGGGAGGGGACACTCACCGAATCGAAGATCGTAATGTGGAAGCAGTTGTGGTTGTCGCAGACCACGAGGTTGCCCGCGAGGTCGATCGTCACGCCGACCGGGAAGTTCGTGATCCCCGGCGCCCCGATCTGCCGGCGGAACTCCCCGTTGTACGCGAACACCTGCAAAGAGAAGAGGGGAGTTTATTCTTGGTAGAGAAGGGAGGAACTCGCCTTCACGCAGTGGGCGCCCGATTGTCGCTGATGAACAGCTCGTCGCGGCTGTTCGCAGCGATCGAGTTCGGGAACTGGAGCAGCCCGTAGCAGTTGAACATGCTGAAGACGTTGCCGTAGTTGTCGAAGATCACGATCCGCTTCACCTGCAAGCGGGGGGGAATGAGTGAGCGAGAGGAGGAGGAGGGGACTCACTTTGCACTCGACGACGATGATGAAGTTCTTGTGGTCCACGCAGATGGAGCGGGGGTGCAGGAGGATGTTGGCGCCGAACTTGCGGACGAACTCGCCGGTCGCCGTGAAGATTTGGATCTGATTGACCGGAGAGCGCTCGGTGATCACGAAGTCCCCATTGGCCGGACTGATCGCAATGCTGAAAGCAGAGGGATGAGGGCCGTCTTCCGTCTGCTTCGAACAAACCGGTGCGGGTAGAGCATCTGCCCGTGGCCGTTGCCTCGTTCGCCGAACTGGAACAGGAAGTGGCCTTCTTTGTCGTACACTTGGACCCGATGGTTGTTCGTGTCCGTGATGGCGATCTGATTCTGCAGCGTGGCGGCGATGCCGGACGGCTCCGTGAACTGGCCGGGCATCACGCCGAACTGGCCGAAGCAGCGCGCGTACGAGATCTTCGTGCGGTCCACGTACGTCGTGTGCGGAGTGCTGGGCGGCGGGGGCGGCGGCGTGGAGAAGTCCTCGGAGATGGTGGAGATCGTCGTCTTCGGAGTCTTCGGCGTCTTGGGCGTGATCGGACTCTCCGTGTCCACGCCCCAGTCCCACAGCCCGCTCGAGTCCCACGTGTGGTCCGCCATGGACTCGTCCGTCACGTTGTCGAAGATCGCATCGAAGCCGCTGTCCATGACGAAGAGGTGCGGGCCTGAAAGCAGCAGCGGGCGAGTGATGACGAAAGGGGAGCGCGGCACGCGAAGCAATCGGCCGCCCACTGCGGGCGTTCGGCGCCTCCGCCGCCCGTCGGGGCCCCAAAGCGGGCGGACGGCGGCGAAAACACGCCCGCCCGCACTGCCCGCCGACTGGGCTCTCGATCGACGGCGGGCGGCCGGTGGGGCGACTGCGGGCGATCGGCTCCCGCACGAATTCCGCTCGAGAGCCTCCCGCTCGCCCTCTGACCCGAACTCCTTCGACGTTCCGGCCAGCGGTGATCGGAACGGACACGACAGAATGAAACGAGCAACAACAAAAGAAGAAGGTCGGAGTTCGAAAGAGATCCACCGAAACCGCCTTTTGTAAAGGGAGGAAAAGAGGTACCCGACGCGTCGAGGAAATGGACGCCAGACAGGAGAGCCGCGACTTCCTCGGCCTCCTGCCCCGCCGATCGTTCAGTGGGCACTCCGCTCACACGCGAACGGCCGGCTGCTCGGCCGTCTTCCTTCCGGATTCTCGGACCTCCGGAACACGAGCGAAGAAGAAGAGTGGCGATCACGATGCTCTTCGGCCACCTCCGCCGTCCACTCGCCCTCCTCTGCGGCCAAACCGCCCGCCTCTCCACGCCGCCCGCCCCCGCCGGCAAGTGGGATCTCGCGGTCGGCGTGGCGTTGATTCGCCCGTGCGTGGTCGCCCCGCCGATGTCCGAAGTGGAGCGCAACTACCACGAGATCGCCGCCCGCGAGGAGTTCGAGAGCTCGCTGAAGTCGGAGTTCGAACTGCGGTTGATCAAGGACGGCGAGTGAGTTCCCTTTCAATCCACTTCTTTTCTTGTTTATTCCCTTGCATTTCCAGATTGCTGGAGAAGCGGCGGAAGTTGGAGGAGGAGGGGAAGGACCTCAGCCAACTGGACGAGGAGATCGGCATCACCGCCCAGCAGCTGGAGGCGGACTGGAAGCGGAACGAGGAGGTCGCCCGCCGGCAATTCGGTCTCGGCGATCGGGCGGCCGTTCGGGAGGCGAATCCGAAGTCCCTCCGGCATCAGTTGGACCGAAAGATCGTCCTGCTCGTGCGCCAGCGATTCGGCGAGGCGATCTCGCCGTGGATTCCTGCCCCAGCTCGCGAACGAGAACGAGTCTCTGCGACAAGTACGTCCTTCCTCCTGCTTCCCGCGTGTTCCCCTCCGCTTTCAGACGGTCGACCGGTGCCTCAAGGAGACGTTGAGCGGCGCCCCGCAGGTGGTGGTCGAGGGGAACGCCCCGATGAGTGTGTACAAGTACCGCTACCCGAAGCCGGTGGCCAAGAAGCAGAACGCGGAGGGCAGTTACGTGAGTTCCCCTCCCATCCACTCGTTTATTTCTGTTGGATTGTTTGCAGGTCTTCCTCTACGCCGCCCACCTGCAGAACGCGGACGCCGACCTGCAGTTCAACAAGAACCACGTGCACGACCACCGGTGGTGCACGACGGACGAGCTGCTCCAACTGCTGCCCGCCCAGCACCGAAAGTACGGCAACAAAGTCCGTCATTTGATGTTCGAATAGGATCCTCTTTGTTTTGTTTGTTCGAATAAATACTCTCGGATAGTTGGAGGGTCGATTGAGTGAGCATTCCGTCCAATTTGCGGCCAATTTCCCCGTTCGGGAGACGAGAGGGCGGCCGGCGACCGCTGCATCATCAGCGAGCGGGGCGGGCGGGTCGGCGGCGTGTGGGCGCAAGTCGGCGTCGGGCGTGACCATGACCAACGCCGCTCGACCACCGACCGCCCGAGCGGCGAGTCGAACGAGCGGCGATGAAGAAACGAAGACGAGAATTCGCGTTCGGTTGGCGGTCGCCGTTTGCGGAGGTGCGGGGCGGATTTTTCGTTCGAAACGACGCCCCAAGGCGGCTGATCGACCGCCCGCTCGCGTGTCTGGCGGGGCGTATCGCCCGCTTGCGCGTCGTGTCAAGATTCTCATCATTTCTCCGTGGTTTCAGCACTCGCGCCCCCGCCGTCTCCGCCCGTCCGTCCACCACGTGGTTCCAAAGCTTGTCCGTCAATTCCGGCGACATGTCTCGTCGCTTCGACCGGCTTCTCGGTGAGTGGACGTGCGGGCAGGTTGGCCGCAATAATCGCCGAATTTCCCGCAGAAAATGCCACCGACCAGTCGCTCGTGGAGCCCGACTGGGAGCACATTTTGGAGTGCGTGGACGCGATTCGCGGCGGCGACGTCCCGTGAGCAATCGATCCACTCGTTCCTTTCGATTATTCCCACCGAATTGCAGCGTCAAATCCGCTCCTCCAGTCCATTCAGAAGCGGTACCACTCGGAGAACCCGCACGTCGCCCATCACGCGCTCCTCGTGCTCGAAGCGTGCGTGAAGAACTGCGGCAAGAAGGCGAGTTCTCCCGCCGATTCTCTCTCTTTTATTCCGTCCGTTTGCTTTGCAGTTCCACGCCGAGATCGCTACCAAGGATTTCATGGAAGATCTGAAGAATTTGGTGATCGAGAACGCGCCGGACAAAGTGAAGAACAAGGTGCTCGAACTGATCCAGTGCTGGTCGTCCGCCTTCGAGAAGTACCCCGAGTACAAGATCGTCGGCGACACGCTCTCCTTCATGAAGATGTACGGCTACGAGTTCCCCAAGCTGAAGGAGGCCGACGCGATGTTCATGGCCGAGATGGCGCCCGACTGGGCGGAGGGCGACAGTTGCTTCCGGTTTGTGCTCCTTCCCATCCTTCCATTCGCTTCTTTTTCTTGTGTTTGCAGCTGCCGTGTGGAGTTCGGCATCTTCACCCGCAAACACCACTGCCGATCGTGCGGGCAAGTTTTCTGCGACAAGTGCTCCAGCCGGCAGATGATGCTGCCCCATCTCGGCATCGAGAAGAAGGTTCGCGTGTGCGAGACCTGCTTCAACAAGAGCTTCAAGGAGCCCTCAAAGCCGGCGGAAAAGGTAAACCATTCTCTGCAAACCACCAGCCGCACGCAGCGTCCAAAATGAGCCCGAAAGCAGCGGCGGAATGCCAATTCGCTTTGTTTTGCTCGCGGCGAGTCCAACGAAAACAAGTCGACTTCGGGGCAAAATTCCCTTCCGTTCCGCTCATTCGATCAATCCCCCGCTCGCTCCAACCAGTCGGTCCATCCCTCCGCCGAATGTCCCGCCGCCACCCGAACAACTCGAAGGCGGGAGGGCGCGGGTGGTTCGACCGGATGGTCAGCGCGATGTTCGACCCGACGCCCGCGTACTCCCAGCAACGTCGTTTGGCCTACGATGTTCGCCTTCTTCCCTCCGTCCTCTGCCTTCAACTGATCGCTCTTCTTTCAGGCCCTGCAGCAGAACGGCGAGCGGAACGGGGCCTCGTCGAATGCGGAAGAAGAGGCGCGCCAGCGGGAGCTCCAGGAGCAGGAAGAACTCCAGCTCGCGCTCGCCATCAGCCAGTCGGAGGCGGAGGCCAAGGAGCAGGAGCGGCAGCGGGGCGGCAGTCTCTACCGCCGCGAGGAGCTCGGCAGTGCGGCGGCCCCGTTCAGCGAGCCCCCGAAGATGGAGTCGACGCCCTCCACCTCCGAGTTCGCGCCCATCTACCGCGGGGTGGCCGACGAGGCGGACGACGACGACGACGAGATCGACCCCGCCCTCTCGCGCTACCTGGACAAGAGCTACTGGGAGAAGCGGCAGGCGGCCCCGCGAGGCCACCTCGAACGCGACCCTGATGAGCGGCATGGACATCAAGGCGTCCGCCCCGCCGCCCAGCGAGATGTCCTTCTCGTCCGGCGGCCCCACCGCCTCCGAGTTCGCCGCCGTCAACCCCTACCCGCACCTGAACGGGGCGGCGTCGTTGCGCGCGTCCGCCTCGGCCACGCCCAACGGACTCCAGGCCTCGTACAACGGCCTGCCGGTGGACGGCTCGAACATCTTCCTCGACCAGGGCATCATCGACCTCACGAACATGGCCAAGCAGCAGCAGCAACACCAACTGGCGTCCATGAACGAGGTCGAGCAGACGAAGGCCTTCTGCGATGAGCTCCGCGAACAAGTGAGTTCCATCCTTCATCCTCATTTTTATTCGCCTCGTTTGCAGGTGGACACGATGAACAACCGGATGCGCTCGAACATGCTGCGCGGTCGGCCGATCATCAACGACTCGGCCATCCACTCGCTGTTCGCCCGCCTGACCGCCAAACACGAGGAGGTGCTGTCGCGGATGGCCGATCTGGACGCTCAACGGGGTTTGTTCTTCTTCTGCTCGCATCCCTTCTTCATCTTCGCTGCTTTCAGAACACTTCGAGGGGCTGCAGGACCGTCTGGCGCACATCCAAGAGACGCGCCAAGCTCTGAACGCCCTCCGCGAGGAGCACGAGAACCAACGGCGCGCTCGTCTTGGAGGAGGAGAACCGCGTCCGTCAGCAGCAGATCATGCTGAAGCTGGAGGCCGTGCGGCAGCAGAAACACGCGGGTTTTCCTTTCAATCAACCGTTGTTTATTCCTCCCGCTTGCAGGACATGCTCTTCCAACAGCGGCAGGCGGCTCTCCAGCGCTTCCAGCAGCAGGAGTTCCAAGCGCAGCAACGTCGCGTGAGCCCGCAGATGTTCCCGCAGCAGCAGCCGCAAGCGGATGCCGCCCCAGTCCGTCGGCCAGCAACAACCGGGCATGCAGCAGCCGCCCATGCAGCAGCATGCCCCCCCACATGGCCCCGCATCTCCAGCAGCAGCACCACCCGCAGCAAGCCGGCCCACCAACCGCCGATGCCGCAGCAGCAGTACCACCCGCAAATGCCGCCCATGTCCCAGCCGACGCCCGCCCAGCACCTCCAAATGATCAACCAGATGCAGGCGATGCAGCTCCAGCAAATGCAACAACACCCGATGATGTCCGCGCGCGCCCGGCATGTTCGCCCACCCGCAGCAGTTCGCCCGTCCGGCCCCCGCCCAGCAACAAGCGCCGCCGCAGGACTTCGACCTCCTGAACTTCCTCGGCACGACCGCCCCCGTGCCGCAGCCGGCGCACGTGCCCGCCCCGCCGCCCGCCCCGCAGCAAAGGACAACCTGATCGACCTCTTCGACCTGGCCGCCCCCACGCCGCAGAACTCGGCCGTCTCCGAGGGTCGTTGAGTCCTTCCCTTTCCGTTCCTTTTCGTGCGAATGAATCCGAAAGTGTGAGTGCCGCTTTGTGTTCCTCTGTGTACATTGCTGTTCGATCCAACCGCCCACACAAGAAATTCTATGCTTCTCCCTTCCTTCCTTTCTTCGTCCGACTGTCCCTCGCCTCTCTATCCCCTTGTCGGTTGTATTTATTCACTAAAAAGCGGACGAATAAACGGACTTGTGAACAAGCGAGTGACTGGCGACGTTGAAAGACGGGCGATACGTCGCTCGTCGTGAGTGAAATTCGAAATCGGAGGGCGGTGCGGGTGTTTCGAGGCGTCGGCGGCACACCGGAAGCGCGAACGGCGACCTTTGCGCCTCGTGCGGACGGATCGTTTGTTTTGCGTCCGGAAATGCGAGGGGCGGGCGGGTGGAAAGCCGTCTCGTTCGTCTTCCGCCCGCTCATTCCTCGGCATTTCCGGCCGTTCGAACCGCCCGCCCGTCCGTCCTCTTGCCGGCTGACATCTGGACGGGCCTTCTGTTTGCTCCACGACCGTCCACTCGCTGACGCGCGCCGTTGGCCGCCGGCCGGTCTGTTTGCCGAGAGGGTGGATTTCCTTTTCGGTCGCGCTTTACAAACGCCGAAGGCGGGTGTTTGAGGGGATCGTCGGTCGAGGCGAGGCGCGAAACACGAGCCTCACACCCGCACTGCACGATTCCAACCTCCGCATTTCGTAGGTTTCCGTCCGCTCCGTCTGGTCGTGGCCGGCCGAATCGCTCGCTCGCTTCCGAACGAACGATCGCCGACTTTTCGGCTTAACGATTAACGGAAGGCGCGTAAGTTCGTACCGCTGAGAGGGCGTGTGTTTGTGGAGCGGGCGGCGGATTACGCTCGCTTTAATCGACGCGCGTATTCGGAAGTAAAAAAGCGGATTGTGCTCGGCCGGCCGGTCGTTCGTGATCTCCCACACCCTCGTTCCGGTGAGGGCGTGTCGCCGGTGGCTGCCGAGAGACGGACGTCACTTGCGGTCAATAAAACGGGCGGCGGATCGAAGCAGCCGATCGATCGGCCGACGTCACGAATTCCCAGAGCAGAGAGCCGCCCGGCCGCCCGTCTCCTCCGCTTTCTCAGCCCTCCGGCCGGCCGCCCACCTCCGACCGCCCGCTTTCAACTTCAAAGTTCGAGAGAGCGGCCGGCGGCTTCCCTCCTCCCCCCCTCTTTGCATTTTGGGCGCGAAATTCCCGCAAAAGTCCACGAGTTCACTTCCCTCCGCCCGCTCTACGAATTCATCACTCGCGCGTTCACGACGACGATCAATCGTTCGCCCTCCTCGCTGCTGCCCGCTCGAAGGCGGAAGTTGGCGGAGGGCGGAGGAATGAGAAGACCGCCCGTTCTCCCCCCACCTCCCTCCTCTTTCTTCCTTCTCGCTGACACGCGTGCGCGATCGGGGCGCGTGCGGGCGACCGCCGTTTGTGCGGGTGTTCTCCGCGTTTCGCTCTCGGCCGCGTGCTCGCGCTCGTTTCTCTTCGTCGAGATTCGTGGACCGGCCGCCTTCTCCCGCATTCCTTCGGCTTTTGATCGACGAGATCTCTGCAAAAGAAGCCGTGAATGGAGCGGAAATCTAATTGGACTCCCGTTCTTCTTCGTTCGGATGACGGCGGGGCGGACGTTCAATCCCGCAGATTGCCTTCCCTTTGCTTTCTGCTGCCTGCCTGCCTGCACGTGTGCATTAAGCAATTGGATTGGAATGTCCGTGAATCACGTCGTGTTATTGTTATTCTTTCGATCCACTCAACGGTCGTCTGCGAAGCCGGCAGACCGTTCGGGATGTCCGGCGGCCTCGGCCGAACAGACGTCCTCGTGATCGGAGATCGACAGACGGCGGGCTTGGAGGGACGAGCGAAGGCCGAGCGGAGAAGCGAGCAGTTGGTTCGGCCGTTCGAGCGCGTGGGACGGGGCGGCGAACGGGAAGAATGGAGGCGGGCGGGCGGGCGGACAGCCGCCGCATCACGAGCGGAGTGGTTTTTGCTCGCTTCGGCGGCCGGCCGGCCGGACTCTCGAACGCCAAGTGGAGCGTGATTTGCGGCACCAAACTTCTGCTTTTTGCCTTCCGGCGGGGCCGCCCGGCCGCCGCTTTCGCGTTCGTCATCGACGAATTCCGGCGGGGGTTGTGTTCGCGCAACTGGGCCGGCTTTCCGTCGGGGATTTCCGCCTTCTTTCTCGCAAACAACAGCCCGTTCTCTCGGCCCCACCCCTTCCGCTCGCTTCAATGGCCGCTAATTGGCGGGCGTGGGACGAAGCGGCCGGCCGGCCGGCGGGTGACGCGATCGGCCGTCCGCACGGGCCGATGGGCACCTCGCAGGTGCTGATGGCGAGCGAGCCGGGCGGGTTCAGAGGGCTCGGATGGACGCGTCTTTGGAAATTCGAGCGCCAACTCTCGGCCCTTCGCGGCGTCCATTGAAAAAAGGCTGCTGCCGTTGAGCGCTTGGCACCCGCTTCCACGTCTTGCCGCCCCGTTGGACACGAGCGGTAATTTGCAGCTTGCGGCGAACGCTCGTGACCGGCCGCCCAAATGGTCACTAATTGCCGCCTGTTGGGGGATCTTCCCCTTCTCCTCGTTGTTGGAGTACGTGGGCTTCTCCTGGACGTTCTCATCCCTTGCGGGGTGTTACCGTAGTTCACTAGTGAGAGGGCGGACTCCTCCACGGACAGCCGCTTCGTTATTCCGGTGAGTGTTGACATCCGGCCGCCCCCCCGCCCCCTTCGCTCACTCCTCCGCCTTCCCGCGCGTGTCATCGACTGCCGACGGCCAATCAATCGACACGCGCGGCCGCTCGCGTGCTGTCGGCCGGCCGGCGGATCTCCGGCCTCGTGACTGCGGGAATGCGAGATGCCGTCTTGACGTCCCGCGACGTCCACCTCGGCCGCGTATCCATTTGCGATTCGTGCGCAAGACGAAGCAGAACGAAGTGGCGGCGGTGAGGTCGCCGTTTGCACGTCAAGCGGGCGGCTTTCGACGAAGCGGCGATGTCACGAATTCCCGCGAATTCCAGCCTCCCTCCGGAATTCGGAGACAAACGCCCAATTGTTCCGCCGACCTTGCCGCCCTGGTTAATGGCCGCAGAGCGGAGGGAATTCGGCGGCGATGATCGGCAATTGATCTTTTCTTCTTTCCTTCCTCCTCCTCCCCCCTCCTTCTTCCTCGTTCGCCCGAACCGATTGGGAAATCGGGGCGTGAGGGCGGCGGAGGTGGGTTTTGTTATCACGATTCCTCTCCTCCTCCTCCTCTTCGTTCTTCCGCCTTCTTTCTTCACGCCGCTCGCGGCCGTTCGTCCGCTCCGTCGCCCCGCTTTCCCCTCCGTTTCACACGATTTTGCACCGGATTTCCGCTCGGTTTTCCCACCACCACCGAAGCGACCGTTCGCTGGACGGCCTCCACTCTGCGTGGTGGATGACGACGATCGGGCAATTCGGCGGACGAAGCGGGCGGAAATCGAATTTGGACAAGCGGGCGGCGAATTCACGTTGAAGACGCCCGAAAGGGACTTCTTTCGATTACGCGGTTATCTCCACGCCCTCCTCCCCTCTGGGAAACAATTTGGGTTTTTTTGTTCGAATTTCCGCCCCTCGCCCGCCGTTCCCCCTTCTCCCGCGGGCTGCTGTTGATCTCGAAACCCGCGGCGAGCGAGCGGGCGGCGGTGGCGCCAATCGGCTGGCTGCCGATCGCGGGGGTCCCGTCGAACAGCAAATATTTTCCCACTTCCGGTCCAGCGGAAGGGGCAGCGCGCTTCGAAGCGCTTTTTCGCGGCGATCGGACGAGCGGGAAGCACGGCGACGAGCGTCGATTTCAACCGCCGCCCTCTCGCCGTCGTCGATCGTCGCCGAGGGGGGCGATCGTGCGGACGGGCGGGCGGGCGGGCGGCAAGTGGGGGAATTTTTTCTTTACATCGTGCACCCAATCGATCGTCCTTTGTTTTGTCGTCACTTCGCTTCGTCCGCTTCGTTCGGAGGTGCTCGACCGCGTTCACGAGTCCCCAATTCGACCGTACGCCCCGCTCATTCGTCCGGCTTGCAGGAATCCGTTGGGACTCTCGTCGGAACGAAGCGAAACGATGGGCGTGGAATCCGCGTTGTGCCCCACTTCGTCGCGCGCCCTCCCGCAGGAGCTGAACGCCGACGAGTTGGCCGAAGTGATCCAACGGAGCGCGAAGACCGACGAGAAGGCGCTCCTCGTCGACTGCCGCACGTCCGCCGATCCGAATCCCGTAAGTCGTGCGGCGGGCAACAGGGGGACTGCATTCCGCTCGTCATCGAGTCGATCGGTTGATCGAGCGGTGGTTTCGATCGAACAGCCGCCTTCCCTGCGGGCGGCTTGTCGACGAAACAAAGAAGAGCGTTCGCCTTTCGTTCCGCTCGGCTATTTCGGTCGAGCGGAATGCACGGGAGTGATCGGAGGAGAGGGAGGAATGTCGATTGCCCATCGCCCCGCTTTGCAGGTCTTCCCGAACGCCCTCCGCGTCCGCCTGACGGCCATCATCCTGCGGCGCGTGCAGAACAACAAGGTGCCTTTGGCCAAGTTCTACCCGCAGTTCGCCGACCTCCGCGCGTTCCACTCACTCGTCTTCCTCACCGACGACCACGAGGCGCGCGAGCTGGCCGCGACGATCGTGCGCACGCTGGACGAGGGCGGCCTGCAGTTGGCAAATTTTCAAGGTGAGTGCGCTAAAAGGCTCTCGATCTCCGCCGCCGTCGTCTTTCTGCTCGATTTGTTTACACGCAGCCGGCGTTTCTTCGAAAGACGGCCGGTCACGCGCCCGCCTCGGCCCCCGTCGGCATTCCGCACGCTCCTCGACCTTCGCGTCGACTTCCGGCCGATTTCGTTCGATCCACTGAACCGTGCGGATTGCAGGAAACGCGGCCGAGTTCGCCGAGTTCGCCGCCCGCTATCCCGAGCTGTTGCTGGGCAAAGATCAGGAGAACGAGGTGCCCGCCCCGTCCAACGGCCTCAACTTCGACCTGCACGAGGACGAGGACACGTTCGACTACAAATCGCGGCACGCGGTCGAGTTCCCCGCCCTCATCCTCAAGGACGTCTACCTGGGCAACTACGAGACGGCCAAGAACTACGAGATCTTGAAGAGGTGAGTGCATTCGACCGGGCAATTCAACGCAATCCTCTTCTTGCTTGCAGTCGGGGCATCTCCTACGTGATCAACGTCACGCCCAACCTGCCGAATGTCTTCGAAGCGTACCCGCACATGAACTACCTGCGGATCCCGGTGGACGACTCGTGCCACGCCTACACGCTGCCCGACTACTTTCCGGGTAGGGCACAAATGACGTGACTCGATTCGAAATGATTGACTCCGCCGAGCGTGGGGATCAACCCGGAAACGCGTGTTTTAAATTGGGGCAATGGAATGTTTTGTCATCCCGCACTCACTCCCCGCATGACGTACTTGCGGACTGCAGCGGGCGAATGATAAGCGGCGCATGGAGGAGGGGAGCAAATGACGTGGCGGGTTGCAAAATGCGGGATGAACACTTCGATCCCGCTTCTAATCGCTCGTTCGATTTCAGCCGCCATCGCGTTCATCAAGAAGGCGCGCGCGGACAACGCCGCCGTCCTCGTCCACTGCCTGGCGGGCATCAGCCGCTCGGTGACCGTCTGTCTCGCGTACCTGATCTTCGAGCAACGGAGCACGCTGGACCGCGCGTTCGACCTGCTGCACAAACAGAACGCGTCCATCGCGCCCAACTTCCACTTCATGACGGCCCTCAAGCGGTGGGAGGCGGAGATCCTGAAGACGCCGCACGATCAGTACGAGGCCGATTCGGGCAACGGGACGGCCGCCTCGACCGCCTCCTCCGCCTGCTCGTCCGCCTGAGGGCCGCTCTTCAACCGACTTCCTCCCCACGGGTTCCCATTGGATTCTTGAGGATTAGTGCACGTACTTCTTTCTTCTACACGGTTTACTTTTGCTAGAAACCTTTTGTTTTGCCCGAAGCTAGTTGTTTACGCAAACTCCTCTCATTTGATTACGGTTCTTCCGGTTGGTCTACACGTTCACTCTCCCCCCTTCATCCTCTTTCTTTTTAATTTCCTTTAACTCGGTTTGTAGCGTGGTTTTTATCGTGTTTTGGCGTGTGTTCGTTCGGTTTCCATCCATAAACTCATGAGAACTCAACACACGAGCAAGCGGCCTTTGGACGTGAAAAAAAAACGAAAAGAAGGAGGATTTCCCAACCGAGTGCACTTGAGGAGTGCAAACAAGCCCCCACAATCGATGACGGCCGCCGAAGAAGGCCGCAATTACGCTCGGAATAGCCGCCGAATGGCCGCCGATTCAACCGAAAAGCGAAGTAATTAGCGGGTGGGCGGCAGGCTCACAAATGGGCGATCGAGTGTGTTTTGCCTCCTCAACGCACACAATAGTTTCGAGTTCAACAGCCGAGGGTTTGACACCAGCCGATAAAGAAGAGAAATGTTGTCGAATTATTGACGTCTCAAAGAGTACAGTTTCCTGCTCTTCCTTTTGATTGTAATGAAACAGGCACCGCGTACCGAGCAATAAAGAGCAGCAGGAACAACCAGAGTCGAGAGGGGCCGGTTCTGAGCGGAACGCTTTCTGCCCCCGTGTTGTTTGGCGTTTCGCTGCAGCCCCGACCGAGAGGCCGCCGCCGCCATCCGCCGCCCTTCATTGTCATCCGATTTTTGGAGAAATTCGATTCGATCGACAAGCTTTTCGTTGTGCTCTCGAGATGCCAAAGTGAGCTCCCTTTCGTTCAGCCATCTCATCCTCTCATTTTTTCAGCATTCGCACGTTGGACTCGCTGAACGCAAAGCAGTCGGACGGCGAGCAGTCGGACGACGACCGCCAGGGATTCTTCGTGGGCGGCTCCGACCACAGCGGCCAGCAGGTGCTCGGACCGGGCGCGCGCGACCGCGACGTCACCGGCGACGTCTTCAACGCGGCGCGTCGTGCGGGCGCCCAGGTGCTGAGTTCGGAGGAGTCGGCCGCCATCCACGACCGCTTCGGCGCCGGCGTGGGCCACTCGCTGGGCGGCGGCTCGTCGAGCGGCTCCAGCGGCGGCCGCACGCTCTCGGGCCAACCGCCGGCCGACCCGCACACCGTCCGCATCCAAGTGACCTTCTGGGAGAACGGCTTCTCGGTGGACCGCGGACCGCTGCGCCCGTTCGAGGACGCCGCCAACCGCAGCTTCCTCACCCAACTGCAGCAGGGCCGCATTCCGGACGAGATCCAGCAGCAGCACCCGGGCAAGGTCTGCGACATCGACCTCGTGCGCCGTCCGGAGCCGTGAGTTCCTCGTGTTCCTTTTAGTTCTTCCTTCTTCCTTGCAGGTATCAGAAGCCGCCGATGGTTCCGTTCGCGGGCACCGGCTACCGCCTGGGCGGCAGCTGAACGAGAAGCGGGCCCCAGCGACCACTCTAAATTAATCCCCCGTCTTCTTCTGTTCCGTTGTGTGTGATGAGTGGGAATAAACTGTAATTTTCGTTGATATTAGTTTTGATTCGACTCGGTCTTTATGTCCGCTTATTATTGTTCGAATTTGACGGGATGGAGGCACGAATGGACGGTCCTTGCAGGCACTCCCGGTCGCCTTCAACGATGTCCAACCTGAAGGAGATCCTCGGCCTGGACAAGGTCGTCAAGTTCGCCCAAACGATCAAGAAGATCGGCGGCGTGCGGGCGGCTCTCAAACAACGCTACTTGTACGTCCCTTCCTTTTCCTTCTGTTGCTCACTCGCCGCTTCAGGATGGACCAGACGCGCGTGGGCGAGCTGGTCGGCGAGGACAAGTTCGGGAACAAATACTACAAGGACGACTCCTACTTCATGCCGCGCAACCGCTGGGTTGTGTACCCGGAGAAGGTCTGGCTGGACTACGACGCTTCCCAAGTGCCGCCCGAATGGCATCGATGGGTGAGTGCCCGTTTCTGCTATTTACCCCTTCGATCCTCTCTTCAGCTGCACCACATCACGGACGACCCGCCGACCGTCAAGCCGCCCGTCAGCGCCAAGTGGATCATGGAGCACGCGGAGAACAAGTCGATCTACCAGTCCGTTCTCTCTTCCTCCTTTCTGCCTTCTAATCGATCGATTGCAGGGACGAGAAATACTACCCGTACGCGACCACTCGAGTCAAAGTCCAAGGATGGCAGCCGGGCGAGCCCAAGGAGCAGAAGTGAAGAGAATCCCCGTTTGATTCATTAGGCGTCCAAAGTGTGTATAAACTACCTACTTCCTTCTGTCCTCGCCTTGATCCGGGAGAAGGGTTGAATGAACTGTTCATCTTTGACAAATGGCAAAGGAGATGTGTGAACTTTGGGAGCGTTGGAAGTGGATTCCGGAGAATCGATAGCCGTAAACCCTTCTGCTCTCGAGCCCAATCAACGAAGGCTGATGTCCATGTCGATTGTCTTCCTATTAAAAAGAACGGTAGCTGCTTGTTGGGCAGAAAGTAGCGTTGTTTCGAGCAAACACACGCGGAAGGTCATGGGCGCTTGCCGCGGGTATGCCGCGCTTGGCTGCGGTCCTTGTTGCTTGTAATCTGGAGGGATTGTTGATCGTTCGCTTGGACTCTTTTCTTTCGGAAGAAAGCTCCGAACTGTTTTGTTGTCGTTAGAAATGGGTAAAAGGCGGAAGAAAGTGGAGGCCTCCGTGTGTTGGTGAGTTGCACGTTTAACCCCATTTATGTAATCAAAACTGCAGGTATTGCACGCGAGCGTTCGAGAATGGCACAATTCTGCAACAACATCAACGGGCGACTCATTTCAAGTGCCAGTTACGTCCATTGCCTCTTTCCGTCTTAAAAAATTGCTTTCAGACCTGCAACGAACGGCTGTCTTCGGTCTCCGGCTTGTTCCTTCATTGCTGGTATGCGCACAAGAAGGAGATCGACCTCATCCCGGGCGCGATCCCCGGCCGCGACTTGGTGGACGGCGAGATCGCCGGAATGCAGGACGACTTTCTTCTTCCTCCACAGTACGAGAAGGAAGAACCGCGCGATAACGAGCTGTAAGTGGGATCTCTCGCCGATGGGCAACATTCCAAACATCCAACGACGTTGGCGCTTGAATGCAATGCTCTCTCATCTCAGTACTATTGTCTTTCAGCAATCCCTGCTTCGAGTGGACGATGATCTTCTTCATATTGTTTCTTCTTTACTACATTGTCGGTGAGTACTTGCTTCCCGTTTCACAGAGAAAATGTTGTTGCAGGAATGCTTGTCTTCAGGTCGCCGTGCTCATTTTTCGACTTCCTGTGATTCGGAGGCCGATCGCATGTTCGTCGGGCCAGCGTTCAAAGTCGCAACGAGAAAACGTCGAGAGGGATCACCGCTATCGATTGAATGAGCGTTCAGAGTGTGAATAAACCGCTTCTTCGAGCATTGATGGAAGTGAAATCGAGACCAATCAGACAGGGGGGAGTATCGCGTTTCGAACGGAGGTGGAACGCAAGACGACGAACGGAGGACGGCTCTTTTTCACCGCTCGAGCTTGAGGTTGTCTTTCGCTCGTCTTTGCGGGTGCAAAAAGTGGCACGAGTTCGTCTGCGAAGCTTGTACTCTGCTTTCAAAGATCGCAAGGATGTCGTTTGTTACGAAGACGCGCGAACTTCCGTCAAAGTGCGCGCGGATTCGTGCAACTCGGCATTTCCTCAACAAAGAGCGACTGCCTAACATTGGGGGTGCCATTCTTTTCGCTCCCTTCAGCGCACAGACATCAAAGGCCGACCGGCGTACAATAAAGCCGCAGCTACATCACTCGTCCGTCCACTCCTTTCTTCTCCGAGCGCTCCTTACGCGGAATACTCGGGCGATAATTGAATTTGTTTGAACGAACGGCCGTCCCCCGTGTTCACGACGGCCGACCGCAATCCCCGAGGCCGCCGCCCGCTCTTGCGGTCGGTCGTTGAGCCGCCGCTTTATGGCCAGTGCGAATGATGAACGATTGGCCCCGCACGTGTTCCGCCCGCCCGCCCGTCTGCTCGTCGGCCGACCGGAAGGTGGGAAGCGAGAAGACCGACGGGATTTTCACGCATTTTTATCATCCGGCGACCGCGCTTCCCGCTTGTTTTCGCGTGATTCCGCTCGCTTCCATCCACCAGACGGTTGTTCTCAAGACGACCGACGAGTACGGTGGGGGCGATTAGAGGGCAGTCGGGCGGGTAATCACTCCAAATCCCCTGATCTCCGTCCGTCCACCCCATTCTTCCGTTCAATCGGAGGTTGAGTGCGTTCAGGTCGAGTGGGGGGATTCGGGGAATCCGCGGATGTTCGCGTGGAAACAATTGACGCATTCCAATTGGGGGACGTTAATCCGTCGTGACGGTCCGAACGATGCCCCCTTGTGTTAATGAATTGTCTGTCCTCTCGCCCTCCCGCCGCCCTTTGGGTTGGGCGGGCGAGACGGTCGTTTCGCGAATGGCGCCACGTTTCTCGCTTCCGCCCGCTCGTCCCCATTGTTATGCCACCTCCCCTCCCGCCATGCATTTCATAACGACACGAGATCCCCGCCGGCCCTCCGACGGCCATTCGGCGAACCCCCGTGCGGAACACGCGAAACACTTTGGGGAGGCAATTAGATCCACCGGAAACCCGCCGATTCGTCACTCGCTCGGACGGCCACAAGTCGTGTGCTTCGACAAGTGAGGGCACTCGCCCGGGGAGTGGACGAACACGGCCATTATACGGCCGATGTTTGAACGTTCGCGCACTCCGCAAGACGGCGGACGGCGGAAATCTCGAGGAATTCCGCGAAAAATCGAAGCCGAACGCCCGCTCGCCTGCAGCCGCCCAATTATCCGCCAACGAGTGCACATAAAGCGGGGACACGAGTGGGTCGTGATGCTCGGCGGAGCATTCCGCTCGCTCGATTTCCAATTCTTCGCCCTTCCGCTCGCATCACGATTAAAAGACGCGCTCTCGCCTTCGGTTTCTGGGGAACGGCCGCCAAAGATCCCTTTCATTCCTCCGCTTGTTGACGGAATTCGTGATCAGACTGTCCTTTTACTGCCGCCATCTTCTTCTTTTTTCCTTACGGTACGTGAGCGTTCCGTGTTTTGCACTCCAACTCATGGTTTTGCGAAAAGCGGCCGTTTTGTACGCTTTCCTTCATAATCGACCGAGTTGTTCGTTCTTCTGCTCGGTGTACGTGATTGACGTTCCTTAATTGGATTTCCGTCCCGATTTGCGGAATGCCGGCGGCCAAAAGACAACGGAAAACGGTTGCTTCTTCGAATTGGGCGCACAAAAAGAAGTCTGCCGGCCGTCCGTACGGTAATCGCCGCCTTGTTTCGTTCGACTGGCTGCGGAAGGAAGCACGCGATGCTCGGGGATGTTTTCGGTCAAATTGGAAAACACTTCGAGCGGATAATCTCGACCCCTCGGCCCCGCATTGTTTCGAAAGGAGACGGCCGATGAATGAGAAGCCGGCGGACAGCAAGACGTTCGTTCATTTCCTCATTCAGCGCTCCTTTGGCCGCAACACGAACATGTCTGGACGGCGGCCATTCACACGCTTCCACCTACTCGCGAACGGGGCGGAACTTTCGAACGGAGTTGTGTTCCGGGAAGCCGCCATCCCCGCCGAGTGTACGGTAATCAGAAGAACGAAGCAGCAATGAAGCAGAGCAGAGGAGGAGGGCGGGCGGACGAGCGGAGAGACGTTCGGGCCTGCGGGCAAGGCGGAAGGAAGAACCGAATTCTCTCACCGTTTTGTTCTATGCACGCCTTTTGCCCCGCTTTTCCAGTGGACGGCGGCCGCCCATTCCCACGATTTCCGCACTTCCGCTCCGAATCGGCCGTTCGACGGCGGCGGCGGCGAGGAGGCGATGATGAGCTTACGGGGGTGCCGTCATGATGTCGTCCGTCCACTCGCTCATTACACGGTTCGAGTGTAATCCGCGGAAGGCGATTAGGAACGAGCGCGCGAAACACTCCGCTCCTCGGCGAACAATTGGATCGAACGGCCGGCCGGCGAGAAGCCCCGCTTTGCATCTCGTTTGGGCGAACGTCAATCCGCGAAGCTCTCGAAAAGCCTCTTGTTTTCGCCTCTCCGTCTACCGTAAGCTCGGGGGGCGGATGTTCGTGAGTCTTCGGCATCACTCGGCGGTCGGAAGCGGTCCGGAAATTCGCGTGTGTGCCGCCGATTTCCTCATTCGCACCCGCCGCCCCGAAGACCCACTGGTTTGTTTCCAACACTCGTGCGTTCAAGCCGTCACTCCTAACCGAACCTGAAGGGTCGTCCGAGAGTCTGCTGGAGCGCGTCTCTGTGCTTTGATTTCTTCCTCCTGCTTCCATTCGATTGAAGTGTTCGCCTTCCTTCGACTGCCCATGTTTTGACGAACTCCTCCGCCTGCGGAGTTCAATCCACGACCACGCGCCTCAATCTTTGCACTCGGCGGCGTCCGTCAGCGTTCCGGTTTTCGCCGAGGCGGCCGTTCGTCTGGTGGATGGGCGGACGTGCGTAAAAAACGACTCTTGATTTCTGGAAGCACTCGGACGCCGGTCGAACACGAATTTCACGTCCTTTTAATTGACTCCGGTGGCGGGAAGGCGGACGTTCCGCCCGTCCGAATCACGTCCAGACCGTCCGCCCCCAATTAGCGCGGAGTTCCGCCTGGAGCGGCCGCCCACCGTCCGCGATTCGGGACGTTCGCTCGAGCGGGCGGCCGGCGGGCAGTCGGCGGGTGAATCGGGATGACGAGCGGCCGGTTGATGGACGGAGCGGCGGTCGGCGGGCGGGCGAAGAAAGCGGCGAGCGGTGGGAAAGCGGGTGACATTTGGCTTCGGTTTCGTTCGCTCGCTCGGTATCACGTTCGTGGGAACGGGCGGCGTTCGTGACTCACGGATTCAATCGCCCGTTCGGCCCAAAACAACCGCGGGTTTCGCGGAACTCGTGATGTCGAGCGGGAACCTGCGGGGCTTTGCGATGGGATGAGAATGACGCCTGCTTTCCGCTCGTTCTTCCGCGTACGGTAGCGAGCGAGCAGACGGCGATAACAAGTGGGAAGCCCGGGCAGTGCGGTCGCGCGGAACTTCCGCAATGGGCGGGCGGGTATTTCGGGCGGCCGTTCCTCGTCGGCCAGACGCCGCCGAGCAGAAGGAGATCGGCGGAATCCCGCGGAAGCGGTCGCTAATCCCAGCGAATGTTTGGGGTCGAGGGGCGGGGTCACCGCTCGAATGGCCACTTCCTGCTCGTCCGCCTGCCCGTCTGCATGACACTCGGGGATTTGGACGGCGGATTCATTTCTTTTGCGCTCCTAATCGTTCGTGTGAAGACGTGCTTGAAGAAGTGATCCCAACGAACACACGCATTCATTCGTTCGGTTTCAGTCTCCGTCCCCACGACTACCGTACGGTCGCCCTCCTGCCGTTCAACCGACCACCATGCTGCTCATCTACTTCGTCGTGGTCATCTACTGCTGCGCCTTCATCTTCGGCACCCTCGGCAACCTGTTCGTGATGGTCCAGATGATCCGGAGGAAGTGAGTGATCGTCAAGGAGACGTCCCATCAACCCACTCGTTCCAGACTCTGCTTTCCGGCCAACCACCGACAGGCCACTCCGCGGGAACGATCACGAGTGTTCATCTTCATTCTTGCGGTCACGGACTTTGCCGTCCTCGCCACGATCCCCCTCTCGCTCGCTCAAATCCTCGACGTCCAGTGGATCTTCGGGTCATTCGTGAGTTCAAGAGGGTGGAAAGAGGTCATCAATCCGTTCATTCTTGCAGTTGTGCAAGTTCCACGCGGCAGTCGACCTCAGCGGGAAGTTCTTCTCCGTCGTGATCCTCACGTCCATGAGCTGCGAGCGGTTCCTCGTCGTGTGCACGAGATTTCGCTACACGTCGACGCCCACTCGTCTCATGGTCCTTCCGCTCGGCTTCGGAATCCTCTTCGCGGTGATCATTCCGATCGTCCCGCAGATTCTGTACACCAACCTGTACGAAATCCGGCTGGAGGAGGAGGGCGTGAACTTCACGCAGCGCGTCTGCCTCCACTACATGCCGCTGCATCTCGTTCCAATTTACGTACAATATACCTTCCTGACGGGCTTCCTCCTCCCGTTCGTCATCATGGCCGTCTGCTACGTGCTTCTCGTGCGGCACGTGCGTCAAAAGTATCGCGAACGGACGGCGGTCAATCGAAGTGAGTGGACGGAAGGGCGGCTTCTCTTATCTCGTGTGTCTTCAGGCCCGCACTCGAGTCTGCGCGGCAACCGACCGAAGTACATGAACGGCCTGACGCGCTCGATCATCCGCATCGCCATCTTCCACTTTTCCTGCTGGGCGCCCTTCTGGATCTTCTCGCTGATGCCCGTCTTTGCCGACGCTTTCGGCCTGCACTTCAACCCGCAGGCAGACTGGTTCCAGAGCGGAAAGCTCCTCTCCAACCTCCTGCCTTACATCAATTCAGCTGGGTGAGTTCGGGCGACGATCGTTGAACCAAAAGACGTCACAAGACGACGACGCAAACGGCTTTCTGGAGAAAAGCGGCGTGCAATCGGCGGGGATAATCGGCCGCCCCGATTGCTCACTCGACCGTGCACGCCGTCGACCTTTTGGAGGCCAAACCGTTGAGATAAAAGGGGATTAAACTAATCTGCCGGGGGGCCAAACCGAACGGATCTGACGTGCTTCTATTTAGCAATTCCATTCTGTACGCGTGGCTGAACAAGGACATCCGCAAACATTTGTGGCGCCCGAACAGCCGCCTGCGGACCGGCAAGGAATCCACTCCGGGCACTGCCCTTCAGTCGGCCGTCCTTCAGTCGGAGTCCTTCAACCCGACCTCCGACTAAGGGCAGCTTCTTCTTCACAGCTTAGGTCTCGATTGTGTAGTGTACAAAATGTTCTTACGGGCCTTCTCCTCGTTGTCTTCCAATGATCTCCGCTTTTCCCTTCCATTCGTCTCGTTTGTTCCGCTCGGATACTCGTTGGAATAAATTATTTCGTCATGCGGACGGACGGGCGCTTGCACACGTCCGCAACGAACGAAGAGCGGAAAGAAGACGGGCGGAAGAATCTTGTGACCGTCGCCGCTTCTAATTGGACGTCTGCCGCGGTCAAGAGTCCAACACTGCCGCTCGGAAGGAGACGGAGCGGAAGCGGCCGAATTTCCCACCGGCCGGCCGGAAGGAAGATCGGCGACGTCAGGCGGCGGCAAATTGGAGCAGCCGGAGGTCGAGCGGCAGCAGCAATCAAAAAGAAAGAAGTGCAGCACAAGCGGTAGGGACACGTGCACTCCGGACAGCAACCGAAAGCACGCGGAAATGGACGCAAATGGGCGATCGAAACGAAGTGGTCATCGCGCCCTTCATTTCCGCCGATCGGCGCGCAGAGCGGCGGCCGTTCGATCGAAACGCGTCTCGCTGTTCGTGTGTAAAGCGCAGGCAGAAGGCGTCGCGTGGAAGGAACACGCCGACCAGAATCAAACGAAGTCGGTCGGAATGCTCGCGGCGGCAAGTCGGCGTTTCTTCTCCACCGCCCGCTCGACTCTGATCCGCGAGCTCGAAGGCGAGTTGGGGGCCATCCGGGTGAGTTCCCGTCCTCCACTTTCACTTCAATTCTCCTCGTTCAGGATGCGGGCACGTTCAAAAAGGAGCGCGTGATCGTCGGGAAGCAGGGCATGGAGATCAAAGTGGAGGGCCAGTCGCGGCCGGTCCTCAACTGTAAGTTTTATTATTTCTATGCACCTCTAACGATTAATGCTTGGAGTTTGTGCGAACAACTACTGCGGGCTCTCATCCAACCCGGAGGTTATCGAGGCGAGTCAATCCATTTGCCTCTTTTATTGACCGGTCCGTTTCAGGCGGCCAAGGCGGCGCTCGACCAGTTCGGCTCGGGCTTGTCGTCCGTCCGCTTCATCTGCGGCACCCAGACGCTGCATCGCGAGCTGGAGGAGAAACTGGGCATGTTTCTTCTCTTTTCCGACTGCTCACCCATCCTTGTGTTCAGCCGCCTTTCACGGTCGAGAGGCGGCCATCCTGTACGCGAGCTGCTTCGATGCGAACGCGGGACTCTTTGAAGTGCTCACGACCAAGGAGCACGCGATCCTCACCGACGAGCTGAACCACGCCTCGATCATCGACGGCATTCGGCTGTCCAAGGCCAAGCGTCTCGTCTTCAAGCACATGGACGTGGGCGATCTGGAGACCAAACTGAAGGAGACCCAAGGCAAGTGGACTTCCAGCAATCTTTCCACTCGTTGCCCGTTCAGATCTGGGCCGGCGGGTGATCGTCTCGGACGGCGTGTTCTCGATGGACGGCGACTTGGCCCCGCTGAAGGAAATCTTCGAGCTGGCCGATCGCTACAACGCCCTCGTCTTCCTCGACGAGGCCCACGCGACCGGCTTCCTTGGACCGACCGGGCGCGGGACGGAGGAGCTGTTCGGGCTGGGCAATCGCGCGGACATCATCAACTCCACGCTGGGCAAGGCGCTCGGTGGCGCTCTCGGCGGCTACACCGTCGGCCCCAAGCCGCTGATCGACCTCCTCCGCCAACGCTCCCGACCGTGAGCACAAAAATCTTTTGATCCCTCATCCTTTGGCGTTTTGCAGGTACCTGTTTTCGAACTCGCTGGCCCCGCCGGTCGTGGGCGCCGCCCTCAAAGTGTTGGAGTTGCTGAGTCAGGACGGGAATCCGTTCGCGAAGAACCTGAAGGCGAACGTCGAGCGCTTCCGCTCGAAGATGAACGCCGCCGGCTTCCGCCTGTACGTCCCTCTGCCCTTCTTCGTTGACCACCGACCGTTCAGGATGGGCAACCCGCAACACCCGATTTGCCCCGTGCTGATCGGAGACGCCGCGTTGGCGTCGAAGTTCGCGGACGAGATGCTCGCGGAGGGCATCTACGTGATCGGCTTCTCCTTCCCGGTCGTGCCGCGCGGAAAGGCCCGCATTCGTGTTCAAGTGAGTCCTCCTTTGTCCTTCTATTTTTACTTATTTCGCTTTCAGATCTCTGCCGCTCACACGGAAGATCAGATCGACCGGTGCGTCCACGCTTTCGAGAAGATCGGCCGCAAGCTGAGCATCATTTGAAGAGCGTCTGTGGATTGTCGATGGAGAGTAGAAAGAAGAAAATAAACTCTTTATTCAACGATTAACGGCAAACAACAACAGAGGCAACTTATTGGATCAAATGCTGGACCGCCCACTGGTAGACGAACAGCGAGGCGCTCACGTGCACGTTCAGGCTTCTCGTGCGGCCCAACTGCGAGATTTCGACGGTCGAGTCGACGCAGCGGAGCAAATCGGCGGGCACTCCCTTCCGCTCGTCGCCGAGCAGCACGACCGTCTTGGGCGGGAAGTCGAACTTGTCGAGCGGGATCGATTGGGACGTTTGTTCGGCCGCGACGATTTGGAATCCTTTCTGGCGGCACTCTTCGAGGTAGGCGGCCAGTTCGAGCGGCTTCACCTCGCTGATCGTGAGCCAGCACTCGGCGGACATCGAGAGCGAGCGGAACTCGAAGTCGTTCACGACCTCCGCGTCGGCCACCACCAACTCCTTCACGTTGAAGATCTCGCACGTGCGGGCCAGCCCTGAACACTCGAAGATGAACAGAAAGGGGAGAAAGGAGGGACTGACCGCCCAAATTGGCCGCCTTGTTCACGTGCGAGGCGACGACGATCAGCTGCTTCTCGTCGCTCGTCTCCCGCTTCGTGTCCGCCTGCTGGAACTCCCGCTCCAGCGTGTTCAGCTTCTGTTGGATCTCGAAGTCGGCCGAGTCGCCGTTCGTGTCGGCCGTCTTCTCCGGCGCCTTGCTCTCCGTGCGGGCGGTGATGTGGTTGGAGATGCCTGCAAGAGGAATGGAAGAAGAGCAGAAGAAGCGGGAGTTACCGGCGAAGATCCACGACTGGCTGATGTCCAGGGCGGGATCCACCGGCTTGAGCACGCCGACGGCCCGCAACTCCTCCTCTCCGTCGGGCAGCTGCTCGAAGACGAGCTCGTCGGCCGGCATTCCGCACATTTTGGGGAACGATGAAGAAAATCGTGTGCAGGTTCACGTCCTCCACGGCCATCTTCGTGAACCAGGGCTCGTTGAGCAGCGTCTTGAAAATCTTCTGCGAGTTGCCCGCCACGTCGACGTCGAACTTCGCCAACTCGTGGGCGAAGCAGAGCGAGCGGTCGGCGGCGATCTCGTCGGCGTGCCATTGGACGAGCAGGCGGACGGCGGCCATCGCCATCGCGCGCGAGGCGAAGTTCTGCACGGAGACCCACGGGAGGACGTTCAGCAGGGCGGTCCGCAGTTGGGCGGCCGTCGCCTTCGACTTCAGCGCGCGGGCGACGATCGCAATCCACGAGGCCACCGATCCGCAGCGGATTTTGGCCATCTGAACGGAAAGAAGTGCACGGAGTCGTACAGCGGAACACTCACCGCTGGAGCTCGAGCAACGAAGTCATCGAAGAAGGCGGGATCGCGGGCGCATCGAAGACTCAGGATCCACTCGGACGGCAGCCGAATGGACATCTGCTGGTCGCCGTTCAATACGGCCTCATAGCAGGCGGTGATCACGTCCTCCACATTCTGAAGAATCGAAGGAGACACACATTCCGAAGAGGGTGGGTGGACTCACCTCAGAAGATAAGCCGCTTCACGACTCCGTCCAGCCCGAAGAAGAGCAGCAGAATGATGAAGCAGCGTGTCTTCAGCCGATGTCCGTTCGAGAGACCGAAAGAACTGCAAGCACACGTGAACGAGAGGGATCGAAATGGAGACGCGTACTGTGTTTTGTACTCCCGCTGCACTTGTTCGTACTTCTCGAGGGCCAAACGAACGATCGGATTGATCAGCGCGTGCTCGTTCAAGCACATCCGAAGCAGCTTCACGATCGCCATCTCCCGCACTCGTCGGCCGATTCGATCGAAGCTGCAAGCAGGGCGAATGGATTGCTTGAAGATTCTCCCACCCACTCGGTGATCTCGTCCAGGCCGAAGTCCAGGGCGATCGCGTGGGCAAAGCGGACGACCTCCTCCTCTTTCGTCGGAATGCTCCCGTAGATCGCCAGTTGGATCAAGGCGGGCAGGAAGTCGGCGGGGACGGTCGAGAACTCGAAGAACGCCCGGCTGATCGCAAAGGCGCACTGGACGTTCTTCTCCGCCTGCTCCAAGAGGGCGTCCATTTGCTTCTGCAAACAAAAGGACGGAGTCAATGAATGAACCGAAGAAATGCCCACCAATCGACGGTCCACGGCGACCTTCGATCGGCCGAAAGAAGCGCCCGCGTGTTGAAGGCGGAGGTCGCGGCGACCAACGACGTTCGTTTGGAGTCGGCGAAGCAAACGGCGAACGTCTTCAGGATTTCCTCTTGCTGCTCCTCACTCGCCTGAACGGTAGTATGAAGACAAACACAAAGAGAAGGAAAGAGAACGTACTCGTGGAATCAATTGAAGCAGGAATTCCATCAGTCGGCCGGCCGTCGAGTTCACCGCGAGGAATTCGAGCAGAGCGGGCAGTTCGGCCGTCAAGTCGAACTCCTCCGCCTTTTGCCTCGTCCACTTTTCCACCTGCTCGAGGGCCGCCGGCGGAAGTCGGTTTCGTTTGCTGCCCGCCTCCTTCGGCTCGACCACCTCGCCGCCGCCCACTCGCCGCTGGACGGCCGCCGGCATCCACGAGCGGACTTTCTGCCACGACGCCTCGTCTTTCTGCAATCGCATCCGTTTTGTCAGAGTGGATGGGAGGAGGGAACTCACGAATTCACAGACAAGTTGGAGAAAGTTGTAGAGGTTGAAGTAGGCGTTGTGCTGCAGCTTGGGGTACATGATGTAGTCCGCCTCTGCGAACGCCAATCGAATGGCCGGCAGGTCCTCTTCGGCGAGCAGTCGAGCGCCTTTTCGCGGGAGGGCGACCGTCGTGAAGAAGTAGGGAGTGGGCCCCAGTTTGAGCGAGTAGACGCGCAACAGTCGGAGGTAGAAGTCGCCTGAACACGAAGAAGGAGGTTGAAGAAAGGGAAGAGGGACGAACGTCGCTGGAATTGCTCGCCGAATGCCCGCAATTCGTCCAGGAATCCTTCGATCCCTCCGTAGACTTCGGCAGCTCGCCAGTAGACGTCGTAGCGGAGTTCAGGTGCCGGTAGAAGACGTCCACCACGAACTGGAAGCTTTCAATGAAGAGAGGAGTGAGTGGGAAGGAACGCACCTCCATGTCGTCGCCGATCAACGAGGCCGGCAGCTTGATGATCGCCCGGATCGTGTTGCAGCGCACCCAACCGTTCGTGTGCCGAAGGGCGAGCAGAAAGGCGGCCCTCAAATGAATCCACTTCAGCGGGCACTCGGGATTTCGGTCAATTTCCGCGGACAGGAGGGTTAGTTTCGAGAGGGCGGGTTCAACTAGGTGGAACTAACGGAGACACACAAGATGCACACGACAATCACTCGGCGAACTCACTTGTGTTTCCTCCAGCGTCGAGAGCAGGACGAAGAACTCGTTCAGCGCCCAGTGGTCGGCCGTCAGGAAGTTCTGCTTGAGGGCGAATGCACACGTCTTCCGCGTGAAGCGACTCCGTTCGTCCGCCAGGTGGGCGACGAAGAAGGTGGCGAGTTCGGAGCGGAAGGCGGGATCGCGCACATCTCGAGCGAGGACCAACAGGGCGGGGCAGAAGGAGTCCAGCGAGGTGTGGTGCTTGTCCTTGATCTCCCTAAACAAACAGAAGTCTTGATCATCAAGCCGGAGCGAAGAAGGAACGTACTCGAAGTAGGGCCGTCGCTCCTCGTCGCTCTTCAGCCGTTCGCACTCCTTGGCCAACTCGGCCAGCGACTGCCGATCGCCGCCCGCCTTCTTCTTGCAGCCCGTCCGCTCGATCCTGAATGAACGAACAAAGGAATTGAGTATCAGAAAGGCGAGGAAACGAACCGAGGCGACGAGAAGTCGTCAGGGGTCGAGGTCCGCGAACATTTCGTTCATTTCGGTCGATCGTCCACTTCAAACTTCAATCGAAATTCGTGGAACAAAATGGCCTTCTCAGTGTCGAATCGAGGAAGGCAGACGGAACAATCGAGCATCGATTGGCGGTTGCAAGACACGAGTTGCACGCTTTCAGCCTCCGCTGCTCCGACCTCCCTCGCTTCGATTTTCGTTCAATCCGCCCGTCCGCCTGCTCGTGGAAAGCGGACGGACGGCTTTCGGAGGAAATTCACCTCGTTTTGCTCGTTACGAGTTGCTCGAACGGTTGATCCGTCCGTGTTTCCTTGTTTTCGTGTTCGTCTGCTCGCTGTTCGAATTTCCGCAGATTTCTTCCAATTTTCCGTTTGCAGGAACGATGGGCCGCAAGAAGAAGAAGGCCGCCAAGCCGTTCTGCTGGTGAGTTCCCCGCATTTTCTTGCTTCATTTAAGGAATGATTGCAGGTACTGCACGCGGGAGTTCGAGGACGACAAAATCCTCATCCAGCATCAGAAGGCGAAGCACTTCAAGTGCCACGTGAGTCCACTCGCCTGCTTCTTTCCGTTGTGGAAGGGTTGCCTTTAGATTTGCAACAAGAAGCTGTTCACCGGGCCGGGACTCGCCATCCACTGCATGCAGGTTCACAAGGAGACGATCGACAAGATTCCGGGCGCGATCCCCGGCCGCGACTCGGTCGATGTGGAGGTCTACGGGATGGAAGGCATTCCGCAGGAGTACGACGGAGAGCCGCGAGCCAAACGACCGGCGCCCGGCCCCCCGATCGGCGGCCCGATGGCGGCGCCCGCCGGAATCGTGCCGCCGATGCCCGCCGCCGCCTACGGGATGCAGCCGCCGGCGATGGTGGGCGGCAATCCGTACGCCGCCTTCTACGGCGTGATGCCCGGCCAGTTCCCGCCGCTGCCCGGCGGCCCGATGCCGCCCCGCTTCCCGCCGATGCCCGCCGCCTCGATCAACGCGCCCGCCTTCCCCCCGCAAGCCGCCGCCGCCTCCCACATTCCGATGCCTTCGGCCGCCGCCGTCCCGCCTCTCCCGTCCTCGTTTGCCTACCCGGCGCCTCCGACGGTCGTGAGTTCGTTCGACGCGGCGCCCGGCACGTCCAAGGAGGCCGCCCCGCCGGCCGCCGCCAAGCCGTTGGGCTCGAAGACGCGAATCGTGGTGCCCGACGAGTCGATTTCTCTGGTGAGTGGCCGCCCGCTCCTTTCTTCTGATTGATGGGAGTATTCAGGAGGAGTACATGGCCAAGCGGATCGAAATGATGCGCACGGGCTTCGGCCGCTGACGGGCGGATTCACTCAAAGGCAAGCCGAGAATGTCCGCCGTAAATTCGAGCGGTAAGTGGATTTCAGTCCCCCGCTCCTCCGCTTTCTTCCGCTCGCAGGTTGGCTGTTCACTTGTTTTCGTTCGGTCGTTTGGGTCAAAAGAACGTCGTTCATCCTTCTTTTCGAATCGAAAGTGGGTTTTTTGCTTCCGATCGTCTCTTCTGCCTGTTCGTCCCTCTCCCTCCTTCTTCTTCCATCGAGCAGTCGGAGTTGCGGGTGAGTTCGGACCGGATTTAAGGTTGTTTGTTGCGCGCCCCCTCTCGTAAGTCGCCCGTGTTCTCTCGGATCTCTGCTTTCGTCCACCGAGTGTCACGTGTCCACCGACAGTCCACTAATTCGTTTGCTTTCAGGTCCTCCGATGTCTCTGCAATCTTCTGGTCCAGCGGCCGTCTCTAATCGACTCATCTCACCTTAACCTTCCTTCTTTCCTCGTTCTTTTCTCCCTTCTTTCCAATGTGAACAGATGGTCGCGAACTCACACGTACGTTCTTTTGTTTTATTCAACAGTACCCGAAGCGATAAATAAATTATGGAAATGCACAGAAGTGAGGAGCAGGGGACGGTCAATCCTCGAGGAAGGATATTGTGTTGCCGGCTTGCTTCTTCATGTACCGCCGGAATTGGCGGTAGCGTGCGGAAGAGGCCATCTTCTCGCGCTCCTCCTCCTCTTTGGCCTCCTTCCATCGCTGGAACTCGGGCTTCTTCCACAGCTCGTGGGCCAGGTAGTCATCGATGAGGGCCTCCTCGAAGGACTGAAAGAGGAACGAGTAAGGGGATGAGCAGACGAGAGAAACGAACGTGGAATTGCTCTTCGGAGACGCCCAGGTTCTTGCGGATGAGGTAGAGCTTGGCCTCGTCGTCGTACTCCTCCTTTCGGATCCAGTACTTGAGCGCCCACTTGTACCAGAAGACGGCCAGCTGCCAGGCGGTGAGCGGCGAGAAGAGGATCCACATGAAGAGCGTGTCGTGCAGCGAGGCCTTCTTGTAGCCGCCGCTCACGCTGATGTTCTCCTCGATGATGCCGCCGATCACGCGCTCGGGATCCGCCCCGTTCGGCTGCTTCTTCTTCACCTTCCCGGATCGGTCGAACTCGAGCAGCTTCTTCTCGCGGGCGATGTCCAGCGCCATGTTCCGGAACTTCACTTGTTCCTTCGCGTACTGGATCGCTTCGGAGTACTTTTGGTGTGCACTCAGGTACTAGGAAGGAAAGAAGCAATGAAAGGATGCCCGGAAGGACGCACCTGAATGGTGGAGACGAGGACGATCGTGCCCAAGAGGACGAGGCGGAAGTCCACCTTCGGGGCGGCCCGCATTCGATAGTACTGGTAGTAATTGTAATACCTGCAACGAGGGGGCGGTCATTCAATCAAACAGGCAACACCGACCTCTCTTCCGGATGGTCCAAGTAGTAGTCGTAATACTCGCGGGTCTCGTCGTCCTTCAGCGTCTCGTAGGCGGTCGTGATTTGGCGGAAGCGTTCGGTCGCCTCCTCTTTCTTCTCCTGAACGAGAGGATTGAATGGAAGAACGAGTGTTCTGCTCACCTCTTCTTTCACTCGATCCGGATGGAATTTGCGGGCTAACTGGCGGTAGATGCGGGACAAATCCGTCTTGTTGAACGTCTCTCGATCGATTCCAAGTACTGCAAGTGGAAAAAGAGATTGAAAGAAGAAGCTTGGAGCAACTAACCATCGTAGCAGATCTCCAGTCCGCAGTAGAGGCCGCGAGCCAAACCGACGGCTTCTGCCGACTGGACGAGCAGGAGGCCAAAGAGGAGGGCGTTGAGTGTCCTCATTTCCACGTGTTTCTATTCAGTCCGCGGGCACTCGCGGGAACCACAAGTAGGACGGACGGCCTGAAAGCAGAAGTCGGTGAAGCGTCTAAAACGATCGAAGGACGGAAAGCAGACGAGTTGGCGGACGGGGCGGACGGGAGGCGGAAATCACGCAGACGAAAAGAAGCCCCCCGACCACGTCGCAGCAGCGGGGAGGTCCGTGGGCCAAACGGACTCCAAACCGCGAGGACGGGGCGGATAAATCGGAGCGGATCCCCGCTTTTGGTCACGAACTGGAGGGGCGGGCGGTCGGGCGGCTTGCAGTCCGCAGAAGGCGGAAGGCGGCGACGGGATCCTCCGCTGTTTGCTCGCCGCATCCTCGAAAGCAGAACCCAGCGAGGACAAAGAACGTTCTTCTTCCAACTCGAAAGAACGGCCTCGATTAACATAAGCGTCGAAGGAGAAGCAAAGAAGGACGTGGAGCAGCAGACGGAAGAACACGAAGAAAAGCGGGCGATCACCTTCGTTTTGGATCCCTTCGCCCCGTTTGGTTGCTTCCATCCGGAATCCACTCGTTCGTCGACGGATCCCATTGATCCGCCGGCTGTCTGGCGGAACAGTCGACCCGCCCCGAAAATCCGCGTTCAAGTCGCACGGCGGGTCCCGACGGGAAGCGGCCGACGCCAAGCCGCCACCAGGCGACCGAATTTTAGGCTCGCCGCTCGCCTTTTCGCTGCAGATTTTGCGCTCCGCCCGAATTCTCCCGCATTTCCTCCGCGATTTCCGATGTGTTTTGTGAATTTCCGTTGATTTCCACTCGTTTCAGGTTCAATCATGGCCCAAGCGATCACGAAGAAGAAGAAGGCGGTGCAGGACGGCATCTTCAAGGCCGAACTCAACAACTTCCTGATGAAGGAGTTGGCCGAGGACGGCTACGCGGGCGTGGAGGTCCGTCGGGCGCCCACCCGCACGGAGGTCATCATCACGGCCACGCGCACCCAGAACGTGCTCGGCGAGCGCGGCCGCCGCATCCGCGAGCTGACCGCCGTCGTCCAGAAGCGCTTCGGCTTCAACGTGGGCCAAGTGGAGGTGAGTGGACGGCCGCCTCTCGCCTTTCGTTTATCCCGCCTGCTTTCAGCTTTACGCCGAGAAGGTGGCCAACCGCGGCCTCTGCGCCGTCGCCCAGTGCGAGTCGCTGCGCTTCAAGCTGTGCGGAGGACTGGCCGTCCGCCGCGCCTGCTACGGCGTCCTGCGGTTCATCATGGAGTCGCAGGCCAAGGGCTGCGAGATCATCGTCTCGGGCAAGCTGCGCGGTCAGCGCGCCAAGTCGATGAAGTTCGTGGACGGCGTGATGTGAGTGCGGCTGCTGTCGATCAAATGACAGCTCCTTTTTGCAGGATCCACTCCGGAAATCCGGTCAACGAGTACATCCAGCAGGCCGTGCGCCACGTGCAGCTCCGTCAGGGTTCGTTCCTCTCCTTCCGTTCATCATTCTTATGCTCCGCCGCTTGCAGGAGTGCTGGGCATCAAGGTGAAGATCATGTTGCCGCACGATCCCGACGGAAAGATCGGGCCGCGCAACCCGCTGCCGGACAACATCCAGATCTTCGACCCGCGCGACGAGCTCATGCCCGCGCAGCCGTACTCGGAGTCGAAGACGGAGAAGGAGCCGCAGCAGCAGAGCGGCGTCCCGCCCATGCCGCACCAACCGGTCCAACAACAAGCGCACTAAACGGCCGTCCGTCCTCTTCTGCTTGTGGATCAGTTGTTTTGTTTGAACGTTTGATAAAATAAATGTTGATTTGTTGCTCGGCCATGCACGAACGAGCAGTTGACGGGGGCTCGTTGGAGAAGAAAGAAAAGGGGTTTTGATCTGGACGATCCACTGCAATAAAGAAGACGTGATGCGAGTGTTAATCAGACGGTTGCTCCTGCTGGCTGATTGTCGACGGACTATGACCGGAATCTTGTGTCTGTCTGCAGGTTGCAGCCATTCCCTTCTGCGTGGACGGATAACCAATCAATAGCGCCCGATTCGTGCAAGGTTCACATTGCCGAAAGGTGCAAACGGATGAAGCTGTTTCATTCATCCCCAAAGTGGACGCACTCTGATTGATCCATGAGATCTGCAAGTAGACGTTCAGGCCACCAGCTTGCTGTTCGGCCCAAAGAAGAGAGCGACCGTCTCCGTTCCGCAATCGGCGGTTTCTTCTGCGAATGTCCGCCGGTTGGCGCGTGGCGTTTTGTCGCAGTTTGTGGCTGGGGGAACGCTCGATTAGCGCGTCGATTCGCGGCGTTCCTTCCGACCTTCCGATCGATTGGCCGCGAAGATCCCCCGATGGTGAACCGGGTGAAAATGTTCCGCACGTCGAACGGCGTCGAGGTCGAGGGCCCGACCGGTGAGTTCCCCCTTCTCTTCGGATCATTTCCAACCTGCGTGTGTTCAGGTCTGTCGTGGCTGGAGGACTACTACAAGAAGATCACGGGCTACGCGACGCCCGTGCCCGACGAGCCCGCCCCGCCGTCCTTCGCCGTCCCGTTTTCGCCTACGCCGACGCCCGCCGAGGATCCCGACGAGCGGCCGCTCGACGAGTCCGCCGGCCAGGAGGAGGAGGAGGCGGCCGAGCGGGAGGAGGAGATCATCGAACGCCTCGACCGCAACCTCCGCATCCCCGGACGCCTCGCAGTTCGACCGGCACATCCACGAGCAGGCGGACGAGGCGGGCCCCAGCTCGCGGCCGGCGCAGCGGGCGGAGGACGAGGACGACAAGTACACGGACGCCGAGATCCTCGAGTACCTCCGCCTGCACAAGCGGCCGCCCAACTTCCGTTCGCAGGAGGTCGACGTGAGTTCCCCCGACTGTTTCCCTTCCATTTCTGCTTTCTTCTTCAGAAGCGGCGAATGTGCGACCAGCTGATGGACGACGCCGACGCTGTCGTGCTTAAACGCCCCGTCTACCGCTCCGCCAGCTTCGAGATCTTCGACCGCACCAACGGAAAGTGGTGAAGAAGCCGCTCGACTCGAATCAACGGTCACTTTGTTCGTCCAACGGTTGTGCTCCGATGACTGCCGCCTTGCCCCGTCTGCCGCCCACTCCCTGCGATCTCCCCACCCATTCGAATGTTCTGCTCCTGTTTGTTGTTGCTCGCCCTTGTTGTCTTTCTGCATTGTTGCTTTACTTTGGTGGTACCCGAAGCTTTATTTTGCTCGTTGTTTGTTGTCCGCGGGTTCGTTTCAACGGCATAAATACGCGACATTTCAACAGAAGGTTGCTGAATGGCGGGTGAAGATTCCAGCGTTTTCTCGGTGCTGACGAGGTTTGTCGTCTATCGAACACAGCAGACCCTGCTTTCGACGTTGATGCACCAAGGAGCGTCTTTCTTTCGCAAAAGAATTTGCAGTCACTTCCATTCTCAAGTCTTTTCGATCGACATTGCAGCGAAAGTCTTCGTCGTTCGTTTGCTCTTCCGTGGAGGATCGCTTTCTTCCTGCACGTGCATTTGCACAAAAGAAAGAGCCGATTGTTTTGGTCACTTTGTTTGCCGCCCGCTCGTTCCACTCGGCTGTTTGTTCGGGAATTATTGGGCGAGCGGTCGGTCGAGTGTGCGCACCTTTCCGCCGCCTCCGCGTCGACGATCACGATGAAAAGGTCCGTAATTTCCGGTATTTTGGAGGACGGGCGGGTTCTCGACGAAAGATGAGCCTTTTGTTTGGAATTCGGGGCGTATAAATGCGCGGGGCGATCGTTCTCGACGGTCTTTTGTCTCGTTTATCACCTTCGATCATGTTTCGCACTCGTTCCACCGCTACTCTTTCGGTCTTCGCCGTCTTCCTCCCGTAGGTGGCCGTTGATAAACGGAGGCGAACTGCGAAAAGCCCGCACTTTCACCCCGTTCGCCCCGCACTTCTTCCTGCTTCCCGTTCGCTCCAATCGTTCGATTTCAGCTTGATTCTCGCTCGCGGAATGTCGTCGATCACGCGCAAGATCATCAGCACGGCGAGCGCGCCCTCGGCCATCGGCCCGTACAGGTGGGTAGCTCCCTTTTTCTCGTCTCTCTTCCACGTGTCTCCTTTCAGCCAGGCCGTCCAAGTGGACAACACGCTCTACATCAGCGGCTCGCTCGGCTTGGACCCCGAATCGATGACCATCGTGTCGGGCGGCGTGCAGAAGGAGGCGCACCAGTCGCTGAAGAACATCGGCGAGATCCTCAAGGCGGCCGGCGGCTCGTTCAACAACGGCGAGTTTGAAGGTCGCATTATCTCCCTTGATTCCTGCCGTCTTTCCAGTCGTGAAGACCACCGTTCTGCTGGCAGACATGAACGACTTCCAGACGGTCAACGAGGTTTACTAAAGAGTACTTCCACCGACAAGTACCTTCCGCTTTCGTGCCGCGTATCAGGTCGCCCACCTGCCGAAGAGCGGCCGCGTGGAGATCGAGGCGATCGCCGTGCTGGGCAACATCAAGGACGCCTGAAGAAGCCCCGCTTTCTTTTGTTTGAGAGTGTGATCGTAGATTTCTGTTCAATAAACGTGGAAAGCAGATGGTCGTTGGATTGCGGAGAACCCGATCGAAAGCCGCCAAATCGATGGGAATTTCTTTGTTTTCCACTTGATTCTGGAGTTCGTGGAAGCGGCGAAGCGAATTAAACATTCGATTCCACGAGTACTCTGCTCCACGCGACGGACACACGCCCCGTTTGTTGATTTCCGACCCTCTCGGGGGCGATCGAACGACCACGCCCGTCGATCGCGCCGTTGGACCGCTGAGCCTTCCGGTCGGCGAACACGTCAGCCGGCCAGCAGCAGGGGCGATCGGACGACCGGCGAGGGCGGAATCGTGGTCGCCGTTCTTCGGAAGTCGCCGCCCGTCGCCCGCCCGCTTCGTTTGCGCCCCGCTTTCCACGTGGCAAAATGCGACGGCGGCGGTGAGCAAAAAGGCGAACCGATCAGCCGCCGCCAATCCTCCGCGTTTCTCGTCGACAATTCCGCGAGCAAAAGTGAGTTTCGTTCGCTTTCGAGTTGATCAACGAATTGTGGATTACCCGCTTGATTGTGAAGAATTCCAATTGTTTCAATTATTTCCGCAATTTCCGTGTGATTTCTTCGTTTCCAGCCGTCATCTCCGTCAGCCCGCAGCAAAATGAAGGCCCTCATCCTCGTCGGCGGCTACGGGACGCGTCCTTCGCCCGCTCACGCTCTCCCAGCCGAAGCCGCTGGTCGACTTCGCCAACAAGCCGATGGTCCTGCACCAGGTGGAGGCGTTGGCGGCGGCCGGCGTCGACACGGTCGTCCTGGCGGTCAGCTACCTGCCCGAATTGCTGCAGAAGGAGATGAAAGTGCAGGCCGTCCGACTGGGCATTGAGGTGAGTCCTCTTCTTCCTTCCGTCGTTCATTCCGGCTTGCAGGTCCGCTTCTCGCTGGAGGACGTGCCGCTGGGGACGGCCGGGCCGTTGGCGTTGGCCCGCGAGCATCTGGAAGGCGACGAGCCCTTCTTCGTCCTCAACTCGGACGTGATCTGCGAGTTCCCCTTTGCGGACATGATGAAATTCCACCGGCAGCACAAGAGCGAAGCCACGATCGCCGTCACGCAGGTGGAGGAGCCCAGCAAGTACGGGGTGGTGGTCTTCGACGAGCAGTCGGGCGAGATCCAGCGCTTCGTGGAGAAGCCGCAGGAGTACGTGGGCAACAAGATCAACGCCGGCCTCTACATTCTGAGCCCCTCCGTGTTGGATCGCATCAAAGTGGAGCCGACGTCCATCGAGAAGGACGTGAGTTCGCCCGTCCACCTCTCATTTGTTCCATTGGATCGTTCAGGTGTTCCCGAAGCTGGCCGCCGACCGCGCGCTGTTCGCCTTCGTGCTTCCCGGCTTCTGGATGGACGTCGGGCAGCCGCGGGATTTCCTCAAAGGTCGGCAGTTTCCCTCATTTTCATGCACGTTCTTCTCTGCTTTAGGCACCCAGTTGTACCTGGCGCACTTGAATTCGAACGGCAAAGATCGGGGCTGACCGAGACGCAGGACGGGAGTCAAATCAGCGGCCCCGTTCTGATCGACCCGAGCGCGAAGATCGGCAACGGCTGCGTGTTGGGCCCGAACGTCGTGATCGGCGCGAACGTGCGGCTGGCGGACGGCGTGCGCATTCAGAACGCGACCATCCTGTCGGGCACCGTCGTCAAGGACCACTCGCTGATCACGTCGACGATCATCGGCCGCCAGTGCAGCATCGGTTCGTTCCTTTTCCTTCCTTCCGTTTGCATCTCCTCGCTTGCAGGCCGCTGGGTGCGCATCGAGAACACGACGGTGATCGGCGACCAGGTGGTCGTCGAGGACGAGCTGTACCTGAACGGGGCGATCGTCCTGCCGCACAAGTCGATTTCCGCCAACGTTCCCGCTCCGAACATCATCATGTGAACCGATTGAATGGTCGTCTATTTATTGTACCTATTCCCCCGCCTCCAACCCGCCTTGCCCGCCCCCAGATGACTATTTATTGACCACTCTTCGTCCCTTATTTATTCCTCGAGAAGTGAACATAAAAGAATTTTGATCCAAACTCCTCAACGGCGGCCTGCTCGCGTTCGGAGCGTCCGATCGGCTTTCCGAATGACTCCACTTGCTTTTGGAAGAAGACGGGCCGAGAACGGCGGGAAAACTCGCGTGTTGCAGCGGCGAGATGCCCTGAAGCCGGCGGTCGCAGCAGGAAGGATGTCCTCTACGGGAACCACCGAGGACGACGTGAGCGAGCGGTGGCTGGAGTTCGACGACAACCTCTCCGTCCCCACCCAAACGCTGGATGAGATCCTCGCCGAGGTTCGCGACTTTTCATCTTTCATTCGATGCTCCTTCGCTTGCAGCCGGACAACGGCTTCGAGGACGAGTTCAGCCCGTTCGAGGAGGACGACTCGTTCGTCAACGGGCCATTCGCTGGGCTCCTCCAACCCGCTGCCGATCACGTACGAGCTGGACTGCCCGCTGGTCGTCAACAAGCTGGACTCCATCAGCCACCAGCTGCAGTCCGTCTCCGGAGAAGCCGATCGGCGGGAAGCCGACTGCGATCGCCGTCTCCGCCTCGTTGATCGCCGTCGGCACGGTCCGCGGGTTGGTCGCGCTGTTCGACCGAAAGAGCGGCCGAATCGTCCAGTTCATGCACGACAAGAAGGGTGAGCTTTCCGCCCACCATTCGTCTCATCCAATCCCTTTCTCGTTCAGACAAATGCCCCATCTCCGCGATGTGCTTCTCGCCGAACGGAGGGAAGATCGCCGTCGGCTACAGTCGGGGCTCCTTGCGGGTCTACCGGACGACTGCGGACAAGCTGGTGGACGAGCGGGCGGAAGCCGTCCAGCCGGGCCACGGGATTCTCCACCTCGTCTACATTTCGAGGTACGCCTCTTCATTCTTCCTTCTTTAATCGAACGAGTGCTTTCAGCTCCACTTTGTTGCTCACGGACAGTGCGGGTAACGCGTTCGAGTACCGGGAAGGCCGGAGCAGTGGATCTCGTTGCATCTTCACGGGTTGCAAGGGAGAAGTGAGTCCATTCGAGCAAACAAGCGATAGCTCTCGTGATTTCAGGCGGTGAACGTCCACTTCGTGCCTTCGGAGCAGCTCGTCCTGCTGAGCACCCTTCGGCAGGTGCTCCTCTTCAACACCTCCACGGGGAAGATCCGCGGGCAGCTTCGGCTCAGCCGGACCGCCCGACGCCCCGCCGCTCCTCGGCTCGTCCGTCCGGCGAACGCAAATCACTTCGAAGGCGGTGGCCACGGAAACTCGCTTCTGTTTGGCCCGCGGGCAGACGGTCAGCGTCTACCAGGCGCAAACGAACGCCCGCGGCCAGCTCATCTGCCCGCTCGTGCGGGTGATCGAACTGGGCGACCGGAACGAGAACTCCGTCCAGCTGAACCAACTCCTGTGGCTCGACGACCACCACCTCCTGCTGCTGGACACCCGCGAGAACCTCACGCTCGTCGACGTCCATCGGGGCCTCGCGATCGGCAGCCTTCCCATCGGCGACGTTCGTTTGGTCTACGGGAGTGCCGACTTCAAGGGGTTCATTCAACCAACCAAAGCCCCAACTATTCTAATCTGCTTGCAGGGCCTCTCGACCGGCGGCCAGGTGAGCGAAGCGCTGCGTTGTCTGGCGGCGAACGTGTGCTTCCAATCGGCGTGCCATCGGGACGGCGAGGCCTTCTTTCTGGGGCAGAGCGGCGTGTTCGTCGTGCACGTGGCCGATCAGTTGGACCAACTAGAGCGATTCGTGAAACGGTTCGCTGCTCGCTGCTGTTCACTCTTTTCATTCTTCGTTTAGCGGAGAGATTGCGTCTGCCGTCTTGTTCGCAATCGATGTCCACAGCGGGTTCGTTCTCTTCAACTCTTCTTCCTTTCACTCCTCGCTTTCAGCCGAGTGGCCGACCGATCGAAGAGGAAAACAGTTGAGGAAGGAGATCTCCGCCCGCCTCCCCGATCTCATCGCCCAGCTGCTGGACATCACGACCGACGGGTTGACCCACGGGACGGTGGCCGATCTCGTCGATCACTACAAGGTACGCCGCAGGTTTCTTTCTTTGTCCAATCCTCCTCTTGCAGCGGCACATCTACGTGCTCATCCGGGCGTGCGTGATGACCTCCAACTTCAAGCACCTCTACGAACTCGTGTACCGCCGCCTGGAGGCCGACCCGCTCTCGAAGACCGCCTTCATGGAGCTGCTGGAGGAGTTCGTGGTCGAGGGGCAGCTCTTCGACCCGCCGCCCGCCCTCATCCGCGACTACCTCGCCTACTTGAGTGCCGAGGGCCAAATGTCGCTGTTCGAGACGGCGGTCACGCGGATGCCGATCGCCTCGTTGGACCTCCACCAGGTGATCACCACCTGCCGGCAGAAATCAACTCTTCGACGGCATCATCTACGTGATGAACCACGCGCTCGGCGACTACATCGGACCGCTGGAGGTGAGCTTCCTCTCTCTTCTGTATTATTCGATCGTTTGGTTCAGGAGATGTGCGAGAACCTGGCCGGCTTCGTGCACAAGTCCGTTCTTTCTGGACTGGGAGGTCGCGTTGGGCAGCAAGGTGCTCCTCTACCTCTCGTGCTGCCTGGCCGGGCGGGCGTACCCGTTCGGCTCGCTGCCGGCCGAACTGGCGGACGTCGTGGCCATCGAATCCTATCGATTTATGGTCGCTCTGAAGTCGAAGAAGCCGGACGAGGACGAAAAGTACCCCCGTCTTCGCCTCTTCCTCCGCTTCGACGCCCAGCAGTTCCTGAATGTGATCTGCACGTGTGCCGACGCCCCGCTCTTTTCGGGATCTGATGGTGAGCTCCGTCTTTCTTTTCTTTATCCCCCATTGGTGTGTTGCAGGCCGACTGAAGAGATTCGTGGACATTCTGGTCGCCCTCTCCGAAGATCAGGGCGCCGAACTGAGCACCCTGCTCCTCTCGTTCCTCGCCCACCTCCTGCACAAGGCGGCCATCTTCCAGGACGACCAGCAGATCGAGGAGCTCATCCTGCGGACGATGGAGCGGACGGCCGCCGACGGGAGCGAGATGAGCAGCCGGAGGGCGCGCACTCAAATGGAGCACGCGGCCATCGAGTTGATGCGGGCGGCCGTCGATCTTCCGTTGGATTCGATCCTCCAGAAGGCTCGCCAACTCTCTTTGTGAGCATTCCCCTCTCTTTTCCACTGCAAACGGATTGCTTTCAGTGTTCTCATCTGCGCGTACGTGTACACAACGCGGAAGCAGTACGTGAACCTCCTGCTCTGCTGCATGGAAGACCCGAACAATCCGGTTGGTCTTCCACTTCTCTTTTTTTTATTGGGCTGCTTGCAGGCGTTCGTGTTCGACGTGATCGGCGACCTTTTCGGCGGGATCGGCGGCCAGGAGCTGGAGGACGTCCGCCGCTTCGTGCGCGACTCGATGATCGTGGGTTTACTGCCAAAAGGACGGGATAAACGGCAGCTGATTGCAGCGGTTGAACAAAATCGACACGCTGAAGACGGCCCACTTGTTCCTCGAGCACTTCATCGAAGTGATCGCCACCGCGCCGCACCTCCCGTTCGATCTGCTGCGGAACTGCTTCATGATTCGGTGAGTAAGAGCGCGACGAGTGATGCCGGCTGGGTTGCAGCCGGAAGCAAGGCGCTCGAACGATCTGCGGCGACGAGGAGGCGGACGACCTCCTCTTCCGCTCGTTCTTCGAGGCGGCCATCAATCGCGGGCACCTGGCGGCCGACGAGTTCGCCGAGCGGCTCTCGACGGAGCAGCTGGACGCCGAGCTCGCCGAACTGCTCGACTACTGGATGCCGATGGGCGCACGAGACGACGTTTGCCAACGCTGCCGTCCGCGCCCAACTGCTGGAGTGCCGCGTGCGGTTGCTCGTGGCTCGGCAGCACTACGCGCAGGCCTTCAAGCTGCTCTTCGAAGCGGTCGAGCGGGACATTCTCGAATCCCCAGCTGGCCGGTGAGTTCGACCATTAAAAGGATGCAAGCAAAGAAGAGGCTTCTTTGATTGCAGACCGCCGAATTCGCTTCTTCCTTCAACTCACGTCCAAATTCCAACAAGAAACTCGGGAAGGCGGATGGCTGCTGCGGCTCTTCCACCTGCTGCTCGAGAATCAAGACAGCGGGAAGCAAATCGGTGAGTGCCGCCTTTCGATCGCCATTCATTGGTCTTCTTCTTTGATTTGCAGCCACCTTCGACGCGATCTTCTCCGATCTCCTGAGCGCGATCGTCGAGAGCGGCGTGGGCGTGGAGAAGGTGGTCGAGGCCATGTTCTCGCACCAATCCTTCTGCGACGCGCCCTACTCGACGTTCTCCGCTCTGATCAAGTGAGGTTCTTCGTTCAGTTCGCCCACTCCTCCCGCCTGCTTCCAGAAAGATCCTCCTCTCGTGCGAAATGGACGAGTTGATGCTCGAGAGCACGGTGGAGGGGAATGCGGGTGGAGAACCTCGACCTCCTTTCGGCCCTCTCCCAGTCGACCAAATCCCCGCACTGCTCGGTGGTCGAGAGCGATCTCTGCGTCTTCTGCTCGGACAAACTCGTCCAGTCGTTTCTCGTGTTCAGGTGATCCGTTCACTTCCTTTCCATTCATTTAATCGATTGACTTTCAGCTGCTCTCACTTGTCGCACGTGGACTGCGCGGATGAAAACAAGCGGCGTTGTCCCTGCGCGCTCGCCGCGTCGGCTTGGGCGTCCGCTGACTGCTCTCATGTTCACTTCTCACCAGTTGCATAATTCGTGTGCTCAACAGACTTCTAATCTCGATTAAAACAATCGTTTATTCGCTCATGGTTGTTGTTCACAAAAAGAAAGGATGAGTGCCGTTCGCCCGAGCCAAATGCTCGTCGTACAGCCGCGCGCAGCCAGCGGCCTTGAATGAAAACCGCCAGCAGAGAAGGGTGATGCTCGTCGACAAAATACGCGATGTTGTTCCGATCGAACACCGGGCAGAGGGCTTTCTTCGTTCTTCCCTTCGCACCACAAGTCGCTCGTGTCGACGGGCAGACACTTGGGACACTCAAAGCGCGCAAGTACTTCCGAATAACCGAGTAGTAGGCCGTTTGTTCCTGAATTAAATGGATAAAGAGAGAAGGATCTTTCGAACCGTTCGGGTCGTTCCCGAGTCGTCCGGGCGGTCGTCGATCGTGAAGGCGCTTTTGGCCCGTAAAGAAGGGATTGCTGGGCAGGTGGAGGTTGATGTACGGGCCGACGATCACGTCGCGGGCGATCCGGCCGAAGGCATCGTAGAAGGATTGCATGTGCTGGAAGACGGCGGTTTCTTTCACGTTCTCTGCATCCTTGTAGAAATCGAAGGCAGACCCGTAGGAACCTAAAAAACAGACGCATTTGATGAGTAAGCGCGCGAAACGAACGCAAAAAAGACGAAGAGAACATCGATGGGGTGCTCCCACTTCTCCAGCGTGTCCAAAAGAGCGCCGTTTACGAAATCGTCACAACGCTTGGCAGCCGACTCGATGAGCCACTCGCTCGGCCCCAAAATGCAGCCGGCCGTCGCAAAGAGCGTCAGGTTGGCGTACTCGTCCGCAAAGAAGCGCTGGAGTCCGATGAACGCGTGGCCGGCGTGCGAATTGCCGACCACCACGATGTTCTTTCTTGCCCGTCCCCTGGATACAAACAATCATCCATCAGAATGTTGTGAAAAAAACTCACAACCTGCCGACTGACCTGGAAAGCGCCTGGCGGTTTAGCGAGCGTCCCGGACGGCAGCCTTCGGCGGGCCATGTGAGCGCGTACTGCGGGTACACGTTCCAGTCTCGATTCAAACGATAGGCGGCAACAAACGGAAGGCTTTCGGGCGGATGGCGGAACATTTCGAAAGCCTGCTCGGCTCTCTTGTCGTACTCGCGAGGGGAAACCGGCGTCGCCTGAACAGATGTTGACCTTTTTTTCGTAAACAGTGAAAAGAAAGAAACTCAAGGTTCATCAATATGACTCTGTGGAGCCCGAGCCAGAACGACGAGGACGGCCAGAAAGCAGACGTAGAACTCGACTCCAATCAGCACCAGCGACCGCCACGTGCGCACTCGCTTTCATCGCTCGTTTGGCCGCTTCTTCGACCACAAAAGCGATCGGAAAGCACACCAAGAACAAGGCGATTCCAGCTGAAACAAAACGGGACGATGAAAGGAGATGCAAAGTGCACCCACTCGGCCCGTCCGTCGTCATTCCAACCCCCAACTGCATGCTGTAGGCTTCCGGAAACGCGTAGCGGTGGAAGATGAGGAGCGGCCAGTGGACGAGGTAGAGCGAGTACGAGAAGTCTCCAATGCGCACGAGGGGCGACCACGTGAGCGGCGCCAGCTTCCAGTCCGTTTCGGAAGCCGACGGTTGAGCGAGGATCCAAACGGCGAGCAGGACGGCGGCCACTCGGAGGACGGGCGGCGACCAGGCGGCAGCCATGGGCGAGAGGAGAAATCCGACGAGAAGAACAGAAGGAAGAACGCTGCCGATCGTCTGCTTCAGAATTTTCTTCCTTCGAAGAGTCGGCAGGAGAAGACTGGAGCCAATCGAAGGCTCCGACTCTCGCAGCATGCACGCGAGGAATCCCGCGCAGAATTGCCACACCCGCCCGTCCGGCGCCATGTGCTTCGCGTTGACCGTTGCGTACACGAACGTCTGGCGGTAGAACGAGACGGCGGCCAGGTAGAAGACGAACAGGAAGTTGAAGAACGGCGGGGAGTGGGAGAGCAACTGGACGACAACTCATGATCAGCGGGACGACCACGTAGAACTGGAGCTCCGTGCTCAACGACCACGTGTGTTGAAAGAAGTAGTATTTCGTTCGCTAAACGGAATGATTATGCAAGAGAAAGAAGCATCACCCCCACCAGCTCAAAATAAGAAGTCCCGTGAAAGTGGGGGCAGTTGGAGAAGTAGAAGATGGACGGAAGCGTCTCGTCCTTCAGCTGGCCGTGATCGAACGGGTGCACGAACAGCAGGGCGGCCACAAGGACGAAAAGGATCATCGCCAAGTAGAGCGGAACGATCCGCCGGAAACGGCGGAAGTAGAAGTCGGCGATGCTCGCGATCGTGAGTTTCTGCGGCTTCAGGATGGCGAACATCAAGTAGCCCGAGATCACGAAGAAGCTGCAAAAGGAATGGTTGAAGAGAGATTGAAGGAGTGGAAACTCACACATCGACACCCAAGTAGCCAAGAGGAAACAGTCGCTCAAACGAGTGAAAAAGAAGGACCGCAATGACGGCGCCACGCCCCGAAGGCCCTGGATGTCAAGGCGATGGCCAACTGAAAGATCTTCCCGATCACAAGAGGGTGTACGATGCAAAGGACTACCATGAGGTTGCAGGTCGACCGCCATCTTTGCTGCCCAACGAAGAACTGACAGGCAGAAAGCCTTCTAAATGCGGTCGACGCCCAGAAGCGGGGACAAGGTCAGCGGCTTTCGAATGGTCGATTTTAATCACTCGGATGGCGTTGAATTATTGCTCTTTTTCATTCGTTTTTTTTATCATAAGCAAGAAGTCGGGAAGGTTGTTGCCGCCGCCCGCTCATCAGTTGAGCGACAGTTCGGAGCAAAAAGGGTCATTGGCTGAGAGTCTTGAGATCGTTTCGTACAGAAACAGTCGAAACACATGTCGGAAAAAATGGCAGGTTAACTGGTTTATTGATCAGCGAACGAAAAAAGCCAATTTCCAACAGACTCATAGCTCGGGATAATGAAAGGGATGTTTTGGACCAAGGCGGCCATCCGAGCTTCGTCCTTTTTGAAGCGCTCGCTTCTTTTCAGCAGCTCCACGCCGTAGAGCGGAATGCACTCCTGCGGATTCCAGTGGGCGGTGATGTTGGCGATCGGGCGTCCTCGTCGCTTCTCGTTCGCCAGTTTGCACAACTTGCAGGCCGCATTGTTAAGGCTCGTAACTCATTGTCCGTGTACGGTCGTCATTTTTCCGGTACTTTTTTGTCCATTCGAAGTATCTGAAGATTACAGATGACTTTTCTTGCCAAATTATCCACTCACTTAGCGTATTCCTGCTTGTCTTCGATCAATCGATCCAAGTAGGCGGCCAGGTCCACGAGGAGACTCGAAATCCGAGGCCGCGATGAACGTGTCGTTGGGGATTTGGACGAGATTCACGACCGCTCTGCTCAACACCACCGGCACGATCAGCTCTTTGAGTCTCCAGAACTTCTCGGTCACGTACTCTGGGCAGACCGAGTTCTCGAACGCCAGGTAGAAGTGGTGGCTGTCTGCAACCAAGGCAAGTTGTCTTGCGTGAGAAGACGGCAGAAGAATCCGACCGACGAGTTCCTCTCATCTCCTTCTGAGAAACCCGCTTCCGAAAACAGCCGCCCAGCCTGGTCACTTCAATGTGCTTTGAGAGGACTTCCACGTACTGGAGGCTGCCCGAATTCTGCCGATGGGTCGTGCAATCGGAGATGATCCACAGGACCTTCTTCCGCTTTCCGTCGATTGCTTTTTGGACCTCAAATGAGCGGCCGGTCTTCACTCGGCATTTAAATGGAAGGACTCACTTGTGCGGGAGTCCAAATCTGATCTTCGGTTTCGCGTCCGGTGCGGGGCAAAAAACTGGTCGTACGGATGATGAACGCCGGCTGAAGAGCGGTAGTTGATGGAAAAGTCGAAGAAGTCCGGTTCTCCTTTCCAGACTGCAAAACGAAGGATGAAAGCAGTCAGTTCACGGCTCAGAACTCACTGGGCGTGTTCACGGGCGACTCAAACAGTCAGATGGCCTCGCAGAGCGGTCGAATTCAAAGCGGCAATCCATCCCGGCACCGAAGAAGCGAGCGCAAACACGTGGACATCGGCGGTTCTTGCGCAGGCAATGTTGCTGGTGAGTACACACTTCGTTGGGCACTCGGGATGAAGCAGAAGTTGCTGGATTAAAAAGCTTCCAAGGTTCCGTGGCCACAAATGCTTGATGTTCCACTCGAGGGGCGTGTAGAAGAAGACTAGCGGGGAAGCCGTTGATTCGACTACCCCGCATTCTGTTGTGTCTAGCTCCATCTAAACAACACCAAGGGTGATCACGAGAGCCGTAGCGAACGAACCAAGATCGTACTTTCTCGGCCATCTGTCGCAACTCGTAGCGCACATTCCACAGCAGCAGGAACGATCAGTAGCGGGATGGTGACCACAAAGTAGAGGATGCAGCAGGACTTGCGGAAGAAGAAGCGAGCGACCGGCGGGTGGGCCCTCATTTCGATCCACTTGCAAACAGCACTCGAATTGTTGCGAGTTCGGCGGCCTCAGTCGCGCACCGCACAAGGACGACCTCAAAACGTCTCCGTTCGCTTGATTTGTGGTTTTCGTCCCTCCGAACAAAAAACCGCTGCGAGCGGGCGAGATTGTTGCCTTTTGGAGGTCGAAACGGCGATTGCCATCAGCGAAACGAACCGTTGGCTTCTGATTGATGGCACGACCAGCCTCCACCAGAACAAGGACACCTCTTCCGGAGTGTTCAATCCTTCCGAACAAATCCTACCGAAAGCAAAAGTCGCGAATATTTTGGGTTGCTGAAGGAATGCCTTGATGCAACAGGAGAACTAAACGGAAACCTCTGTGTACCGCCTCAAACGGATGAACCGAAAGCGCCAGTGGAGAGGCGGAAAAAACGAGCAAACAACCGCGAGCCGAACGCCTCGTCATTGCGTAATCTCGGCGATCGTCCGTCCCTCTCCTTCCGCTGCCGCCCGTTCGATCCGCCGTCTGGGCGTCGCGGACTGCTGTAAAAGAGGGACTCGTATGCGGCGGGTGAAAGCGGTGAGGATTAGCGTGTTCTTCTTTCTTCTTTTATCGTCCTTGCTCTTTGCGGTCGATCAAGCCTTCGATTATCCCACATTCACTTCTCACATGCTGATCGTTGAATCCGCTAGTCTCCTCGCACCTCCCCGTCGAAATGTTCCGGACGTCTCGGAACGAAACCGCCCGCAGCCACGTCATCGGCGGGTCCCGGCGCGAAAGATCCGCGGCGAGTTCGCGGGGAGGCCGGCCGCCCGCCGTCATTTCGTTTCCTCGTCGGGCCGGGCGGGCGGCGGTCTTTTCTCTCCCTCCCTCCGCTCACTCCTCTCTCTCCCGTTCTCACTTTCCGCCCTGATCACTCTCCTGCTTTCAGCTTCCAATCGATCGACCGACTCCGTGATGCTGCTGGCCGACTGCGACTTCCGGACGGGCGTCTTCCGCTGGCGCGTGGACGCGTTCGGCGCCCTCTCGACGGCGGCGCTGCAGGGCGACTCGTGGGCGTCGGACGTGTTCGGCGTGGCGGGCGCCAGCTTCTCGCTGGTGGTCTTCCCGCGGGGCCTGCGCCCGTCCGGCTGCCTCTCGCTGAACGTGTTCGCGGTGGACCTGGGCGGGCGCGAGGCGGTCGAGCTGGAGTCCGAGTTCTGGCTGGAGAACGGCGAGGGCGCGGCCGTGGGCAAGAAAGGTGAGTCTCCTGTCCTCCTCCTCCGCTCATCCCTTCTCTGCTTCCAGCCGTCCTGCTCGTGTTCAAGCAGGTGGGCGACCGCGGCTGGCCCGACTTCATCAAGACGGACGCCGTGCGGGGCTTCGCGGGCGACGGGCCGCTCTTCGTCTGCTGCCGCCTGCGCCCGCGCGCCGCCGACGGCCCGCAGGACGCGGAGGAGGCGCCCGTGCTTCGCGGTGGACGTCGAGCGGCCGGCCACGCACTTCCGCCAGGCGATCCCCGACTTCGCCGAGCGCGCCGCCGCCACTCCCGGCGAGGTCGTCGAGCTGAAGCTGGACGAGTTCGCGCTGGCCGACGCGCCGGACGTCCGCTTCGCCCTGACGTTCTTCCCGCACGGCCGCGCGCTCGGCGGCGACACGGCGGCCGTCTACCTCAACCTCCGCGCCGCCCCCGCCGGCCGGAAGATCGCCACGAAGTTCGCCGTGTGGGCGGAGAACGAGGGCGGCGACCGGCTGCAGATCATGGGCGAGTTCTCCCCTTGCTCTCATCCTCCCACTCACTCCTCTTCTTTCAGAGTGCGCCTTCCTGTTCGGCGAGGTGGGCAAGGGCTGGGGCTGGGCGTTCGCGAAGCTCGAGGACCTCCGCCGTCTGGCCGCCGCCTCGCCGCTCGTCCTCCACTGCGCCGTCCGCCCGCTGGCCGAGAAGACGGGCGGCCCTCCCGCGCTGCCGGCCGTCGAAGCGGGCGACTCGCTGGCCGAGAAGCTGTGGGCGATGCGGGTGGACGGCGTGGCCAACGACCTGCAAGTGATCGTGGGCGAGGAGACCTTCGGAGTGCGTCCTCCTTCCCGTTCTCTTCAATCATCCCGCTCCGCTTTCAGGTCTCGCAGGCCGTCCTCATCGCCGGCTCCTCGTGGTTCGCGGAGCAGCTGGCCGGCGAGCGCAAGGACGGAGCTCGAGATCGGCGAGGAGCAGCGCGTGGACGGGCCGACGGTCGGCCGCCTCATCGAGTGGATGTACCGCGGCCGGCTGGACGACTTCGACCGCCAGGCGGAGGTCCTCTTCCCCGCCGCCATCCGCTTCGGCGTCCACTCGTTGAAGGTTCGTGCTAGCTCTCCCCTCCTCCCCTCAATCCTCTCCCTTGCAGGCCGCGTGTCTGGGCGCCTTCAAGCGCACCTTCTCGCCCGCCAACGCCGCCGCCCGCCTGATCTTCTCGGTGGAGCACGAGGTGCCCGAGCTGACCGCCTTCGCCCTCCACTTCCTGCGCGCCAGCGCCGAGAACTTCCGCACGGTCATGAGCTCGCCGGCCATGGAGGACCTCCTGCGCACCGACGTCGAACTGATGCGCCGCGTGTACGCCGCCGTCAACGACGAGACGCGCGGAGAAGCCGAAGGAGAAGCCGACCGAAGAGACCACCTGTTGACACTCTCCCCTCGTTGTTTGTTGTTGTTGTTCAAGGAGATCGTTTATTTGTTTGTTGTCACCGGAGTGTGGCGTTATTTACAAACGGAGTAGAAGTGTGCGGGAATAAACGGCGGTTGTTTCTTCACGTGGATTCGGAGTCGTCGGCGTCGATGAACGGCCAGCTGCTGGCGTCGTCGAAGTAGACGCTGCGGGAGGAGTCGGGCGTGCAGATGGTGGGCGCGCGCGACGAGCCGATGCCCGAGTCGCTGTCCAGCTGGCGGATTTTGTGCGGATAGAAGAAGAGGGTCGTGGGCATCGTTGTGACGATCGGGCGCGGCTCGGCGTGCAGTTTGGACGTGCCCGGCGACGAGATCCGCAGCCAACGACTCAAATGCGAACGGAGGGATCTGAAAGCAGTCGGGTGTCTTCTGTTGTCCGAATCCTCGTGTTCTCGACGACCATAAATCGTCCGGGCGATGGGCCAATTGATTGCGGCCGAGCGGGCGCTTCTTCCGGTCGTTCCCGCTCGAGCGGAACGTCCAAAAACACATTCGGTGGAGCGGAAATGACCCGCCGTTTGGCCCCCGCAGTCGAAATTAGTGGGCAGCCGATTGTTTTGAAGGGAAGTGGCCCTGGAGGAAGGCGGGAAAGCGAGCGTTTGGGAGCAAACGAACAGCGATTTCGGTCGGCCGGCGAACAAAACGGTGCATCCGAGCGGACTGAACGCTTCCGCTCGTCCGCTTTTTATATCCCGCCCGAAATCTGCGGGACTCCGCCGGCCGACCGCCGCGAAGCAGAGAGAATTATGAATTCCGCAACTCCCGCTGCTCCAATTCGAAGTCCGCGGGGCTCAAATTGCCGCAATCATCGCCGAATTTCGCCCAACTCCCCAAACGGAGTGCTGACGAAACGAAACGGTTCGCTTTTTACTGAAACTGTCGACCAAATTGGATTGGCGGACGTCAAACGACAGCCGGCGGCCCGTTGGGACGATTAGAGCGAGCGAGCGAGGAGCAAAAGAAACTTCTGCCCAGTGGGTGGGGGATTGTACGAAGCAGATTGAAGGGAATTAAACTCACTTAAAGCTCGGCATGCTGCTGTGCTCTTCAGTGCGAGAGTGGATGGGAATGACGCCGCCTAAAAGAAGCCCGAAATAAGCGGACGGAACGCCCGAATTGTCCCGAGTGACGAGCGCGAAACATGCGGCGGCCGCGAACGTCGAGGGAATCACGACTCAACACTCGAAAAAACCGCTGGCCGGCGGTGGGGATCGGCGGATGAGAAACGAGCGGCCGGACGGTCGGGGGCGGCGGCCGACTGGGGGCACGGTCCTCGCGCCCGCCCGCCCGCACGTCCACTCCGCAAGTTCGCCCGCCGCCGGTCGGAAGCCGGCCGAAAACACGCCCCTGACGACTTCTCCCCGCCGCCCGCTTCGAATGCCACGGCCCGAGCGAATAATAACTCCCGCTCTCCCCGCTCCGCTCTCGTCGCTCACGCACTCCCCCCATCAGACGTTTTCATCTCGCGTGCCACGAGCGGCAGTCGTGCAAAATTTGTTTATAATCGAGTTATGCGCACAAGTCGCTTCTTGCTCCCGTTTCGTACCGAACGGTTCGTCGGTCGCCTGCACGTGCCGTCCGGAGGGCGGCGGTGATAAACACAGCGGCGGCGAGGAAGAAGCGCCGGACACTCCGAAATGCGCAAATTGGCCCGCCGTTTGGAGCGGCGACCTCCGATTTGCTGGCCGAGCGGCCGGCCGCGAGTCACCCTTCCTGTTTCCCCTTTCGGGGCGGCCGGAATTCGCGGCCGGCCGGCCGACCCGAAGTGTCAAGGCGGCTTAATGTTTTGACGGACTACCGTGTTGACGTGTGTCCCCTCACCACCAGCGAGCGGGCGGGAGATCCAAGTGGGGGATGACAAGCGGTGTTCTCCGAAGCTCGCCGAGATGCCGTCGGGCATCCGAAACGAGGAAGCGGGAATCAACAGCGCCCCTGAATAATGAGGAAATGCAAACGAGACGGCCGCAGTCGGCGGGAGGACTCGCCGGCCAGAAAGAACACGTGCATCGTGACTTCCGCGAGCCAATTTGTTGGATTAAAAGCAGGAAAAGAAAGGAGCCGGAAGGGCACTAACAATCAAACGAACACCCGCTCGTAAAGAAAGGCACTTGTTTATTCGACTTCAATTACAAACACAAAGAATCGCACAAAAAAGACTGCCGATCGTTCAGGGGCGCCGATTGTTCAGCCGCAAGCGACTCAACCACGAGCTGCCCGCCTTCTTGGCCGCCGCAACGCCGCCGTTCGGCGAGAGCGGCCGGCCGTTCGGTTTGGGCAGCCGCGAGAAGTGGGAGGAGGCGTTGGAGTCGGCCTGCGATTGCTCCTCCACTTCCTCGATCGTTTGGGCGAGCGGGGCCTTGTCCGACGAGATTCGAGGGATGCTGGAAGCGGGGGACCATTCGCGGCGACTCGGAAGCCGACTGTCGTGGACGACGCGCGCCGATCAGCTGCGTTTGGCGGAGAGCAGTCGGCCGTTGGTCCTGCGGGAAGGACGGGCGAATTCCTCCGCTAGAACTCGTCGATTGACCGTTGCCTCTCTTGTTTCCACTCACCAAAATCGCGTTGGATCGCTTCAGCCCGGTGGCGCCGTTCGAGTTCGTGCTCCCGTTGCTGGTGGTCGAGGGCGTGTACGCGAGGGCGTTGGCGGCGGCGTGGGGCTGCGGGAGGCGCGAGTGGAAGTGGTGATGGTGGAAATGCGGGTAGTTCGACGTCGCCTTGGCCGCCGAACTCCCCTGCGGCGGCCGGCGGTCGTTGGACGGGCGCCGGCTCAACGGCCGCGAGTCGACCGACCCATAGTCAGAGGAAGTCGTTCATCGATGCTCGTGGAGGGCTGTCGTAGAGCGGTTGGTTGTCGTAGCCTGCAGTTCGAAAGTAATTGAAGCGAAGAAGCAACCACTCACTCGAGCCGTTCGGAGAGGTCTGCAGTGGATTGCTGCTTGTGGAGATGGCGGTCGTGGACCTTCGGCGATCCCAGCACGGGCACTCGGCGCATCAAGATCGGCGTGGTGGACGGACTGCGGAGGCCGTTGGAGCAGCTGATGTCCTGCAAAGAGATCCCCCGAGCAGAGTGCTGGTCGTGACGGGCGCCCGCGTAGCGGAGAACACTGGAAAGAGAGCGATCACAATGAAAGACATCCCTTCTGCTTCTTACGGCGAGGCGTTCGGTTGCGTGATCCCCCCGTTGAACTCGTGCATGTTCTCGACGGCCGACACCCGATGGCAGGCGATGTCCTCGGCCAGCCGCCGCACTTCTTCCGCCTGCTGATGGCGGGCGGAGCGGGCGTTCTCGACCCAACTGCCCGGCCGCTTGTTTTGCTCCTCGTCGTGCTCCCGATCGCCGTTCGGCTGCAGCGGGCGTTCCTTTCGGTTGGCGAGCGGCGAGTCCTTTCCGGTGGCAAAACGACGGCGCTCTTGGAGCAGCGGCGAGTTCACTGCAATCCGTCGGTTAGCCCTTGAAGGAAGGAGTGGAGAACGTGCTCGGACTGACGGTTCCGCGGCCGTTCCGGTAGACGATCACGTGCTCGAGCGGGGCCACCGGTTTCTCTCCGTTCGGGCGTTGAGGCCGCCGTTCCGTTGGCTTTTTGCGGGACTGAACGAACGGATGAAAAAAGGGGAGTGATGGAGCAAACGAACATCGAGAACAATCGAAGAAGCGGAGCAGTTCGGCCTCGATCCCGTCGTCCTCGTCCAAGCCGCCGGCCTCCGGCTGGACGCCGTTCGTCTGCGCCTTCCGCTGCTGCTCGACGCGCGAACCGTGCAGTTGGAAGGGGAGGAAGACGTTGAGGTGCGGCTTGGTCTGCGGTTCGCTCACTGCAGTTGTACATCCTTCCTTTAGAGGACTCACGAGTTTGTCGATGAGATCGTCGCCGTGGAAACGAGGCCGGCCGCTTGCCGCCGGGGTTCGCGGACGCCTTCGACTGCAGCTTCATTCGCTCGAGTTGCGTGTGGGCGATCAGCAGAGACGACTGTTGGTTCATGAGATCCAGCTCTGCTCGAATCAGCTTGTTCGACTTCTCGACCAGCGCCGTGCGCAGTTGGCCCAGCTGAAAGAAGAAGGCGGTCGTTGGAAGCACAAGAGAGTCCTCACTTTGCGGACGATCCGAATGGCGAACGCGTAGAGGACGTCGTAGCGGGGCAACATCTCCAGCTTTCTCGCGAATGTGCTTGTCCGTTAGGCCGAACTCTGAACAAAGCAGCCGAAGGTTGAGGAAAAACGAACAAAAGAGGAACAAACCCCTCGCTTTCGTCTGCAGCAGCGAGAAGTTCTCTCGCTGGAGTCGCTCCACCTGCTCGAGGCAGTTCTGGAAGGCGGATTGCTCGCGGAAGGTCGAGTTGATCACCTGAACGGCCGATCAATGGTTCAGTTGAAAGAAGAGCCGAACTCACGAGCTGCTGGTTGCGGAGAGCGTCGTTCTTCGTGGCCTGCAAGTCGGCTTCGAATTCCTTGAGGCGCGCCTCGACGGCCGCCAGCGAGCTCTCCGTGAACTTGGCCACTCGTTCGCGGAGGAAGAGGTTCTCCAGGGCGTCGCTCATTTGCTCCTTGCGGCGGGCGTCGTTCTGCTGCAATCGGCGGAGTGGTTGCAGCGAGAACGCGAAGGTGAACGCACTTGAATCTCCATCTTGTGTTGGGTTTTGGAGAGCTGCATCGACTTGTCGCGCAGGTTCTCGATCAGCTGCGCGTTGCGGGTCTTCAGTACGTGATTCTCGTTGCGGAGCATCGCGTTCTCATCCTGCAGCTCCTCGTCGGCGGCCACCGTGTAGCGCGAGTGGTTCGTGTCTTCTTCCGAGGCTGCAACCGATCGAATCGATCGTTTCGATGGAAGGCGGTCAGACCTCTGCTCGCAACACTCCGCCAGCTCTTCGTTTTGGACTTCAAACGGACGGCTTTGGGCGGGAAGCCGATGTCGCGCGGGTTCAAGTACGCGACGCTCTTCGGCCGGGCCTTCTTCGGGTGTCGCGGGTCGAACTCGCCGCCCACTTCGTCTCCGCGGCCGCTCCGTTCTGCAAACACGAAGATTGATCGACGAGGAAACACGGCTTTCAAAGGTGAAACAGAGGAAAGCGAAACGGGAGCCGCGTTTTGACTTTCGGAAGTGCCAATCGAAAAAACTGGGCGGCCATAAAAAGCGGCCGGCCGCCGGCGATCGAATTCGCGAGGCGGGCGGCTCATAAATTTCGGCGGGCCGCCCGATCGACCCGCTCGGGTTCCTCCCTCCTGACCTGGTGGCCGCCGCTCGTCTTGAGGCTCTTCAGGGACTTGGAGTTGGACACATGTTCTTTCGGCGCCTCTCCGATGGACACGGCCGGCGTCGAGAGGGCGGACTGCAGGGATTCCTTGGAGATGATTCGACTGCCCAGCGTCGGGGTGATCGCCACCGAGAGCCGCTTGTTGTCCGCTGAAACGGGCGAGATTAGACGGAGGCGGCGAACGCTCGTGTTCGTTCGAATGTTTCGACAAGTGAGGCAAAACAAATTAAGCGGACGGAGACAAATGAACAGGGCCGGTGCCAGTCGGTCAGAAGGCGGAGGGCGGGCGAGAAGGAGGTGATCGAGAAGACGCTAATTGCAAGCGAGCAGTTTGTTTTGACTTCACCCCTCTCGCTATTTGAACATCAACCCCAAGGAAAGCAGAGGATTCACACGTCCAAACAGATGAGTAATGCCCGAATTTGGCGAAGATCGCGGCGAGCGGGCGGCGGGATCACAGCCGTCGCGGCGGATCACTGGCGAGTCGGTCGGCGAAACGAAAAGAACACTTGTTCTCGCGCGTCTTCTTTCATTTCGCCGCCCGCCCGCACGCCATCGATCTGATCGAGAGCTCGTAAATAAATTTGATTAGCCGCCTCGAACGGCGGCGGCGGGCGAACTGACCGTGCGCTTGGGCGCTCTGCAGTCGGAGGTCCGTCTCGCTGATTTTACGCCGCCGCTTCTTGCCGCCGCTCGGCGCGCACTCGGGCGGTTTGGGGCGGCGGCGGCGGATGCCGATCATCTCGAGGAAGGAGGAGCGACTCGACGCTGAAAGCCACCCTTCGAATGTGATCGACGATCTGCCGCTTACTCATCGTGTCGCTCGGTTCAACGGACGAGCCCGCACTCATGCTCGACGGGCTCGTGTTGTCCGAAATGGACGCCCGATGCGCGCGGCGGACCATCGAGCGTCGTGGGTAGCAGGGCGATAGGCAGTTGGCGTCGATCTGATCGTAGTCGGGCAGCTGGACGTTCTCGAGGTCCGAATCGGAGGAGGGCTCCGGAAGGACGAGCGGCGGCGTGTTCCGTCGGCGGTTGATCGACGAGGAGTCCGACGAGAGATCGGTCGAGTACGAGCTGATCGCGAGGTTGGTTTGAACGCGCTGCAAGCGACCACTTCAAATCGATGGCCCCTTCCTCCACTCACCATCTTGGGCGCCATTCCTTCGGCGGAGTGGTGAGTCGCTCGCGAGCGCCCGTGCGGACCTCCGAGTTGGCGGCCAGCGGCTTCTTCAGCCCGCCGCCCGTGGAGATGCCCTGCGAAGAGCCCGAAGAGGACATGAACTTCGGAAGGAGGGAGAGACGACTGGCGTCAAGGAAGGTGGACATTCGATGGACGACGCTCGAGGTCGGCCGGGAGGGCGGCGTGGACGAGGACTCGACGAGACGACGCCGAAGCTTTCGGTTCTGCCGCCGCAGTTGGGAGATCTCTTGGACCAAACCGCAAAGTGTTCCTGCAATCCGGCGGGTGAATGAGTGGCGGAAACAAAGGAAGTTCGATCGGCGGCCATTCGTCTCGAATTCGAGGCCAACGGAACAAATCGAATCGAGGCGGCGCCGAGCGGCCCGCGTGCCGCCGGGCGTTTTTTTCGACAAATGGCCAGTTCCCGCCCGCCCGTCCGCCGTTTCGATTGCTCTTGATCGAGTGAACACTCCCGCCCCGTCTCACCCAACACGGGGCTCTCGGCCTCCGTTCCGAAGTCGTCGGAGGTGTCGGTGTTCGCCGCGCCCTGCTGCATGGACTCCAGCTCGCGCAGGAACTCGTCTTCGGCATCCTCGTAGCTGCAAGCTCGCTGCTTGTTGTGAACGGTTGGATGGGAACGAACCGGGAGATAATTTGCTTCAAAGAGAGGGGGTCCTCTTCGGCGGCCATCGTCGAAAACACGACCGCTCGGAATCGGCGGGCGGCAGGCGACTGGGCGGCCGAACGGGGGGCCGGAGGTTGCGGTCAACCGCGCTCCGCCCGGAAACACAATCCGCCCGCCCTCCGCTGCCGAACGATGAGGAGTTGCGGTAAACATTCCGCCGGCCGCCGTCACCCAAACCGCCCGCCTTTATTGCCGGCCGACGGGCGGCCATTAGCCGTCCGCCGGCATTTGTTTCCGCCCGCCGTCCAGATGCCCCCGACCGACCGATCGGCCGGCTGGCAGGTGCCCCCGAACGAGTTGGCCAGCAATGCAGGCGGAAAAACAACCGACTCAAAGGCGGATGTCCGCAGATTGATCATCTTTCCGCCCGCCCGCCTGCCTGCCGTCCACTCAGCCTAACGGCCGGCGGTCACTCGGAGGTCGGCGGTCTGATTTGTGGCCACGAGGACAAATTTGAGGACGGGGCAAAGGAAATTGTTTATGAAGAGGAAACAAAGAAAAGTATAGATAAGTGAAAAGGAGAGAAGATTAATGGATTCATTTGCAGTAGAAGCGCTCCACTTCTTTCAAGCACTCGTCGCACTCCACGCGGCAGCAGTAGACGAAGCGGCAGTTGCAGTTCTCGCGGAACGCCTCCCGAATGCGCACGAATCCTCGATTGCAACACAAGCGGCGGCATTCGGCAGGGCGAAGAGCACTCGCGGCCCACGGAAAGCGGCGTGCCGGTCGTCGGATCGGGAGCGCAGATGTCCGGACTCTTGGCGGTAAAGACGAGCTGGACGACGGCCGGCGAGAGCGACCGAGCGGCGGCCAGCGAACGTTGCGGGCGGGCGCTCCCGTCCGTTCGATTCGTGCCGTCGGCTTCCAGGACGAGGGCCGTCGAGTTCGGCTCGATGCGCACACGAGCCGCCCGTTTGTACCGCCGCCGCAGCTCGCCGACCAGCTCGGGAACTTCGGGCGTCACTCGAAAGCACGTGCGGACGGTGCACGAGCCGCTCACTCCCGTGACACTTGCACTTCGGGACGACCGAACGGGAGAGGAGTTTGCGGCCCGCTCGGCTGTTGTGGTGGTCGAGGAGCGTCCTGAAATCGACGGTCAATCACTCGATCGACGACCTCCACTCCACTCTTCGGGCTTCTCGGCGTTCGGGATGTCCAACAGTTTGTGCGCCACTCGGTTCCCGATCTTCAGGTTGTCCGAACAGCCCGCCCACACGAACGAGTCGTTCAGCGGGCGACTGGGGAGCCGCCCGCAGCCGCAATTCGGGTCCCGGCCACGAGCACACAGTTTGGAGATCGACTGAGCGGCGCTGCTCGAGACGAGGGCAAGGAACAGCGCTCGCTCTTTGCTTTGAACTGAAAGAAGCGATTGGAAGAGAAGGGAAGATCGAGAGCTCACGCTTCAAGTGAACGTCTTCAAGTCCCGAACGGGCGGCGCAGTCCCAACGGTTCGTGAGCGAACTGCCGTTGGCACTCGGCCATCGCCTCGTTCATCGTGAGAGCGATCGTTCGCACATTCTCCGGCGACTCCTCGCACAGTCGGCGCACTTTGGCGGTGGGGGCGGCGGCGCAGAAGGAGGGCGGGATCGGCGGCCGTGAAGTTCGAAATTCGGCTGACCGATTGGAGGAGCCTGCAGCAAAGTGGGGGAATAGAAAGACGATTGAAGGCACTCACCAATTGCCGTGAACGAATTCGAGGGACAAAAGAAAGAAGAAAAGAGGAGCGCGAAATTCATGCTTACGGTCGGCGGTGAGTGAGCGGATCGCCCACGCGAATGGCGGCGATCGGCGGGCGGAAAGCCGAAAGAAAGAAAGGCGGCCAACATCCGCCGTTGTGTTTACGATCGGCGCCGCTCCCACGAGCCTCGCGCTCGCCTTTTGCCTTGCGGTTCGTGTGAAAGCGGCGGCTGATTGCCCGCCCTCGCCGCATATCAGCCGGCCGCTCGGCAGATGCGCAATCCGGTCGAACATAAACCGGCGAGCTCTCATGCCCGTCCGGGGCATAAAGCGGGCCGGATCGAGCGGCTCGCGAGGGATGGCCGCCCCTCTCATCGAACGATTCGTGATGAAATCCTCCCTTTCCGGGCTTTCTCCTTCTGTTTATTCCTTTCGTGTGACATCAACACAAATAAGCGGGGCGGCCGGAGGCGTGTGCGGGGTGATTGAAGACCAAAATACGAACCGAGAAACTCGGCGGCCTTCGCGTGTCCGAAGGGGGACGCTCGTGATTACGAGAACGGAAAGAAGGAATGGGGGGTGCACGGGATACAATTGGAATTCGTGCCGGTCGTTTCGAATGGCACGGCCGGACGGAAAGAAGACGACGAAATAATCCCGCCGGCCGGCCGGTCGGCTCAACAAGCGGAGTCCGTCGAGCTGTTCAGAAGCGACGAACTCTTGCAGAGCTGCGGTCGACGGCGATCGCCGCTGTCCGTCGAGCTGATGGTCACTAAAACGCTAAAAACTGAGAGGAAGGAAGAAAAGAAACACTCACGACCGTCGAACTCGTTCGCCGCGTAGTCCCGATTTGCTTGTCGGTTCTTCAGGTCTTGTTGGAGGCCGATCTGCAAAGAAAGAAACGAAGTGAACTATAGAAAGCATAACTCACCTTCATCCGCTTGATGATGCTCTTCAGCACTGCAAAACAATTGATAAGAAGAAGTGAAGTCCAGAGTCTAAACCTAACGAATGCGCCACAAGATCATGGCTCGGTCGATCACGACCACCGAGTTGAAGTACGAATCCTTAAGCCAAGAGAGGATGAATAGGGAAGTGTAGAACGGAACGGCACCTCGGCCATCATCATCCGGAAGTGGTAGAGGCAGCACTCGATGAAGACGGACCAGTGGTGCGGGCTGAAGCCTCGGTTTTCCGTCAGCTTCCCGTGCTGAACAAAGAAGCTGGTGGTTGTTGATTGAATGAAGAGTGAACTCACTCTTCGGCCGAGGTTGTCGAGAATCTGTTCGAGAGATTGCATCGCTTGCGGGTTGTCGAGCGCCTTTATCGTCGTCTCGATGATCTGCATGAACCTTAAACGACAGGAGAACGTTTAACTAGTGAGTCCTCACCGTTTCCATGGCGACACGCCTCACCTCAATCCGTGGAATTCGATTTCCTTGAGGACCTTCTCGCTCGGCGGCTTCTTGAGGTTCATGAACGGGAACAACTGGAAAGAGCGAAGTGATAAACAAGACTATACCCAATTGGTCGTCTTCGGCCTACCGTCTTCGTGTCGGGAGCCTGCGAGAAGATCATGTCGAAGATTTCGCGCCCGAGCTCGTTGATTTGCGGCGCCATCACGAACCACGAGCGCCGCAGGAGTTTCTTCTCTTCGGCCGACATCCGGTGGATGTGCTCCATCTTGTACATGGTTCACTGCAATCTCCGCACTGCAAGCAGTCAGTCGAAGCAGTCGCGGGTCAAACGGCAAACAATCCCGACATCAACGCGTTCCCCAAAGAAACGAAAAGGAAAGAGAGGGTCCAATTCGAGGTACAAACGAGAGGCGGCAGACAGCCGGGCGGGATCAAAATCGTGAACGCGAGTGAGACGAAAGATGGCCGACCTTCGGCCGTCCTCCTGTTTCACACTCGTGAGCGTAATCCACAATCCGCCAAACTAAAACGGGGCGTCCGCAAACCGGAAATGCCGGCTGAATGGTGGGACGTCAATCGGCCAGCCGGCCGCCTTCTTTCGGCAACACGCGATCCGACCGACCGGCCGATTCGAAGCGAAGCGAGGGCGGTCCAAAGGCGCAAAATACAAAACGACGTCTTTCGGTCAACAACTCGAAGGTTGATCTCCGGATTGTCGCTGAAGGCCTGCGGGTGAAAGATCGCAGACGAAACACTCGCTTGCTCCCAATCCGCGGCTACAATCGACTGGAAGGCCGACTGCGCCCTTCTTTTGCAAAAGAACGCCGCCGTTCTTCCGTTCGAACGGAAGACGAACGGCGGCCGACGAATCCTCGAGCCGCTCGTTAAGCGCGCGGCGAGTTGTTTTCGGAGATTATTGAGCGCAAGTGAGCAGGCGGATCGTTAAAATAAGTGGACGGCCCATTCGGCGCCCGACGGCCACGTGTTGATTGGTCGGGCCGCCGGCTTCCTTCCGCGCCGGAAATTCCGCGAGAGCTCGGCGGCCGCTCCAACTTCCGAGTCGGCGGTTCGAAATGGAAAACCGAATGGAAGTGAGCAGACAGAACGGTTGGACGGAGACGCCCCCGTTCCTTCCATTAACCGAAGGGATTAGTGGAGAGAAGACATCGCGCACTGCCCACGGAAGGCGGAAGTGGAATGAGGGCGGGATGAATGGGAGTACCCGTCCTCTCCTTTCAATGCGGGGATTAGCGAGTGGTGATCGTCGGTTGGCGCTAATGGGCGGCCGGCCACAAGAAAGTGACGAGTTCTGCGGAAAACCTACAGAAGAACGAGGCCGACCGAAAGCGAGGACTTCCGTTTCGTCCGTCCGCTTAATCTCGCGGACTTCGACAGCCGAACGAAAACACGAGAACACCATCTCAGTTTTATTCTTTTCGGAAGCGGAGAAACCTTTGTTCGTTAACGGAAAGTGACAAAGAAAGAGGGATCACGTGCACGTGGGCATTCTTCGACTACAATTGAGGGCTAGAAGAAAGGTAGCAGTCAGGCGGTTTCATTTCATTTCATTGAATGCGAACAAGCCGAAGAGGCGGGCACGGAAATGGCGGCCAATCCCGTCTCCATGCCGCTCTGCTCGTCCATCGGACTGCTGAAGAGTTTGCGGAGGGCGGCGGCCGACGAGCGGAGGTCCGAAGTGGAGGTGGACGGCGGCTGGGCGGCGGGATCCTCTTCTTCCAACCACTTGCGGCGTTCCTGATCGCAGTTCACTTCGTTCATCCCGTCGACCGTCGCGAACTCGGCTAGCAACCAACCCCTTCAATGCTTTCTTCGCTTCTTTGACTCACGTTTCGGCCGCTGGGTGATCTCCCAGATCGTCTGCTTCGAGTTTCGCTCCAAAAAGAAGGTCGAGAAGGCGGTCTGAGCCGACCTTCACGTAGCCCCTCGTCCGGAACACGAACTCGTTTGCTGCGGAGGAGGTGGCCGCACTAAAAAAAGGAAGATATCGAAAGTGACAAAGGAAAGAAAACTCGCTTCTTTGCGGCACTCGTGAGCAGGATCATTCCAGGCGGGCGTCAGCTGCAATCCTCTTCGTGTTCTCCTTCCTCAACGATCACCTACAGTTCTTTATTTTCGTTGCGATGTCGACGGCTTCGGACCAAACCGCAAAGCGCATTCGATTCGTGCCGAGCAGCCCGCCGACGACCTCGCCCGAATGGACGCCAATTCGAAGCTTCAAACGAGAAGTGGGCGAAAGGAGGAGATCGAGGGGACAAACCAGAAGCGGCAGCTCCAGTTCGGGCACGAGAATCTTCTTCGCTTCGACCGTCATTCCCAAGGCCAAGTTCAAAATGGAGGCCGCGTGGTCCGCTTGGCCGTCGGGCGCTCCGCAGATCGCCGCGAATTCGCCCATCAGTCCGTCCAGTTGGAAGCACTGAACGAGACGGTCGAGTGAGGAGTGAGGAGCGGAGGGCGAACCGAATGGATTTTGACCAATCGAGTGAACCGTTCGGACACCTCGGCGATCAAAGCGATCACTTGGCGGGCGGAAAGAGCGGAGAGGATCGTGCGGAAGTGCGGGAGGTCCGCGCACAAACACGTGACTTCCGTGTACTTTCCTGCAACCTCCACTTCATCTCCTTTCTTCGTCGCTTCCACCCACTCGACTCCACCACCTCCTCGTTCTCCAGCCGAACGGCGATCGCCGGCGGCACGTGGGCGAACTCGAAGCGACTCGCCCGCTCCCTCCGCATCTTCCACTTCTTTCTGCACGTGCTCGAGCGCTCGGCCGGCTTCTTCCAGCTTCTTCCTGCAATCCCCCTTGGATGGTCGACGGCACTCTGTCCACTCACTTGAAGTCCTGCTGACTCAAGCGGGTGTTGTTCAGCATGATGAGATCTCTCGCCGCATCGTGTCGTTGGTAGTCGCTCAAGAAGAGGTTGGCCTCGGCGAGCTCGTCCGGATTCAGGATGTGCGGCGAGTTCACGTACAGAATCGAGTTCCCGCCGTTCACCAGCACCATTTGCCCCTGCAACACTCGTGTGAACTAAAGAGAAGTGAGCAAGGGGAACCCTTGAGCGAGAAGATCGTCTTCTTCTTGTTCTTGTGGCCCTCATTCCGCCGCATGTTCTCCTTGAACTGGACGATGAACACCGAGTTGATGTACTGGACGATGCTCTTGAACGTCAGCTAAACACCCGCACAATCACGTGAATTCCGCAGAAGGGAACGGACATTGCATGTCGTCCGGCTGGAACGATCGTAAAGAGGTCGGTCATCTTTGGCCATGCGTCGTCTGGTGAGCGGGAATTCGCGGAGGAAGGAAGTCGCCTGAAAGCCTCGACTACTCGCTGCAATTCTCGTTCCTCCAACGAACCGCAATGCTCGATGATCAACGTGCGGGAGAAGCAGACGGAAGTGGGGAAGATTGAGGAGAAACACGCGAGACTCATGGGCAGTCGCTGAACAGAGCGCAATCATTGATTGCTTCTCTTCGTTCTTCCAACCTGTGGGCTGGGCTCGAGATCAACACGCGGCACTTCGGCCAACTTGAGGTGCTCGTCGGCCGCCTCCAGCGTGAAGATCACGTGTTCGGTGAGGACGTCGTTGCGCCGCTCCTGCGACCGCTCGCTCACCACCATTCGGATGTCGACGTTGAAGAGGGACTTGGCCGCCTGCCGGATCATTCCTGCAAAGGAAGTGTCCTTGATTGAAGAGGAAGCGGAGTGGGACCTCTGGCCAGCGGGAACAGTCCTTTGCGGACGGAGAAGTAGTGGAGGCTGCAAACACTCGACTCTCTAATGATCTCTTCTGCTGCTTACCGCAAAGTGCCGTCCGGCTTGGCCTCCACTTTGAAGCTGGGACCCCGCATTTTGGACTGGAAAGGCGACCTGATCGACGAAGAAGTGGAAGGAGGTGAGGTTGTCGAGGAACTCCTGAACACTCGGGATTGCACGTGTGCATTCCTCTTCGATTCTCACGTGCAGGTTGGTCGCTACACAATCGAGCATCTTGTCCCAACCGTTCTCCATCACGTGGCCCCACAGAAGGCGCCGAACCGCTCCCAAACCTCCTCCGAGCTCTCGTTCGTGATCTTGGCGAACTCGCGGAAGAGGCGGTACGTGTGCTCGTCCTCGTAGGCCGTCCGCTCGTCCCACTGAACGTCCCCCTCAACGCCCGCATTCTTCCTACAAGAAGACGAAAAGAGTGAGTTGAGAGCAGACTCGTGAACGCACAACACTTGATTGTAGACCTCCGCCCCGTGCTGTCGAGTGATCAGCTGCTCCAACACCACGTGGAAAGTAGCCCAGCTAAACGGAGAAGTCAAAGAAGATGACCGCCGAAAAGCCTCACCATTTCGACTGTCCAACGCCAAGCGCAAAGCAAGGAGTGAGAAGAGGGCGACCAGTCGGACCGAATCGTCCACTCCGTTATCTTCTTCCGATTTGCGTCAGAATCCTCAACTGCTTTCCTTCTGCTCCGTTAAGGACCGACCTGCGTGCTCTTTCTTGCCCGATCCCCCTTGCTTCGAACAAATCCGACTGCAATTAACGATTCCAAACACGCACATTCTGCCGCCACCGGCTCCTCTGCGGGGTCCCCAGCCTCTTCCACTGCGTCCCAAACGGACAGCTTAGTTTATTAGAAATACAAACAGGAAACCCATAAAGAATCAAAAAAGAAACGAAGAGACTAAACTTCTGACCCAAAAGAACGAACGAACGATTGATATGCGAGAGGGGAAGAAGACAACGAGGAGGAACAAATACGACGAGTGGGGGCATCGGGACGGAAGGCACTTCAAGGAGGAAAACTAGTGGGCATCTTTGCGTAATTCGGAGCACAGAAGAAATGCGAAAAGAAGAAAGCGGAGGGAAGAAGCGACGACCACGTACTCGTATTCCCAACGGCGATTATGCTCGACGAACCAAACGATTAAAACTCTCGACCACTCTGCCGCTCGCTCCGTCTACAACTCGGTCTTCATGAGCAGCGAGTAGCGCTTCTCCGAAGGTTTTAGTTCCTTGAAAATCGAGGATTTGGGCGTCGTGTCCTGGGGGCGGGAGGGCGGCCGGCGGTCGCGCCTCGCCGTCGTTCGACTCCAGCTGCTCGAGGGCGAGCTTCTGGAGTTCAGCCACTCGCTCGTCCAACGTCCGATGGAACTCGTGAACAAGCGGAGGTTAGAAGGAAGGTTTGAAGGGGAAACTCATCTTATGGAGATGGCCGGAATGAAGGTCTAGCACGAACTGCCGAAGTTTCCCCGGCTCTCCGAGCGTCTTCATGTCCGGGAACAGGAACATGTGCTGAAAGAACGAGTGAATGTGATCAGCGAGCAGGAAAGACGTGCCTGGAAGCTGTCGATGGCCAACACCGGGAGGTCCTTCGCCGTCTTTCCCAAGTGTTTGAGCGGGTGGGCGAACTTGTGGCCGTCGGCGAGCAGCGCGTTCACTCCGCCCCGCTGGTCGTGCAGCTTCGCGTAGCACAAGCTCGGTGAAGAACTTGTCGTCCTCTTTATTCGCCGGGTCGCGGAAGAAGATGAGGAAGGGATTGCCCTCTTCGGTCAGCTCCTCCACGTTCTCGAAGGTCACCTCTCGGACGACCGGAATGCACTTGTCGTGCAGCCACTGCTTCACGAACTCGTAGTCCGCAAAGTTGCCGGAGAACTGCAAACGAATGAACAAAAAAACAACAAGGAAGCGCCCACCTTCTGCTCTCCGTTCGTGTTCGGATCGCGGAAGATGAGCGTGTTCTCGTGCGTGGACTGGAGGGCCTCGCCGGTCGCCGTCCAGAAGGCGCAGTCCTCACGCAACAAGGCGGCCGCTTTCTGCAATCGACGGAAGTGAACAGAAGGCGGTGGAATGCGAGAAAGTCTCCACCTGGAACGCTTGGTACTCGGGCCCGTCACGCGTCCGGTAGTACGCGATCACGTTCCGCTTCGATTTGTCCATCGTGGCGTCGAGGGAGGCCGCCGAGGAGAACTCGTTGATGCTCACTTGCAGCTGCTGCTTCACGAACTCCGTCAGCGCCTCCACCGAGCGAGTCGACCTGAACGGATGAAATAGAAGGAATGAAGGGAGAAGAAGCAGCTTACCGGTATTCTTTGGAGATCAGCTCGCCGTTGATGAACACCTTCATGGTCGGGTATCTGAACGGAGAGAACGAATGGATGCAATCGACTAAAAAGAACCCACTTGTTCACGAAGTACTTGTCCGCAACATCGGCATTCGCCACGCTGTCGACGATCGCCCACACGACCGAAGAAGACGGGTGGTCTTCGTGCCACTTCTCGGCCGCCTGCTCGAAGATCGGCTTCAGGCGGCGCGAGAACGGGCACCACTCCGCGCAGAACGCTGCAAAAGCGAACAGCGGATGCGGCACGCAAAAAGGGAAATTGAAAGGAGGGCAAGATCATTAGAAGAATCCCAGAAAACAACCATCGCCGCTTACCCACAAACACGACCTAAATCTGGAATAAATGAATCAAACAATACAAGATGAATGGACGTACCTGTGCGGACCTCAACGTCGTTTCCAGGTTGGCGTTTGTCAGCGAAATGGCGCCGGTGGCCGCGGCGAGTTGGAGGAGCGGGAGGAGGAGGAGGCCGGCGGCCACCAATCTTCGGATGGACGGCATCTTGCGGGCCGCGGGCGGGATCTTCTCGATGCTCGCGGCAAAAAGAAGCGTGGATTAACCCTGGAATCAACGGAAAAGATCGAAATGCCCGCTTGGAATCGCGAATCGACTGCGAAACACGTCAACACACGCTCCATTCGGGCGGGCGAGACCAGGTGGACCAACAACCAAATCGAACCAAAGAGGAAATCCTCGCTTTCAACCGCAGCAAATGAAAGAGCCGCGATCATTCGAAAGCTTCCGCAGAACGACAGCACGGAAGTCGTGGGAATCTTCGCGAATCCGAGGCGGCGGCGCAAAAAGAAGCGACTTTGCGACGCGGCGACGAAAAGCCGAACGGAAATCGGCGACGGCGAACCAAAAGAAATCTGCCGTTCTTCCGGCGAAATTCGGAAGAGCGAACAAACGAGCAGAAGGAGGAGGAGGGGAGAGGTCCGAATCAAAACAACTTTCGAAAACAACCGGAATAAACGAACAGCCCGCTCGCGTGCGCGAACGATCGGTTCTCTTCTAAACAAACTTGTTCCGCAGTGAACGCTAAAAATCCATTGCCACTTGTCAGTTGGCAAATGACTGAACAGAACAGAAAGCAGTAGGAGATTAATTGAGATGCCCTTTGATCGAGCTTCTTGTCGTTGCTCATCGAAAGACGATGCGCAGTCCGCTCGCCCGCCTTTCGGATCGCCGCCCGCCGATCGAGCGGACGCACAGGCGGGCGGGCGGGCGGGGGGGCAGAGGCGAATCGGGGGCACACACGCCCCGGTTACGTGGAAGTTCGCCCCCTCGCCCGCCTTCCTTCCTCTTCGTTGACGATCCGCACGCTCGCTTTGCAGTTTCGATTCCGCCCGCGGATTGCGAGGAGGAGAGGAAGAGGCGAATTGCGGCCGTCCGTTCCTCCCGATTATTCGAATGGCCCCGTTGGCCCTCCGGAATTGAGGCTCTCGCCTTCGAACGTGTTTTATTATGCACTCGTAACGAAATGGGTACAAAACAACGGCTAACTGACGAGTGAGCGGGCGGCACAATCACACGAAAAGGAGAAATGAGCGGGTCGAATGTACAAACAGGGCAGAGGGGGCGGCCGAATCACACAGGGATCGGGGCTTGATAGTTGAAGTCGTCGCACCACTCCTGCTCCTCGTCGTCCTCGCCGTCCAGCTGCAAACAAACGAGCGGATTGGATGGAATGAAGGAGGGAGCATCTCACGGCTTTGAGCTCCTTCTCGCTGAAGATCTTCGGCATGACCAGCTGGCGGAAGACGATGAAGAGCATGAGGACGAACGGAAAGAGCAGAGCAGTCCGCTTGAAGTGCTTCACGATGTAGACGAAGAGAAGGAGGCCGATTTGGATGATCGTGAACGAGTGCATCCTCCACACGCCCACCTGAAAGCAGCCACGATGAGCGAAGGGATCGAAAAGGAGAGACTCACGAGCTCCGTGTACGGCTTCTGCGGGAAGTACTTGGCCGGCACGAAGAAGAGGACGATCCGGTGCATCAGCTGGACTCCGCACAGGTTCATTACGCCCAGGTAGAAGAACACGCCGAACAGCGATGCCAACGGAAGTCGGAGGTACGATCCGGCAAACGCGAAAAGTCCCATGAGCAGGGAAATTAGGATGGTGGTTATGAGAGGTTGTAAAAACGTCACGCGCTGCTCGTGCACCTTCTCCACTTCTGAAAGCAAAAAAAGGATTATTCGGGCTAAGAGTGGAGGAAACTCGCCCATCTTCGCGCCCGGAGCCTTCTTCTTCATCACGGTCAGCGAGGAGCAGTGCGCGAGCGATTGGACGGCCGCAGCGCACATCCATGGAAGCCTCACGGAGGAAAGATGGACCGAACGGCAAAAAGTACTACCAAATAGAGCAGAGACTGCAGAAGCCGAGCAGGACGAGGTCCCAGTTCATGCCGCTGCCCTTCCGACAGCCCCGCTCCTTGCGCGCCAGCAGCAGCTCGGTTATCTCCGTTTCGACATACAGGAGAATGAACACGAGCAGGGCGGCGACCAACGCCACCACGATGCCCTTCCACTCCATCTCGCTGACCGTCGGCACGATCACGAGTCCGTGGCCTCGCTGGGCGGGATTCGTGAAGTTGAGCTCGTCGGGCATCTCGAGGCGCGCCAGGTAGGGATCGGGGATCTGCAAGCAGTGAGTCCTTGGGAACATCGTAATGTGAGAGAACTCACGTAGTGCTGAACGATGACCGCAACGATCGTAATCGCAATGAGGACTCCGAAGTCGCCGAGTGCTCGTCGCAACTGAAAGAGCGACGAGAAGGGTGAAGAGGAGACGGCCGAGAGCTTACCGTCCGGCCGAGGTAGAACGACTCCCGCAGCTTCTTGAGCAGAAGGCGAGGGCGAACGTTGAGAACATGATGATGGCGGTCAGAAGGGCGGTGTTCGGCTCGGCCATCAAGCAGGGCGTGTTCCCGAGCGGCCGCAGCTCCATGGACGTCCCGTTGTTGGTCGTGAGGACGAGCAGCCGTCGGTAGCGATCCGGTGAGGTTGAAGGCGGCGCCCAGGAGGTCCGTCCCGTTCGGCCCCACCTCCCGCTTGGCCACCGCGACGGCCAGCGAGCGGTTGGCCAGCCGGCCGAGCGGATCGACGTTTCGCAGCGGGGTGAACGTCAGGTTTGGCACCGGCAGTCCCGCCTCCTCGCCGCACTTCGCGTGGGCGGTCTCGTAGTAGAGGAAGTTCTCCACGGCTGAACGACGAGAGGTCAAAGAGGAGGGAACGAGACCACGGTTCTCCCGGAACGTGTGGTGGACGAAGGAGAGGGACTCGGCGATGAAGATAAGTGATGATCAAAGTAGCGAAGATGTCCTGCAATTCCACGGCGAGACGTCAAGAAGTGGAAAAAAAGGGCGGCACAACCTTCGGTAAAGCGCGTGACGAACACCAACAGCCGGCTTCCGTCGACGGCCGTGATCAGAAGCGAGATGACGAAGATGAAAATGCCCGCGTAGAGCCGCACGGTCATGAACTCGAGGCCGAGTGTTTCGCACGTCTGCAACACGCAAGATCACTCACCGGCTTACAGCGAAGGAAGAACTCACGACGTAGAGACTCGTCTCGAACACGAGGACCGGACCCGTTGCACTGAAGGAAGAGAAAAGTGAAGAATGAAAAAAAGAAGAGGCCTCACCTCATGATCAAAAGCGGTTGGGCGGCGAACAGACCCCAGATCACGCCGCAGATGCACTGCGCGAAGAGCGTCTCGATCGTTCCGATCTTTTCGTTTGTGTACGAGCCTGAACAAAGCGATGAATTAAACGCTTTACCTCTTCCGCCGCTTACCGAGAAGCCCGCCGAAAGTGATGGCCGGCGCCACGGACGCGAGGAACATGAAGATCACGGAGGTGAGGCACTGGAAGTTGCAGGCGTCGCGGAAGTCGGAGCCGTAGAGCGGCAGGCGGTTCTTCACGTCCTCCACGAGTCCGTTGAAGAAGCGGAACCTCCGTTTGGGCGGCTCGTCGCCGGGCGGGTCGCCTCCCGAGACCACCGGCCGGATTCCGTTGCCGTTCAGGTGGTACCGCTTCTGGCCGCCGTTCTGCGCGTTCCCGTTCGCCTCCGCTAAACGAGAAGGAGATCAGGAGTGTTCAAGGGAAGGGGCGCAAACGAAAGAAGCAGCACCTTGACACTCACGTTTCTGCCGATTCATCTTCCTTCTCCATCGGGCGTCGCTTCAGGGCCTTCTTGATCTCGTGCCCGCTGATGAGTTTGATCGAGTCGACCTGCGCGTGGTGAGCAGGGGGAGACGCCCTCGCCCGGCGGGATGACCACCGATCCGTCCAGGAAGCAGTCGAACGCCTTGATCAGCTCCTCATTGTTCTGCGCTTTGTAGGCGAGAGCGTTGAACGACTGAAAACAACGCGATTAGCCGCGAGGGCAAAAAACCAGACGGTCGCGCGACGCAATTCGAGCGAATCCCCCAGTTGGGCACTCGCAGAGCAGAAGAGCAGCGAAAAGAACGGAAGAACGGAACGGGAGATCATCCCGCACTTTCGATCGAATTCGTCGAAGCGAAATCGAATCGAAAGCGATGATCGTTGCGGTCTCCGACGATCCCCCGACTGTCATCCCTCATTTGGAGGCACAACACAGCGGAGCGGTGGATGAACTCGGCGAGCGTCGCGGAAAGCGGACGACCTCACCGGGCGGGCGATAAAATCGGGCGCCTGCCGGCGGCTTTCGTCCGAAAATCGCCGTGAGCTCCGAAGATCGGCGGGCGGAAGCAAACGAGGCGGTTCGGCCGCCGGCCGGTCGTTCGGTCGGTGTTCCCCGCAATTCGGAGGTGTTCGGTCGACGGGGGGATGATTTGTGACTCCGCTCCCCTCCCAATTACACACGCCCCGCCCCCGGCAGTCGCCGCTTGATTCAGCGAACAGGCCGCTCGCTCGTGCAAACCGAAAGGCCTCCCCATTCGGTTTCCTTCCGCTGTAAGGGAGCGTGCAGAACACGGGAGTACCGTAGAGCCGAGCGGGTAGCTCGAGGAGTTCAAAAACGAGCGGAACCGCTTCCTTCGGGTCGGAGGGTCATCCCCCACGAAACCCGTCGATCGTCGCCCCCGTGACGCAAGCAGACGGCCGTGTTCTTCGGTCCGTCCGAAGCGAACGGATGCGCGACGACCGGCCGCTTGCAAGTCGCGTCCACTTCCTCCTCCCGCCCGCCCGCCCCTTCTGCTCCGCTTATGAAAGCCGAGCAAGAGGGGGAACGTCCAATTAGAAGCCGGATTTGACGCACTTCCGACCGAAAGAACCGCCCGGATTGTTCGCATGAATCACGCGAATTCCGATGACCGAGGGGCGAAACAAAAGGAGTGGACTTTAAGGAGGGTTTGAACGAATGTCGCCCTCGAGCCCGCGACTTTTCGAGTGGACAAGCCGCCCCGAAGGCGAGAGTGGACGGCGGGGGCGACAATTTGCGGTCGTTTCGTTTGTTCGCGCACAAGTGAACACAAAAAGCGGCGAGCAAGCGAGAAGAAAAGAGCGCGCAGTTTAGGGCGTCGAGGCGTGTAAACAGTCGGTAATAACCGGTAGGTGGGTGAGAAGAAGGGGCGGTCGGCTTGCTGCTTGCAAAACGACGCCCGTTTGCTTCCCGATTTGGAAGTCGGCCGGGGATTCCGGAAATTCGGCTCGAAAATCAACAAACGGGCGGCGAAACGAGACGAATTTCGATCAAACAAGTCGGCTTTTCCCCGCGCCCTCTCAATGCCAACCGATGGAATGCGCGCAATGAACGAGAAGCCTAACGATCCACGTCTCCACCGATCGACTGGAAGCGGCCGGCCGATCGTGGACGTCGCGCGGAGGATCCCGACCGCTTCGCCCGCCGCGAATCGACGTACTCGTCCGCATTTAACGCGCGCATGTTCGCGACCTTCCGGATTGAGGATTGCGGAAGAACCCGCCCGATCCCCGTTGCGCACGCCATCGATCCGAGCGGGGCGGGCGGGCGGGCGGGTCATCGCGGCGGAAACAAAAGCCGAGAGCTCGCGGGCGGCTGATCAATGGAGGCGGCGGACGCGAATAGACGAGCAGATTACTCGTACGAGCGAGCAGCTCATTCACGTCGTCCATTCAACCCGCCTGCCGATCAGTTACTGGGTACAGAGAGCTTAAGGACCCCAAAATATCCGCCCTCATTGTTCAGAGAACTCTAGGCGAGCAATTGGATGGACAAGAACGCGCCCTCCAGCTCCCAAAGTACTCACCGGATTGGACATCAAGGTGCAGACGGCGCGGCCCAACTGAAAGAATTCACTTGAAATGGCCGGATGCATCGATTCGAACCTCGTGGTAGGTGACGTCCACACCCGGGAGGGCCAAGGATCAAGAAGATGAAGCGAACGGGGATCGGACCGTCGACCAGCTCGGGCATCCTGAACAGCAGCGATCACGCGGCCGCTCGCAAGAGCGATGACTCACAGGACGGCTCGCTCCAATCGCACCATACAAAATCGGATCTTCTGCAGCTGCGGGAAGACGCCCGTGAACACTTGCGCCGACTCGATGTTTTCCTTCGGCAGGTTGCGCAACACGAAGTCGTTCTTGTACTGCTCCAGTTGGGCCGGCCGCGAGGTCGAACTCCAGCCCAGTCTGCAATCAAACGAGCACATTGCCGTCTTCTTCGTGCTGAACCCACTTGTTGCGAACGAAGGCGGAAATCGAGCGATTGCGCATCGGCGGAGCGGAGGGCGAAACGTCGTTCTGATTCGAGAGTTCGAGCGGGGCACTGGAGACAAGAAGCGAGTGAAGAGAGAGGAAGAGAAGAGAAATCACCTGTGGATCATCGGATTCCGCGGCAAACTCGAGCCGTGCTCCTCGTGCGCGTTCAGATGCGAGTTGGTCGAGGCGGAGAGGTGGATCCCGTTGGTGGGGGCGGCGGGCGAGTGCTGCGGGAACGGGGCGGCCGATCGGCTCCGTCCGGGCGGCCGTTGGGGCGCCTGCTGGTCGAAGCGGTCGAAGAACATGCTCGAGATGCGCGACATCCGCCGGTCCGTCACGTGGCTGCAACGAGAGAACTGGTGATCGAGAGAGCGGTGCCCGCACCTACTTGTGATTGAGCATGAGCAGCTTCTTGATCCTCTCCGAGTCCACGTTGCACTGGTTCGCTTCGGACATGGCCTTCGCGATCGAATCACACACCTCCAACGTAGTTGCGGGCCTTCGAGTTGAGCATCACGATCCCGTTCTGGATCATCTTCGGCAGCAGATTGAGCGCGTGGAAGGAGAGTAGCGGAACATGCGGCCGACCCCAACGGTGCTTTTCAACGCCTTCGACGTCCTCTTCGTACTTGATCCAGCGGGCGGTCTCGCACCAGATGCCGTCCACATTCTTCGGGTCGCTCAGATTGAAGTCGTAAAGCTCGACAAGATCTGCAACCGTTCCGATCACTCGGCTCTTCGTTCTGCCCACTCACTTGTGTGAAGTTGGAGTCGTGGACGAAGGCCGGCACGACGACATCGGTGGCCGTGGAGACGTTGGACATCGACGAGTAGGAGGCGACGCGCGGCGGCGAATCTGAACGAAGGAGTGAGCAGGCGGGCGGGGCGGCGGTCGCACTCGTCCCCGGCGGCTCTACGGCATTCAACTGCTCCAACAGGGGCGGTAGGGGGATCGATGGGCGCAAAAGAGGGTGGTGTTCGTCTGCCTCTCCACTGCCTAATTCTCCTAATCAGTTTTGGATGCGGGGAGGGGTTGACTACAAAAAGAGAAGATGCCTTGCCCCACTTACCGATGTTGAAGGTCACATGATGTGGCGCGCCGTTGGACGGGCAGGAGCTCCGCTTGCGGCCCATGATGGACGACGAGGCGTGGGGCTCGGCGGGGAGTTCCGCCTTCCCGTCCACCAGCGGCCGCTTCGTTTCGTCGTCGGCGTTCATTCGCGCGTCGTTCGGGCGACCATCAAGAGCGGCAGGGCGAACTGCAAAGCGAGTGGATTCGAACGAGCAGGGCGCGAAGAAAACAGCCGTCTGTCTGGAGCACGCGAAAACACGCGGGGCAAGGTGAAGAAATTTGAATTTCGAGCATGAGAACGAGCGGCGAGGTTGTTGACGAGCGGACCGTTCGAATGACCGCACCGAACAAACAGAAGGGCGGGGCGGGCGGATCGCAAAGTTCGAACTTCCCGCCCCCGTCCCGATCGCCGCCGCCCGTTCGAATTCGCGGAGACAAAGCGGCCGCCCGCCCGCCCGCCCGCCTGACCGCGCGGTAGCCAGACGGACGGCCTTCGAATGTGTTCGTTCCTGCTCGGGCGAAAGAAAGCCGGACGGGCGGCCGTCTGTGCGGATCGCCGCCGACGAGGCCGCCCGCCCGCCCGGCAGCGACCGCAAGCGGCAAAACAACGCGCAGACGGGCGGGACGATCGGCCGCGGCCTCCGCTTTCTCCCGCTCTGCTCTGCCCGCTCGCCCGCCGTCGTGAGGAAAGTGACCGCAAGAAGGAAGACTCGCGGCATGTGATTCGCACGAGGAATTCCGAATCGAAATGACGACGATGTTCGCGGAATTCCCGATAAAACTGGTTCACTCGTGCTCCTTCAAGTCGGCCAATCGGATTGACGTGTCTGCGGGGCGATGAGCGGGCGGGTTGTAAAACGAAGAGCGGGCCGCCTTCCCGCCTCCCCCGTCCATTCGCAGGGCGCAAATCGGGGCGAGCGGCAAGGCGGGCGGCGGAACACCTGCACCGAAAACATCTGGAAGCCCGGCCGCCGTCCAGTGGGAGCGGAATGCGTGAGTGGGAGCCTTCAAAAGAAGGGAGATTTCCGAACAAATCGAGAGGAAACGAACGGCGACCTCGGGAAGGAGCGGGCGGCAAGAAAGGGAAGCGGCCGGCCGGATTATGAGGAGCGCGAATCGCCCACTCGCGTCCGCTCGCCCGGATTACCCGCAACGCAACCGACGAGAGCGGCCGACGGGCGGCCACAAAAGGACGGAGAACGAAATGCAAAATTAACGACTTGCAAGCGGCCCGAACGGGAGTCGCGTGCAGGAGGCGCGGGCGAAAGCGGGGCCGCTGTTTGCCCAGACCTTCGGCGAGATCTTTTTGTTTATTTCCGCTCCGATCGACCGCAAAGATCGTTCCCACCGCCCAGTGGTCGCCGCTACTCGTTCGGCGGGTTCGCGTTACAAAAATCAGCGATCGCCGCAAAGTTCAAGGCGGGTGACGTCCCCGCCGACTGGTGATTCGGGGGACTCCCCCAACCGCCTTCTTTCAGTCAACAGGCCCGGTGGTCCCTCGACCATCAACAGCTGCTCACGAATTCACGTCGATTCGTCGGAATAAAAGGGCGGCCGGTCGTTCTTTGAGCCGCGCGGCCAGCCGCCCGCTAATCGGGGCCGGCCAACGGCTAAGCGGGGCGGCAAACACAAGTGAAAACGATGAAAGTCGGAAATCGATCGATTTCTTTCGGTAAAGCGACAAATGAAGAAGGGAGGTGGACATCCGCCGGGCTGATGGTGGGCGGACGTTCGTTGGACTCCGCAGCGATCAACTCGCGCGCGTGTCGAATTCCCGCTCAAGCGAGCGCGAAATCAGAGGAAAACACCCGACTTCTCCGGTTTCCCGCGAATTCCCCGCTGTTTGTGTGAAATGGAAGACGCGGCGATTGTTGTGGGCACTAATCCTCTCTCCGGCTAATCATTGAACTGTTGGATTAGAGCAAGACAAAAGGGGAACGGGCGTGTCTAAAGGTCGCATCCGCTCCGTTCTCGCTCGAACAAAAGATTCCCGGCGGGCTATGAGAAGAGTTTATTCGAAAGAAACGGAAATTACACACTCGTGTCTTGCGAGGCGCTGAGGTCGCTAAGGTAATAACTCCTGCAATCAATTCATGAGCAAAATGAAGACAGAATCCTTCCAGCTCACCAGTAGACAATGTTGAAGAGAAAGTACGCAATGGGAAAGCAGATCATCGAGTACTTGTCGACCGTTTCGGGCGTCAGTCGCTTCAGCCGGCCGTAGATGTGCCGACCGACCCGCCAGAGGCCCTTCCGCGATCTCCGCGGCTTCTTCGGGAACGCGCAGTGGAGCGAGGGGTCCGCGAGGGGAAGCTCGTTGACCTCCGGGTGCTCCGCTTCGTGCTGAACGCACGAGAAAGATGAAAAAGATGAAGAAGATGACCTGCCTCGTTGTTGTTCGTATGGACGTGCACTGCTTCTCGACCCAGAACTAAACAAGCAAACGATTAGCAGCAATCAAGCGGAGAAGTGCCTGTCGCAGTCCGATGCGGGGGCTCGGCATCTCCTTCCACGAGAAGTCCTCCTCGTTGGAGCGCCGTCTGGACGAAATGCTCCGCTTTACGTCGTTCCGCGACGGAAGCCCGTCATTTCGCGACATGAAGCCGATCACCGCCAGCTCTGCAAGGGATCGAAATGTGGATGAGTGTGAATGGAATGGTGGAAGTACCGAGCAGCGACATGAAGATGAAGAGCATGCCTAAAAGCAAACCGATTATAGAACTGGCGATGCCGAAGGTCAAAGTGGCCCATTTTCATACCGCTTCGAAAGTGGTCAAACGAAAGGCAAGAATAACCAAAGGGCGTTGACTTCCAAGCTTAGTGGCTTGCAGTCACTGAATCAAAAAACGATTAAGCGACGTATACGAGCGCGCCAACTGGAATTAGCCAAAAATCGATTGATCTCCTTTCGTTTAATGTTAGTTTGACTATCTTCAAGGGTTTCGGGGTCCCTCAAAAAAACACAACGTCAATAAACTTACCAAAAAGCATCCAGCTGCCCAAAAGTTCCATTACAAACTTCGGCAACAATCGCGTGAGAGGGGGAGAACAAGGCACGACTTGCAGCGCTTGCAACAAACTCGTTACAAATCTTTTCTAACTGCAAGAATCTCAAAGACGGAAAACGTGCAGCCCCACGAATTAGTAACGACTTTGTTGCAAAGCGCTGCAAAACGAGTCCTCTTCTCTCTCAACGCGATTGTTGCCAAAGTTCGAACGGAAACTTGCGTGTCGATGGCTTTCACGTAGCTGTAAACAATCACTAAAAGCAGATGAAACGATAGGAACACGTACGAGACTCGAGGCAAATTCCTGATGATGTTTCCGAACTGGAACGTCATCGCGAGCAGCGAATTGACGCCCAGCATCGTCCGCGCGGGGATCGCTCTGTAATGGGACGTATATGAGGACTTTTAGAAGCATAAAGGGAAGCCTACTTCGATCCAAGGTAAAACGATGATCCAACTGATGAAGATGGTGACGTAAGTGGGGATAAATCCCTGCAGGATGTACCACCCGAAGCGTCTTTTGAACACAAAGAAGACGGAGAGTTCATCCTGCAACCCACATATGCCCATTAGCCCCTCAGTCCGTTGATGGACTCACCCAGTAGCCGGCGGGATAGATCTTCAAGCAGAACGAGTAATCAACACAAGAAAGGAGGCAGCACCCACCATCTCGACGGCCATAACCGAGTAATTGATGAGCACAAAGTCGGGCAATTCAATGGGCTTGAGCAACATCACGGGATATGGCTGATTCCACTGCATTCGCACTTCTCCAGTATTGTAGTTGAAGCTGAAGAGGACAGTGAGTGATTGAGAACAGAAGCCCACACTCGTTCTTACGACTCAAATGTTAGATAGCATTTCTGCAAAGCACTTCGCGTGAACAAAACATACAGAACTAAGGCTCACCTGTTGATCCATCGGAAACCGCACAAGATTCATGTCTAAACGAGTAGGATTTCTCACTGCACGCATTTCGCACACAAACCACAGGGTCCCTAAACAGCGAGGAAGTCAAATAAAGCATTCATCTCGTGACTAACCGTCAGTTTCATTCGGTAGTTGACCCAAATCGTCCCTGCAAATCACTCAAAATAAATAAAGAGGCGACAAAGCCACTTGCCGTTCGACAGGACCATCAGGAACACATTCTTGAACTGAAATCACTCGAAATGAACGGAGAAGCGGCGATGAAGCACTCGCCGGTGACTCGTGGATTTGAGCGTGTTTTGAATTGACTAAACAATGCCAACTGTGACCAGACAACAAGCCATGGCCTTACTGAAACACGTGTTCGGGATCCACAGCCTCTGGAGGACCTGAAACAGGACGTTCTTCAAGGAGAGTGCAGCCATGAGTATTCCGCATGAAACAAGCAGGCAAGAAATCGCAGTCCCCATGCAACTACAGACACGAGTGGGAGACTCAACTTGTGATCGAAGGAGATGTTGTTCTTGCACGGATTCAGGTAGTCGAACACAAGGGGGGGTCCTCCCAGAACTCGTTGATGTACAGATCTGAACAGGATCATTCGATTGCTCCTTCCAGCACTTCACTCGCCTATCTCGAAGTCTTGCGTCAGCTCGCTCACCTGAACACTCAATGCAATAGAGAACAAAGGCAGAGAGAACCAACCGCCGTCACTTCCTGCACCCACATGTCCACGCGTACTCGCACGGGGTAGGCGGGGATGTAGTGCTTGTTGTAGGTCTCCTTCAGCAGGATGTCGATCAAAAAATAAAAATTAGACTCACTTCGGTATCATTTGCACACTGGGATTGCGGCGCCATCTTGCTCACGCCGCCGTACGAGTGAGGAGCAGCTCTGTGAGGAAGCTGACCATCACCCAGCCGGGGTGCGACATCGCGGCTTCCTTCCGGTCGGCCGACGATCAGAGACCAGCGGGCAGCAGCGGCCAGTCGCCAAGTCGGAGGGACATGGCCGAAGGCACGAGTGAGGGGGAAGAAATAAGCTAAAAGCGATCACTCATCCTCGACAGCACTCGTTAATCAAAGCGCGCTCGTTACACAAACAAACAGCAAAGCAAACAGAACGACTTCCGTTGACTCGTTTCCGGCGAGCGGAGTGATTGAACGCGACTAACGAAAACAGAAGAAACCAAGGCTAATTGCCCGTGGGTGGGCAAAGGCAGGCGGCAAGAAGGTGGAAACAATGAGCAAAGAAGAAGTCAAAACGACCCTGCAAATGGGCGGCCGAGTGGCCATCGAGAGGCGGCGGGCGGGCGGGTCGAAAGTCGCGAAGACGGCGGCCGAACCAAAAGCGAGGAGTTCCGAACAAAACGACCCGCCGCCCCGAACCGCCGACGAAATCCACTGGAAATGAATCCGAGCGGCGAAGAGGCGAACGATTGTCAACGAGCAAAAAGGCGACGAAGACGAGCCGTCCGCATTCTCTTGTAGGCGGCCGACCGCCCGCCGACGGGCCGCAAGTGTGAAAAGTCGGAGAGCACGAATCGCCCGTCCGCTCGACCATCGCCCTTCGTTGAATTGAATTTGCGGAGGTTGGCCGCCGCCCCGTGATGCGCCCAAACACGCGCATCCGCCTGAACTTTCGGAATCCGCCGACCGGCCGCCCTCTTCGGGATCTGCAGGAACAAACAGGCGGGTTTCCGCCCCGTCCGCATCACTCCAGCCGGCCGGCCGCCGCCTAAACCGTCGAACTCGACCGTCCGCACTTTGCGCAAGGCGGATGAAATTCCAGACGATAAAACGAAGCAAAAGTCGGCGGATTCGTGACCAAACCGATCCCTCGACTTCCGCCCGCAGAACGGAGAGTGCACGAGAATCCCCGTTGATTTCCTCGCCAATCACCCGTCCATCGGGCAGCCAGCCGGCCGTCCGTTGGAGCCGACGGCCTCCAATTTGCGCCCCGAGCCGCCCGCCCGGCCGGTCGAAGGCGGAAGACGTTCGGGAGGCCGCAATTCAATTGTTGCTCATCATAAACACAAACGACGGCCACAATCGACCGGCCGACCGCAGGAGGAAGCGAAAGAGGGCGCGAAGGAATTCGCAACGGAGCTTCGCGCAAAATTCGACGTAAGCGGGCACGTCGACGGACTTCCGAAACACGCAACGAGATGCGTCAAGCGAGAAGCAGAAGGAAGAAAGAAGGAAAGAAGCGAGTACCGTACGGAGAGGCCGCGCATCTCGCCGCCTTTCGGCCGCCTCGAGTTCACGCGCAAATCGCCGCGGGCGACGGGCGAAATTAGACGACCGGCTCGTGTCTTGGCGCGTGTATCAACGGCCGCCCCCTTGCGGACACGTGCGCCTCGGCCGATGGTTTTCGATTCGACGCCTCAATAAACAAGCCGAATGAAAGTGTTTATAAGAAGGCCGAGGGAAATCGAGGGATCGAAAGAACTCTCGCTTACACCCCTCCGTCCTCCACACATCCTTTTTTTCCTTGCTCGACAAGAATGATTTCATCCTTTCTTTGCACCGGAGGAAGCAGACGAGCGGGCCGTAAGTTCGGGCGTCCGAACCGTGCAAATGATGACATTTCTGTTGTTGTTGGCAGACAGGAGGCGGGAAGGAGGGGGAAAGTGGGTAAAAGACGGCCGGTCGAATCGGTCGGCGACGAGGGCGGAAGCAATTTTCGACGTTGAGCAGAAGCCGAAGAAAAAGATGGCGGCCGCCGAAGCAGCGGGAGTGAGCGGGAGGACGTGCCGCCGTTGAAGAAGTTTTGAATTCGGGCGGGCGGGCGAGCGGCCGAGTTGATTGGCCCGATTGACCGCCGGCCGGCCGGCATTCGATTTCCGGTCAACACAAAGCGGGCGGGCGGGCGGAAGACGGCAACAATAAGCGGAAATCGCGAGTATCCTTCGGATCCTCCACCGAGCGAGATCCCCGCCGACCGTACTCGACGAGGATTATAGGAAGCAGAAGGCGGACGTCCCCCGAATCCAAACGAAACGTGCCGCGAGTAACGACTTCTGTCGTCGGGATTTCCGAGCGCATCGGCCGGTCATTGTACCTCCGGGAATGGCGGCCGCCTTCTGCTTCGTCCTTTAATGGAAATTCAAGAAACCGGAGGGCGCAGCAGGAGGGCGGCCGAAGGAGAAGTGGGACGCCCGCCTGCCTGAACTTTCGGCCGCCGTCGTCATTCCATCGAACAAAAGAGGCGTGATTTCCGTTTGAACGCCCGCCGAGTTCCCGAAATAGCCGGACGGCTCGTTAAACGACGCAATCGCCCGCCGTTCTCCCCCTCGAAATTAATAAAAGCGGGCCGAAGAGGCGGCGGATTAAATCGGCGAGTTTGTCGCGCATTCCGGCCGCCCTCCGTCATTCCCGAGGGACGGCGGGCGGAAATCGTGGCCTCCAAATGAGAAACCCGCCGCTCCAAAATGAAAGCGAGGAAGATCGGACGAAATGAGGCCAAACACCCGCTCTCCGCTCCCGTCTTCACCTCGAATACCCGTCCCCAGATGAGTGCAGATGTGCAAGGGCTTGCGAACAAGTGGCCGAAGAAGGCGGAAGAAACGGCAGGCGACAAACGACCCCCTTCGATCTGATAAGCCCGGCCGGGAGACGCGAACAAGAGGAGTTCATTCGCGAACATCTCGCCGGCCAAACCGTTTGGGATCGACGAGTCGCCGCTTCTGTTTGCCGCCGAATCTCACGTACGTCTTTTCGTCATTAATTCGCTTAAACAAACAAACAGGCCCGAAAGCAGAAAGTGCGGGGAAAGGCGGGGATTTCGGCCATCGGGCGCCTCTTGAAAGCGGAGAAGTCCGCCCGATGGAGGGCGGAATCCCTGCAGTCGAGTGCGTTCTTTTCCCACCGACCGCTTCGAAAATCAACGAAAGCACCGCATTTCAACCACCATCTTCTCCTCTACCCACCTTGGGGGTTGGATGGTTTCCGGCGAGAGCTCCGGGAAGTGCCAAAAGAAGAGTGTTTTCACTCAAATCCTCTCGAGGTAGACGGTAGCCGTCGAAAGCACGAAGGCGGAAGCAAAGCAGCGGGAGTCCAGCGACCAATCGAATTGGAGGACGTCAATTTCGAGCAATTTGTGGCCAAACGTGCTTGCAAGACGTCAACTGGCCGCTATTCCGGGGGATTGCGTGGGCAAAACTCAACAAACAGCTCTGGCTTTTCAGCGTGCTCAGGAAGGAAGCCATCTGGTTGCTTTTGGAGCAAAAAGATAACAAGTGAGTTGGGCGAAAGCAAACATCTCATAGCTCTGGCTTTTTGTTGATTATGGACTGTTCTCTGGCCTGTTCACAGCCCTCTAATGCAGAGCGCAAATCAATCGTCTTTCGTCAAGCAGCGGCAAACGAAGTCCCACAGAGAGACCACGAGCTGCCCGTCTTGGCGTTGCGTTGCGTTGCAGAAAGCCGCTCTTTGCTTATTTTTGCTGAAAAATCGAGCATTTTTCTGCCCAGTTTCGAGGATGAAGAGCGAAACGAAATTGGTGAGTTCTGAATTCTGCTTATTTACTTTTTACGCGTTTTTTAGACATGCCTGGGCTCCGATCACTACCGGCCGTGCTACCTGCTGCGCTACCCGAAGGCGACGATCCTCCTCGACTACGCCGTCAATTTGGACCCGATGGCCACCGTTCTGCCCGCCCAGTTGGCCAAGAAGTGGGTCCTTTGCTGCATTACCTCCCCTTTCACGTGTGTTCTTTCAGGAGCAAACTGTTGGTGTCGAAGAAGACGGACCGCGAGGGCGTCAAACAAATGGGAAAGGCCGTGTTCTACGACCGTCTGCCGGAGGTGGAGCCCGTTTCCGTTCGTCTCTTCTTTAATTCCTTCCATTGCCGATTGAGTGCTGTTCAGCTGTTCGACGTGAAGCCGAGTGAAATCGACGCGGTGCTCGTCTCCCACTGGTCGTCTTTCGTGTCCCTCCCGTTCCTCACCGAACGCCACGAGTTCCACGGCGTCGTCTACTGCACGCTGCCGACCAAGGAGTTGGGCGCGTGAGTTTCTTCCGCTTTTGATCGAACGTCTTTCGTGTGTTCAGGCTGACGATGCGGGAGCTCGTCGAGTTCTACAGCCGCCTCTCCGCTCAGCCGTTCGACGAGCACGACCGCAAGGCGGACGTTTGGCAGTGAGTTCTCCCCACTCAATCACCCCCCGATTGCTCGCGTGTTCAGGAGATTCAAGGCGCGCACGTACGGCGACCCCTCGAAGTGGCGGCCGATGTTCACGGCCAAGGAGATCGAGCGGTGTCTTTCGCGGGTCGTCCTCACGAGCATGGGCGAGGAAAAGGTCCTTTTTCTCATTCTTCCATCAATCAACCGATTGTTCTTGCTTCCAGATCGTGAACGGAGCGACCAAGTGCACGGCGTACAGCAGCGGATGGGCGATCGGCTCGTGCAATTGGGTGATCGAGTACGAGAACACGCGGGTTCGTTCTTCCCATCTATTTGTTCATTTTCCGCCCTTCAGTTCGGCTACCTTTCGGCCGGCTCGATCAAGTACTCGCACATGAAGAACCCGCACTGGAAGCCGCTCCGCAACCTGGACTCCTTGCTGCTGACCTCGTTGAGCCGGACGCCCAACGTCGATCCCATGCACCACTGCCACCTGATCGGGAGCGTGGTCGTGAACACGCTGCGGAAGGGCGGCAACGTGCTCTTTCCGATCAACCCCGTCGGCTGCGTGTTCGACCTGATCGAGACGGTTTGCAGTGCGATGACCGTCTCTAAGCCCCTCTCTTACTCAAATATTCATTGTGGAGTGTTCAGGGCGAGATCTCACGCGACATCCCGATTTACATCATTTCGCCGACCATCCGGGGCGCCTTCTCGTACGTGAACATCTTCACCGAGTGGCTGGCCGAAACGAAGGCCGGACGGGTGCATGAGGCCGAAGAACCCTTCCAATTTAACGAGGTTCTTTCCGTTCTGTTGTTCCGATCACCTGCTTCCAGTGGATCAAAGAGAACCGACTGCGCGTGTACGAGAACATCCACGGCGCCTTCTCGCGCGACTTCCGCACGCCCTGCGTCGTGCTCACCGGCCATCCGACGATGCGCATCGGGAACGTCGTCCACTTCATGGAGCTGTGGGCGGGCGACGAGAAGAACGCGATCATTTGCACGGGTTCGTCCACCTCTCGTCCCGTTCCGTCTACCTTCGTTTAGACCCCGACTACCCGATGGTGGACATGTACAAGCCGTTCCGCAACTTCCTCATGCGCGCCTACGAGTACCCGCTGGAGACGCGGCTGGACGCGCCGTTCGTCAACGAGACGTTGCTGCCCGACCTCTCGCCGAAGCACTTGATCCTGCCCGAAGTGTACACGATCCCCGGCGGTCCGCATCCCGTCAACTACGTTCGTTTCTTTCGATCGGTTGATTGCTGAAGCGAGTGGCCGTTTAGCCGAAAGCCACTCCCATTCGCTGCGGTCAGATGATCCCCGTCTCGTTCGCGGCCGAAGGACGAAAGCGGGCGTTGGTGGACGGAGAGGTGAGCAAAGGGGAGACCTGTTCGCTCATCTCTTTCGTTCAGATGCTGAAAGGAATTCGGTTGGACGTGAAGCGGCCGCGGATGACCTCGATGTGCAACCTGCGAGGATTCCTCTCGACTTACGACAACAAGTACGAAGTGGTTGTGAGTTCTTTCTCTCGTCTTTTCGATCTCTTCTGTCCAGGGCAAACCGACGGTCGAGAAGGCCGCCCTGCCGGCGCCCGCCCACAACTACGTGGGGAGTTTGTCGTCCGAACGGCTGATTTCCGCACTCAAAGAGGTGAGTGAGGAGAAGGATGGCTATTGAACTAATGATTGAGTCCAGAACGGGATCGCCGCCGAACACGGCCCCTCTTCCGCCGGACAGTGCACTTCTGTTCGAATCGTAGGTTTCTTTCGATCGAACAGAAGGACCACTCGCTTGTTTCAGCCCACCCTCCAAGCGGAAATTCGAATCGCTGCCGGCGGCCGCAATTCCCGCATTTGCTGCCCGTCGGCCGAAGTTCGCCACAAAATCCAGAAGATTCTCTGCGGGTGCCTCGAAGAACTCAACTGAGTGGACGGCGTCACTGATCGAATGAATAAACCGTTCCTCTCCTCTCCATTCTTTTTACTCATGTTTGTGTCGCAAGAACACACGCGCATTACTTGACCGAAGATCAACTCTTTTGCATCGCTCGTTGTGTTCAGATGAGCACCAGTCGGGAGAAGGAGGAGTACGTGATCAAGAGCGTGGTGCAGGACGTGGGCGAGGCGATGGACGCCCTCGCCACGAACAAGAACTTCGACCGGGTGGCCGTCGCGGGCAAAGCAGGTGGGCGGAGAGCTGAAGGACAAGGGGACGAAGAATGCTTGCAGTGATGAAGTTGTATTCGATCAAGAACACGGGCTTCGAGTTGGAGTTGGACCTGCGGACGAAGACGAGGGGCAGGAGCGTGTACTTTTCGGGCAGCATCTCGTGGAACCCGATCTCCGGTTCGCTTTTTCCCTTTCATCCATTGCATCCTCTCGTTGGTTGCAGAGAACCTGATCGCGGCCACCTCGTCCACGGGCTCGATCGTCGTCTTCGACCTCGACCACTGCCGTCGGGGCAACTCGCAGGAGTCGATTCGCTTCATCGATCCAGTGGGCGGCGGCGATTTGTTCCGCGCGAACGTCGCGGCCGCGACGAAAGTGTGCTTCCACTCGTTCAATCCCTACCTCTTTGTGTCCGGCTCCAAGGACGCGACCATCTGGCTGCACGACTACCGACAACACCGCCCGGTTGCTTCTTTTGGGTTCGTTCTTTGGAGGAAGAGAAGGAGTGAAAGAAATATTCAGAGTGAACGGAGGATCGGTCGATTCGATCAGGGACCTCCAGTTCTGCCTCGACAAGGACCACGAGACGATCTTCGTGACGGGCGACGACAGCGGTGGGTTGGCTGTGGGGCAGCGAAATCAAAGGAATGGATGCAGGAACTGTCCGCTTTTGGGACATCCGGCATGCGAACGAGTGCTTGAAGGCGAGTCGTCAAAAGGCTTCTTCAGTGCTCTCGTTTATTGCAGGAGTTCATCGGCAATGCGGGAACGCTGAGCTCCATCGCCCTCAATCCGCGCGATTGGAAGCTGCTGGCCACGGGCGGGAGGGATCGTTTCGTTAGGGCACGTTGATGAGCACAAGGTGCAGAAGACGGTCATCTCGTTCAGATTTGGGACTGGTCGGCGAGCACACCGGTGGCCATCGAGACGATTGAGACGCCGACGACCATCGGGCGCGTGGAGTGGGACTCGTCCTCCCGCTTCGAGTTCGCGACGGCCACCAACCTGCACGACCACCAGCTGCTCATGTGGGACTACCGACGGCCCGCCCTCCCCTTCAAGACCTTCCGCGGCCACGAGGCGAACATTTCCGGTAATCCGTCCCCTTTGAGCACTCACACTCCTGCTTTTGCAGACATCTCGTTCCCGCAGCAGCCGAGGGCGGACGAGCGGAAGTTCGTCACGTGCGGCAAGGACCGCCGTTTGATCCTCCACTTCACGGAGTTCGGCGACTCGACCGTCGAGACGAGCTGCCCGTCGATCAGCATGGCAATTGGGCCGCACAACGAAATCGTCACTGCAGGCAAGTGGACACACTCATCTCTTTTATTCCACTCACTCGTTCCAGTGCCCGAACCGTACGTGCGCGGGGATCTCCTCGCCGAGTACAACTTCGAGCAGCCGTTGGAGTCCAAACTGCTGCACTACGCGGACGCCGACCTGCCGAAATTCAACGACCCCGACGCTTTGGTTCGGTTTGCCAAGGCGTGAGTCTCTTCTGCTCGTTTATTTCAATTCGATCGAGTGTTCAGCTACCGATTCCAAGGCGACCACCCGCTTCGAATCTGCAATTGGAATTCGCACGTCACGAAGCAGCTGGGCAACTTCCACCTCGCGTACACGTGGAGTGTGATCGGAGTCCTCATCCAACAGGCCGGCCTCTACATCCCGCCGCCTTCTCGGCCGCCCTTCGATCGCTACTTCGACTACGTGGACGACCCGGACAACCGTGCGTTCGAGCGAGCAAGCAACGGTGATCATCCGTTTGCTTGCAGCCCCGCCCACTCGAAACCTTGTGGACGACGACGAGGAAGAGAGCGAAGAGAAGGAGGAGGACGCCGAGCAGCTCGAAGCGGGCGTCTTCAATCAGAACTTCCAAGAGTCCCTCAGCTTGGAGACGGGCCTCTTCTTCGGCTCGGAGGAGTTCGGGAACGCCGAGGCGATGCCGGGAGGCGCCAGTTTTCTCGACTTCCTCAAATTCAAGCAGTACGCTCTCATCTACACGAATCTTCTTTCATCCTTCTCCTTGCAGCGAGGACTCGATGAAAGCGGGCGTGCAGATGAACGAAGACGCCGTCTACTTCGACCGAAAGGAGACGGACGAGGACGACGACTCGAATTCCAACTCCCTCCGCGAAGAAGTGGCCGAGTCGACGTTCGAGGACGAGGAGGACGACTCCGCTTCGAACGGGGGCACCATCTCGCCGCCGCTGGTCGCCGACGAGTTCCTCACGCTCGAGTCGGACAGCGTGTGCAGCGGCCCGTCCGAGGCCGAACTGCGCGCCCGCCATCTCAGCGAGCACTTGAATCTGCTGCCCGCGACGGGCGAAGTCGAGAACTGGGGTCCTTTGAGTGCACTGAAGCGGCTCATCAACGCGTACAGCGACGTGGGCAACAGCCAGCTGTGCGCGACCGTCTGCCTGATGATCGGCAAGACGATCTCCTGCAAGCTGTTCGGCGAGGAGCAAGTGGCCTCGTGGTTCTTCCATTATATCGGTTCGTCACCCTTCTAGCCGCCTACTTATTCCACTTTAATTAAGAACTCCTGCAAGACGCGGGCAACAACGAACTCGCAACGTTCATGGCCAAGGAGTGCGAGCTGGAGGAAGTCGTGAAGAGCATTCAGGAGGTGAGTGGACGAGCGGACGTTGATGGAAGCTTCTCCTTTCTTTGTTTAGAACATGCACGTCCGCTTCTTCTGCTCCAAGTGCAACACCTCGACGCCGAGCGGGAGGACGTCCTGCGAGAAGTGCGGGACGGCATTCGCGACCGTCTGCACCGTTTGGTGAGTGGGCCGAAGGAAGGAATCAATAAACTTCTGGTTTGCAGCGATTATCCAACCAACGGTCTCTACAGCCAGTGCAATGTTTGTTCACAATCATTGGAATTCTTTCACGAATGCGTGTTCAGGAATGCGGCCACGGAGGACACGCGGGGCATCTGGAGGAGTGGTTCCGGTCGTTCGGGATCTGCGCCTTCCCGGGATGCGAACACGTGAGTTCCGGCAATCTTCCCGCTCAATCAAGATCCTTCCTTTCAGGTGTGCGTGCCGGCGGACTCCTTCTCGAGCGCCTCCTCCGAATGCTCCACTCCGGACACGCCGAAAGTGGACGAGCACGGCCACGAGATCCCCGCCTTCAAGGCGATCCAATCCTCCTCGCTGGCCCAAGGCGTGGAGACGTACGTGGACGAGGACGAGACCGTCTTCTACCGCGACGAGAAGGCCCAAATCAAGCCGATCCCGCCGGTCTTCTCCTTCTCCACCGCCCAACCGAAGCGGCGTCACAAATATTCGCTGGATCCTTGATTGTTCGTTCCGAGTGCGTGTGTGATCAAAGCGGGTGTGTACAGTTCAATAAACAATTCTTTAATCAAACGAAAAAAAGGAGCAAGAAGAATTAGGAAATGTGGGAACAATCGAAGTGATTCGCCGCACTCATGAGGTTCCTCCGCCTTCTCGAAGTTCTCCGCCTCGCCCACCAGGTGGAAGCTGAACGCCCGCGGCCGGCCGCCCAAACACCCGAATTTCGCCTCCTTCCGCTGGAGAGCGAAGCCGTCGGTCAGCCGCCGCTCGATGCCCGCCTTCTCGGCGAGCAGTCCCGAGAAGATCACGTCCTCGGGCATCTTGCGGGCGTTGGCCGACCGCTGGAAGCCGTACGAGTCGAGTTGGGCCAACAGTTTCCCTGCAATCAATCGGTTGAAAGAGGAGCAGTGGGCGGGCGAAGGCCTCACTCGGAACTTGCCGACCGACGAAGAGGTACGCCTCCCCGAAGCAGTAGAGCGGGAACTCGTCGGCCGGGTAGACGAAGCGCGGAATCCTCCACTTGCTGCTCCACTCGCGAATGACGGGCGTCTTGTCCTCGCAGTGGCCGGTGATCAGCTCCTTCGTCGTCTGCAAGGGAAGTGAAGTGAGCGAGGGGTCTTTCTATTCACTTACCGCCGAAAGAATCGCAGAGATCCTCCACATTCGAGACGTTCAGGACGTTGTCGCTGTCTACCTTCAGGACGCACTTGGCGGCCGGGTAGTGGGCTTGAGCGAAGAGGAACATGGCCGCCGTCTTTAGCGAAAGGTTGTAGTAGTCCTCCACGACGGAGGTGAGCACGAGATCGTTGAACCGCCGCTGCTCCGTTCGGAGGTCCGTTCGCTGAACAAGCGGGGACACGTGAGTGGGCGGGCGGGCGAGGGGGTGACTCACGTTGCCGTCGGATAAGCCGACGAGGAACACGATTTCCGTCGAGCGGCGGCGGTGCTTGCGCGCTCCCCAGTGGCTGCGGATCAACGCCCGTTGCGCGGGGTCGTCGGCCTCGGAGATCACGACGATCAGCAGCTGGGTGTTCGGCCGCGGAGGGACCCGCGAACTCGAAGGTCGGGAGTGGATGAAAAGAGGAGTCATCGGCTGCAACACAAGAACATTGCATTTTTGGATCAAACGGTCGCTTACGATCAGTGAACGGAGTGATTGAAAGGCGATGGTAAACCGGTTGGAGGAGGATGAAGACGGCGAGGATCCAGGAAATGCCCACGAGAACGAGAGTGCGGCCGGACGGGACGGAGGCGGCGACGAGCTGCCGCCACTTCAAGTGAGCGAGTTTGCGCCGAAATTTCTCGTCGAACTGCTCGAAGTCCGCCCGATCGGAGAGAGTCGGACGAACGGGAGCTCGTCTGCGTGGAGATCGAATCGAGCGTGTAGACGGAGGACGCGGGCGAGATCCCGCGCTCGCGGACCTCCATTTCGATCGAACGAGGCGGACGGAGGGCGGCCGTTAGGGACGGCGAGACGTCATCGCTGCCTGAAAGCAGCCCAAAGTGTAAAGAGAGGGCGGAGCAGCGAGGCGGACGGTCCATTCGGCCGCCGCCGCCGCTCGCGGAAAGCGGCGGCAATTCGGGGGATTTCGGTTTCGAATCGAAACTCGCGCCTTTTCGCCGCGCGCGAAACACCGCCCGATCGAAACGAGCGGCGAACAAAAGAGCCGGGCGGCCGATCAATCATCCACCTGCGCTTATTAAACGCTCGGGATGTCAAACGATGAAGGCGGAAGGAAGTGGAGACGAAATCGCCTCGAAATTCGAATCACCATTGAGTTGTTTCGCAATCCAAACCGAGGGACAAAGCGGCCGATCCTTTCGTTTAGTCACGTCCACAAAACAACACAAAAACCAAAACAAAGTCCGAAGCGGAAGGCGGGCGGGCGGGTGGATCTCCAGTGGAGACGGGCGGCCCCCAATTCTCATCGCTTGACGACCCGCCGACCACCCGAAACGAACCCAACGATCCATCGGCATCATTTCGTTCCTCCTCCAAGGGGTTCGTTAAGCAACGAGAAGCTTCCGGCAACAACGAACAGCAAAGTTTCCCTCTCGGAACACTCGGAAGCGAGCAGCAATCAAGCGGGCGGAAAGACGGCCGATTCACGCGGGCATTGTTCTTTTCGCGCCCGCCTGTTCAAATGCCGCCATGCCCTTTGGTTTCCGCACGGCGGCTTGCTTCATTAACGAACGGGCGATCAGGAGTTTCCGCTTCCAATCAGGCGGCCAGTTGCAAGCTGCCCACTTGTGGACGTCCGGCTGGTCACTCGCAACACGCAAATGAATTTACAGCCACCGGTCACTCCAACAGCAGCAGGCGCGTGTTCCGTTAGTGAGGGCGCCATTTACGAGTTGCTGCTTGAGCAATCGGCCGCGCGTCTGGCGCGTGGATCGGCGGCCAGGCGCCCATGAGCGCAATCGGGCGTTGGGCGCGTGATCGCCCGCTCATGTCCACTCGCTCCGATTGGTCAAGTGCCCGATCGATCGGCCGTCTTTTGAAGGAATGCGGTCGCTAATCTCAACGAGGCGACAAGTGCGGGCATCTGTTGGACGTTGCGCAACGTCCGAAAACTTCCTTTTGTCGTCCTTTGCGGATCGTTGCGCTGATTGAGCAACGATCGCACTTCGGTCGTCCATTGATCCCACGGGTCGACTGTACGCCCAATTACCGTCAGCCGGGTCGAGAACACGGAGATTTGGGGCCGATTAATCGAGAGTATTGGGTGACTCGCCCACTTATTGCTTCTTTCTTCTAATCGGTTTAATCTTTCGACTTGGAACAAGAGCGGAAGGATTAATGAGGGCGGTCATAGCAGTCGCTTCTTTTGTTGCACGCGAGCACGTAAATCCGGGTCCATTTGCACGTCCGGAACGTGGCGTCTTCGTGATCCGAACGGGCCGGCACTCGCCGCGGGGCACGTGCGGCGTGATGTCCACTTGATTGCGGGCGGGCGTTGGCACCGCTGAGCACGAACGGCCGCCACCCAACACGTTTATGAGCCGAACGACGGACGGCGGCGGCATGAGAAGCCGGCCGGCGGGCAGCTGCTCTCGATTATGAGGCCGCCGATCAAGGGGCGAACAAGCGGGCGGCCGCCGGAACGGGCGATCACTCCCGTGTTTCAATTAAATTTACGACGCCGCCGTGCCGCCCGCCGCCGGCCGACGCGTGAACGGCGGCCAAGAATCTGCTGCCGGCGGCCAAGTGCAAAGAAATGATTGCAACAAACGTCCTGATTTGTCCTCTGATGCGTGTTCTTTGATCGATTACCTTGTAGAAGCAACACTGCAGCTTCTTCCCTCTTAACCGGCGACTGCATGATAAACAAGAAGAAAGTTGAGCGCCCGTTCCCTCCGGAGGTCAGCGGGGTCATAACCCGAGCGAATGGAAGCAGCAGCTGTCCGTGGATCTGCGGGATCAAAGCCGACTGGTCACTCGGGGCGCCCGATCGGCCACATGCCCCCGCTGACTGATGGCCGCCGCCCATCCAGCGCGATCGATCGGGACCACGGAGCAGTGGAGAGCGGAGTGCAGGACCCCGTCGGCCGGTGCCACTCGGGCGGGAGACGCGCAGCCGGCGGAGAACTTTCAAGTTCGTTACTGCGCCCGCCGCCTCGCTGCCGGGATGCGCCTGATTTACAGCGGCGGAGATCGTTGGACGACTCCGCGCCGCCCTCCATTTTTCTTCCGCCCAACGAGCGGCGAGGGCGGCCGGCTGTGAGAAAGGCGGGCGGGCGTGTAAAACTTCCGAACTGCGAAGCGGCGACCCGCACTTCGAATGCGCATTCCGCCCGATCGGATCTGAAAGCGAGTACCGTAAGCAAGACGAGAACAACGGCCACTTGTTTGTGTCGGACGCCCGTTGATCCATGAGCACCGGCCGATCAAGCGGCCGTTCCGCCCGGCCGTCCGTGTCACCGAGTACCACCGTCATGCACCTCCGAGCGGACAAAAGACGTCCGGCGGGCGTGTTCGCGCGGGCCCGCAGGCGGCCACGCAAAGAAAAGCAAACTCCGCTCCTCGCCCTCCCGTGCGGCCGTTCGGAAACTTCGAACGGGCGGGCGGGGCGGGGCGACTCAAAGCGGGCGGGCGGCCGGCCGGCTCGTTTGGATCGCGCATTGGATTTCGAATTTGGGAACGGAGTGGTCGTCAACGCGGGTGGTCGCGAGGGATCGCTGGACGCGGACACCTGCAGCCCATTCGGACGATCGCGGAGGTCCGCTTCGCCCGCCGCTTTGTCGCCCTCGGCCTCCCTCGTAATCCACCGGCCATGCCCTCCCGCTTCGCCGCCTTCCCGCCCGTCCTCTTTCGTTCGAAATAAACACACGTGAAGAAGACGCGCCGCTGGTGGGGTCAACGAGTTTACTTTCCGTTTCGTTCATGAACCCCCCGGTTTCTCATCGCTCGGTTGTTTATCCCGTGTGTCGAGAGCATGCGGGCGGCCGGGCGAGTGGGAAAGAAGCCGACCGGGGCACAGCGAAGAATAAACTTGTGGCGGTCGGCCGACCAAAAGCGACCCCCGCTCTTCCGCTTTCCCAGTCCACCCGCCGCCCCCGATTGCTTGAGAAAAAACCGCTGATGTGCGCGGCCGGCCGCTCAGCCAGCCGCCCAGATGTTCTCATCAGCTCGCACACGGACGGGCGACACGCGTTCCTCGAATGCCCAACTACTTTTTTCCTCTTGCACTTCTTGTTCGTGTCAATCACTCCCGTGTCCATTCATCGCCATTCGAATGCGAGAAGCGCGGATCCGAGCGGTCGGGCGGACGGCGAGAGGTCGGGAGCGTACCGTAAACTTGCGGGCGGCGGGCGCGGGACTCGCCGCCATGCGCGTGCGGCCGCCAATGGACGGGCGCGTTGGGCGGCATCCCGACCGAGCGACCGAAAGGCGGAGCTTCCCGCCCGGCCGCCCGACGGAACATGCGCACAAGAAGGCGGACGGCCGGCCGCCTGTTGGCCATCCGCGCAGTCGAGAACTCTTGTTTCCCAGCCATGCCCGCTCTTCTTCTTTCCGCTTTCCTTCATTCCGCTCGTTCGATCTCGTCCTTTGAAGCTCGAACTCCCGTGTTTCCAATTTTATCCGCGGCAGGCCGTGCTCGGGGCGGGGATCAAGCCGGCGGGCGGCCGGACGTGTTTTCTCGCCGTTCGACCGCCCGGCTGGTCTGCAACTTTCGGCCGCTCGCCGCCGTCATGGCCGAAGATCGGCCGGCGGCCAGACGATTTCGAAACGGCGAGCTGCAGTCTCGAGAGCGAACGAGGAGGAGGTTCAAGTGTGCGGAAGCGGCGGAACAATAACATGCGCCTGTTGGCGGCCGGCGGGCAACTCGCCCCTTCGGATCGTGAGTCACGGCCGGGAGCCGAGCCGGGCGCGCTCTTTGAACCCGCCGGGCGTGTGCGTGATTTCCGCCATCTTCATGCGACCCGCGGCCACCGTCTGACCGCCCGGAGGGCACGCGTTTCGGCCGCCAATTGTTGTGCCGCCCGTCCGCCCGCCCGCCCGTTCATGAGTGCGGGCGGCCGGGAAACCGGCGGGCTTGTTTTGATCGCGACTCGTGGCCGCTTGATCGCCGGCTGTTGGCTTTGTTTTGATTTATGGGCGGGTTATGTGCACGTGTTCGTGAACTCTCGCTTGACGGCCGTCGATTTCAGCCATGTCCGGTGCGGGATTGTTGCTTCCTCTGCAACGAGTGTCCGTCGACGTTCGCCTGCATGGACGCGCTGGCCGTTCACCTCGCGGAGCACGTCTTGGACAAACAAGCTGAAGAGGTGAGTCCGCTCGCAATTAGGCCGCGCGCTCGCCCGCTGCTTGTGTTCGGGCGGGCGGGACGGGGCGTGAGTCATGCGGGCGGCCGTGGGCGTTCGCTCATTCCAATACGCGACTTCCGATCGGGATTACTCGAATTCACCCACCGAGCGGAAGGGCGGGCGGTTTGCTTGCCGGGTTGTTGATCGGAGGCGAACATTCCGCCCGCTCGCCGCCTCCTCCTTGACCGTCGCCCCACGTCCAACTTTAAGCCGCGCGCGCGGCCTTTCATTCGCCCGTTCGGCGGCCGGCTTACGGTGGGCGGGCGCGCGGCTTCCGCTCTCGGCGGATTTTGTTTTTGCATCGGGGCGTAAAAACAAGATCAACGGGGCGGGCGGGGCGGGGAGACTTGTGGCCGCCCGTCCAAAACAACCTCCTCGACCTGGCCCCCCGCTCGGCCCGCCCTCTCGACCGCGCGGTCAACGTGGCCATGCTCCCGCCCCGCCCGCCCGCCCCCCGATCGGCCGTTCGGCCCGACGGAACGCGCCTGTTGGCCGCCGAACGGCCCCCTGGCACCCGCCGTCACGCCCCGCTCCTCTCCAGCTCATGTCCTCCGGCCGGCTGATCCGCTCGCCGCTCGCTCCGCCTGATCGCCGCCTCGAGGCTCCGCCCTCCGCGGTGCCGGCGGCCAGCGGCGCGCTCGTTCCGCCATTCGGATCGCGAGTTCGGCGAGCGCGTGGTCAGAAGGCGGATGTTTCTTTCGGGATGCTCGCGTCTTCTTTTGTTTCTCTTGTTCTTCTTCTAATTGCTCGTGTGTTGCAGAAGTGTTCGATGGACGACCAGACGAGCCTCGGCAACGCGTCGCCCAGCAGTTCGGCGGTCCCCAACTCGCCCGCCGAGTCCGCGATCTCGATGAACGCCGCCGGCCTGTTCGCCTGCCGCTTCTGCCCGCGGGAGTTCGAGACGCGCGATCAGATGAACGTCCACCTGACCCACACGCACCGCGACAAGCCGCAGTACGTGTGCGAGGTGTGCGACGCGGTGTTCGGCGTGAAGCGCGAGCTCAGCACCCACCTTCGGCTCCACTCCGGCGAGGTCCCGCACGCGTGCGAGCGGTGCGGCAAGCACTTCGGCACGCGGCAACTCCTCAAGAAGCACTACATGTGGCACACCGGCCAGCGCTCGCATGTCTGCGCTACCTGCGGCAAGGGTTTCTATCAGGTGAGCGGGCGGGGGTTATTTTCGAACCGGAGGGTCCGACGTCATCCGAAAGCAACTCGAGCGGGCGTTTCGAAATGACTACGCGTTCGTTTCAGAAAGGCCACTTGACTCAACACCTGATGATTCACCAGGGACGTCGCCCGTACGGCTGCACGCTATGCGAGAAGACGTTCATCTTCAAGTTCGACCTGAATCGGCACATGAAGATCCACAAGGAGCGCGAGTTCTTCTGCGCGCCACTGCTCCAAGTCCTTCGTGAAGCAGGCGGCGTTGGACGAGCACGTGTGCAAGAAGGCCAATCGGTTTGTCACCCGTCCACCGCCAATCGATTCATTCCCGTGATTGCAGGAAGCGAAAGACCGAATCGCCGCTGCGGGGCGAGGTCGGTCGGCGTGGGGACGCCGCCCAACTCGGCGGTCTCGCTCTCGCCCGAACTGAAGCGCGAACACCCGCCGCCGGCCGTCGGCAACCCGCCGCTCTTCAATCCCGAGCACGTGGCTCAAATGGCCCAGGCGTTCGTCGCCCAGCAGCAACAACAGCGATTGCTGGCCGCCGTCGCTCAAGGCCTGACGCCGCTGCAGGTCTCGCTGCTTCTGCAACGACAGGCGGCGCCCCAACTGCCGTCCGCCTTCACCCGCTTCTACGCGAACCCGCCGACCGTCTCGCCGCCGACCGCCGAGGAGCCGCCCACCGTCTTGCATCAAACGAAGTTGGCGTCGCTGGAGATGCCGCAGGCGGTCGTGCCGAACGGGCGGCCGATGGGCGGAGCGGACGATCATTACGAGAGCGCCACTTCTTCTTCGTGTGCTTCGAGGTGACTTGCGCCTTCTTTCAACGAGGCTCCATTCACCGCTTTCTTTCAGCCCGCGCAAGGTCTCGCCGATGAACCCGCTGACCGGAACGCCGGCCGAGATCTCCGCCTTCGGCCTCGCGCCGACCGTCTCGATGCTCGACGGTCTGAAGGCCCGCCTGAGCGCCCTCCATCCGGCCGGATGCGCGGAGTGCGTGGAGATGCGCTCCAAGTGCACGAGCGCCGAGCAGGAGCTGGGGCAGGCGCGCGAGGAGATCGAGCGGCTGAAGAGCGTCCTCGGCCGCTTCGCCTCGCTGCCGGGCGCCTTCTTCAACCTAGACGGGCCACGAAGTTCGACCCGTCGATGTGATCCTCTCGTTTGTGCTCCCACCTTGGTCGATATTCTTCTTCCTTTCTGTTCCCCGTTTGTCAATCCTTCCGCCCGCCTTTTGTTTTCGATCTCCTCGTCCGCAACTCCCGCCGCGCGCGTCTCGCGATCTCGACGCAAACTTCCGGCCGCTCGCCCGCAAACACCCGCATTTCGAACGGCCGTTGCGCAACCCCCAACTCGTCCGAACAGCCGACTTCTCGCCCACGACGGGCATTGTGTTGGACGCGGTGGACAAACAACTCCGCTGACCTCCACGCGACTTCTCGCTTCTCAGTTCGCGCGAAACAAAAGCTCTCGGCATGGTGCTCCTCCTTCCGCTTCTTCTTTCCGCCTCCCTGTTTGCACTTGTTCGATTCAATGCGACTACTGTACTCCCTTCCTCATTGTTCACTCACGTGCTTATTGAATTAATTAGCGGTTTGTTTGTAAATAATCCCCCGCCGATCATTCCAACTGTTTGCCTCCTTGCGATCCTCCAACTGCGCCCTCTTTTGCTCACTTCTTCCTTCTAATTTACTCCCGTATTTCCTCATATTTATGCTCGTTTGTATTGAGATGTCCGGCCGATTGGTGCTCCCGCCATAACTTATGCTCCGTCCTACTTATTCTTTTGTATTCGATCCCCGTTCCGGATTGTTCGCCCTGTTGATAGTCGATGGATTCGTGCAGTCTGCTTCTCCTTACTCATGCACTAATTATTTGTGTTCGAATAAACTCCAAGTACTCCCGACTGGTGGGCGGAAATGTCGGCGGATCGCTTTCAAACGGGGCCCGAACTCCTTCAACGGTCGTCTCGCGGGCGGCGGATCAACCGGGCGGCTCTTTTGTGTCGCGCCGATCGAACGGAAGCGGCGGATCGGCCCTGACATCCGATCGGCCGCCTTCGCACGTGCCGCCGCTTCGGGTACCCGCTGCTCTCTCTGCTCGAGCTCTCGTGCGGGCCGAAAGTGTGCTCCCGATCACGCACTTGATTTCGTTCGGCGTATTTGGACGAGCGGGCGGGGCGCGTTCCTCCGCCGGCCGCAAGTGGCCCTTCAGCCCGCGCGCCCCTCCGTCCGTTCGGTTTGTTTTCTTTCGTACTCGAATTAAACGGCGGATCGGCGCACTCGTCTCTTCGGCAGCCGCCCGCGCGCAACATGAAAACCGCTCCGTTCGCCCCGCTCGGAACAAATCGAATGAGAAACGAGCGCAAATGTCAAGGCGGATGTTTTGCGCAACGCCGCCCGTCCGGAAGTCGCTGGAGCGGCGGCGGCAGCGGCGGGCGGGTGTAAAGAAACAAAGTGCGCGGACTGAAGATATCGAATTGCGGAAGCCACGTGTGTCGGTTGGGAAACGGAGGAGTTTGGACGGCCGGTCAAGCGGATTAGACGCCAATCGACGCGAATGGAAGCGCGCAAACAGACGATCGATCGAGCGGCCGGGCATGTCCGCCCGTCGACCGTTCGGGCGATCGAGTGGAGGTCGAGCGGAAGCTGGAGCAAGCGGCTAATCGCCCCGTCCACGTCAATCTCTGCACCTCTCGACCGGAAGTCCCGCGCACCAATTTCCCGCTTTCTAATCCCGAGCGCAAATTTCCACCGCGAATCGCAAACAAGCGGGCCGAGGGTGCGGTCGTCTGCGCATGGCCTCGCCCGCACGTGTGTTTGTCGTGGTCCCGGGACTCCAAACTTCCCAAGGAAGCCTAGAAAAGCGGAAAGGGAGCAGTAACGAACGAGTTCAACGGTCGACACGAACATCCCACAATCAGAGCAGAAGCGTTCACTTGCGTCAGGCGGGTCAAGGACGAGGCCTAATCCACCCGTTCGTCTTTGGTCTCCAAACGCACTCGGCCGGCCTGGACGGCTTTTGTAGTCGGCAGACGGCGGCGTGAGCGATCAATCCGGGCCGTCCCGAAAATTGAGCTCTCAACCGCCACCAAACGCCCCGCCGCCGCTGTTACAAAAAAGCACCTCCCCGTTCGCCGCACGCCGCCGCCGTGGGACGTCACCGTTTGTAATTCCCGACCGCCCGCTGATGGGCGGTCGGCCACTTCCACTCCTTCCGCCACTGGTTGCGGTCGTGTAGCCATCCGATCGCTTCCTTCCGCTCACTCCACTCATTCATCCGAACGCCCGACGATGATCGAGAATCCGAACGTGCTCGTGGCCTCGCGGCAGGGGGCCGAGAAGTTCAAGAAGCTCCAGTGGCTCGTGAACAAGAAGGTGAGTAGCGGTTGACATCAAGACAGAAGAGGCGGCTTTTCGTAACGCAGTTCTCTTATTTCGGATTCTCTTTTCATAATTCAATATATTCCACTCGCTTCTTTTCAGACCTCCAAGCGGAAAGAGGAACGAGAATGCGGCACAAGGCCCGTTCGCGCTACTGCCGACCGAAATCCTCCTCCAGATCTTCGGATTTTTGCGCCCGGCCGAAGTCTCCGCCGTCTGCCGCACGTGTCGCCGCTTTTCGGCCGTCTGCTCGACGTTCCGCGCGGAGTTGGCGCGAGTGCCCGTGTGGACGCTCGCCGTTCGCTACGGCCAATGGCGAGACGTCCTCAAGCACCGGAAGCTGGACAACAAGAACGGTGAGTTCAATGGAAAATTGAGGTCTTTTTGATCCGTTTCGTTCGTTTCCAGACAACTCCGCCGTCACGTACCGCGTTTCCAACGGAATTCGGACGCCGACGAAACGCCCGTACCGTCCCGCGTTCCTGTTCGGGCGGCAGTCGGCGCTCCCGCCCTTCTGCAGCGTCCTACGCAATTGCTCTTTCGAAGTACGCGGACGGAAATAGAAGCCGAGTGATTGGTGATCGTTGCAGACCACCCTGGTGATTGTGGAGATGCTCAACGGCGAGATCGGAAGCGCCCTTCGGTTGGACGAGCTGGACTCCCAATACGTCTACCTCGACTTCTCCCACCACTCGCTCCACTTCCTCCCGTTGCCAACGCTACCTGCCCGCCCTGGCCGCCGCCCTCAACTCCAATCGGCACGTGCAGAGCGTGGATTTCATCTTCCAGTCGATGGAGGACGCCGAAGAAGCCGCCCTCGAGCGGATAGTCGCGAGCGAAATGCCCAAGAAGCGGATCTCCGTCATTTTCGTTGGAGCCTCTCGAAATCTCCGGTAGTTTCTTCTGCTCGATTCTCATTCCTCCCCTCACTTTCGTCGATTGATCGTTTATTTCGCGTGAATCGTTCGTTTCGAACTAAAGGCGGCTAGAAGACTGGACAACAATTAAGTACAAAGAGTAGTGGAGGGTTGGAGAAGAGGTGGAGCCCGTGGACGAAAAGGCGGTGGGAGAGCGGATGGCACGGGTAGATGGAAGGGAGAACCGGGCGGGCGCTCATTCCTCGTGCATCAGGTGGTCGGGGTGCGTGAGGATGTCGCCGATCTCGCTGATCATCGTCTCGTCGTGCGGCTTGAAGCGGGGGTTCAGCGGGCGGTTCTCGTCGCGGTCGTTCGGCTTCTCGGTGGTCGTCGTGGACGGGACGGGCGGCAGCGCGTGCTGGTCGTCGAGCGTTAGGATTCCTGCAAACAACGAGCATTGCTTTTCACGTGGCCCTTCCCCATGCTCCCCTCACCGATGTCGTGGGTGTTCGGCACGAAGACGTCGAATTCGGGCAACCGAATCGTCTCGCCCTTCTCCGAATTGCAGTAATGTTTCACTGCAAAGGGCGGAATGAAAACGAGCGTTTGTGAACGAAGAACTCACGCTGCACGTACGGCTCGGGCAAGTTCGGCACTCCGGGCAGCCAGTTGAACTGAAATCGACGAGATGAATCCAATGGACAGTTCGAGGAAGAACGAACGTCGTCCGCACATCCGTCCAGTTGGAAGCGGCCGTGCTCGTCGGTGAACGTGACGCCCATCAGATCGTCGGGGTCCACGGCCTGGAAGGGCCCGAAGCCGTCCTTGTCGTAGCCGCGCACCTCCACGTTCATGTGCGCCTTCTCGTTCCGATTGCAGCGCAGAATTCCGGTCACCCAAACACATTTGTGAGTGGCCTCGACGGCCACGAGGGCGAACAGGACGGAGAGCAGGCAGGAGAGCCAGAAGCGAGTCGTCATCTCGGCTGCAAAGCGGGAGAAATCAGAAGAAATCGGAACGCGAAAGAAGCGAACGGGCGGTTGCAATCGTTTTGATTCGAAACGAGGCGGTCGCCGGACGGAAAAACAAGTGGAAAAGTCCACGAGCCTCCGCCTCGTCACTCACGCACACGGCCGGACGACCTCGACGCACGAAAAAGGCGGCCGGAGTGCGCGGAAGGAGGCGGCGGGGTGAACGGCGGTCGAGCGGGCGACCAATTAGTCACTTCTTCCTCACTCCTCCACCTTCCCACTCACTCGAAAGCCGGTAGAAGTGGGTACAAGCGATTGAATATCACGTGATCAAAGCGGATGAAAGAGCAGAGATCAGCCCCGACAGCCGGACGGCCCTCGAAACAAAACGGAAGCCGCAAAACCGATCGAGCGGTTCGTCCCGCCGACCGGCCGATCCGAAGGGCGCGCGGCGGCGATCTCCGCGGTCGAAGAGCGGGGCGCTCTCTTCTCTTGTGACTCATCGAACGGACGAGACGAGGCGGAAGATACCGAAAGACACTCGCTGGAACAAAATGGACGGAAAGCAATTGAATTCGAGCAGAAGAAAGCGGCGGCAGAACTCTTCTTTTCGACCAAAAACCCACTTCTCCGCTCTTGCGATCAACCGACCGCCCGCCCGCATCCCGCCGCCCGTCTGCCGTTCGGGGCGATCGGCAAGCGGGCAGTCGGGCGGGCGGGCGACGAGAGAAATCGGATTAAACAGCCGATCACTGCCGATCAATCGCTGCAAGCAGGAAATCCGCGTGTTTGGGCGAAGAAATCCGAACGGTTCGAATCGCAAAAAAGTGAACCAAACGCCCGAATAGCCGCCGTTTAAATCGGGGGCCGCATGACGAGCCGCTCGACAGCCGGCCGGCCGGCCGATCGCCCGACGGGCAGCCGCCTTCGTCGAAATCGCTCGCCGCCCGCCCGCCGACTGGCGGGTTTCGAAATGACGTCACCCTGTTTGTTGCGATCGGCACGAGTGTTTCCACACATCCCGCCAAGTGATTAGTGTTTATGGCACGAGGAAATCAACGGGATCGGCAACAAGTGAATAGAAACGAGGGGTTTGTACACGAGGCGAAGGACAGAGAAGAGTGAGGCGTCTACCGGCGGGGGTGTTCTTCGGGCAGCCCACTGCCCAACTCGACCACCTCGAAGCCGTCCGCCTCCTCCTTGTAGTCGTCGTCCAGCACGATCGGCTGGTGGATGTGGTGGTCGTACGTTTCCGGGCGTGTAACTGCAATCGAGCGATAAAAGGACCAGGAAGAATGCGTGGAAGAACTCACACTCGGAAGACGCCCGGCACTCGGAACACCTCGCCCTTGGCCGAATTGCACTTGTGGTTCACCTTGATGTAAAATTCGGGCTTGTTCTTGAAGCCGCTGCAAACAAAGACGAGGGATCACTTTCAAATGGCAAGTTGAAGAACGTACGGGAGCCAATCTTGGTCGTTCGCGCCCCTCCACCTGCCAGAGGCCGGTCTCCGAGTCGACCAGCGAGAGGCCAACCTTGTCGTCCGGATCGAGCGGATTGAAGAACGAGCCGTGCTCGGGACGGTCCAAATCGTAGACCTCGACGATGGCCCCGATCACGCGCGACTGGTTCTTTCGGCATTGGATCACTGGAAGCAACACGAATGACTGCTCGGCTTTCTTCCAATCGAACTCACCTCCAGTCGCCCAGAGGCACTCGGTTTGGCCCGCGATTCCTCGACGTCCAGCGCGAGGAAGAGAAGAGAGCAGAACAAACCGCCGAATATCCGCTGCATTTTGGATTCTCTGAAAGAAATAAACGCGCGTATTTTCGCAATAACCGCCTCGTTTGAACCGCGCAGCGTGTGTGCACCGAGAAAAGCGATCGCTCCAGTCGGGCGACAGGCGGCTGGGCGGCGGGCGGGACTCGTCGATTGGAGCGGGAGACCCGCGCGATCAACCCTCGCCCCGATCTTCCCATCATTCGTTCGCACACGCGCAACGACAGAAACAGAGCAGAACGCGAGCAAACGAGGAGCGAGGGGCGGGATCCGGCGGCCGAAAACCGCCGAATGCATTCGAGAGGAACGGCCGGCCGTCCGGCTCGGCGCCGTTTGACCGGCCGGAGGTGAAAAATGAAACAATCCGACGGCTTTCATGCATAAACGAGGGCAACAACACGCAGGTGCTCGCCACCTGGCCGTCATCCGGCGAGCGGTCGACTGTTCGGACGACCAAAACACGTCCAATTGAACTCTTGGCACTCCCGGACGACATCTGCGGTCATTCCAACGAACAAAATAGAAGAAGATCTATGCGGATATTTCCGGAGATCCCGAAATAATCCAAGGGAAACGTGCGATTTTACGACTCCAATCACGCGCTTTTTATCCGCCCGGCTTGTGGCCGAAAGCCCCGCCCTCAGCGATCGGAGGACACGAAAACAAACACGCGAAGAAGCCGGCGGCGGGACGGCCGAGGTGTCAAGAAGACGGCCCAATGATTGACGGCCGAACGGTCCGCGAATGGGCGCCGACAAAGGCGGTCCGAGAACGCTGCTCGTCCTCAAAACAGGCGAGTAGGCGGACGGCCTCGCGTGTGCGTCAGGCGAAATGACCCGTCCGGCCGGTCGGTTGCGGTCGGCCGCCCCCCGCGGATGATCGACCACATCATTTGGGGATGACGTGACGGCGGGAGAAAATTAGTCCGAGAAGCCAAGAAGCCGCTGGGAATTGTTGCTTCTCTCGTTCCCCTCCGGTCCAAATTAGTCGACCGGAAAGGTCAACCCCCAAAGCCAGTCGAATGCCGTCACTGGAGACGCCCTTCACGTTTATCGTCGAATAAATAGGTTACAACAATCCTCTTTTGTTTTCGAATTAAGGAACAAGCGGAAAATACGGGGGGTTATTGTGCGCGTGGGCACGAAGAAATCAGGCGCTCGACTCCTCGAAGTCCGCCGGCGTGATCTCCAGATCCTCGAGCTGAAATCAAACGATTGAATGAGCGGAGGGATGAGGGGAACGGACCGCGTAGGAGTCGTCGTAGAACTCGTCCGATTCGGGCTCCCCGGTCGTCGGGTCCACGTCCCGCACTTGGAACTTGAGGGTCGCCGTGAAGGAGCCGCTCAGCTCGCCGTCCCCGGGCCCCGCGAGCAGCAGGTACGTGGAGCCGACCTGCGAGTAGGGCAGCGAGGGCAGCGGGACCACCGCCTCCACGCTCCAGCCCTCGTCGGCGGGCTCCAGCTCGACGGAGACCTTTTCGAGCAGCTGGTCGTTCAGCGTGTTCCGACAGTCGAACTGCAAACAGCCAGGTTGAAGAAAAGCGATCAAGAAGACCCACCTGAAGGACGATGTGCTCGGGGAATTGGTGCTTGACACACGAGACGTTGTACTCCGAGACGGTCTCCGTCAGCTCGACCACCTTCGACGAGCGCTGCAGGGGACCCAAATCGGCGAACTCGGGGATCGCCAGCAGTTGTTCTGAACGGAGCATCGATTGAGTGAATGCAAGTGAAAGAGGGGACGAACGGGAGTAGATGTCGTGCCGCGAGGCCCTCGTCTTCTCCTCCTTCTTGACCGGCGGCTCCACGGCCAACGCGGACGGCTTCTGCTCGGTGGCGGTGATCGGCTCCAACGAGACGGGCACCTGCTTCAGGTCGAACGGCTTCTCGAACTGCTCGTGCTTCACGTAGTACTCCAGCGTCCGCTCGAGCACCACGTCCGAGACCTGAACACACGGCGATCATTCCACAGGGTTCTCAACCGGAAGAACTCACTTGAAGGGCGTTGAGCACGTAGTTGGAGATGACCTGCGACTGTCCGTTCTGCAGGATGGCCAGGTAGAAGGTGGCCCGGTCGCGCACTTCGTCGTCCGTGTCCAGCAGGCAGCGCTTGAGGAGGATCTCGATCGAGGGGCGCAGCTTCGAGCACACCGCCCCGAACTTCGCCATCGCCGTCACGGCCGCCGCGCGCACCTCAAACGAATTCGAGTGAGTGGGGAAGAGGACGATTGAATGGTGGGCGGGCAGAAGCAAGTGGCCTCAGCTGGTTATCGCTTCAGTTTTTATCGCCATACGAACTCCCGCCAGAGCGGGCGTTCATTAAGCGGCCTTTTGAGTTCATCATTGGCAAGACGCAAGGAAGAGAGGAAGATGACAAGAACGAAGAACTCACCTCCGTCGCCTCCAGAATCACGCGGTTGTAGATGAAGCGGATGTAGCGCTCCGGGCGGGGCGTCGTGGGTCCCTCGCGGCCCAGCAGGTGGAGGACGCGAGTGGCCAGCGCCGTGTGCTCGCAGTCCTCGATGAACTCGCACAAGTGGGAGAGTCCTGAACGGCGGCAGTGAAAGAAGAAGAGGATGAGGAGAACGAACCCAATTCGCGAGTCTCCGGGTTCTCCTCGATGATCGCGATGACGGTGTCGACGAGCGCCTTCTTGTACTCGTAGCTGCCCTCGTCGCGCAGCATGGAGGCAAGGAAGACCATCATGGTGGAGTGCTTGCGCGGGTAGCGAGTGCACAGCGAGCGGATGGCCTCGATGACGACCACCTTGAACTCGTCGCTGATCTCCGACACGAACGAGCTGATCTGCTTCATGAGGCGCTCCACCGACGACTCGGAGCCCGTCTTCAGCAGCGTGGTGATCGCGAGGGTGGCGATCGAGCGGTTCTGGTCGGTGATCAGCTGCTCCAGGTCCACGTTGCAGGACATCACGGCCTGCGGGTAGTTGATGGAGATCTTGTTCAGCGTGCGCACGGCCGCGAAGCGCAGCGACGGCTTCGGCGACGAGCAGAACAGCTGGAGCACGTTGACGGCCGCGGCGAGCTCCCCGCTGCAACACACGAATCACAAAAGAAGACGAAAGGAGAACGAACCTCGTGATGCCGGGCAGACGGACGATCGCCGACGCCGCCTCGTAGATCACGATCTCGCTCTTGTGGCGGAGGCAGGACTCGATGAAGGAGAGCGGCGCCCGGTCGTTGCCCACCTCCTCCTGCTCGATCAGCTTGGCGGCGATGCGGATGAGGTAGCAGATGGCGAGCGGCGAGCGCAGCCCCGACTTGCTGAACTTCTGCAGCAGCTTGGAGACGGCCAGGCGGTCGTTCGAGCGGATGTGGTAGAGCAGGCCGAGGGCGTGGAATTGGACCATGTGGTTGTCCGAGCTGACCGCCTCCTGCACCTCGTTCACCCACCGCCGCACGACCTCCGGGCACTTCCGCAGCAGGTGCAGCGCGGAGACCAGCGCCGCCGACGAGACGGCCGGCACCTTGTCCACGATCGCCTGCTTCCTGCAACGACGAGCGGAGATCAACACACTCGCTCCGGCCCACTCACATGTAGCGCTCGATCGTCTGCAGCATGCCGGCGTCCGTGATGCGGCAGAGGGCGCGGATGGCGGGCGGACGGTAGAGATCCTCGCGGCCGGTCATGTCCTTCGTCAAGCTGCAAGGCATTCCTCTTCAAGAAGGATGGGGAGGAAGGGACTTGCCTGCTGATCACGATGATCACGTCATTCGAGATGGACGAGAGGTCCTTGATCGCCAAGTAGACCAACCGGCGAAGCGTCGGGTCCTTCGACTGCCACAGCTTCGTGATCGCGAAGAAGGTGTCCGTGGCCTCCGTCTTGCCGATCGTCTCGCCGTGTTGCAGCAGGTAGAGCAGCTTGACGAGGATCGCGTTGCACTTGCGCGCATTCAGCGGAGTTTCGTTGAACGCGCGGCACTGAAGGAAATTCAGATGAAATCAAAGGGAAACAAACGAGAACTCACTTCCTGGACGACGGTCGTCTTGTCGAGGTTGGCGAACGGGTTGGCGAGGATCGCCTCGTCGTCCTTCTTGTCCTTTCGCATTCCGATTCGGTGGTCGGCGGGCAACAAACGGCGGACGAAGTCGCGGAGAGTCTGCAATGAGCGGAGGGCGGCGAGTGCGACGTGTCCGGCGAGTTGGAAGCGGGCGGTCAAGTGTTGCTCACCGCTTTGCGGTTCGACTTGTCCCGCTTCTGCTTGAAGTTGAGAGACCTTGGCGAATGCGACCAGTGGCTCCGTGCAGCATCGTCGTTTATCAATCAACCGCAAGCTGAAAGAAACAAAGCGAAAAGATTGCCGATCGATCGGAAGAAACGGCGGCGAGCGGCGGGAATCGCGGAAAGTTTCGTCGAAGCGGACATTTTCCGCCCTTCCGCTGCCGACGAACGGCGATCGGAATTGCGGCCGCTCGATTCTGCCGCCCGAATGGGGGGTTTTGCCTCCGAAAGGGATCGTTTCGCATCCCGCCTCCACGAACATTCTTTCGGTTGATTGTCCTCGTGGAACACACGTGTTCTCCGTTCTCTCGCGTGTTGTTGATCCGAAGAAGTGTGAAATCAAGCCACAACTACCGGCTTGTTTGTCCACCTGTTGGTCCCGCTCTCCAATGGCCGCTAGGAAGCGAGGATGGAAATCATTTCTCGCTTTTGCGTGCTGCAAATCCCACCTCTCCGCTCATTCCTCTTTGCTTTGCAGCCATGTCCCACGCCGAGCACTCGCACGAACACGAGTGCTGCTCGGCCTGCTGCCTGCCGACCGTCCTCGCCCTCCTCGGCCTCGTCTTCTTCCTGCTCAAGTGGTTCCTCGGGATCGAGGACATGGAAGCCGTCAAGCGGATCTTCGCGAACCTCCGGAGTCGCAACGGACAGCACTGGGTCTCCAATCCTTGTTCCAAGTACGTCCACTCTTGCTTCAACCAACGAGTAATCGGGGGTGTTCAGGTGGACGAGAAGAGCAAGAAGAACGGCGGCGAGCTCGTGGCTGCCGTCTTGAAGGTGAGTTCCTCCCTTCTGTCCATTCGTTCCTTTGGTTCTTTAGGCCCACAACGGTGGAGAGCATCTTCACGCTCTGCGGCGGCCACATCTCGCCCATTCTGGTCGGATGCGAGCAGTTGGGCATCAAGGTGGTGGACACGCGCCACGAGGTTAACGCCGTCTTCGCCGCCGATGCGGTCGCCCGCTTGACCCAACGGATCGGAGTGGTCGCCGTGACGGCCGGTCCGGGTACGTTCCACTCGTTCTCCCCCCTTTTTGTTATCCGTTTCGATGCTTCAGGATTGACGAACACGATCACGGCCGTGAAGAACGCGCAGATGGCCGAGTCGCCGCTCCTGCTGATCGGCGGGGCGGCACCGAGTTTGCTGAAGGGCCGCGGCGCCCTGCAGGACATCGACCAGGGCGTCCTCTTCCGGCCGCTCTGCAAGTTCACGGCCCGCGTGACCAAAGTGCGGGACATCGTGCCGACCGTCCGGCGAGCGATCAAGGAGGCTCAATCGGGCACTCCCGGTCCGGTCTTCGTCGAGTTCCCCATCGACGTTCTCTACCCGTACGAGATCATCGTCAAGGAAATGGGATTCGCGCCCAACCCGAAGGGATTCAAGGTTCGTCCACTTCTTTCCGTCTTCCCACTCACTCTCGTTCGTTCCAGCGATTTCTGAACGCCTACTTGTTCGCGTACGTCTCGCGGCAGTTGGGGTGCGCGTGGATCGAGCGGGACATCACGCCGCTGCCGGTGGAGATCCCCCAGCCGTCGGAGGCGGAGATCGACGCTGCCGTCGAGTTGATCGCCGCGGCGAAGAAGCCGCTCCTGCTGCTGGGGTCGCAGACCGTCCTCCCGCCCGTCTCGCCGACCGATCTCCAGGCCGCCGTCAATGTGAGTTCGAAGAGGACGATTGCGAGCATCTCCGGGCGCTTGCAGAAGCTGGGCATCGCCGCCTACCTGGGCGGCATGTGCCGCGGCCTGCTCGGGCACCGACTCGCCCGTCCAACTGCGGCAGAACCGAAAGGACGCGTTGAAGGAGGCGGACGTGATCATTCTCGCCGGTTTGCTCCATTCCTTTCGTTGCGAATCAACCGCCCAGCTTGCAGGAACGGTTTGTGACTTCCGGCTGGGCTACGGAAAGGCGCTCTCGGGCCGCGCGAAGGTGATTTCGATCAACCGGAACGCGGAGCAAATGCGCAAGGTGAGCCCATTCTTCCCTTCTCTCTCCTTTTGATTGCCTCCGTTCAGAACGAGGGCTTCTTCTGGAAGTCGACGCTCAACATTCAGAAGGACGTCGCCTCCACGCTGCTCGGCATCCAGCGCGCACTGGAGGCGCGAAAGTGGACGCCGCCGGCCGACTTCTTGGCGTCGCTGAAGGAGCGGGAGCGGGCAAAAGAGGAGAGCAACGCGAAGAAGGCCACCGAGCAGCTGATGGGCGGCAAGCTGAACCCGTTGGACTTGTTGAATCGACTCGAAAAGGTTCGCTTTCTCCTCTTCCTGTTTGCATCTTCCAACGCTCGTTCCAGGTCCTTCCGGAAGACGCGATCCTCGTGGCCGACGGCGGCGACTTTCGTGGGCAGTGCGGCGTACATCGTGCGGCCTCGCGGTCCGCTCCAGTGGCTCGACCCGGGCGCCTTCGGGACGCTGGGAGTGGGCGGCGGCTTCGCCCTGGGCGCGAAGACCGTCTTCCCCAACCGGCCGGTGGTCATCCTCTACGGCGACGGGTCTTCCGGGGTTCGTTCTCCCTTGCCCCTCCCTGTTCTACTCCGCCGGTTTGCAGGTACTCGCTGATCGAATTCGACACGTTCGTTCGCCACAAACTGCCCGTGATCGCGCTCATCGGGAACGACGCCTGCTGGTCGCAAATCGCCCGCGATCAGGTCCCGTGGTTCAATTCGGCGGTCGGCTGCGAGTTGGCGGTTGGTTTCCCCTTCTTCCCGCCCACTCCTCCGTCCTTTTTCCAGCACACGGCGTACGAGAAGGTGGGCGAGGCCCTCGGCGCGCGCGGCGTCCTCCTCTCCGGCGAGCAACGCGGGCGACATCGACGGCGAACTGCGCGAGGCGATCGACCGCTGCCGGAAGGGCGAATCGACGGTCATCAACGCGATCATCGGAACCACGGACTTCCGCGCGGGCAGCATTAGTGTCTAACCTCCTTCCCTCTTGTTCGTTTAACGGATTGTTTCTTCTACTCGGTTTTGTACTCACCTTCCACAAGTCATTTCCTCTGCCATTCGGAATAAATTCCACTTCGGATAAATTCCGCCAGCGGGGGGGGGGGGGGGGGGGGGGGGGGGGGGGGGGCCCCCCCCCCCGGGGGGGGGGGCCGGGGGGGGGGGGGGGGGGGGGGGCCCGGGGGGGGGACTCCCCCAAGTCCGCCGGAAGCAAAAGGGAAAAAGCGAAGAAGGTGGATTGATTTGCTGTACGCCCCATGCGCACGACGGGGCCTTTAGTTGCGTGTTCTGCGTTGATACTGCGTTCTTTAAGAATGGAGGCAGTGACTCTCGCCATTTCTTCGCCGAGCACCTCCGTTTGATTGTTCTGTTCGTTTCGTTCCCCCTCTCCCGCATTCCGATCGCCCCTTTTCAGCTTGCTTCTATTGTTCCTCTTTTTTTTTTTCCACTTCCTTCTCAAACAAATCAGCCGAGGAGGGTCAATCGAGTTGATTGCCTCAAATTTACACGAAATAGAAGATGCGAATTATGCAATCTCAAAAAAGAAACGCGGGAATTTCACAAAGTAGCGGGAAGTGAGCGGATTGCAACCGGTGGGAGTGGAACAGGAATTGCACAGACGGAGGGAGGGGGACGAGGAGGGGGATGAAAGAAGTGGACAGGAGGAGGGAGGGGGCGGTGGGCGATCAGCGGCGGTAGAAGTCGGCGAGCACCTTCCACGCGTTCGGGGCCATGAAGCCCTCGGGCGGCTCCTCGCCGTCCTTGGCCAGCGTGCGCATCTTGGTGCCGCTGATGAAGAGGAAGTCGTCCTTGCGGCTCTCGTCGAAGAAGCCCATCTGGCGGGCCACCGTGTCGTAGGCGGCCACTCGGAACGGGATGATCTGCAGGTTGGGTAGGCCGGGCGCCATCGAGAGGACCTGCAAACGAGGAAGAAATGAACATCCGCTCCTTCCCCTCCGAGCACTCACCTTCGCTCCGTGCGTGGGGTCGTAGAGGTACTCGTTGGTGCCCGGGTGGGCGATGCCGGCCGGGTCGCGGCCCACGATGTACGCGTTCACGCCGGCCGCCCGACGGGCGCGCGCGTGCCACTGGACTTCGGTGGGGCCGGCGTAGAGCATCGGCGGCGGGAAGATGGCGAGGACCGTCCACTTGGGGTCGAGCACGCCCTCCTCGAGGACGGCCTCGTGCTGGCGAATGCGGACCGGGAGCGGCACGTCGTCGTCCTTCGTCCAGCCGCCCAGCGGGTGCAGCAGGAGGACGGGATTCCGGTGGCCCTCCTTCAGCAGCCGCTCGCGCGTCTCCCGCATCAGGAGCGCGTGCCCGTTGTGGATCGGATTGCGCAGTTGGAAGGCGAACACCACGTCGCAGCCGATCTCCATGAACTCCTGGCGCAGCTCCAGCGGCGTCTTGCGGTACTTGTCGAGGCCGTCGTTGTAGACGATCCGCTCCAGCACCTCCAGGTCGCCGCCGAGCAGCCAGTCGCCGCTCTCGAGGATCATCTTGACGGACGGATGGCGCGGGTCGGAGATGCCGAACTGGCGGTTCACGCGCTCCTCCTTGCGGTGCGGGAAGACCTCGTGGTTGCTGAGGACGGCGATCAGTTTGCCCTCGAAGAGCAGGCGGATGTCCTTGGCGCCGGCCAGCTGCGCCTTCTGCTCGTCGTTGATCGGCAGCACGATCGGGACGGACTGGTTGACGGCGTTCAGGAGCGCGACGTCGTCCTCGGGCAGCACTCCGTTGGAGGTGGACTCGCCGAACTCCGGCCACTTGTTCTTCAGGTCGAACAGCTGGCCGAAGTGGAGCGTCTGGAGGTACTGCCGCTCGCGCATGAAGCCGCTCAGCGGCGAGGCCCAGCCCTCGGCGAGCACCTGAACGGAGGAGAGGATGAAAGGGAAGGAAGGAAGGCCGTCCACTCACCTGCAGCCACTGGAGGTCCACGAGCGTCAAGTCGACGGCCGGCGCGTCGGCGGCCCGAGCGGCGACCTCCGCGCGCTTCTGCTCGTCCGTCACGAACAACTCGCGGACGGGCGGGCCGCACAGCTCGTGCATCGCCTCCTCGGGCAGGATGTTCTTCTTGTAGAGGAACTGGAGAGAGGCGCTGGACGCACTCCGCCTCGCTCTCCTCGCTCGCGTTCAGCACGAGGTCGGGGCACTCGGGCGCCTCGTACACGCTGTCGATGCCCGTGAAGCCGGCGATCTCGCCCGAACGCGCCTTCTTGTACAGCTCTGCAACGAGAAGGAAATGGAAAGTGTGAAGAGGAGGATTGGTGGACTCACTCTTCGGGTCACGAGCCTCGCACACCTCCAGCGGCGTGCTCACGTGGATCTCGAAGAAATCGAGGCCGTCCTGAAGCTGAAGAAGTGAGTGGGAAGAACGGATGAGTGGCTACTCACCTTCTCGTGCACACGCCGCGCCTCCTCGCGATCCCGGCGGAAGGGCGAGATGAACGAGGCGAGCGTGATGACGCCCATGTCGGCGAACAGCTTCGAGACCTCGGCCACGCGGCGGATGTTCTCCGTGCGCTCCTCCTGCGAGAAGCCGAGGTTCTTGCAGAGGCCGTGGCGCACGTTGTCGCCGTCCAGCCCGTAGGCGGGGATGCCCCAGCTGGATGAGCGTCTTCTCCAGGCCGAACGAGATGGTCGTCTTTCCTGCAGCAAGCGAGGGGGTGAATGGGAGGAAGGAGGGAGAACTCACCCGCTCCCGAGAGGCCCGTCAGCCAGATGGTGCAGCCGCGGAAGCCGGGGTATTTGCCCAGCGATGCCGTCCGCTCCTCGCGGCCCACTTTGTGCTGTTGGAAGGTGACGTTCGTGGCATGAGTGAACGACTGAAACAAACGAGGCGAATTATTAGACGGTAATGGGCAAGCAAGAAGCGGTGGAGAAACAAGTTTTTCCTTTGGTGCCCCAACGTACGTTCATGAGCAGCGTGTTCACAAAAGACGGCATTTTGGTTCAGATCAGGGGAGTTTTTGAGAGCTGCGAGCGGGCGAACTTTAGAAGTTGGGGACTCAAACGACTTTCGTCGTCGATTCCCAGCAAAATAGTAAAGATCGCAGTCCGGTAAGGGGCTTTTAAACGAGGCGGTTGCCACGGACGCCCGTTGATTCGATTGCCCCCCGACCGAAGGGGGCGGCGTGCGGAGTGATTGGATTTGAAACCGGCGGTCTGCGGACGGCGTGGTTGTCGCCGGCTTTGCATAAACAGTGCGGGGGCACGGCGGGGGGCCACTTACCGGTAATCGCATTCGTTTCCTCGGCGACTGGCTGAGGAAGTTCTCCGACGACTCGAACGGGCTGATCGGCCGGTCGCCCGGGTGCACGTTGATGTGCAGCTTTGTGATGCTCGTGGACTTGCTCGTCATCTTCGCGCCCTCCATCGTGGAATGTCCGTCCGTCCGGCTGAAACGAACGGGCGGGACGTCAATCAAAAAGCACTCGCTTTCCGGCGGGCAGAAGCACGATCACTCGAAAAGGGCGACGCTGGATGCCCGCGAACGCGACGTTTAATCCGCTTCGATTTTCGGAACATTCGTTAAGCCGAACGGATCGAAATAATTGGGCGTTTTGATCCCCACGCCGTCGCTCCAACATCACCGCTGCTCGTTAAGCGAAGGCGGACGGGAGAAGAATGGTCGAGGGATCAGTCGCCTCCCACCACCAACAACGAGCTGTACGAAGCATTCCCCCACGCACCTGCAACAAACAAACAGCCGCCGCCCCGAAGGAATGGGCGGCGGTCGAGAGCCGCCTGAAACCGCAGAAGGGGAGTGCGGGCGGGCGGGCGAAGGCGGACAGTCGGCCGGCCGATCGACGGCGCAGTTTTCGAGACGCCGATCGAACGATTCCGCCGACCGGCCGTCCGCTTGGCGCCCGATTCAAAGCCCCCAAATCGAGCCGCCCGAAAGACCGGCCGGCCGGCCGGCTAATCGGATGAAAAGCGGGGGCAAACCGCCGGCAAGCAGGTTCGTTAACGAGAAACAAATCCAATTGAAGCGAAAGCCCCCGCACTCGTCGTGAACCGGCTGAAGATCACGCCCGGAATCCAATCAAACGAGTGGAGTGAAAGGCGGGGGCGAATGACAAACAAAGGCGAGTATTTTTATCCCTAACATTCCGTAAAACCTCCCGCCCGCCTCCTCCAGATTCTAATCGCTCTCGAAAGGGATCGAAGTCACGGGAAAACTCGTCCAATTGGCTTCTGCCCGGTTGGCAGGCGAAGGAGTAAATCGGGGCGAAATCTGACGAAAGGAACTCGCTTCTCGTCTTCGGGAAGCGACCGCCGGCTGGCCGACCGAACCGGAATCCGCGGAAGCCGCCCGGCCGGCGAGATTTTATCGAAGAGAAGCGACTCCAAATGAAACACGACTAACATTCGATCCATCCGAATCGGCAAGAAGATCCCCTTCGCATCGGGGAGAATTCCGACGGACACGCGGGCGGCATTTCGGCCAGCCGGCCGAAAATCCATCGCGGAATTTGGCCCCGACTGCCGCTCCGGCCGCACGAAGGCGGCTGTTCTCTCGGGCCCCCGTTTGCGGGAGAAAGCGGCGGATTCATGGGAGAACACGGCGAGTTATTGCTTCCGGAAAACGATCACTCATTCCATTGCTTATTCAATGAGAATGTTGGAAAGAAGGACGGTCAATGGCCGCCTTCTGCAGCCCACGTGCATCCCATGAAAGCTTTCTACTGTTTTATTGCTCTCCCCGGGCGTACTGTCGTCCTTTTAACGGTCAATTGCTTCCTTCTTTCTTGTCGACTGGGAAACTACAAGAGCCTGGGCGTTTATGTCAACACCACATTAAAGACAGACAGCAGGCGGGACGAGAACAACGAATGAACGGAAACTATACAACTTGCAATGGTGGGTGGAGGCTTGCCCGTATTCTGAGTGAGTAGTGGGGGATTGGGGGCATAAACAACAACAACAATTGGGGGTGGGAAGAACGCTTGACGATTCACTCGAGGTTGTGGGGCTCGAAAGCTCCGATGCTCGTGTTGAGGGCGGCCTGATCGACCCAGCGGTCGACCCAATCGCCGTCGCCGGAGAAGAGCGACTGCTGCTTGGCGTAGTTCGCCTCGACGGCCAACTGGCGGGTGCGCGAGCGGGTCTGCGGCTTCTCGTAGATCTGAACGAAGAGTGATGAGTGAGTGAGTGGCTGTCGACGAAGGGAAACCAACCGGCCACGTGGTGTTGAACTCGCGCTTCACCTCGCGCTTGAACTCGCGCACCAGCGGGACGACCGGCGGCTCGGGGATCGCGCCCGACGCGGCCACGGAGCCTGAAGACGAGCGGGGGGCTCGTGAGAACGAGCAGAACGGGGAACTCACCGGCGTCGTTCTGCGCGAACATCTCCATCGCGGGATCGCCGAAGGCGGCCGGGAAGAGCGGCCCGTTCGCCGCCTCCCGCTTCACGTGGGCGGCGCCGCGGATCGCCACTTGACGGCCCTGGTTCTGCGTGAAGGCCGAGTTCTGAACGCGCGATCGGTTGACGAAGGGATTGAAAACGAGGGACTCACCTGCGGCTTCTTGTCGAAGGCCGACAAGTAGACGTTGCACAGCTGAAAGCGGCGAAGGGATCAACATGAAAGACGGGATGGGAACGCACCTTGTTCAGCTTCTCCCAGCGCGAGATCGCCTTCTGGTCGGTCTCCTGCTCGTCGACGGCGGGAGCGGACAGCAGGCAGCTGCCGAAGTCCTGCAGCGTGTGGTGGCGGAACTGCTTCTTGGCCGCCTTGATGAGCTCGGCGTCGTTCTCCATGGTGCAAAGGTTTTCGTCGAATCCAACTCCAACTGCAAACGGGCGGAACGGATCGAATGAGAAGAGGAAGGAAGGGAACTCACCGTGTCCTTTTGCAGGTCGAAGACGAGGCCGGTCGCCTTGCCGCAGTAGCGCTTTTCGATCTGGGCGAGATTGAATTCCCACCGCTTGGCGGCCTTCCGCAGGAGATCCGGCTTCAGCATTTCGGGCACCTGGAAGACGGGCTGCTCCTGCTTCACGCGCGGACGCGGCGCCGCCTTGGCCGCCGGGGCCTCGCGTTTGACGGCGCGCTGGACCTCCGCCACGATCTCGACGGCCTCCTCCTGCTTCACGTTGCGCGGCGAGCGGCGGACGGGCGGCCTTCGCGATCGGCTCCTCGCGCTTCACGCGCGCGATGGCCGTCGACGGGTTCGCGGGACGACGCTTGCGGGCCATCGCTGAGGTTCGATCGAAAACAACTCCGTGAAATGCCGGCCGGCAGACGAGCGGGAGGGCGCGCAAAATGGACGCCCCGTTCGCCGGCTTCCCGCTCCGCTGCAGACAATCGCGGCGGGTTGCCGTCCAGGGCGGCTGCTCGCTCGCTTCCAGCCCGTCTTCTTCTTGCATTCGGCCACTTCTTCCTCAATTTTAAACGAGTATCTAACGTCAATCACTTCGTCTCCCATCGACGATGCCGATCTTCGGCTTCACGCGGACGAGACGGCGCGCGGCGGGAGCAACGGAAGCCGATCTCCCCGTTCGATGTGAGTTTTTTTCTTCCGTTTCCCAGTGGATTTCGCGTGTGTTCAGACGAGTTGCTACATCCCTCCTGCTGGCCATCGAGAAGCGGATCCAAGCGAAGGACCAGGAGAACGCGATGAAGAACGATCGGCGGTCGTTCCTCTCGTTCAGCGTGTGGACGCTCATCAACACGCAGCCGGCGACCTCCCTCTCGGCCCTCAAGTGCTACGTGTTCGCCTTCCTGAACGATTCGGACGAGATCTTCAAGGCCTTCATCACGACGTGAGTTCCATGGTGAAGAGAAGCGATCGATGCCTTCTTTCTTGCAGCCTGCAGCACTTCGAATCGAAGGAAATGGTCCCGAACGCCGAGAATTCGCTCTTCGCCCAGAACGCGGCCACCAACTTCGTCCGACCGCTCTCGCTGCTCGGCTTCTTCGTTCGGACGGTCGGTTTCCTCCTTCTACCGCTATCCCTCTTCATTCGGTTCTGCTTTCAGTACGAGGCGGAGTACGACGCGATGGGCACGAACGACCACTTCAACCAGCGGCACCTGTGGATGGAGTACTTGCGGACGCCCCCCACCGAGAAGGAGCTCGACCGGCTGTCCGCCCAGTGGAAGCTCGACCTCCGCGAGGTGATGAAGCGGGCCGAGGAGGCGGAGATCGAAATCCGCCACGAGAACCGCCCCCGCCCGCCGCCCAAACGGAAGCTCCCGCCCGAGACGATCGTCGAATTCTTCTGATTTCCGCTCACTTTTCTCATTTCTTTTATTCTTTTGCGAGTAAACGGATCTCATTTGCACGGGGGATCGGCGGAGTTCGTGGACGTCTCCTTCAACGGCTCCAGCTGCTGCAGGTGTCGTTTGAGGGCGTAGTGCCGCCTGGAATCCGCCCGCCGGGCCCACGCGTTCTGGTCGGGCGGCACGTGGAGGACGGAGCTGCGCGCACTCAACCGCTTGCCCAGCGTCGTTTCTCCCAGCTGAACGGAGGTGAATGGAGGAGGAAGCTACGCGAAGAACGAACTTGCGGGAACTTCCGAAAGAAAGATCCCGTAGCACTTGCGGCGGAAAGTGGACGGACGACGCGCAGAAGAGGATGAAGTTGCAGGCCTAAAGGAAGCGAGTGATTGGCGGCCCTCAAACCACCTCACCTTTCCGGAGATCACAAAAAAGTTTGGAAATCGACTGAAAGCTTTCGATCAATGACTCATCATGTTCCCTCTTCCTACCATCGCAGTGTAAAGGATTGGCTGCCTGTGCCGAGTACCCGCTCAACAACTCCCACACGCAAATGATGGCCGACGGTCCTTGAGTGACCGCCACACAACCGAGCGCAATCGAAATGACAGTCCGTCGTTACCCGTCTTCTTTGGGCCTTCAGAAGAAACTAGGTGAAATGAGCAGGCAGAATGGGAGGCTCACGTGTTGCGTGTTCACGGACCGCCTCGTCGTTGAATCCTCGCTGTAGAGCACGATCATCTCCGTTTGGCGGAGCTCGCGGATCAAAAGGAGCGTGAGGACGGAGACCGCGAGAATCGGGACGAACACAACCTGCAAACGAGTGGATGGATGAGAAAAGAAGACAGGGACGAACGAAAAGAGCGTTCCCGATTGTGCTCCAGCGGATGTACTGGGCGCGGAGATGAGAGGAGACGCCCGCCTTCGCCTTCGGGTCCAAACCGGCCGAGTAGCAGAAAATCTGGAGCTGCGTGCCGCTGCAGAAGTAGCTGCAAGCACGCTCGTCAGTCAATCCAAGGCCGCCCACCACATCAATTGGCAGTCGTGCTCGACAAAGTGATATGGCACGTCGCGAGAACTGAACACAACAAGTGAAAACGCAGAACAAAGACGGCCACTTGCAAGTCCCAATGAAGATGCTGGCCAACGCCCAAAACCTCCTCCTCTTCGTCCAATAACTCCTCGCTCTCAACGGCCTCCTGACCACCTCGTATCGTTCCACCGTCACTGCGAGGATCAGCCTAAAGCACGCAAACACAGATCCCTCCTACTCCATTCAATCGATCAACGGGACCAAATAGCGGCAGCGGAGATCCAATTGGCGAGAGCACTCAATTCCTGTCGGTAGAGGAGGTAGTAGAAGCGGAAGGTCGGGTGGTTCCCGATCCGCGTCGAAGGCGGCCAGCGAGTGCGGGAGCATCAGGAAGAAGAAGTGGATGTCCGAGAAGCTGACCGCCGCCAACTGAACACCCGTGAGCAGAATCGAAGGAAAGAACCCACCAGATCGTTGGCCCGATTCCTCATCCCGCTCGAGCACAGAACGCAGAGGTTGACCGCGTTGCCGACCACCCCAAGGGCGAAGAGCGGCGGGAAGAGCCATCGGAGAAGGTGGTCGTCCATCTCGTTCGTCGCCAACCGAAGAGAGCGGGCGGCCAAACAGCGCGAGGAATTGAGGACCATCGGCGACATCCTTCCGACTTCAGCGGGATTGTTGGTTCATGGCCAAAAAGGGCTGAGTGCGGCGATCACATGAGTCGACGCTTCGTTTCGTGGAACTCGCCGCTCCCGATCGCCCGAATGCAAATGAGCGGAGCGCGCGCCTCTAATCCGCACGGCGCCTCCGCATTCCCCCGTCCGCTTTCCACACGCTCCCTCCTTTCGTCCTCCGGCGATCACCGAATTTATTTCCACTCAAACCACAAACATTCGGAAGGAAGAGGGAAAACTAGACGCCGAATTTTTGGCGCGTAAATGAAAGGCCCCTTCAGAGGACATCGCGGCGGGTCCAACATCAAAAACCGTGTGTTCGTAAGTGCCGTCATTAGGCCCTGAATAAGCGGGTCCAAGAGCGCGTGGGAACTTCGGGTGTCATGCGCGTATCAATTGTTGCACGCGATGCAGGCGGTTATTCGAGACGGGGGTGCTACCGTTGGCCTTGTTGAAACTTCCGGCAGCTCCCAAAGCCAGAGACCCGAGCCAACGTCTACTGTTTCGAACACATCGCTTTGCGCCTAAGTTAATAGAGCAGTAGTAAGCGGTGGCTCATTGGTAGAGTTTCGTTTGGACATGGTGCAGCTTTTCGTTACCACCATACCGCCATGTGCCCCGAAGTCTAGAACTTTGCGTCATCTCTCAGTTTATGAACAAAGTATTGCCCCCCAAGGCTCCTGTCCATCAAACCACAAACATCTCGCGAGATCATTGGGTCGGGTGTTCGAGAGGCAGGAGTGGCTGCTCGGGGCTGTTGGCCAACACTTCTTGCAGCATTTGGATGTAGAGGATGGCCGCGCGGAGGATCTTCAGCTTGGAGATCCGCTTCCGGCGCTCGCTGAACTCGGGGATCTTCGCGCGCAGCAGTTGGAAGGCCTCCAAGAAAGCAGGTGATTCGAAGAGGATAGAAGGGGAGAACTCACGTTGTTCACGCAGCTCACTCGACGGCGCTCTCGGAAGTTCTTCACTTGGGCCACATTGCGGCAATTCATTGCGGATAGGAGCGGCTAATTGGCGGCCGGACAGGCGGCAGATTAACGATCCGCCGTCAACAAGCGGCTCCCGGAGTGGAGGCGGAGCTCGCCGTCGGGATCGCTCTTTGGCGCCTTCCGCTGAACGCCGCCCGCCCGCTCGCGCCTAATCCACCGGTCGGCCGGTCGGTTCAATTAGAAATGCGAGCCGAATTGCGTGCACGACGGGCGGACTGCCGGCCGCCTTCATCAACCGCCGGCAGGTGCTTTCCGCCGTGCATTTCCGATTCAGCAACCAGTGGACGGTTGACGTCGATCGTGTGGGCGACGCACCGTACGGCGGAAGCCACCGCTTTCTCCGCCGACCTCAACGATCAGCGGAAAGATGACGAACATCCCGTCATTCGTGTTTGCAGCTGCAACTCGCCGACCGCCTCGATCATTTCGAGTGCGTGGGAGCAGCGAGCGGTCGTCCTCGTCATGCCGAAAGCGAAGAAAGAGGAGAAGCCGAAGGAAGGCGAGAAGCCGCCCGCCGTCGATGTGCCGGCGGCCGAGGGACAGAAGGCGAAGGTGGGCGGGAGGAAGGCGGATGTCCTTCTTTTAATAATCACGCATGTTTACAGAAGACGCCGTCCAATCCGAACGTAAAGAAGGCATTCTGGTCGCGGGACGGGAAGACGCAGAAGGGACCTCGCCGCAACAAACCGCCGCCCGGCTTCGTCGAGTGGGAGCAAGTGGATCAGCAGACGTACGCGCTGGTGAGTTCCCTCGCATTTTGATCGTCCACCCACTCCTCTCTTCTGTTCAGAGTTCTTTCGCTCTGCGTCTGTGGAAGGCGGAACGTTGGCAGTGCCGCCCGACTCGCACGCGGATGCCGTGGTACAAATACGTCCAGGCGAGCCTCCCCCACTTCTTCCCGCTGATCGACTGTTTTCAGAAGGCGTGGACGGGCGAGGCCCGCAAGCAGCACCGCGTGGAGCTGGAGGAGTGGCGGAAGGCCGTCCAAACGGTCGAAGCCGTCCCGCCGACCGCCTCGTTGGACCTCGACTTCTGATCGGCCGTCTTCTTGTTTGTTTGTTGAATAAACCGAGTGAAATGGACGTTCTCGTTCATTCCCGTCTGCCCACTCCTTCCACACACACGAGGGAGCATTCAGGTGATCTTGAAGACGCTCAGTTGATACACAAGTTCGACGTTCGGCTTCTTGTTCGTCGTCAACAGCTCCGAGATGACTCCCTTCGAGATGAGCGGGAAATTGCGCTTGTAGTAGGCGGTCAAATCGCTGCAAAGAGACGAGTGAAAGGAGAGAGCGGCGAGTGGGCGGACGAACCGAAGGTCGTCGTACGTGGCGACTTGCTGGAGTTTCTTGAGCAAACGGGCCACCCGAACGGTCATCTTCGCGACATCCGACTGCAACGAGCGAGCGGTCAGCGGAATGAGGGAGCGGTAGGGAACTCACACGAAAGGTCGTCAATGCGGGCATTGTGCAGTCGCCGAGCGTGTCCTGGAGGGCGTCCAGCTCGAACAGCAGCTCGCCCAATCCCTTGGCCGCGTTCCGCAGAGACGCTCGCAGTTCGACCACCCCGTAGAGCTCGTTCTCGTTGACGCGGCCGCCGTTGGAGCGGAACGAGCGGACGGACGACGGCATTCGGCGCACTTCCGTGGGACACGACCGGCGGCTGGAGGCGGAGTGGACGAAACTGAGGAACGAGAGGCCGAAAGGAAGCGACCGGATTTATTCTTGCAACTCAAAACAAACAGACATTCATGCAAATTACTCGAAAGATACTCGTTTTCCACGTGGGGGCACAAATGGGCGGGCGGGTCGCTTCAAAGCGACGTCCTCGTGATCTTCTCTCTTCGACCGAAGCCCATCAGGTCGAGGGCCTGCTGTCGGAACGAAATCGAGCCGTAGCAGTAGATGGCGATGTTGGCCGAGGCGTTCGAGACCACGAGGACGTTGCCCACGTCGATCAGGAGACTCTGCATCTCCGGACTCAACGCTCCTTCGCCAGCCATCTCGGCCAAATTCACAATCAATGACACAAGATTGCAGCAGAGGAAGAGAACGACAACGAGGACGAGGACGATGGGCGAACCGCCCTCCGCTTCCTCCTCCTTCGGCGTCTCGTGGTGCACGTTGATGGCCGTGTAGAAGGCGGCGCGCAGTTGGCCGCGGATGGCCCGCGATTTGTTCCGTTGGAGTTCCCAAACGATCAGCGTGGTGAGGAGGCAGAGGAGCACGAAAGGGAAGAAGGCCATGAAGAAGACGTAAAGGACGCCTCTGCAAGAAGGAGGGGATTGAAAGGAAAGCAAAGAAGGAGTGCTCACTTGTAAATGGTGATGTAGTCTTCGTTGACTCGCATCTCCGTGGGGCACAGCTCGAGCAGCTCTCTGTCCAACTCCTCCGCGTAGCATTGGACCGCTTGCAGCTCGCCGAATTGCACCACGTTGTAGAGAGGCGGAGGCCACAAAGACGCCGACGAGCACGCGGTTGGCCGCCCGCACGGTGCAGAAGTCGCGCGAGCGGGCGGGCAGACAACGCGAAATGTTCACGTAGCAGTCGATGGCCGCGAAGACGGTGATCTGCAAGCAACCCGCACTTCTTTCCGCTCTTCTCGGCTGAGAACTCACGTAGATGGACGTCGTTTGGAAGAACAACCCAAAGGGAATCAGCTTGGGCAGCAGGACGACGAACGCCTGGTCGATGAAGAAACTGTGCGGCCGGAGGGAATCGGCGGCGATCACCAGAATGCCCGACAGGCAAATCCCGAAATCGGAGATGGAAAGCGACATCAGGTATCGCTCGGCGGAAGTGTTGCTCTTCGAGTAGATCCACATGTTCACGATGTTTGCCGCGAGGCCGAATGCGGAGAGGAGCGGTAGAAAGCCGATGATCACGACCGCATTGAAGACGTTCACTTCGCCCGGGGGCGATCGGCATGAGCAGTTCGGGATGCTGGCGGCGAGGCCGTCCATCCCGAGGCCGTCCGGATCCACCGTCTCCCAATCCATTCGTTCTCGTGTGCGGGAACTGAAAGCGGGGAATTCAATTCGTCTGTTTTCATTCAATAGACGACGAGACGCGCAGATGGGCGAACGTTCGATTGCAACATGCCCGCCTTTCTTCTGCAATTCGGAGGGGGGCCGTTCCGCAAACCGAAGGCATCTCATTAAGCGCGTGTCAGTCCGGAGCGTTGAAAAACTCCCGTTCGAAAGCCATTCGGCCGCGCGAATTGAATGCCCGAATCCCACGATCTCCGACTTCCGCAAACGCCCGAATGGCCACGAGCTCGAACGAGGAGGAGGAAGCGACGGTTGAACGAACGAGTGGAGTGATCTCATTAGCAGGAAATTTCCGGCTCGTTGGAATCCTGCGGTCACGCGGGAATTCCCCTCGGTGGCCGCAAGGTGGAGTTCGGGTCGATTTGCACCCGCCGGACGGTCGGCGATCTTCGGAACGAACGCGAAGAACAATGGTCGGCCGTCCGGCCCTCCGTAGGCGTCAATTCAGAGGAACAAAAAAGAGGAAGGAGAACGTCCCGTTGGACCACAAGCGGTAATCCGCCCCGTAAATTCACGGAGTGACGCCCGCCGTTCATCAGCGCCCAATCGACAGAGGAGCAGACGACTTCTGCCGTCCTCCTTTCATTCCACCAAGCGAGCCAAAGAACGGTGCTTCCTAATGAAAGACGGAGCCCTGCAGTTGACACCCGAATTGTTGCAACAAAGAGGCGGAAGCAAAAGAGGAAGGAGGAAGCGGATGAAAGCGGAATCTTGATGCAAATAGGATGAGCGAACGGTAGGAGGCGGAAGAAGGAGAGCGGAAGAAGATGGACAGGAGGAGATAAACGTGCTAAAGGTTCCCTCTGCAGTCCCCCGAGAGCATTCATAAACAATAGGCGAAGAGCGGTCGAAGTTTATGCTCGAAAGAACGTCCAATTTACACCCGCAGTGGGCAGAAATGTCGAGAAGGTCGGTGGAGTTCGCAAGATGCCCGCTCGCATAGGGAATGATCTCCAGCGAGAGTGGGTGAATGGAGGCCGGCCATTCGGCTAATTCGCCCGGTCGGCAGCCGAAAGCCGGCGGTCGGCGAGTGACGACGTCAAAATTCGGGCCCGAACACGCCGGAAATTGGCCTCGCGGACGGCCGAGCGGATCGTAAGCGAAAACATTCCGCCCGTCCGCGAATCCGAGCCGGCGGCTGTTTGCATTCGGCCATTCGCCCGCACTTCTAATCACCCGCCAAAGGGGCTGGCCGTGAAACAATCCGAACGGCTCCCCGAACAAGGGGTTTCGCTCCCACCCGCACGCAAATTGCAGCCTTCGTTCGAGTGGCCGTGCGAAACTTTCGAAACGGCCGATTGTTCGCTGGAATCAGACGGCCGGCGGTACGTGACGTTCGGGAGGTGGGTGCTCCGCGAACTCCTCCCCCACTTCTCGCTTCTTTCCGGCAGCTGCCCTCAAGATGCTCCTTGCCGGACGTCCAATTGGCATGCGGACGGTGGGCGGCGTCGCGCGAGAACGTGACTCGACTGCCGACTCGCAGGCGGCGGCCCAATTGCGGGAACTTCGCCCCGAGGCACAAAAGGGGGGCCGGAGACGGTGTGAAAGGCAAACAAAACCGAAGGCGACGGCCGAAAGCGATCCGCCCAGTCGGCAGATGCGCGTGACGCACTCCGGAAATCCCCGCCCTCTTTCGGAAGCGATCGATCGGCAGACAGACGGAAGAAAAGAAGCAGCGGGCAATTTGTCACCACCGAAGAACACCTGAACGAGCGGAACAAGGCCCGAATGGAGGACCGCAGAACTTCCGCCCGCTTCCCACGACTCGCTCGTAATCGGCCGCGAAAAATGAGGTCCTCGCCGACCACCCGGCGGTTTATGGACGCGCCTGTCCGCCCGCCGGTTTCGATGCAAACCGCCGGTATGAACGGCGGCGATGAGGAGCACAAGTGGCCGTCTGTTCTCTGCTCATCAGGCGACAAGAATCGAAGTCGACTGGGCGGAAGGAGGACGCGCGTGCTCGACACAACAAAAGACATCCGGCCGGCCGGCAGGCCGATGAGTCGAGGCGAGCGGACGGACAAGCGGCGATAAACGGGACCGTCCTGCGCGCCGCTAAATTAATTAGCGGGCACTCCTCGACGGCACGTCCGGGCGGCGAATCCGCCGAGTCGAAAGGCGAAGTTCCTGGTCGAAAATAAGATTCCCGCGAGATCAAAAGAACGCCGGGAAGTGCCCCGCCGGTCGTTCCGCGGCCACCTGCTCTGCCGATTGATAGAAACCGCAAATTCGCACTTCGAATCGCCCATTTCGATCGGCCGCTTGGCCGACAGGTGGTCCGGAGGCGGAAGATGAAGCCGCACGACAAACGAGAGAGGAGCTACAATCCCGTGTTTCTTCGAAGAAGATTCATTCGTTTTGTACTCGACTCCAATTGTTCGGCGGTTCAGGTCTCGCACGTCTGCCGCCCTCGCCGAATTTATCAGAAGACAAACGGGATTCCATTTTCGCCCTCCGAGTGTTCAAAAATCCCCCGCCCTCTTCCCGCCGCCGCCCGCTCCGTGACGTACGGCGGTAAATCATAAGCGAATTGACGCGTCTCGGCCGTCCGCGAAGGGCGTCCACGTGCGTGCCCAACCCCCGACCATCCTTAAAGAACTCACGGGATGAATCATTCAATAAGCGAAGTGCCAAAGAGCAAATGCCAACCGGAAACCTGACACTCCCGAAAACAGGCGAACATTCGAACGGTTTGGCCCCTGGCCGGTCGCTTTATTTCCACCGTTTATTTCAATTCAAAATGTACACGGCGAGCAGCAAGTAAACGAAGACGAAAAGGGCGTAGCAACCGACGATCGCGATCAACGCGGCTCGTTTCTTCCGGCCGATCGACCAGCGCGAAACGAACTGCTGCGAGCGGACGGGAGTCGCGGTCGGGGCGACTTGGGAGCGCCGGATGATCGCCGCCGTCGTCCCGCTGCCGCCGGAAGGCGAGGTGCCGAAGGTCGTTGCACTGGCGCTCAACGAGCTGCCGATCGGCTGAGGCTTGGCGGACGGCGAGCGGTTGGGCGGCCGGTGGACGTGCTGCACGACGGTCGTCCGCATTCGTTCGAGATCGCCGTCCTCCTCCTCGTCCTCGTCGGCCATCTCGATGTCCAGCAGGTCGTGGTGGGCGGGCGGCAGGCGGTGCGGGAGCTCGCCGTAGGCCGCCGGCTCTTCGCTCGATCCCGAGTACGCGCGCCTGGTCGTTGCAGTCGAGAGGGTCGAGGGCTGCAGCAGTCGGCGGAGAACCTCCTTGTACGAGGTCGTGGTCGTGGTCGTAAGGTAGGGCGTCTTTTCTTTCATTCGACGCTCCAAGACGCCGGTTGACTCTCCTGCAATCCCAAGGTCCACTGACTGCACACGAATGGGAACGAACCGCTTCCATTCAGCGTCGTGTACGTGGTGCGAATCAACCGACGAGCGGGCAGGATGAGATCAATGCTCAGGAGACACACGAGGTGCATGAACGTGCCGATCAGCCACAAGTCCTGCATTGTGAAGGCGGTGCCGAGATCGTTGGCCGTTTGCTGCAAGCACTCCGGTCTTCCTTCCACTCATTCTTTGCTCAACTCACAATTAGCAGAAGGCCGAGGAGGGCGCCCAACGTGACGAGGATCTGCATCTTCCGTCGTTTCCATTGCGCAAACACACAAAGAACGAAGATCAAGACGGCGGGGACGTAAACCTTGACGATTGCCGACAGCCAAACGTTCCGGAAGGCGCACTCCAGAAAGAAGAACGGCCACTGTTCTGAACAGAAAGAAGTGAGTGGACGGACGAGGGATGGAAAGAACTCGCCCACGTGACAGTGGATTTCTTCCACTTCGAACTCGTTCCGCAGATCTCGCATCAGTTTGAGGAAGAGGCGTTCTCCTGCAACCGACGAGTGAAAAGAAGACATGAAAGAAGTTCTGACCGTCGGATGTGAGGACGGACAGTCGGCACGTGTACTTCTGGAAAGGGCGTGTCCACAGCAGACTTCTGCAGCTCAAGTCCACTCGAATCCTATGAGTATTCTTGCGATTACACAGACAAACAAAGCGGTGGCCACTCACTTGTAACGAACGCTGATCTGCCCGCTTTGTGGGTCCAAATGAGTGGAGATTCGCAGACGAGTGTGGTCGGGGAACTCCAGCGTCGGCCGCCACGGTTCGAACTCGTCCGGCAGGGTGATCACGTCGTCGAGGTCCCGCAGCAGCAGCCGGTCGTCGTGGAAGAAGAGGTTCAACGCCAACTCCACCTCCAGCCGGCCGTCCACCGGGTTCGTGGTCAACAATTCGACTTCCGCGTGGAGCGCGAAGAACGTTCCGTTGATCGTCTCCAGCAGGTTGAAGCGGTCGGCAGGTCGCACGGAAACGTGGTAGTACTTGAATTTGCGCGCCAGTTCGCTCCGTTGTTCAGAGTTCAGGCTGGAAGGAGTTGAGAGAGAAGAACGAACATGGAGGACCTACCCGAAGCATAAATCCACCCCGATTGAGATCAGCAGAAGCGAGAAGGCAAGGGGGAGAGATGGTCGACCGGACCGCCGACTTCTCCGCAGTTTCGGCCAATGGAATTCCCACATTTCCGTCTTCTGCGGGCCGCTCTCATCTCCGCCGATCGACGACCATCAGCTCCAGAGTGTTCTTTCTGTTGGCGGAATGATCAAGCAGGAAGGGAAGCTCTAAATTCGGCGGTTAAAAGAAGGAACACCCGAGTGAACACGATCGTCTGTCGAATGCGGAAATTTGATCGCGTTCTGCTCGTTCGAACGGAAAGCAATCGTATCGAACGAGTGGGGACAAGCGGAAGGATGAGCGAGCGGCCGTCAGTTCGCTCTTGGCATTCGATCGTGACATCCTCCCGTCTTCCTTTGTTTTACGCCCATCATGTACGAGAAAGCAGGGGGAACAAGTATGTGTGTTTAATCGAATTAGCTAATTGCAGCCGCCCGCCCGTTCTCCCATCAATGGGATTACGCGCACGTCCGCGTGTTTTCATTCGTTGATGTTCGTGCAGAAGAAACGCGAGTCTCCGCAGAAACAACACAAATAAAAGACGAAGAATACACGAGATTCCAATCAACAGACGACGCGAATCGGTTCAAACGCCCCCGACCCACTTGTTCGACCTCCGCGGAATTGAGTTCGAAACCTCGTGGATGCGCGAAACGACCGCCGTCTGTTGGATTCTCCTCCAGTTGGCGGGAGAACACGAAAGAAAGACGCGCCAGCAGAGGCCGGAATGTCGAGGAAGCTCCTCGTTTAACGGCCGCCAATTAACTTCCGGAGGGAAGACGGCGGGCGGGCGGGAAGGAGGTCGAGGTGTGAAGTCGCAAGAAATCAGTTCACGATCAAACACCATTCTTTCCCTCGCCTTCCAGCAGCAGTCCACCGGGAATCCTTCCAGCTAAAACAACAACCGTCTCCCGCCAAATGGAAGGCAGAAATCGATTCCAGGGTGGGAATTCGACCGTCGACTTCACGTGTACACGGATGCGCAATGCCCGTGCGGATGGGCGGCGTACGGAAAAAGAACTTTCGCTTTTGTTTCGTGTGTCGATTGAATGCGGGGGCGTCCTTTCGGTGGGCGGCGGGTGGATCGGAGGCGCGGACGCGTGAATTTAAGGTCGACTGAATTCCCCGCCTTTCTTCTGCTCCGATCGCCCGCACGGAGGCGGGCGGGCAGCCGGCGGAGTTTTTCCACGAGAAATCCGTGAAATTCGCCCGCCCTCCCAAAACAATGCGGAGTGGACGAGCGGGCGGGCGGGCGGCGGAGTGAGTCGCGGGCGGGTGGGTGGGTGGAACCTGTTTGAATCGCGCGCCCGCCCGCCGGTCACTCCGCCCCGCAATTCACCTGCGGAATCCCAAGATGACTCGCCGGATCTTGAGCCGCCGCCATTCATCCCGCAATCATTCGAATTGAGAGAATCGACACGAATCGGCCGCTATGCTCTCGGTCAACAGAAGCTCCAAACAATGGAGCTTTCGTGAATCTGCGCGGGAAAGAGGTCGCCCTGGAGACGGCCTTCTGCAGACTCTGCATTTATTAGACAAACACAACAAAAGGAACAAAACGGAAGGAATAACAAAGAGGAGGAGTGAACGAAAGAGTCGCTTCTGTCGGCCGCTCACATCCGATTTCGCTGCCGCTTGCGGGGCGGGAGCTCCTCCTCGTGCTCGTACTCGAGGTTCCGCCCACGACCGACGTCCTCGATGTCCTCCTCCTCCTCCTCTTCGTCCGATTCGTCGAAGTCTTCCACGAACTGCCGCTCGGGTCCGTCCACCTGCAAGGAGGAACGGTCGAAATGAAGATGAAGGCGAGAGAACTCACTTCTTCCTCGTACTCGACCTCCTCTTCCTCCTCCTCGTCGCCCTCCCGCTGCTCGTCCTCCGCCGCCTCCTCGGTCTCGTCCAGGAGGCGATCGAAGGCGCGCTGATTGAAGTTGTACATGTCGCCGTAGGTGCCCTGCTTCAGGCGGTTCAGGAGCTCCTTCTCGATGGCGTTGTCCAGCTTGGCGGCGACGAGCGCCTTTTCCTCCTTGCGCACTTCGCGCCGCTCGGTCTTCCGCGGGACGGTCACGATCTTCGGCTGGCTGCAAGGCGAAAGTGAACAAACAGAAGAGGAGAAAGGGAACGAACCGGACCTTCAGCTCCAGCTTGCGCATTCGAATGAGGTACTGGTGGATGCGGACGAGACGGGCCTTGCACTTCTGCCGCACGAACTCCTCCCAGTGGATCAAGTGGTCGCTGATCTGCTGGACGGCCTCCGTCATGTTCCGCTTCAGCTTCACCTTCTCCCACATTCGGTTGGGGAAGTGGCTCCGCTCGACCACCTTCATGTACAAATAGCAGATGCCTGCAACGAGAATCGAAAGGAATGAAGAGAAATTTGAGGAGAACCCACCATTTTCCTCCCGCACCGTCGCGTACTGCGAGTTGGCCAACGGACACGCTTTTCGAGTGCACAGGCCGGTCAGATTGTACTCGTTGCGGCAGAACTTCTGCGTTTTGCTCCTGAAATGAACGAAGAGCATTGGAAAGAAGGGGGAAGGAAAGACTCACGTGTGTTTGTACGAACAGTGGCCATTGCCTAAAAACGAACAAGAAGCGGGTAATCACTCGAATTGGAGTCGAAAGAACGAACCGATGATGTTCCACGTGATGTCGTCGCTTTGCATCGTGGATTCGAGTGGATTTCGTGAGTGAAGGGCAGAAAATCGGCGCTTTCGATCCTCAACGAGCGGCTGCCTGCTGCTTTGCGCCAAGCCGAAAGAAATCTTCCGCTCGGGACGGGCGGCCGACGTCTCGCCTCTTCGAACGGGAATTTCGGGCGTTTCGTGTGAGCGGAACGTTCCAGCGACGTTCTCCGCACTTTCCGGTCACAACTCGGAACGATTCTTCTGTACTTCGGGCCGTCCCAGGAAGAAATGGAGTGTGTTGCGGAAGAAGTGGGGATTTTCGACCGTCGAGCGGCAGCTGAGCAAAGTCCGTCGGGTGTCGCCCGGCGAGGCAGAAAGGTCGCCGCTCGGTGGGACGCCCTTGGAGTTTTTATTACGTGTTTCTTCCCGCTTTATCGTCGTTTGCAGTGGACGGAACGATCAATCATGCTCACCTTCTTTTAGAAATCACTCCCGCCCGCCCGTCGGCCGTCCGCTCGCCGCCCGCCCCGCTCGTCTGATCGGCGCGCGAAATGGGAAACATTCTGGTAAGTGGAGGCGCCGATCAAACCGCCGCCGTCTGGCTGTCGAGCACGCCGTTCGGGCTCCTTGCGCTCGCCTGGTTTCTGCTCATTTCTTATTGCACCGTCCGTTGGCTTGTGCTTCAGGTGCTTTCCGTCCTCACGCTCCCCCGCCTTCCGTTTACTCCTCCATTTGCAGCCCTGGGGATCCCATTCGATGGCACAAGCGACGATCAACGAGAACGAGAAGAAGCGAGCCGCCCGTTTCGCCGCCGCCCGCGCCCGCTGCGAGGACTTGGACGAAGGGACGCGTGAGGCGATCCTCTCGCTGGACTTCTTCCAGCTGCGAGGTTCGTCCTCTTCCATCTTTCTTCCATTTGACTGCGGCCCATTCAGACGCCCTCCAAGCCGACCGCTACAATGCGGAGACCGTGCTGAAGGCGTACGCGTGGAAGGCCCTCGGAGTGCACGAGGAGATCAACTGCCTGATGGAGTTCCTGAACGAGGCGTTCGAGAAGGCGCGCGAACTGGATGCCCGCTTCTCCGGCCGGCCGAACAAGCCGCCGCTCTTCGGTCTTCCGTTCAGCGTGAAAGGGAACTTCCACGTGAGCACCCTTCCAAAGATGGTAGTTGATCCCTGCTTCCTTGCAGATCAAGGGCTACGACTGCTGCGTGGGGCTGGTGAAATATTTGGACAGTCCGAAGCAGGCCGACTGCACGTTCGTGACCGCCCTCCACGAGTTGGGCGCCGTCCCGTTCGTCTTGAGCAACGTGCCGCAAGCCCTGCTCTCGTACGTGTGCTCGAACAGCGTCTACGGCACGACGAAGAACCCCCGCAATCACGAGCGAGTGCCCGGCGGTTCGTCCGGTGGAGATGCGGCGCTCGTGGCGGCCAAAGGCGCGGCTTTCGGGACGGGCTCGGATTTGGGTTCGTTCTTCTGATCATCCTCTCGATCACCCGCTTCATCCGTTTCGTTCAGCGGGCTCTCTGCGAATCCCCGGCGCGATGTGCGGAGTGGTCTCGTTGAAGCCGGCCGAGGGTCGTCTGACCATTCGGAACTGCGTGGGCGGCGTGCCCGGCCGCGGCCGGATGGCGTTGGGCACGGGCTTCTTCACGCACTCGGTGGAGGAGCAGACGTTCCTTTTCGAGCACATTCTTCAGTCCGAATTCCTGCACAAGACCGCTCCTCGACACGTGCCTCTGCCGCTCCGCTTGGACGTGATCGAGGAGACGAAGAAGAAGAAGCTGCGGATCGGCTACTTCGAAGACGACGGATTCCTCCCGCCAACCCCCGGGTTTGTCTCCAATCATTTACTCTTATTTTCGTTTATTGCAGGTGTGCTCGGGTCGTGCGCGAGACGGTGGAGAAGCTGAAGGCCGAAGGCCACGAGTTGGTCGTTTTCAAGACGCCCCGCCCGTCGGAAGCCGCCCGCCTCTGCTACACGTCCATCATGACCGACGGGGGCTCCTACTTGTGCAAGCTGTACTCGGGCGAGATCGTCGATCCGTACATGAAGGCGTTCGTCTTCATGATCAACACGCCGCTGTGGGTGCGCTCGGCCGCTGCCCTCGTCCTCAAGCGCTTCTCCCCGCAAGCGGCCATCTTGAGCCAGGCGTTCGTGAAGACGATCGAGGAGCTGCGGCTGAACCAGGAGCACGTGGACGCGTACGCCGAGGAGGTGAGCTCTTCGTTCCTTTCGATCAATCAATCACTCGATCGTTTGCAGTACTTCGACTTGTGGAACGAACTGGGCATCGACGCGATGATCTGCCCGGCTTTCTGCATCCCGCCGGTGGGCCACAAGTACCCCTCGTTGCTCGGAGCGTGCGGATTTGCGACCGCCTTTTTCAACATGATCGAATTCCCCGCTGGAGTCGTCCCCACCGGCGAGTGGATGAAGAGCGACGACGAGGACGTGCAGGACGAGCAGAAGTGGCCAGTCGGTGGGTCCTCTCCGTCCTTCTCCCTCGTTCATCCCTCGAATTCAGGCAAGAACTTCGTGCTCAAGTTCATGAGAGAGGCGGCCGTCGGGGCGGTCGGCCTCCCGCTGGCCGTCCAGGTGGTCACTCGCCCGTGGCAGGAGGAGCAGTGCCTCGCCGTCATGAAGCTCGTGGAGGACGTGTGGAAGAAGAACTAGCCTGTGGAATTCCCAATCCCTCTTGCCCCTCCCCGCATTTCCCCGCTTGTATCAATCGATCGAGTAGCTAGTTTCTAATTTATTGTGCGCAAACAACACGACAATAAAGCCGACCATATCACTACTGGAATTCGATTAGAAGACGGTCGATTGGAAAGAGGGAAAGGGGAAGTGCAGGAAGAGAAGGGAACCTCGCTGGTGTTCATTCCTCGAAGGGCGGGTATTCGGGATGTCCCTTGGCGCTGAAACGAACGAATCGAGTGAAGTCTTTTCAGCTGTTCGCTTACAACGAGAAGGAGAAGAGACGGACGTCCTCCTTGATCTCGTCGAATCGCTTCATGTCCTCGTCGCTAATCTCGAAGTCGAAGATGTCGAAATTGGCGGCGATGCGCTCGGGGTTGCTGCTCTTCGGGATCACGCTGATCTTCTGCTGGATCGCATGACGAAGGAGGATCTGGGCGGGCGTCTTGTTGTACTTCTTGGCTAGTTCCTGAACGAGCGGATGTCCGAGGCAGTCCGCATCGGGGTAGTCGCCGGGTCCGAAGCCCGCCTGCAAGCGATCGAGATAGACAAACGCTAGAAAGGGAACAAACCTTGCGGCCGGGAGATCCGAGCGTCGCGTATGACGTGACCGAGATGCCCAGCTTGCGGCACAAGGTCGACGAGCTTCCGGTTGCGATGGAAGATGTGCAGCTCGACCTGCAAACCAATCTTCCATTCGGCCGAGGAAAGGAGGACCTACCTGCAGATTCATCGGCTTGATCTCCGCCTGGTCGTAGAGGCGCTGCAGCTGGTCGGCGCGGAAGTTGGAGACACCGATCGCCCGCAGCTTCTTCTCCTTGTAGAACGACTCCAGCACCTTCCATGTGTCTCGGTGCGGCGTGGTGTCAAAGACGTTGTTCCCGTCCTTGTCCTTCAAGAAGCCGCCATCAGGACCTTTCTGCAAGTGATAACGAAGAGAGTGAATGGAGACCAAAGGCCGGTAAAGCAGCGGAATCACCTTGACGGAGCAAGCGTTGTGCACGAGATACAAATCAATGTAATCAGTTCGGAGAGCCGCCAGCTGCTTCTTGATGGTCTCCTCCGCGTCCTCGGGCTTGTGACTCATGAAGGGTAACTTCGTGGCGATGAATACGTCCTCTCGCTTCAGCTTCCCGTCCTTGAAATACGATTCCAGGAACTCCCCGATCGCCTCCTCATTCCCGTACGCGTACCTTCAAACAACAAAGGATAAAAGAAAGAATAACGGAAGAACTTTACGCGGTGTCGATGTAACGGTAGCCCACATCGAGGGCCGCCTTCAGCGTATCGAAGATCTCCCTTTTCGTCCCGGCACTGCCACGTGCCTGGTAAGAGAGGGAGTTTAGTCTGCTATGCCTGCTATCAATTAACTTGCCCAACCCGACCAGCGGTTGAACAACGCCGTTGCTCAACTTCACCGTCCACTTGGCAGCTTCCTTCGCGAGGGCCATCCGTACCGTCGAAAGCAAAGAGTGATCCCTTGAACGAGTTGATTCTCGTGCGAGAAGCAGAAATAAACAACTTCTGCAATGCGCGAGTGAAAAACAACCCCGACTATTTATGCGTTCAGCAAAACACGCGGCTGCCAATTGCCCGGAATTCTCATCACTTCCATCGGAGCACAAGGACCGAACGAGATCTCCTTGGTGATGGGCGAGTTCACGCCTGCAAGTCCCGCAAACAACTCGGAGCGCTCCGACCACGCCGCCGCCCGTTTGTCACTCCAAAGCACAAACTACAAACAGCTTTCCTCCCGCAGGAAGAGAGCGGAAAACAAGTGAACGGCGAGTGTTCTCTGCTGCTCTTTCCGTAGGCAACCATTGAAATAAATTGGAAGAGAAATGCTTTCCACGAACCATGATCGAAGTGTTTATTCGAGCGGGATGCCTAGAGAACGACACGAAAGACTGCCTTAAGACTCTTTAATCCACCGTTTGATCAACTGGTGGGCGATCGCTCCGTGAGGCGGGAGGTAGAGGAAGGCGTCCGCATCGACCTCCTCGTTGTCGTCCTGTTTCTTTAGTCGACTTCTGGTGAACTGCTTGAAGAGGGGGTCGCCTTCCGTTCGCTCGAGTGCCGCCCGCACTTCGGCCTTCGGGAACCAGCGGGCGGTCTCCAGTTCGTTCGGACAGACGTCGAACTGCAAGCCGAAACAATGAACATACGCCCAAGAACAAGCTTCAAACAGACCGGCTGTTCGGGATCGGCAGTCGCTGTGTACCCGCACATCAGCGAGGATTGGGGAAAGGGCCACGGCTGGCTAAGGTTCGTCGCCCGGACGTCCAGAAGCTCGATGCCCACCTCTTCGGCCACTTCCCTCCGCACCGTCTGCTCGAGGCTTTCGCCCAGCTGAAAGCACAGGAAGTGAACACGGGGACTGGAAAAACAAACCGAAGCGAAGCCCGCAACGTTCGTGTACACGTTCGGAACGGAAGAGCGATGTCGGACGAGCAGGCAGTGCTCGTTCTGCAGGTCGTGCACCAAACAAATGGCCACCGGGGACAACTGGAAGCACGCGAATGAACAAAAGAACGCAAAGATTCACTGCCGCTTACTGTGGGGTAGAAATCCCGCTCGCATCGGATGCAACGAGCCCCGCACTTCGAAACGCGCACTCGGAGCGGCGCCGTGCAGGTGGGACAACGGCGGAACACGTGGTACCAGCGAGTGAGGGCTTGGAACTGCAGCAACGAATAGACAAGTGGTTTTCCCTCTTGCTGCTCACCTTCGCCAACAGCAGGCGATCTTCCTCGACCGGAAGCGTGAGCATCGCGAGCCGGAGGTTCTGAAAGCGGCCGCCCAGCGAAGCGGCGAGATTGCGGCGGAGTTGTCGGATGTCGATCTTCGAATCGGGGGAGGTTCCATCGTTCGAATCGTGATGCCGAACACGGGTCGCTGGAACGAGCGAACAGTCAAAAGTGAGATGAAGGACGCACAAGATCTCCGTGCTCGACGGTCGGCGGCGCCAAATCCAGCAGACACGAGTTGATTGCCGGGTGGATCTCCAGCCCGAAGTCGCTCAATCGGGATCGCAGATCTGAACTCAACTGGATGAACACAAGTAAGAGGCTGGGAACGAACCGGCGGTCTCGAAGTGGACGAGGCGCATCGAGGAGTCGTCGCTCGACACCACCGGCTGTTTGTCGATCATGAGGACGGCCCTCGAGTGCTCGAACTCCGCCTCCAGGGCGGCGTCGTTTTGCTGCCACCTCTCGAACAAACGAACGCGCCCCACGAAGCCGCTGCCGTTGCTCTCCGCTCGCACTCCGAAGACGACGGAGCTCCGCAGAAGCGATCGGAAGAGGCGGCGAGTGGGCGAGGAAGGGAACATGCCGAAAAGAAGAGCGAATGATCACAATTCTTTTTTCCTCTTCGACCAGAAGGTATGTGCACAACGTGAGAATGCTTTCGTTCGGTTCGAGACGAGCACAAGAGTTCAGCGAATAGTTTAATCACACCAACAAACAACAATTCAATCGATGCAAACGGAAACAAGCGGGCGCTCGCCCTCACGCGTCGATCGGCTCGCCGGCCACCAGTTTGTCGAGGTTCGCGTGCGAGCGCTTGATGTTGCGGAGGAGGGCGGTGAGGCGACCTTGGAGCAGCTCCCACTGCGGTCGGCCGAACACGCGGTGCTCGAAGCCCGTGACCACGAACTGGTTGTTCACTTGGTCGATTTTGCCCTGGAAGACGGGAGGAATCAAATTGATGGAAAAGATGCCACTCACGTTGATCGCCTTGCACTGGAGCGCATCGATGAGAAACTCCTCGAGCGGCTCCTCGCCGGCGATGTCCAGCTCGGCGGCCAGCGTCTGCAGCGGGATGGTCGTCTGCTGCTCGGCTAGGGAGATGAGCGAGAGCATCTTCATCTTCTTCTCCATCACGCCCTCCTCGGCCTTCAGCTCCTCCCGAATGAAGGCGGGGTTCTCTTGGACGAACTGGCGGAAGTCGCGCAGGTTGCCGGTGGAGAAGACGGTCAGCAGGCGGTGCAGCTGCGGGTCGTCCTTCTCCAGCTGCTTGATGGCCGCCGGCTGCAGCAGGGGGTCCACCGTGAAGACGGAGGCGTCCGCCAGCACCGCGCGCACTCGTTCCGCGTCCCCGGTCGCCATTTTCGTCGGATTCGCGCACGAAACGAGAGGAAGGGGCCTGCAAGGAAATCAATTAAAAGAACACGGCGAACGGGCGAAAATCCACGAGTTTCACGTGAAAAGACGAAGAGGAGTACACGACCAGGTCCTCGTTTATCCTCTTCCTCATCCACGCGTAATCGAATCGAATTAGAGGGAACATCTCGGATTCCCCTCCACTTGCTGCTTTCGCCCACTGATGCGAAACGAACAAACGGGCGGGTTCTCGCGGCGGGACCGCCGGCTGCCGACCGAGCGGCTCGTCGGCTTCTTCCCGGCGAGCGGGTGACGAACTCCTGCATTTGCATAAACATCGAGAATGTTTGGGCCGGAAGGATGTCTGTTGGGGATCTCGCGTATGGAAACGATGTGGTATCTTGTTTGTGCTGGCATTCGGTTCTTTTTTCGTCAAAACCAGACGAATTTACTGGATGCTTGCTTCCGACTCTTCAAGCACGTTTGTTTCTCCTGGTAAATTGCTAGTCGTTCCGAACGACCACACGGACTGCTCACGTCGCCCTCTCGCACTAATCAATTGTCGACGTTCCCTGTCAAATTTGGTGTGCGGAAGGGTCCGAACATTCGCTAATCATTGCTTTTCCTTTCGCCCAATCCGCACTTCCTTGTTCTTTGTTTTTTCTGGAATTCGAGGGCGTAATTTTTCTGTTTACCTCCGCCTTTCCGCCCTCTTTGTTGGCCGAATCCGGGAGGACATCCGGCGAGTGTTCTCGAGGCGACAATTTCGCTCACAACGCGCTCGCTGGCTTTCAGTCCGAATTGGACGGGCGGACTGCGAGGCGAACGAGCGGCGGGCAGTCGGGCGGGCGAGCGGGGAACGCGGCGGGTGGAAACGCGGGGGAAGCGCGCTCGGCGGTTTGATAAACAGAGCGGACGGACGAGCGAGCGGGCGGGCAGATGGGCGTGGGGCGTGATTCATTCGGATTTCTCGTCCGTCGATCGACGTGCTCGATTTCAGTCCTTCCAATCGTCCGCCACCTCCCGATCGTCCGCCATGCCGCTCGACGACGAGACCACGGACAGCGAGAAGATCCAAATCGCCGGCGCGCTCGTCCAAGAGGCGCCGCCCGGCGAGTTCCACGAGGTGTGGAACGATCTGCGGGTGCTCGTGAACAACGATCAGCTGCTCGCCCAGTGCGCCCCGGCCGCCGACCAGTACCACAAGGATCAACTGACGACCATCCGCTACGATCCCGCGCTGCCGAAAGTGATTCCCGGTTTTCATTCCGTCCTTTTATCCTCGAGTTGCAGACCTTGCTGACGAACTACAACGAGCTTCCGGAGGGCCGCTATTTCGACCCGAACACGAAGAAGTCCTTCAAGTTCAACGCCCTCACGCAGCAGGCCAGCGACGTGCAGCCCTACGAGCCTCCGCACGTGGACGAGAAGCTCGAGGCGTTCCGGAAGGCCGTCCAATCGGTTCGTTCTGCTTTTAGTTGCTCATCCGACCGCTGGTGTTCAGGAGCTGGACAACTACGTGCTGGAGCACTACCACAAGTCGGGAATGGGTGTCGTGTTTGTGTTCAACGGACACCTCGCGATCACCATCGAGTCGCACCTGTTCCAGCCGAAGAACTACTGGTTTGTACCTCCATCCTTTTATTGTTCATCCTTTCGTTCAGGAATGGCCGCTGGCGAAGCACGTGGGAGATCCCGCCGCTGGACAAGAGCGGGAAGATCGACGTGAAGGGCATCTCGCGCATCAACGTCCACTACTACGAGGACGGCAACGTCCAGCTGTGCACCAAGAAGGACCTCGTCGCGCACGCCGAGTACTCCAGCGATGCGGCCGACACGGCGAAGAGCGTTCTGGCCGCCATCCAGAAGAGCGAGGGCGACTTCGAGGTAGCCAGCCTTTTTCACGTTCATCCCACCACCCGATCGCTTGCAGAACGCGGTCCTCCACAACTACAACGTGATGTCGGACAACACGTTCAAGATGCTCCGCCGGAGACTGCCGATCACGCGCGCCAAATTCGATTGGACGAACTTCCACTCCTACCGGATCGCCCAGGAGATCAACAAGTGAGCGGGAGGAAGCGAACGGAGAACCTCGAGCGATGAAACAACCGCCTCCTTTTCGTTCATTGTTGTTGTTTGTCCTTTCACCTCCCACCTTTGCTCTTCGCTCTCCTGCTTCTTGCGCCTTTCGTCCGTCCGTCCGCCTTATTTTGCGTAAATTAAACTCGAACGTCGCCATGTTGAGTGCTGTAAATTCGGAAGTTTTGTACACGCCGCTTGTTTACGCTCCGTCATCCTCTCCGCGTAATAAACCGTCTACTTAATCGAATTCATCCATCGAACGAGTGGTTCCACTGACCACAATCGATACTTCCCTTCTTTTCTCTGGGCGAACGGCCGTTGATCTCCTTTGCGCTCTTCAGATGACCTCCCACGCAGCGGCCGAGTTGCTGATGAAGGCGGGCGGCGAGGCGGCGGACAACTCGACCGTGCTGGACGCCGATTTCTCGGCGGCCGACGAGACGATCGGCAATCTGACGACCGCGATTCCCGCCATCGTGAACTCGACGATCTCCAGCACCACCGAGGCGGTCCTCTCGACGACCCTCCCGACGAGCACGACCCCCTCGCCGCTCTCGACGACGCGCCCGCCGCCGGCCGACTCGCACTTTCTCTTTCGCCTTCTGCACGGTCCTCTTCTTCGTTGCGATCGCGCTGATCGTGAAGGTCGTGTACTCCCATCGGAAGAAGTGAGACCACTCTTGCTTCTTCCATTTGTTCCTTTCATCTGCAGATATCGCAACCTGGCCCCGAACCTGCCGAGCTGGCGGCTGAGCGCTTCCCGCTCGTCCGCCGGCTTCACGTTCGAACGGATTCGCCGCCCAGAATGCGGCCGGTCGGTCGGGACGCGCGAGCAGCGGGACGTTCGGAAGCGCGCACTACGTAAGTCTCCCGTCGATTGATTGCTGCTTGATTGCGTGGTTCAGACGGCCGTCCCGCCCTCCACGAGTGCCCGCCTGGCCAATCAGCAGCAACACGACGCGTTCATGGGCGATCGGACGGCCCAACTCGAGTGGGAGCGGCAGTTCTTCGACGACGACGCCGCCAACGAGCAGGAGAACCGAGTGAGTGGGCGGAGAGCAGTGGATTCATTCGATCCTTCCTCTTAGACGGGCTCCCGCTTGGAGTTGCGGCGATGATCGCGCGGCGGGTCGTCCGGTCGAGCGCTTCCCTCGCCTCTGCTCCGAACTCACGACTTCTCGACGCTCAACTCCGATCGTCGACACACGAATCTCGACTCCCCGTTTCTTTCGTTCGTTCCCCCGTTGCATTTGTTCCTCTTCCTCTGCACGTTCTCTTCGTTCCTCCGCATATTCGAATGTAAACACGGTCACTACTGGAATAGTTGGGATTCCCCTTCCACTCTCCCTCCTCACTTATGGGTCGGTTCTCTCCATTTCCTCCTTCTTTCTACTTCCCTTCGGTTAGCAGACTGCATTTGACGATGGCATTCGCGTATTCCTTTTAAATTTATTACAAATAAAACATTTGAACAGTCAGGAGGAGGGGGAAGGCGGAGCAGGAGGAAGGCCACGAGAAGAGCGGAGAGCGGAGGGCGGGATTTTGGCCAAAGGGCGGCAATCGCAGAGCCGAACGGCGTCCACTCACTGCCTGGCTTACTGGAAAAACTGGAAACTAAAAGAAGTGGGAGGAGGGGGCGTTACAAAAACAGGAAGAGAGTGGGAAGAATCTGTGTACAGCAGGTGGCTTTGGACCGAAAAGCACGGGGATACCGGCGGTGTTTTGCAGCGATCACGCCCACAGAAGGTGGACGCGATCTAAGGCGAAAGGAAAGAAGATTTCGGGGCACGAACACGATCGGGACGGCGGGCGGAACCTGAAGGACGTCGTTTAGCAAAAGCGGGGACCCGTGGGCGGAGACGACGAAAAGAAGTCTGTTTTGGACGATCGCTGGAAGGCTGCTAGGCGGAGGGGGGGAACAATATATCGGCTACATAATTCTTATTAAACCACGGGCGGGTGGGAGGATCGACGGGCGGGAGATCAGGCGGACGGCGGCGTCTTCATCGAGTCCAGGAACTCCTGCTGCGAGAGGGCCATCACTTCGGCCAGGATGACGCCCTCGTCCGCCTCGTTCCACTCGCCGTACGCTGCAAGCAGGCGGTCATGAAAGAGGAACAACAGAAGAAACAAACCAGCGGTCGTCGCCAGGAGCTCCTCGTAGAGGCCGAGCGGCGGGCGGGCGGCTTCTCCCTCCTTCGAGGTGCCCGCCTTCTCCTCCGGGGGCACGAGTTCGTTCGACGTGGACGCCTCCACGGGGGCGTCGAGCAGCTCCTTCAGGGAGCCCACCGAAGTCGTCGGTTTCATAAGACCGGCGGACGAACCGTTCAGGCTCGCCCCGAACGTGGCGTCGATGTTCGGCATCGAGGCGGAGGCTTCTGAACGCAACAGGATGAATGAAAGAAGGCAAACGGGGATACTCACCGTTGCGGTGGATCTTGGCCAACGGCGAGTTCTCACGCTGACCGCTCGACGTACCGCCGGACGGCAGGTTGGGCGACGAGGCGCCGCGTTTGGCGCCCGACAGGCCGCCCTTCGGCCGCTCCTTCTCCGCGTGGTGGGGGGCGCACTTCGGCCGGCCGCACGACCGGCGGCGGTCTCCTTCGGCTCGTGGGGCAGCGGGCGATCGGCGGGTTGGGCGACGGCGGCCGGCGGGTGCGCGGCCTTCAGACGGCGCTGTTCGCCCTGCCGCTCGGTCTGCTGCAGGAACTCCAGGTACGACTCGTTGGCGATCTGCAAGCGTACAAACGGTCATGCGAGAAGAGTAGGCAGCGAATCTCACTTGGCGCTCGAGCTCCTTCTCCGTGTGCTCCCAATCGGTCATCTTCATCTTGTCTTTGAGCATCGCCTCCTCGATGTGGTGCCTCTCGGAGGCGAGCGTCGCCTCGCGCATCAGATTGCGGTCCGCCGCTCCGGGCACGTGGCCGGGTAGTCCGAGGCCTGCAAGCGGAAGGAATGAGTGGTCGACCATGGAGCATTCGGCCCTACCGACTCCGATGGTCGGGGTGAACGGATCCACGACCGAATTGTAGTGAACGCTGCCGTGATAAGAAAGACGGATTGGCGGATTCACTTGGCCGGTGTTTGCCTCGCGGCTGATCGGGTGGAAGGTGTTGATGGGCTCTGCAAGGGGTCAAACAATTGGAAGAGGATGGAAGGACGACGGGCCACTCACCGGTGCCGTACTCGTAGATCTCGATGGGGCGAAGGAAGATCTCCGAGATGGCCTGCAGCTCCACGTGGTTGCCGTGGACGTCGACGTTGCGCTTGCGAGTGAGGTACTCGTTGAAGTCCTCGGTGATGAACTGGGAGAAGTGGTCCCGGTTCTTGGCGATGTAGTCCATGGACAGCCGGCGCACGTCGTGGTGCATCTCCTCGTCGCCGTAGATCTGGTCGGCCACCGCGCGGAACATGCACGCGCCGTCGCCCTTCACGACCTTCACGTTGAAGCCGCGGTTCTTCTTCATGCTCTCCACGAACGCCACCTCCAGCTGCAACGAGAGCAGGAAGAATAATAAAGAAGAAAGGTTGGACTCACGGCATCGTCCTTGAAGCCCGGTCCGTACTCGTCGTCCGAGTTCAGCTGCTCCTCTTGGGGCGGCGGCGGGTTGGGCGGCGGCGGAGCGGGGCGCTCGTGCACGCGCTCCCTCTTTCTTCTTCACGTGCGCCTTCTGGCCGTGATCCCGATCCCTCGGGCCGTGATCTCGCTGCCCGTGGTCCCGCTCGCCCCTCGGATGACTCTTCTTGACCTTCGGCAGGATCGTCATGGCGGGTGTCGTTAGTCGGCTGAAAGAGCGGGAAGTCAACGGGAACCGGTCATCCCACGAACGAGCGGAATGCAGACGCAAAGGTACTCGAAACGGAAGCCGACCGTTCGACGCGAAAATCGATGCTCACGAAAGAGGGAACGAAAGAGAAGTCTCTTTATTGAACGCGAGTGTGAATAAATTAGTCAACTTTCGGTCGAGAACGACGGAATATCCGGGAACAGACGAGTTACCATTGGAAAACAACATCGAAAACAATTTCGAAATGCGGACATTGCGCACGGGAGGAAAGGAGGACCGTAAATGAATTGAGGAGGACGAGCGGAAGTGAGAAGATCGCGGGCGAACGTTTGCACTTGAACGATGAACGAAAAACACGGAGCGAAGAGGCGGAAGAGCGCGAGGAGGACGGCCGGCAAGCGGCCTCAGTTCTCCTCGAACTCCACGCCGCTGCTCTCGTCGCTCTCGATGGAGTACGTGGAGGAGAACGAGCCGCAGTGATGGGCGGGCGGCGGAAAGGTGCTCTGCGCGAGGGCGGGATTCAACTCCTCCTCCATGCGCAGCAGCTTCTGCTCCAGCACGAAGTAGCCTGCAAGCGGACAGTCGAGAGAAAAATCAGCCGGCGAATGGCCGTCGGGCGGCGAGGGCGAGCGGAAACCAGCCGCCCCGTCCACCTCGCGCCCGACTGTCGTGGCTTTCGGCCGGTGGAGCGGAATTACCGCAATCAATCAACCGACCGCACACTCACCTTCCTTGTAGCGCTGCTCAGATTGGCAGGCAAACTCATACATCCACCTAAAAGCAAAGGAAATCAACGAAATTCCCTCGATTGAGTGAAAGGAATTCAAGAGCAACCGTTCAGAAGCCACTCACCCGAGTTGTTTACCGCACTGCCGGCAGGAGGCGTCTCGAACGATGTGCAGTCCTACAATCATCAGGAGTCCGTTAAAACCCAGAGAACAAAAAGGAACAAACCGGTAAGCATGTCCCGTTCTTGCAGCGGGCCGAGCGCCAAGTTGACGACCCGTCGGAACAGGTACGCGGGTCCCGTGGCTCCTGAAAACTCCATCATCAACCGAATGAAAAGAAGTAAACGAACCTTGGAACTTTTCGGAGTAAATCTGGTCCCTGTTCGTCAGGTACGTCGAGCAGCCGGCGCAGTGGAAGGTCGTGTCCCCGCCGAAGTGCTCCAAGAACGGGCGGCCCATGGCGTTCGGTTTAAACTGAAAACAAAGAGGACGAATGCGGGTACAGCGACTCGACAAGGACGTGGAAAGCGAGTGCGAACAACAAAACCCGCTAACGAAAGGAATCCCCAGGCGAAAGCCAACAGAAGTGATCGATTTTTCGTTCCGATCCTTTCGCCCGCGTTCCCGATCGACGGGCGCCGAAAGTGGACGGCGATTGGGTCCGAATTCTCCGCACACGTCCGAAAAATCCGATGAAATGGGCGAAAAGCGGGCGGCGAAGGCGGAAGCGAGCGAGCAGCCGAAGAAGCCGCATCACCATCACGTGCAACGCAGTCGCCCTCGAGCGACGGGCGGCGGCGGGCGAAAGCGGACGGACAGACGGAGCGGGGGAACACTCGACGCTCCTCGCTTTCCTCCGTCTGCTTTCTTTTTCGACGGCCGTCCTGCCCGAGGTTTGTCGCCTTCGCATGGAACAAAAGAGAACGTTCGTGTTCTTTCGGCTGGGAAACCCACTGCTCACTTCTTTTCGACTAAATTTATTCCAAAAACACGAAGATTTCATCAACGAAAGGACGTGTTCAAGACGAAATAAGAAGTTCCGTCGACTAATTTGTGGACTACGAACAAGGAAGGCAACTACGTTCATTTGATTAGAGGGCGGGCGGGCGGGTGTACAAAGCGGGAGCAAATGACCGCAGAAACCCGAACGGGCGGCCGCCAGCGGGTGATCGGGCAATCCGGGAGAGGAACCGGAGGAGTTGCAAGAAGAATAAACGGATTATTTCGATTACAGAAGACAAAAGAAGGGCCGATTGTTACGAAAAGGCGTTCAGTTGTTGGCTACTCGAAGAAGACGGCAATCGCGGGGTCGAGGGATGCTTTCGGCTAAAGAGGGGAAATTTTTGTTCGAAACGGTCGGATTTCCGGCCGCCTGCGAGCCGTCGATTAGAAACGGGGGGTCCTGAGGGCGACTGAAAAGGCATTCGAGTTTTGGAGGTCGGGGCGGTTGGAAAACACGAGAGGAACGAATGTACAGCGGAGAGAAGTGATCGTTGGGGTTCAATCGGACGGCGCTCAGATCGCCCGACGGAGCCGCGCGGCGTGTCGGTAGGAGCGCGGCGTGGGCGTCTCGGCGCCGCCGTAGCCCCGCGGCGAGCCCCACTGCAGATGGCGGCCGATGACGGGCGCCGCGTAGTAGGCGGGCCCCATGCCGGCCTCCGCCTCGTGCCCGTAGTACGTGGAGTCGTAGCGGAGCAGCTCGATGGCCGGCGACTCGGGCGGGCTCTGCCCCTTGGACTCCATGCTGCACACTTTGCGGATGAACTTCAACTCGAGGATGTACTGCCCCTCTTTGAAGCGCTGGTCCTCGCTGTAGGCCTGAAGAAAAAAGCAGAAGGAATGCAAGAAACGAATTCCACTCACCATTTCGTAGGTCCATCCCAGGCGTTGCTGAAGGAAGAGCGGAGATTAGAAAGCGGACGGGCTGAGGAGCCACTTACCTCGCACACCTTGCAGAAGATATCGCGGACGACGTGGATGCCGGTAGTCATCCCCTTCTCTTCGGTCTTCGAGTAGTTTATGTTGGCGACGTTCGAGAAGAGGATCGCCTTGCCGCTGCTGCCTGCAAAACGGAAGAGATTGGAGCGAAAGGAATGGGGGGACTAGCCTTGGAACGCGTCCGACTGAAAGCTCTCCTGCGTGGTCAGGTGGTTGCCGCAGTTGCGGCACTGGTAGCAGTACGTCTCGGAGTCGAGGATCTCGAGGAACGGGCGGCCCATGGTGGTCGGCGGTCTGCAAGCGGACATCACGAGGGTCGATTCGAAGGTCGGGAGAGCACGAAACGCGGAGAAATCACGTCCGAACACTCCCCAACCATTCTTCTTTCATTTGCTTTGGTTTCTCACTCGTGTAAGATGAAAATTCAACGTTCTAACCGCCAATCCGCGCATCAACAATCGAATGGAAGACACACGAGACAAACACGAGGTCTTCCCCCTCCTGCAGCCCTCCGCCGGCGGAAAGCGGACGGGCGGACGGACGGGCGGCGGAGAGGGGCGAAGAGCGGAGTGGGGGGTTGAAAGCGGGCGGATGGGGCGGGCGGACCCGAGCGACGATCACGCGGGGCGAAAGCGTGCAATCTTGCGGTCTCGGCGGAAGATAGCCGTCCGCTTTCCGCCCATCAGTCCGCCAATTATCCACCGACGAACGGGCCAAATTTCAATCGAAATGAGCGAACACCCGACCGAGCAAGCCTTCAAAACAACCCCCGACTGTTGGGCTGCGGGCGGCGACGCAAAAAGGCGGCGGCCTGCGTGTCGCGTGAGACACTCCAGTCGTTTCGAACGAACCGGCGCTCCGCCCGGCCGCCGCTTGTTTCTCGTTTGTTTCCAAGATGTTTTGGAGTGACGACAATCTTCGAATTCACGTTCGAATTAATTGGTTGTATTCTCGACTATCACGGTGGATCACAACCAATTGATATCTCCGCTATGAACGCGGTGAACTCATCTGCAAGAAGTGAACAAAGAGGATCACTTTATTGAGAAAGGAACGTGACGAAAGAAGACGTTCAGAGCCGTTGGAGAAGCTTTGCGGCATCTCGTTTCGGGCAGGAGCAGTAGAAGGCGTCTGCTCCGGGATCTCCTCTCTAAACCACGAACAGAGATGAAAGTAAACGAAAGCCGACTCACTTTGCCGGGCGGACCGATCAGACCCCGACTTCCGGCCTGTCCAATCGCTCCGGGCAGTCCGATTCGCCCCCGATTTCCGTTTTCTCCCGCCTTTCCGGCATTTCCCTCCTTTCCGCGTCCTCCTCTTGCTCCGGGAGCTCCGCGTGCTGAGATGAACGGAATGCCGAGTCAAGAACGACCGCCTACCGCTGCTTACCGCCCTTCTCGCCTCGCGCGCCCTTAGCCCCAACGACGCCCGGTCGACCTGAACTTGGCGATCAGTGGAAGAGTTCTCCCGCTGAACACACCCGGATTCCCGATCGTTCCCACGAGCCCCGCGCGGCCGGGTTCGCCTCTACGCCCTCGATTTCCAGGTTTCCCCTCAAGTCCCTGCGCGCCCCGTCGACCTGCAGCAAGTAAAGCAAGGACAAACGAACTTCCGAATACCTGGCACGCCGTTCAATCCGTTCTGCCCCGGCCGCTCCTTTCGCTCCTAAGCGAGGATTAAGATTTGATTAGCACCGTAAGTGAACAACCTCTCGGCCCGGCCTCGCCCTTCTTTCCGTACGGACAGGTACGACAAAGGACAGGCCGACGGGCAGCGTACGGATCATCCGAGTCGAGGAACGCCACGTCCACTGCGACGGGCGGGAAGTTTCCGGGAAGGCCTTTTGAATGATTAAACGAATGCCTTCTCTGTAGCTCTACCTCGATACCCCGGGCGGCCTAAAAACAAACAACTGCGTGTTAGCTACGGTTTTGATCACCCACCGTCTTCTCCGTCTCGCCCGTTCATGCCCGGAGGCCCACGCGGACTGAAAGATGGAGCTGTTGAACGGAATGCGTGAAAAAGCTCGTGTTTGATGACAAATTGATTGAATTGCTGCCGAGAACTTGCCCCGGCCTGCCCGCCGGACACGCGAGATTCACGCCGCAATTGCACACGTCGTCCGCCTGCCGCTTTTCGATCGCTCGTTGAAGTCGAGCGGATCGCCGGTGGGTCGCGAGTTCTTTCCTGAAGGCCGCGAGGCGTTCGAATCAACCCGTTTCACTCACCAGGCGCTGTCTTCGATCGACCGCAACTCCCGAATGTCCGCCAGGAGATCTTCGTGGATGGCGTTCAGCCGGCCGAAAAGAAGCGGCAAGCCGGCGGCCAGGACGCTCAACGCGAACATCCCGCCGGCCAACGCCGCCCAGTGGACGCCGACCATCCACGATCGTTTCTTCATTCTCAACAGAATCGAACGAAAGAAATGCGTCTACCGAAGGAATGAATGCCCTGGAATCGGCGGTCATTTTCGGATGAAAGCGCCTAATCGGCCGAGCGGACGACGGTTGGCGGATTCTAAAGCGGCGATCGACTTCGAAACGCACTCTTTCAGTACTCGTATTTATTGTGTCGAATAGAAGTGTAGAATGATCGAACAATCTGCTGAATGTGGGTAACAAACGGGGCACAACGAACCAACTAGCCGGCTATCGGTTGAAGGAAGAAGCGAATGTACAAGGGTGGAATATGCGAGTGGAGGGACGAATCAAATGGTTAGTGGGGGCTCGGAAGAGAAGAGTAGACGTTCCGTGAAGTGATCGAACGGAACGATCTTGAACAGCCTCATGATCTGGTAGCTTTCTTCCAGCGGAGTGGCCGTCGAGACGATGCCCGAAATCAAGAGCAGCAGGTTCCCGAAGCGTTCTGAACGAAAAGGATTGTTCGCGGTCTTCCCTTCCATGGCTCACCTTCGTAATCCTTCACCTTCATGTTGCGGTAGAAGCGGAAGAGGTCCTCGATCACTTCGTTCTTGTAGTCGTCGATCAGTCGACTGGCGGCCTCGTCCGCCTTCTCGTCGCCGTTGACGTGCACGAACACGGCGACCTGGCAGAAGACGACGATCTTGAGGACGGCCAACTCTTCCGGCAGGATCCCCAGCCGCCGCATCGGGCGCGCGACGTCGTCGATCGCACAGCTCGTCATCTTCCCGTAGAGGCGCTGTTGACGCCACTTCCTGGCCGGAGTCACGATCTTCTGTAAACGGAAGCGAGAGCAATCGAGCGAGTTCCCCGCGGTCTGCTCACTTGACTGTCTTCGGGCAAGAACTTGACATCTCGCGGCATGCAAGTGCTCTCGTCGATCATCATCCTGCAATCATCTCGTTCCAGCAAGTTCGAGTGGTCACAGGACGCACCAAACGTCGTCGAAATTGCTCTTGGCCGTCGCGTAGGCCGTCTCGATCACCAGTTGGTAGACGGAGAAGCGGCGAAGGGAGGCCGCTCGGTGGGCGATCGTCAGCTTGTGGAAGACGGAGAGGGTGGACGCCCATTCGAGCATCGAAAACAGATCGGTGGAGGTCAATCCCGCCAACTCCACGGTGTCCACAATCCGCAAGCCCGTGAAGTAGTAGAAGGGTGGGTCCTAGAGCAACAAGAGCTGTGTGGCAGGCCGAAAAGAACTCACGGTCTTGCCGCTCACATCGCACGAGAGCTTCCGAGCGGCGCAGTGGACGCTGCAAAAAAGAAGGACGAGTGAACACCTTCACTGCGAATGGATCCAACCGAAATCGCTCCAGCTTCCTCGCCCGAAGTGTCTGGTCGATGTCCGTGATCGCGCGAATGTTCGTGGCGGGCGGCGCCTCGGCGAAGAGGCGCGAGTCGGGCGAAATCGCGTCCACGCTGCTCGTCGTGCTGCTGCTCGCCGAAGCGGAACGGCGGCCGGGCGGGGAGGGCTTCGAATCTCCGCGACGAGGCTGAATGATGTCCCGCTTTCCGTGGAGCGCCAATCGCGACATGCCGGCCAAGTAGCAGCGATTCAAACGACACGCCGGACACGGGCCTCTCGAACGCTTCTCCGGCCCGCACTGGAAGTTGTTGTCGCACGAGTAACGCCGATTCTGGATGATCGCTCGGCGGAAGAAGGCTAAATGAAATTGCGTTGGGTGAGGAAGAGCATCGAACTGCGCACTTTTGCATCCCAAACACGTCTGCCTGAAACGAACGATCATCGGGTTTGTTTGCAAGGAAGATCGCTGCTTACACGCCGTAGTGAGTGCCAAAGTTGTTCGCCCGGCCGCAGATCACGCAGCAGCCGGTGCCCGCATCCAGGAGTTTCGGGAGCGCGAAGAGGCCGCTGCTGCTCGGCGGCTCGTCCACGTCCACTTTGATCTCCATCATCCCGTCTTCTGCGAGCACAAACGGAAGCGATTAGCGAGAAAAGAAACGCGGCGATCGGCGAGCAATTTGCACGAAACGAAGCTGCAAACTGGAAACGCGATCGTCGTCTTCCTTCCGCACGTGTTGCCGATCGGAATCGAAAGTCCCGCACGAAGGGCGGCCGTCAACCGGCGGGGCAGCGGCGGGCGGACCGATGGCGACAAAAAGAACGACCTCCGGGAACGGGCGACGATCACGTTCCTCTCCTCGCTTCTCGCCCGCCGCTCTCGCGAGCAGCCGGCCGCCCTCCGACCCCGGTCGGTCGTCTCGCTGCCGCCTTGCCGCCGCTCGCCGCCCGTCCGAGTGCGTGTGTTGATAAAAACATGCGGGCTCCCGCTTCTTTTCGGTGCGTTCCGCTTTCCCTTCGCCCGAACCCAATTCTCACGTTCCTTCCGCCCGCACGCCGTCCGCCTGCCGCCAAATTGGGGCTGCAGAAGCGAGGGAATTCGGGATGGCGGACATTCGCCGGCGGCCAGTTCTCGCCTCTTCTCGATTACCGCCCGCGTGCTCGCCCCCGACCGGCGGGGTCATCGGTTGGACCGGAGAACAGGGCGTTTATTCGTGGCTACAAATCGGGGCGGGCGGAATGTGGGCCGGAATGCCGTCGAGGACAAATGCGAGAGTTGCGTAGAAGAGAGGAAGGACATAGTCGAAACAACATTATTAACCGAATAACAAACAGTAAGTAGCTACAAAAGGGAAGAAAAACCGAATGGCGTAGCCGTCCGCCCTCCTGCGAATGGAAGAAGAAAGCGGATCGTGTTTGTGGTCTTTAAATAAATAAACAAATTCGGGGACTGCGTTTGAAGAGAAGAGTGAGAGGAGATTTCGATCAGAAGCCGCTGCTTCCTGCCCGCTGGCTGGCCGCGAGGAATTCGGCCGCTCGGAGCATCCGTTCGCCTGCAAAGAAGGCGGAAGTATGAGGAAGGCACGAAAAGGAACTCACGTCCACGAGTCTTCTGGAACTCGGTGATCTCGTTCCAGACCATCTCCCGCCACTGGTCGATCGAGTACTCGACCGCGGAGTCCGTGTTCTCGATGTCGATCTGCTCGGCCACCGGCTCGTCGTTCGGGTCCTGAATTCCCGCATGAGAGCTCTCTGTTCACTTCAACGAACGTACGTGGTACTGCTTGAAGTACGGGTGCTCCATCGCTTGAGTGGCGTTTGGTCTGTAGAACGAGGGGAAATACACGGGAAATCGAAGTGGGGATGAACGAACCGCATGTCGGGGTCCAAATTGAGGGTCTTCTCCAAAAAGTCGATGCTTTCGGGTGTTGCGTTTGCGAAGAAGGTCTTGAAGTCTTTCCGCTGCATCTTCGGCACATTCCTTATGTAATTGCGGGCCTCTTCGGACGAGATGCGGGCCAGGAACTCCTCGCTGGGCGTCCCGCACACGTTCATGATCCTCGTCAACTGGTCGATGTCTGAACGAGCGGATGATGGCGGCAGTGCGGGGGCTAGAACTCACGATCGGAGCCCGGGAACAAGCAGCGGCCAGTGATCAGCTCGGCGCAAATGCACCCGACGGACCAAATGTCCACTAAAACAAACGAGTGGAAGTGAATCGGACGGATCGCCTCGTGCTCACCGGTCTGTGTGTAGTGCATCCAGTTGAGCATGATCTCCGGTGCCCTGTACCACCTCGTCGCCACCTGAAATCCGTCAAATGAACGAGCAATAAAAGAATCCACCCACGTAGCCGGTCATCTCGTTCTCCGCGTGTCGCGCGAGGCCGAAGTCGAGGATCTTCAATTCGCAGTCCTCGTTCACGGCGATGTTGCTCGGCTTCAGGTCCCTGTGGATGATGCCGGCCGAGTGGATGTACTTAAGGCCGCGGAGGATCTTCAATCGATCGAATAAGAAGAGAAAATCGAACGAGACCTCACCTGATAGACGAGGAAGCGAATGTGCTCGTCGGTCAGCCGTTGGATTCGCAGGATGTTCGACAAGTCGGCGCCCATCAGCACACTCACAAAGTAGACGTCGTTCAGATGGGCGGGATCGGGGTCCGGCGTGAAGACGTCTGCATTCGAACGAGTCAGAGAACACAACAGGAAGGATGCGCTCACCGTGCATGTCGATGATGTTCTCGTGGTTCATCAGCCGCAGGAGGCGCAGCTCCCTGTGGGCGCGTTTGGCGTGGATGGCCGACTGGAAGGGGCGCGTGAACTTCTTGATGGCCACTTTCTGAACACAAAAGAATGATCAATCGGCTCTTCTTTTCTCGAATGCTCACTTGATTCGTGAGGAGACACTCGGCCGAGCAGACCGCGCCGTAGGCGCCCGTCCCGACCGGCACCAAATTCTGGTAGTAGGTGGGGATCACCCACACCGTTCGGTTCAACTCGACGGTGTAGAAGCCCTGAAACACGTGGGAATTCAAAAGAAGAATGAGCAGAAAGCGGAACCCACGGGTTTCATGACCGTCGGGAGGACGGGCGGCGGAATCTGTTGGAACATCGTCGAGGAATCCCGCCCCCCTGCAATCGGAGGGGAATCAATCGAATGGATGAATAATCACGACAGGAGAGCCGAACATTCCCGCTGCAACGGCGGCCGCAAAAGGACGCTTTTTATCGCTGCGAGAAACACGCGACGCTCGCCGTCGATCGGTCGAAACTTTCGGCTCGTCCACGAACCAAAGCAAACGCCCCCCATAGTTTATTTTAACCGAGATTGCCGACAAAAGACGAGGTACGCATCAGAATTCTCCTCCATCCTCTCATCTGACCGCTTCATCTCATCGAGAATCAATCAGTTTTATTGGGAGCAATCGAAAGTGAACTGAACGCCGCAAAAGCACGCGGAAATGCGAAACAACGGAATAAATATCGAATTCTCGACAACGCGAGCAAACAAACGCCCTCGACGGACAGAAGCCCGAATGTTCGTGGAAGTGGCCAAAGGGAGGAGAGCGGAGGGGAGACGGCCATGCGGAGGGGCGAAAGACCAAGGCGGAATTCATTAACGCCGATTAGTGTGATGCCCGTCGGTCTCGTTGCGCATCGGGCAGAGGGGGAGAGCGGGAGGGCGACGGATGCTGGAGTCATTTGGAGAAGCGAAATGCTCGACGAGAAAAACGAACAAAAAACCCAACAGGCGGGCGGCGAAAAAGCGGCAGACGGGCGTGAGCGGGCGGAAGAGCGGCGGCGAAGTCACTTCGACGGTCGCCCGCCGTCCCGCCCGGCGGCCGTCCGCTCTCGCCTTCCGCTTTGCGGGAACGAGGGCGAGTGGAGGGCCGGCGGTCGAAATGCGAAGAGTAATGAATAAACGCCCAAATTTCAAGTGAATGGAAGCAATGACAAGAGTGAAGCCTGCGGGACGAGAATCACGGACGGGAGCACGGGCGGGCAGTCGGCCGGCGGATTATTCGGCGTCCATCCGCTCGCCGGACGTCGACGGGCCGTCCGCCGGTGGAGCGGGCGGATTGGGCGGCAGGAAAGCGGCTTTTTGGGCCTTCAGCCGCTGGAGTTCCGCCCAAACGGCACCTGCAACTCGAATTCCTCTCCACCTGTCCGCCGCTCTCCACTCACCCTTCCAGAAGTCGACGTTGTCCGGCCCGATGTCGTCGATGCGAAAGTGGCAGGGCGCCATCGGCTCGTCGTCGGGCTCCTAAATTCACCGTGAAAGCAGCCATTGTTACTTCCTATTCCGGAACGTACGTGGTACTGAGCGACGTAGGGGTGTTGGAGGGCGTCTTCCACCGAGATCCTGCACGAAAGGAGTAGAAAGGATCGAGCAAACGGGCCGCTTACCGTCGGTCGGAGTCCAGAACGAGCAGCCGGTCAATGAGGTCAACGGCGTCGGCCGAGATGCCCTTGAAGTACTCCTTGAAGTCCCTGCGAGCGCACTGGCCGGCCATCCGTTGCATCACGAGTCGCATCGAGGTGTTGTTCGTCTGCTTCTCGATTTTGTCCAGCAGCTCGTCGTCCGGCGAGCCGCAGAGGTTCACGATCAAGCGGAATTGTTCCATCGCTGCAAAAAAAACGAACGAAATCAACCAAACGAAGGAGAACTCACGTTCGGTGCCCGGAAAGAGCGGCTTCTTGGTGAGCAGCTCGCTCAAAATGCAGCCCACCGACCACATGTCCGCTTTGGAGTTGTACGACCTGCAATGATCAAAGCGTGTGCACGACAAGAAGCCGAAAGACTCACTTGTTACTCCAGTAGATGACCTCCGGGGCGCGATACCAGCGAGTTTGGACGTAAATCGAGAGGCTCTCCGAGTTCTCCGTTGGGATCGTGCGCGCCAAGCCGAAGTCGAGGACCGTCAGATCGCACTCTTCTGCAACCCTTCGCTGAGTAAAAAGATCGAAAACGACTGAACTCACCAGTGATTGCCACATTGGAGGGCTTCAAGTCTCTGTGGATGACCTAAAAAGAGCTCGATAATCATTGACTCTTCCTTTTGCACTCACATTCGCCGAGTGGAGGTACTTGAGAGCTCGAAGCAGCTGGTAGGTCGCGTACTGGATGTGCTCGGGCCCGATCAACGACTCGCGGCGATCTCTTTGCCGGTCGAGCACATATTTGAGGGACATCCCCGCGTATTTCGTGATGATGTACCTGCAAGGAAGTGGAGACACTCACGCAAAGTGGAAAAAGAGGACTCACACGTTCCGAAAGGTCTTGAGGTCAGAGTCGGGCGTGTAGGCGTCCACGAACTGGATCACGTTCTCGTGATCGATCAGCTCGAGCAGCTTCAGTTCGCGGTACACCCGCCGGGCGCCCACTTTGTTCGAAAAGGGCTCGTACATCTTCTTTATTGCAAAGAAGGCGCCGTTCTTGTGCTGCACCTTGCTGCAAACAGGCGAACATAAACGAAGGATGAAGGCTGAACTCACATAACATTTCCGTACGACCCCCCGCAAAGATAGTCGACGAACTCGAACTCGTTGGGGACGTGGAACTCCAGAGTGTTGACTGGAATTCCTCCTTCACATCCTCCATTCGTTCCTCTTTCCTCACCGTTCAAAATGCGGAAATCCATGCTGCGACGGACGGGGGCCGCCGGAACGGCGAAAGAAGACGCGGACGAACTCGGCTCGCTGCCGTCCCGCATCCCGAATGGCCGTCCGGCGAGTGGACGGGCGGCGATTTCGAAAGGCGCACGGCCTGAAAACAAACACGTCCGACGGCTCATTTTCGCCCGGCTCGCGGCCGCTGATGAACTCGATTAACGAGCCGTTCCGAACGGTTGTGTTCGCTTCGTTTCCCGCCGCCACAATCGTTTCGATTTATTCCGAAAGTGAAGACAGAACGGGCATTTCGAAACAACGGGGAAGACCGAAAAGAAGAAGTCCGGTGGGAGAGACGCTAATTGATTTGCGAGGACTCGCGGAACGCCCGCACGTTCGAGAACGACGACTCGCGGGGCATCGTGCCGACGGAGCGGGCGCGTCGCTGGGCGGATTGCCGCCGACTGCCGATGCTGCCCGCACTCAACGATCCCGCGCCGGGCTCCTGCCATGCCGACTGGATCGGCTCGGCACTGGTCGGCAGTCTGAACGATGCTCATTGAATCCTCCTCCTCCTGCTGTGCGCTCACCTGTGGGTGGAGATCGCGCGGAGGGTGTTGTACGGGCTCGCGACGAAGACACTCGGCGACTTGCGGGAGTTCGCGTGCAGCGAGAGCGTCGAGTAGCCGGGCATCCTGAACGAACGGCCATCATGCCCCTTCACTCGTCTCTGAACTCACACCGGCGGGTACAACTTGAGCTCGCCGTGCGTGTTCCAATTGGAACTGCGGGCGTACGGATTCTGCAAGACGGGCAGGGCGGGCGGAGGGAGCGGCTGGTAGGGATTCTTTTCGATGATCGCTCTAGGTTGCTGCAAACGAAAAGCAATCATTTGGAAAAGAAGCGTTGAACTTGCCTCCAAATGAGTGGTGTAGACCATCACAGAAGCGAGTTGTCCCCGATGGTGCGAGTGTCTGATCTTTTCGTTCAGAAACTGCAACCCGTCAAATGAAAGTGAGAAATCAAAGACCGCGGACGCACTTGTGAGGTGCAGATGGCGCAAATCAAGCCCAGAAAGACGAGCAGAATGCCGACTGCGAGGATGATCGGCCCGATGATCTGGACGGGCGGGATCGCTTTGTTCACGCCCTTCTTCCACGTCCAGAACGGCGAGTCGTACACGACGAAGAAGCCCAGGTACGTCATAAGAACGCCGCCGAACAACAAGAAGATCCCGAACGCCCAAACGCAGACGGCCGTCGAGTTTCCGCGGAATTTGCTGAAAGAAGCCACTCGCCTTCCATCTCCTTCCTTTCACTCACCTCGTCCGATAGGGGAAGAAACCGAACTGCGCGGGGTAGAGGATGTCCCAGCCTTTCGGGTAGTCTGCAATCGAACAAGAAGAAGGTGAACGAGGAAGAAAGGAACGTGCAGTAGTGAAAGGAGTCGTGTTTGGCCATCGGTCCGAAGTGCAACACCCGCTGGTTGCCCGTCCAGACGGCGGGGTCCAAATCGTCGGGGTTCGCTTGGATCATTTCGTCCTTCTTGTGCACCTGCTGATGGAATTTGTCTGAAAGAAGAGGATGAGCACGAGATCCCGCGGAGGAATCAACCGACTATGCGTCCGTCGCTTCCGTTTGGCCGTGTTGTGTTCGGATTTCGAGGAGAACAAAAGATGCGTTCGGACCCGCTCCGGCTGTGCCCCCGATGCCGCTTGCAGGCGACGGCGGCCAATCTGAAAGGCGGGAGGCACGAGGTGTGAACTGGAGGTGTGGAATCAAACGGAACAAAAGACGCCTACCATTTTGACTCTCGAATGAGCCCGCCGATTCCAATCGAGGCGTCCGAACGATCGCCCAAGCCGCAAGCGCAAGCAGACGAACGAGAAGGCGGCGGGAAGCGAGCGAACACTTCCGGGCGATGTTTCCGCTTGTCCGCCGAGTGAATAAAAACAATAACGAGGCGAAGAAAACGCTCGATCGGCTCGAAATCCGCTTGTTTCGTCCGAGGCACCGCCCGGCGGGACGGGGCGGAAACAGGCGGCGTCTTCGATCCGCCCGCCCGCCCGCCGTCCTCCGCACGTCCGCCGGCCGCAAGATCGGCGATTATGACGGCCACTGCAATCATTAATCCAACCTCCCATCTGCTCACCTGTCCGTCCACTCCCGTCCTCTTCGAACTCAAAAGATGAAAAGACCACAAGATTCCCGAACGAAAATTGTGGCTCTCGATCATCCGTTGAATTCTTCGGATTTGTGGGGGAGTTTCCGTGTGTAAGCAGGTAGGAATAATCGCTGGTGGGTCGGACGGAATAGAGGTGAAAGGATGATTAGTAATCAAAAACGAACACTTGCTGAAACAGGAAGGACAGCGAAGAATTGAGTGCGAGAGGGAGGAACTCAATCCCGTTCGACGTCTGGGGCACTCCGTTTTCACTGCCGGTCTTCTCGCGTGTGCTCGTTGGACGTCCGCATTCGCTTTCCTGCCGATTTCCCCACGAACGCCCGTGATTTTCGGCCGATTTTCTCCGTCGTTTGCGTGAATTTCGATTCCACCGGCTTTCCGCGCCTTTAATCGCCGCATTCAGTTGCAGAAAAGATGCTGCCCGTTCGGTTGGGTTTGGCCGCTCGCACGGGCGCCGCTCGTTCCTACGCCGCCCTCTCGAAGGTGGAGGAGAAGCGCCTCGCCCACACGGACGTCCAGTTCCCGAACTTCGACTCCTACCGCTTGGACTCGACCAAGGACCCGAACAAGCCGGCCATCGAGACCGAGGACGACCGCCGCGGAGTCCCGAACGCGATCATCTACGGAGGTTCGCTTTAATTTCCTTTCTTCTGTTGATTTCGTTCCAGTCGGCGGCATGGTGACGTTGTTGGCGGCCAAGCAGATCGCTACGACGGCCGTCTACTACAAGGCGATGGCCGCCGACCAGCGCGCCCTCGCCGCCATCGAAGTGAACATGAACGACGTGCCGGAGGGTCAGGTGAGGGCTTTCTTCTTCTTCCGCTTCCTCATCCGTTTGTTGCAGACCAAGACGTACGAGTGGCGCGGCAAGCCGGTGTTCGTGAAGCACCGGACGGCGGCGGAGATCAAGCGCGAGAAGTCGGTGAACGTGGCCGACCTCCGCCATCCCCAGTCGGACGACGAGCGCGTGCAAGTGGACGAGTGGTCGGTGGTCATCGGCGTGTGCACGCACTTGGGCTGCGTGCCGATCGGTGAGTTCCCGTCCCCCCCCTCTATCCGCCATTCACTCGCGTATTCCAGCCGGAGCGGGCGATTTCGGCGGCTACTACTGCCCCTGCCACGGATCGCATTACGACGCCAGTGGGCGCATTCGCAAGGGCCCGGCGCCGCTCAACCTGAACGTAAGAAGGCCGCTCTCAGGGCTCCCGTTGACTCGCTTGTTTGCAGGTGCCCGCCTACTCGATCAAGAACGACGTCATCGTCATCGGGTCGAACTAGCGGCCGCGTGGTTAGGCGTCGTCTAGAGCAGTCGAAAAGAGTCCCTCGTCTTGTGTTCGCGTGTTTCGGATTAGGCTTTGAAACGATAAAAGAGTGTGATCAATCGACCTGTTTCCTTTGATTCTTCGGTCCAATCGAACCGAACACATTATTTGTTCCTGAGAAAAAGAGAGGGAACTGTGAACCACGAATGGGGAGTTTAGACCGAAAATGCCGTTCATTGAGAACGTGAACAAAGACCAGCTGAAGGTCCCGCTCGGGTTCATCAAGCTGCCACAGCTGGTGCTGGCGGTGATCGCGTTCACGTCTCGCTCCGGCTGGGAGTTCGTGATCCAGTACCTGTGCGCGAACGGCGACAAGAAGGTGGAAACGTTCGATGACTTCGCCATCACCGACCGCATCTCCAAGTGTGGGGGCGGAGAGGTGGACAAGATCCTGGACGTCGATCACACGATGTGGGTGAACGAAAGATTTTCTTTTCTATCGGGTGGTTGCAGGGCTGCTCGCTTCTTCGGCCTCGTGGCCGTGGTCTCGATCATCTTCGTGCTGATCATGCTCTACGTCTACCTCTGCAAGTGGGGCAAGTTAATTTTAATGATCGACTGGGGTGTCCATTCTTCCAGCTGTATTCGACTAATAAACGAGGAATCCATCCTGTTTATGTACACCAACTGACTAGATTGCGTACACTCAGCTTTCAAACGAAAAGAAGAAGAGATGGCATCAATGCGGGGCAAATATCAGGAAAATCATTGGGAGAGATCGGCGGGAAGCGGAGAGGAGAAAGCGGACTGTTGATTCGGAAAGAGAGCAGGGAGGGGGAGAACGCGGGACACAAAGCAAAGAGAGCACTTCGCTTCAGGTCGGGGCAACCACTCGTCCCTCGGCGGAGGGCAGGACCCGCTTGACCGAAGACGAGAGCGCGATTGGAGTCGACTTACGGCGGTTAGACACAAATGCAAGCTATCTGGTGGACGAACAGGCAATTAGAAACGAGTATTGTGCGAAGCAGCTCATGATCGGGTAGATGGAAACAGAAAAAGGCTACGGATGAGAAAGAAGACGAGAACTGAGCATTCTCCTTGAGATCAAACGTTGTTCCGGGAGTCCATGTAGGCGCCCCAAGCGGTGATCTCGCGGTACTTGGAGACGATCAACGGGAAGTCGTAATTGAGGAACTGGGAGCTGAGCTTTGCGGACGAGTTCGGTTCTTTCCTTCTGCTCCTCGTCCTTCGTCCTCCCCTTCGGCCTCATCGTGCCGCCGTTTGCGCGGACTTCCGGTGGGCTTCGGCGGGGCGGGGGCGAGAGAAGGGCGCAGTTGGTGCAGGCGCGCCTCCAGCTCGTCGGCCAATGCCGTGGGAAGACCGAGGTCCAGCTTGTTGCTCGCCGGGTGGGTCCCGCACCAGGGCGGCGACTCGCTCCAGACACAACCGCCGAAGAGGGCCGCGTTCAACTCGCCGTTGATTGAAGACCGTGAAGTAGCTCTTTTGGGAGGTGCTGCAAGCAGGAACGAGTGATTGCGGGTGCTTATTTGGGAGACACGAACCTCGAGACCATCGGGTAGAACGGTTGGCTCAAGTCCAACTCCTTCGAACGCGACGCCCATGTTCTTGCCGTTCACGAAGAACGAGAGCTGCCGGCGGGGCCCATCGAAGAGGACGCCGACCGTCGACCGCGGGCTCAACGGCGGGCAGTACGCGCGGTGGTCGCCGCCGAAGTACACGCGGCCGCGATGCGAGAGGCCGTACGACTGGCGGTCCTCGCTGCCCAGAAGGTTCTCGAAGGAGACGGGCGAGAGCAGTTTGGCCGCCGCCGTCCCCACGCCGAACATCTGAAAGCCGGCCGTTTAATCCGCTTCCCTCCCGTTCGAGCACGCACCATCGACGTGCCGCACACAAAGTTGATCTCCAGCTCCCAGAAGGCGATCGTCTCCTCGGTGAGCGGGAGTTCGCCCAAGACGGCCGCCGTCCCGTACGAGTAGAAAGGGATGGAAGACGACCGACCGGTCGAAGATCTGCGCCTCGTACGGGCCCAGTTTCTGCAACGAGCAGTGGAATCTTCTCTTTCTGTTCGGTGGCTGCTGTTCTCTTTGTTCGTCGCCGACTGGCGGCCATTCCCCGTTGTAAACCCATCCGCAAGAAGAGAAACGAGACGGCCGGGAGGTGTAAATCGATCCGCTCGTTTTTCTGTTCGGCTGCGCAATCGCCGGCCGCCTGCTCGTGATCCGAGCGATCGGCCGACCGAAAGGCGGCACTCCGCTTCGGACAGCCGCGCCTCGTGGACGGGCGGGCGGCCGGCGAGTTGCGCGAATCGTGAATCAAACGACGGCGCGCGGTGGAAGGCGCCGCGTGGGACGTGGACGGCCGTCTTTTGACCGTTTTTGGTCACTCCGAGCGGAGGGATGACCAATCGGTGCGTGAGAACCGCCCCGTTCAATGGAAACAGCAAGAACTTACGCCTCTCGCCAACTCTCGACTCCAATTCCACGGGAGCGGATCGAGCGGCAGACAGCGAGACATCGCGCGGCTCTTCGTCGTTCTGGACGGGCGGAAGCGAGGCGTCCGGGTCGACAGAAGAGGAATCCGGAGGGCCGACCGGTGTGTCGATCGAAAGACCGCCGAGATCAACCGGCGACTTCTCCGCGGCCATCGAGCAGCCGGCCGGGCGTCCGGACAACCGCAGCCCTCACTCGCTGCCCGAAAACAACGAAGATGGCGGCGGGCGTGCGAAACGCGCCGCCGGAGGCCAAAAGACGGGCGGGCGGAAAGCGGCGGCGGCCGGCCGGTGAGGCTAAAGGAAAAGCGGCCGGTGGTCCGCGTGCGGGAGGCGGCGGGGGGCGGGCGGCCGGTCGAGAGGGGCGGGTGTTTGTCTAAAACTCTCGGCTGTTTATTCCGCCCGCTCCACTCGATCGACGAGAAGCACGAGATCCCCAAAGGTCACGCACGATCAGCACGAACGAGGAAGGCGGAGGATTGGGTTCGGCGGAAGCCGGCGGGCGGTTCGGCCGGAAGTTCGAGCACGCGAGAACGCCGAAATGCCATCCGGCCGACGAATTCGGCACGCGACGGCGCGTGAGAAGCGGCGGGAATTCCGCCTCCGTGTTCTCGTTTCCGCATTCACGCCCCCGGCCGTCCGCCGGCTGCAGTCGGGGGAACAATGAGCGGCCGACCGGGCGGCCAGCAGAAACCGCGAGGGTCAACCGGCCGCTGGTGGTCAGCGGGGCGGGCGGGCGGCGACGAGCGGCGCGCAACGGGCAGATGGCCGCCGAACCGTTCGGGACTTCCCGCCCACCCGCCGCCGAGGAGTCGGGAGCCGGCCGCCCGGCGGTCCTCCAGCTGCCGAATGGCTCGATCGGCGACGATTCGGGAGGCGGGCGGCTGGAAGCGAAAAAGCGGCGGGCAGACGGCGCAAACTTCCAGTCGGCCATCTGCCGCCGCCGACCGTCACGCAATCCACTTCTTTCCGCTAATTTATGCCGCCCAACGAAACCGCTGACGTCGAAGGAAAGGGCGGTGATTGTGGACAAACACGGTAGCCCCGATGAAGGTCGCCCGTCGTGGGTGGTCGATCGAACGGATCATTGCCCCCATTGCCCGCCCGTCGATTGATTACTCACCAATAATATTCAATCGATGAAGAGCCGCCCGTTCCGCTCGAACGACCACCGTTGAATGACGACGACGACGAGTGTTGGGTAAAAAGCCCGATCGAATTCGAGGCGGAAGAAGCGGAAGGAACGTGAACTCCCGCCGGTCATCCCCCAACGAACGAACGACCGGAAATCTTCTTCCCTCTTCTCGTCCCGCCCGTCAACGAGCAGCCCGACGGCTTGAACGGAAGAGAAGTGGATTTGTTTCCGCATTGCGCAACAGAAGAAAGTCCAATTACAAACACAAATCGTTGGGTTCGAAACGACCTCCAAGCAATTCCTTTCGATCCTCTTTTGTGATTGAAATGCGTGGATTCGGCGCGTCCAATCGGCGAAATCGAAAGGCGGCGGAAGTCGTAAAAACGGCCGCCTAATCGGATTTCTGCGCCCAATTAGGCGGCCGGCACTTCACGCCTCTTCCGCCCACTCACTCGCCGATCAACCGGTCGCCGGCAGATGCCCGCGACGCAACAGCCGGCCGTTTGGTTCGTCGATTGAATCAGCGAACAAATTTGAATCTTCCGCGAGTTGTTCGGTTCGTTCTGTTGAGTTCTTGGCGGCCGGCCGGCTGTTGGACGATCACGAGCTCTTTTTTGGTCGACCATCTCCTCTCGGTTTGTTCAGCCGGCCGGGCGGTTGGCTCGCTCGATTGGCCGCTTCGAATGGAGAACGTTACGAAATCCACTGGCTTCTTTCGTTGATGAGCGAGGAGGTCTTCGAACTTCCATCCAAACCGCTCTCCCGTACAACGACCCAGCCGCTCTCGATCGAAAGAAAGGCGTGTTTCTGGTCGTCTTTTCGTAAAGTTGCATTTCGATTGGGCGTTACGTGAAACGCCGCCGCTCACTCACTTTCGCCGCTCTTTTGTACGCCGCCGCCCCGCACTGACTGCGGACTGTAGAGCGGCGAGGAGGGGGCGTGAACGGGAATAACCGGCCGTGCGGGCGACAAGCGAGCGGTTTTTGCAGGAAAACGCCCGCCCGTATTCGTACACGACCGACGACGACGACGAGGAGTCCACAAAGGAGAGCGGCGTGATTCACGGATCTCCCGGCGGCCGGCCGGCCGCCACGTCTCCAGATCGACCGGCCGTTTGATTCCAGCGAGAAGCAGCCGGAGAGGGGGGTGGAAGGAATGTTTATTTATTTCTCGTTCGTCCTTCCGGCCGACCGCTCGATAATCTCCGCGTGCGGCCGTCCGGCTGATCGACTGGGGCGGCCACTCGGCGGTTCGGGATCGTCCGCCCGTTCACGTGCGAGCGGCCCGGAGGTCGGCTGCACTCGAACGGGGGGATCAAAGGCGGCCGGAATGCTGAATCCACTCACCGCTCTCCCGCCACTTTTCGTACGTGATCGAAATTCGAGAAGGCGGGCGCCGTTCGACGAGCGGCAGTTCCCCCCCGCCCCGTGCAGTAATTACGCGGTCGTGCTGCAAATTGACTCCAATCGAGCGAATGACGAGTTTTCCCGCCGCTCGCGGCCGTTTCGTTCGGCGGCCCGTTCATGAATCCGCCGCTCGATGCGTCACTTTCGAATATTTCAGCCGCGAACCGAGGCAAACCGCTGAATCGCTGCGTGCTTTCGACGTTTTCTGCTTTTCTTCCTCCGATGTCGTTCGTTTGATCGAATCCCAACCGATGGCCCCTTCGCCCACCACCCGCCTCTCGACGGCGATCCCGCCGCCCTCGCCGCCGGCCAACCGCGCGCCTTCGCCCTCGTGCGTCCCCGACCGCCCCACGTGGCCCCAGCGAACGGTGAGCCAAATCCGAAGCCGATGGCGGCCGCGGCACATGCAGGGGACGGCGCCGAAGATCCTCTTCATGGTCGGCTTCCTGATCAACTCGACGGCCATGTCCGGGCCTCTTCCTGCTGCTCGTTCACGACTGGGAGGCGGTGATCACGAATAAAACCGACTGCCTGCCGTTCCTTCCTCTCGGGCACCTACGACACGAGCATTCGTGAGTTCTTTGGTTGATTGAAGGAGGGTGATCGTGGAGGGATTGCAGGCACCGCCTTCCCGTTCTTCGTGCTCGTCTCGCTCGCCGTCTTTGCAGTGGTCGTGTTGACCCAATGCCGGCGCTACAAGATGGAGGAGAACGCGTACCTGCTCATCTCGGTGATCAGCGTAGCCACGTTCCTCGGCTCCTCCATCCTGCTCTTCGTCTCGGCAGTCGGCATCTACGAGGAGGCCGAGCAGAAGTGCGCCCAAGCGAGCTTCTCGCTTCATCAAGGACCTCGTGGTGAGTGCGAGCACATGAGGCTGGATTGATCGACGATTGCAGGAGGTCAAGAAGCGGTACTGCTTCCAAGCGGTGGCCGCCTTCTTCACTTCGGCCGTCTACTCGGTGCTCGGCCTCATGCTCATCAAAAGACGCCAACGAGTGGACCCCGTGCCGCCCACCACTCCCGTCTACCACGTGGCCCCTCCAGACTTCGACTCGCATTTCCGCCCGCCGCCCACCTACCGCGAGTCCCAAATCCACCACCTGGAGAGTCAGCGAAGGGAACGACGCGCCCAAACAGACGAATAATCGCCTGTTTTAACACATGCAACGGAATAAACACGGGTGTATTCGCTCACAATCATGCGAGTGGTCGTATCGAAGCCCCTATCAGGTCTAAACAACACGTTCATGCAACCAGGAACGAGATAAGGAAAGCGTTATCTCCTCCCTGCTTATCGCTTCCGTCCCTTCTACCGCTCACTCATTTGATCGTTCGTTTGTTCGCTGCCGATAACAAAGAAGAACTGTGCAAAAGAGTTTACTTGACTTAACTGACTGACGGAGATGGTCGTGGACTCACACACACAATACGTACATCAGAGAAAGAGAGAAGAAGAATGACGAGGAAATATTCAAAGTGCGGAAGAAGTGGGCGGCCGTTCAGTCCTCCGTCCACGCGTTCTCCTTTCGGATCTGCTCCTCCTCCTCGGGAGTGAAGTCGTTCTTGATGTTGAACGTGCGGCGGATCTCCTCCGGCGACTTGCCCTTGATCATGTTGGCGACCGTCTTGCACGCCACGTCCAACAGGCCGCGCACGTCCAGGTAGTTGGCGGCGAGGATGAGTTCGAAGAGCGTTCCCTGATCGACCTTCAGGAACTCCACGTCCCAACTGCAAGCGAGAGCGAAGATAATGGAAGAGGAAGCGAGGGAACCCACCTTCCGATGTCGTCGGTCCGTCGCTCCTTGATCTCCGAATCGGCGGCGGTCGGGGGTCGTCCTTGTGGTGCACGCACCACTGGATGACCTTCCGGAGGATGGCCCCGTTCACGTTGGCCAGCGGGATGGGATCGGAGAGCGTCTCGCTGGCCTGCTCGGGGTCGTCCATGCCGAGGTCTTGGAACATGGTGTTCAGCGTGGTGGACAGGCGGATCACGTCCCGATCCACCTCGAACTCCTCGTTGTCGTTGGATTGAAGCACGATCTTCATGCTGCAACACGGGCGATTAAATTCAATCGAAGGTGGGCGAAGAATTTCGAAATCCTTCGGCAATCCGCTCACATTTGAGGTTGACTAGTCGCGGAGAGTGGTTGAGATCCCGTTCGCTGAAATCCGAGCGATGAGGGCGAAAACACACGAATTTCGGGCGAAAAGAAATCGATAAGACCGCCCGCCGTCTTCCCGAATGCAAAGTAGAGGGCGGAAAATCGGGGCGGAAAGGGGGAACGCGCACTCGTGATCGCCGACCGCCCGTCTTTTGGGCGGAAGACCGAAGAAATTGGAAGGTGGACGCCAAACGAGCGGATTCCCGTGACACAGTTCGGTTGGCCCCATTCTTCACGCGATTTACGACGGAAAGTCGAGCGGCGAGCACGAGGATTTCGGCTGCCCGCCGGCCGCCCGCCCGCCGTCGGCTGCGAGTGAAGTGGGGCGAGCGGAAGGGCGGCGAGTCTTTCGGGCGGCCGCCGACCGCCGAAAAACACCCGCTCGAAGTCCCGCCACTCGCCGCCCGTCGCGGCGGGACTCGCCGGTCGGGGGCCTACTGCTCGGCGGGCGGCGGAGGAGGCGCTTTAGTCCGCCCGCATTTTGGGGCGAATTTTCCGCACGTTCGGGGGGTTTCTTCGGGGTTCTCGGGGATTTTTGTTCGATTTAATTCAGAAACAAGCTCCTCATCGTGTATCCTTTCGTTTCGAGCGAAAATCCGTTCAAAATTCGCGATTATTTTCGCCTTCCGTCCGTCAATTCCCGCCTTAAATTCCTCTGTCGCTTCAGGTCCACTTGAATCATGGGCGCGTACAAGTACATGCAGGAGATCTGGCGCAAGAAGCAGTCGGATGTGATGCGCTACCTGCTGCGCATCCGCACGTGGCACTACCGCCAGCTGACGCGCATCCACCGCTGCCCGCGTCCCACGCGTCCGGAGAAGGCGCGCCGTCTCGGCTACAAGGCCAAGCAAGGTACGTCCGCCCCTCCACGGATTGCTCTCCTGATCCACTCCGCTTGCAGGCTACGTGATCTACCGCGTGCGCGTCCTTCGCGGCGGCCGCAAGCGCCCGGTGACCAAGGGCCAGACCTACGGCAAGCCGAAGACCCACGGCGTCAACGAGCTGAAGTTCGCCCGCAACCTGCAGTCGGTGGCTGAGGTGAGTGTCCCTTCTTCCACTTCTGTTCATCCTATGATTGCTTTCAGGAGCGTGTCGGTCGCCGCTGCGGCGGTCTGCGCGTCCTCAACTCCTACTGGGTGGGGCAGGACTCGGTCTACAAGTTCTTCGAAGTGATCCTCATCGATCCCTTCCACTCGGCCATCCGCAACAACCCCGACGCCCAGTGGATCACCAAGCCGGTGCACAAGCACCGCGAGCTGCGCGGCCTCACCTCCGCCGGCCGCAAGAGCCGCGGCATCGGCAAGGGCGTGCGCTTCAACAAGACCACCGGCGGCTCGCGCCGCGCCAACTGGAAGCGCCGGAACACGTTCGCCGTCCGCCGCAAGCGCTAAACGGCGCCCCGATTGGCCGTTGGTTCCGACTTGTTATTGCTGTTGTTTGGCGTTTATTAATGTTCTATTAAAAACGTGTTGTAAACCGGTCGGAGTGGGCTGATCGGAGGAAAGAACGCGAGTGGCCGCCTTCCGTTTGATACCCGCTGCGGCCCTGGGATCCCCCTCCTTCTAATCGGTGCTTCCCGACTGCCCCGAATGAGAGTGACGGCCGCGTGGCTCCGCCGCTTCGACCCCTCGATCGTCCGTCGGGATGTCCTGCACTTGAACGTGCGGTCGGGAGCGGGCGGCTTGGGCGTCCCGCTCTACAACGGGGTCGGCGGGGACGGCGGCTCGGTGTTCGTGCGGCCCGTCCGCAAAGCCGACTTCTTTCGCCTCTGCCAGCAGTTCGGGCGGAACGCGACGCTGCGGGCGACCGGCGGCGAGAACGCGTCCAAAGTGAAGCTGATCGGCGCGGCCGGCCGGTCGGTCGTGATCGACGTGCCGCTGGGCGTCGAGTGCGTCGACTCCAACTCCCGCCTGCTGCTCGCGCGATGCACCGAAGTGGACCGCAAGTACGCGATCGCGCGAGGCGGCAAGGGCGGATGTGCGGCCAACAAATACAAGTGAGCATCTTCCTCTCCAATCTCCTCCTTTCATTCGTGCTTTCAGAGGCGGGAAGGGCGAGAGCGTCCGGCTGGCCATCCACCTGAAGTTGACGACGAACGTCGGCTTCGTGGGCCTCCCCGAACGCCGGCAAGTCCACGCTGCTGAAGGCCCTCGTGCCCGCGAAGGACGTGAAGATCGCCGACTATCCGTTCACCACCCTCCAGCCGCAAGTGCTCGACGTGAAGTACGAGCTGAACGAGGGCGGCGAGGAGTTCGCCGATGATCCGGGCGATCCCTTCTCCCTCTCGATCGCCGACCTCCCGGGCATCATCGAGGGCGCGTCGAGGAACCGCGGCCGGGGGTACGCCTTCCTGAAGCACCTGGAGCACAGCGAGATCATCGTGATGGTCGTCGACGTGCACGGCTTCCGTCTTTCGGCCAATCCGGACGAGAAGCAGCGGTGAGCATCCCCTTCTTCTTCATCTTTGTGACCCCGATCGGTTGCAGGAGTGCCTTGGAGTCGGTGGGGATCCTCAACCGCGAGATGGAGAACTACGACGAGCAGATGCCGAAGAAGACGGTCGTCCTCGTCCTCAACAAGACGGACCTCCCCGACGGGCAAGCGGTGAGTTCCCCTTTCATTCTTCTTTGCATTCTCGTCGTGCCCGATTGCAGAAAGCGGACGAACTGATGCCCCAACTGGCGGCCATCGATTGGCCCTCGCGCCTGCCCGAAGACCTCCGCCCGCGCCTTCCGATCCGCTTCGCCGCCATCCTGCCGCTGAGCGCGCAGTCGGGCGACGTGCGGCAGCTGAAGGCCGTCCTCCGCCAACTCCACGCCCGACTGCACCCGCTGGAGCACGTGGAATTCGACGAGAAGGAAGCGGGAATCGAAGGACGACAAGATTCTCATCTGATTCCGGTGCACACTCGTTATAAGGCTATTTATTTCTCGTTTGTTTAATCTCTGTTTGCGGGAATGAATACCGACAATCGATTGCTCTCTCGGGAATTCGTTGGCACAACGGGGAGGGAATGAGAAGGCGGCGAGTGAAAGTGAGCGGCAAACGAAGTACACGTAGTTCGAAACAGGGATGTGACCACTAGGAAAGGGGAGACCACCGGATGGAGGGATCTTAAAAGAAGGATGTTCACTCGAGTTTCTCGCAGATCGCGAGGCCCAAGCCGTCGGCCAACGCCTCCTTCCACTTCTCGACGGCCGCCGAGTGCTCGACGCGGAAGGCGATGCGCGAGGTGATCCGCGAGGTCTGCTGATTCCTGTGCACGAGGACGAACTCGACGCCCGACTGTTCGGCGGGCTCCTCGTTCACGAACAGCCCGAAGCCGTGGACCATGAACTTTCTCGGAGGGCGTCGTGTCCTGAACGAAGGAAAGCGATCATCCGTCCACCTTCAAGAGTGCACTCACGAGTTCCGCTTTGTAGAAACTGAGCGTGAAGTCGTTGTACAGGCGAGACCAACGGAGTTCGCTCCTCTTTCTTCGTTCTAAACACGAGCATTCAATGGAGATCGGAAGGAGAAGCCACTCACTTCAAGAAGACCTTCCCGCTGACCAAAATCGTCGCCTCTTCGGCCGCCGTGTTGTTGTTGTCGCCGCGCAGAGGAGCATCGGCTCTTGGGCTCGACGGAAGCCTTTGTTTTGGGGCGGCTTGAAGAGATTCTGCGGGTGCTCCAGCCGGTGGCCGCCGTCGTAGACGATGCGGATGTGGTCGCCGAAGGGATCCTCCTGCACTCGTCGCTTCACTTCCGCCCACAACTCGCGCACGCTCTCCTCGCTCAAAGTGGCGGGAGTTTCGGGATGGACGGCGTTCTTCCCGCCCGCAACCCCCGCCTTTCTCCAGGCAGCAGGGCGCGATCGTCACTTGGATCATCTTCATCGGGAAGAGCTCCGATTTCTTGACTGAAAGCAGCACGAGTCGGAGGTGATCCCTGCTTGTCAGGCCACTCACAATCCTCGAAGATCGAGTCGTAGCACTCCGGGCACACCTTGTCCTTCACGTAGCCCTTCGCTTTGATCGGCGCGTTGGCCGTGCAGCGGCGGCAGATCAACTGAAATCTTCATGATTTGAACAAGCAACGAATGTAAAGGCACTGCATAGCCACAAGATCTACAATGGTGCCTGCGTGTGATCAGCGTGAACTGCGTGGTGCAACCGTCCATCATGCAAGTGGTCGCTTTGTTGTCCGCAATCCAGATCGCGGACTCCTGCTGCGAAGAAGCGGCCGCTGAACACAAGCAAGCATTGATCCCCTCGTTCTGTTCGTTCTGTCCACCCACCGGCAGCCCCGTTCAGCAGCGAGTGGTCGGCCGTCGGGGTCGCGTCCTCGTCGAGAGCAGCGGGAGCGGAAGTGGACGGCTTCAGGTCGAGATTCATGGACGTCTTCCGCTGCTGCTGCTCCCGCTTCTGCCGTCTGATCTCCAACTGAGCCTCCTTGGCGTCGTTGATCATTTTAACGAGATTGTCCCGCTCCTTTTTTCGTGCTGCAATCGAGGGTTCAGAGGAAGGTGGGTGGAAGGAAGAACTTGCCTTGGTCAAGAAGGTGTTCGAGCGACTCGAGCTGATGATCGAGAACTCGCACTCGTGATCCTTCGTGCTCCTCGATCGTCACGCGCACGTCCTCGATGGGCAGCTTGTAGATCTTCTCGCGATTGAAATAGTCGCCGCCGATCACCCTCTGGCAAATGAGCAGATAGTCGTTGAACTGAAAGCACAACGACAATCAAGACCGTTGGATTAACGAGAGGAACAAACCAGAATAAAGAACCGGTCCTGCACTTTGTGCCTGGACTGCTTCTTGATCTCGCACTCGTGGATCAACCGCCTGCTCGGAGCGAAGACGTCGAACGTTCCCTTCAAACGAGCAGTAAGCAAGAGAACGAAGAAAAGAGTTGCAAACCTCGAGCTTTCGGTACAACTCGGGCAGGCGCTGCATCGCGTGGGAGTCGCTGACGGACGCGTCGATCGTCTTCGCGAGGTCCATCAGCTTCTCGATCGCCCGTCTGGCCGCCTTCCGTTCGGCGCAGTCGGCGGGCAGGAGCTTCTCGTAGCGCTCCATCAGCAGCTGGTAGCGGAGGAGGTGCTGGTGGACGAACGTGAGCTGCTGCTCGAGGGAGATGGCGGGGAGCGCCAGCCGCCGGTCGGCCCCGTGCATGTGCGGGTTCATGATCTCGTTCTCGAACACCCGCACGATGTGCGCGAGGTGGCGGTTCTCGGCGAGGGCTTCGCGCAGCTCCTTCTCGAGGATCGGCTTTTCTTTGATGAATCCCTTGCAGACTTTCAGGATGTCCGCGTGGAAGAAGACGACGTCCGCGAAGCGCGGTCTGCGCGAGTCCCTGCACACAAACGGTGAACGAAGAGATCAATCGATTGGGCTCCACCAGTAGACGTAAACCCGACCGAACTCCTCCAACAGCAGCTTGTGTGCTTCGAGCATCACTGCCGCATGTCCGTGGAGCTTGTAGACGATGTGCTTGTTCCCGTTGGTCGCCGTCCACACTCTCCGGTTCGTTCTTCGCACGTACTCGTCGACGTAGGGCGGAAGGTCCTGCAGGAAGGACGGGAGATGAACAACGAAAGAAGCCGCACGGCACTCACTCGAATGTCCATCAGAAACTGGACGAACTTCTTCTCCTGCATGTAGAACTCTTCGATGACGCCGTGGAGATCGCGCAGCCGCTCGTCCTCCTTCTTGTCGCCCGTCTTGTACACGAAGACCTCCGTGAGGCTGTCGCTCGAGACCGTCGAGTCGGTCAGGCGGGAGTCGCGAGAAACGAGCACCTCCTTCTGCTCGGCCGTCCGGGGCACGATCTCCGGCTTGTACTCCGGAACGGGACGTTCCTTCTCTTCCACGGCACTCGACTCCGCGGCAGGCGGGCTGTGGGGAAGGGCCGGCGGTTCTTTCGGCCGCTTGGAACTCGGCAGTCGACAACGGTAGACGTCCGCCGGCAGGTGTGATCTTCAAGCAACTCGGATTGGAAGGAAAGGGAAAGGAGGAGAGCTTACTGCAGTGTGGAGGTCCGCTTGAAGAGGCCGCATTCCTTCAGCTCCTCCAAAATGCTCCCGTGGAGCGTGTTCTCGTTCGAACTCCCGCTTTCTCTAAACAAGCCCAAAGGTAAAGAACGAGAGGAGCTACCGATGCGTTCCGTCGCCCGACTGGTCGAAGTCGTTGGCCGAGAGGTTGCTCGAGGAGCCCGCATCCGAGTGGCCGTTCGGGGAGGCGGACCGACTGAAGAACGAGCCGGCCATCGGGCTGAAAGGAGGGCAGTGATCAGGCCCATAAGCAGATGATGTGATAGGTTGATGTTCATTTGTTTGAGAGGGATGCGCTGCGTACCATCTGTGCGCACAACTATTCCAGCAACACACGAGCTGGAGGAACATCTGCGCGCGAAGCCAGAGGTCGAGGCGGGAGCACAAGGCGGGCGTCCAATTGGCGGGCGGGCAGGCGGCGCAGCAGCAATCGAAGTCCTCCGACTGCTGGCGGAAAGGAGGGAATTTCTCCCCGTCCCCCTCATGCATATGCATCGCGTGGCCGGTGGAAAGACGTCGAGAACGTTTGATCAGCCGCCGCTCGGATTTCGGCCGCTCTTTTCATCGGCCGCCCGGAATGTCGTGAATCGAAACTCCGGAGTGCGAACTGCGGCGAGCGGGAAGGCGGGCGGAATTCCGAGCGCTCGAAACAAAGCGGCCAAGTTTGGTCGGGGCGGTTTGATTCATGGGACGTGGTCGTCGATCGGCGAGCGTTGGGAGCGCTGGGATTGGAGGTCGGAAAGTTCGCCGCCAATCCGCAAAGCAAACGAGACGAAAGAAGCCCGAGTTTGGCACGAGCACTCCCCTCTTTCTTCTTTCGGTTTCGATCTCCAGCACGCGCTCGCCGCTCGGTGTTTGAGCGGAAAGAAGAGGAGAAAGCGGGCAGAAGGCGCCGGAAAGAACGCGCACCTGATGGACTCGCCGATCGATTCCGGGCGTACGAGTGGATCTGATCGAAAGTCCACTGGAGATTTTGGCCGGGCAACTCCAACGCCCGCCGCATCGTTTCGAACCGGCCGGGGATCATCTGCGGGCGGACGGCGAAGGCGACCGTCGATTCACCGGTCGCCGCTCGGAAGCGACTGTTGCGGGCGAACAGAAAGAGGGGAATTCACGCGTGTTTGTTCCCTTTTACACCCACTGCCCCACCGGCCGCTTACCCGCTGGTTTCGTTGTTAAGCTGCCTGATCATTTGACGCACGCTCGGCGTCTGTTCGACGGCCGGCGGGCTGGCGGGCGGCGATCTGCGCGGCAAGGACGGGCTTCTTCGGCAGGACCGGCCGTTGGTTGTGGACGAGCAGGTGCGGTTTGGGAGCGATGGCCGGCTTCTCCTGAAGAGCGAGGAATGAACAACAAGGATGCCCGGAAGGACACTCACCAGAATCAAGAGGGGAGCTCGCGGCTTGTGGGTCGCCTTCAGAGTGCCCGGGTCGTATTCCTCATTTTCTGCAAGCAATCAATCGACGAAGGCGGGCAAACAGAAGAACAAACCGTCGGCATCGATCGCGTTCCTCATCCGCGCCGCCCGCTGGTCGAATTTCTTGCGGAGCTCGTCGAAATTCGGGTGTTTTTGTTCGCGCGTTCCGTTTTCCGCCCGCATCTCGCTCATCGAAGACGGGAGCGAGCGAACGGAGCGCTCGGATCGACTGGTGGAATGGCTGGAAAACAAGCGAGAGGTCGGCGGCTCTTCGGGATCGAATCAACACGCTCGCCCGGCCGCCCACCCAACTCGAGCTCGCGGCCATCAGCCGTTCGCTGATTCACCCCGCCGGCCCGCCGTCGGTGGCCACGCGCACGCACGAGTTGTGGACGAGAACGCGCATAATCACGACTTCTTTCGACGAAAACAAGCCGCCGACGGGCCGCAGTTCGAACAAAAAGAACTCGAAACGAAGAGGAGCCCGCCCGAAATGCGATCGCCGGCCGGCCAGTTGGACCAACACATCGCCGAACGGACGGCCAGCCCGGCGGCCACACGGAGCGACGAAAAAAAGAAGCTCGTCGTGTGAACGAAAGCGAGCGAATCGCTCTGCCGCGTGAAACGAGTGGGAAGAGCGGCGGATTTCGGCGACGCGAACAAGTGGGCAGCGGACGAGTTCGAATCACTTGAAAGGGAGCAGAAGAGCGAGCTGGAGGACGGCAAATGAGATCGGAGGTCATCGAAAAGAACGCAATTTGCTCGAGGGCCCCGCTCGTCATCGAAGCGCGCGGTGAACGGAGCGGCAGTCAAGTTGCGCGTGAGGAGCGGGCGGTCGGCGGGCAAAGGTGGCTGTTTGCAGTGCGCGAGGGTCTCTTTCCGCTCCCAAAAACGATCTCGCGGCTCGCGCCTCGCTCTTCGGGCACTTCCGCTCTCGATTCGCCCCTCACCGCGCAGTCGACGGCCCTCCGCCACGCGAAGCCGCCCGCCCGCCCGCACGGCGATCAACAAAGCAGAAAACAGGCGGCCGGCTAATCATCGGATGCGAGACTGATTACGAAGCGACTGTTGACTAAACAGAAGCAGCAGAAAAAAGAAACAAGCGACGAACGGGGCGGACGGCCAGCGGCGATGAGCAAAGGCGGCGACGAGCGGCGGGATGACTCACCGCGACACGAGCGAGCGAACAAGACGCGCCCGCACGCACCTCGCCGACTTTTCCTCGGCGATTCGGGCGGCGGTTTGATTGGAAAGCGCCAGGCGGCTCGTCGTCTCGCGCATTCGCTCGCTCGTCGAGAAAACAGTCGACGAAACGCGTGGCGTCGATCGAGAGCGGGCAGCGGCGGCGGGCGAAACCGAAAGCAAAGCGGAGGTCCGGGAAGCGCGCCTTGGGGCCGCCAGCGATCAACAGTCGAGGCGTCACACCGACTGATAGCGCCGGGAAAGCGGCGGCCTCGAGCAGAAACAAAGGTCAAGTGCGTGTGCGGGCGGCAGATAAAAGACACTCCGAATGAACGGGAACTCTCGGACATCCGAGTGAGTCACCCGATTCGACGACTGTTTTCCGTGTTCGGGTCGCGGTATCTTCGACACTTCCTTTTATCAACCGAATTCTTCGATTAATGGGATTATGCGAGTTGTTTGCAGAAGAAACAACCACCAGGACGTCGCTCATCATCGATTTCGAAAAAGAAGATCCGGGTAATTGGACCGCTGTCCCGTTGTGAATCATCTCGTGGGACGAACGAGAGAAAGCGGAAGGAAGATTCACTGGCCGCCTGTTCTTTCTGCGTCCCGGATTCCACGAGGACGCGGGTCGCTGGTCTCCAACCGGGGAATGCGGAGGATGTTTGCGGAAACAAGCGGGCGAACAAAGACGGCGACCAGCGGGGGTGTTTCCGCCCATAAACCGTCGGGATCATCGGCAAACACCGCAGAAAAGGCGAGTAATGATAGAGCAGTCTGCTGCGTTCCGTTGAGAATTTGTTCCTTGAATTCGAGCGTCGAAAACAGAAGAATTCAGCAGAATTCAGCTGTATTCACAAGCATTCAAGCGTTGTCTTCCAATTCGGCCTTCAATCAACACGGTTCATTCACGAAATCGGAGGTTTGTTTACGTAACTGCGTGAAACAATCGGGCTTGCGAAACATCACATTTCGAACCCGTTACGTCGCGGTCGAGCGGCGGATTCTCACTTGTTGATTACATCAGCGGGAGTGAAATAAGGAGGAGCGGGAGGATCAGGCGTGCGGGATGAAGCAACCAGTTTGGAGGGCGAGCGGCGAGAAGCCCGAGAGTCCGCTGGTCACTCGTCTTCGAATTCGCACGTCCTCCGCTCCCCCACTGCCTCATTGCGTGTTCAAATCCAAGGATGAACCGATCGGCAACGGGGATCGTTCTGCTTTTGGCCGTCGGCTTCTCGATGGCCGCCATCCACCGCACTTCGTACTACTCCAGTGAGTTCAATCACCTGCTTCTTGGGGTTTCTGTGTGTTCAGGCGACCGAAAGCTCGTTTGCATTAACCACGGCGTGAACATCACTCGTTGCGCGCTTCACGAAGAGGGGAAGTACGCGGAGCAGAATCCCGGCTGTTTCGACGAGTTGGACGAGGTTTGAATCCACTTCATTCGTGTACTCATTGCTCCCCGAATTGAAGAAGAACCAGACACGCGTTTACTGCCGCCTGAACTGCGAGGAGTCGGACGAGGCGTCCGTTCTCGCAAAGCACCCGAACAACAACCACGAGTGCAACAAGTGAGCGCCCCCTTTCCCGTTCAATCAGCATCCACTCACCCACCTTGCAGTCATTTTAACTTCCACCTGGAACGACGACGCCGTGACTGGTGGGTTCTTCGTTCATCTCTCATTCAATCCTCCTCGTTTGAAGGTACTTGTGGCGGGCGGGCAAGTGCCTCCTTTCGACGATCACGTTCGAAGTCCGCTGCGGCTTCCCCAGTGACCCCCGCCTCTTCTACGAACAGAACAGAAACCTCTTCGAGTACGAGGACGCGCCGAACGGCAAGGTGGAGCTGGACGAGGACGTGGAGCGCCTGTTGAGATCTCGCCCCCGTTCCTCTGCCTGATGATCCCAGCGAGCGTTGATTCCCGTGCGGGGAGTGTAATAAACGAGCGAAAAGTAGGTTGTTGTGGTCGAAGAGAAACGAGAAACGGTCGGATTTGCGCAACTGGAGGACGAGTGGCGGTCGAAATCAATCACTCGCGCCGAAGAAAGCGGAACGTGTTCACCACAAAAAACGGCGAGTAGTCGGTGCCTTTCGCCGTCCAGCCCCGAGATGAACGATCGCTTTCGGGCGGCTTAAAAACCCGCAAGACGGGAAGGGATTTTCGTTTTGGATCGAAATGCAGCGGCTGCTCGGCTTCTTGCTGCTCGCCGCTCTCGGCGTCTCGTTGGCGGTCGCCCAATGGCCTCGTTGGGGTTTGTTTCTTTTGAATCGACGTGTTCATCTCTTTTGTTTGCAGAAGAACGCACTCTGGACTGTTCGAACGTGGCGAAGACCGACCAGTGCGTCCTGCTGGCGCCCAAGTCGAAAATCCCGCGCGATCCCGCCAACTACCGCTGCCGCCGCGAGCCGATGCCCCAGCAGGAGTGGAACACGCTGGTGCCCAAGGACTCGACGCGCCTCGTTTGCCCGATCGCCTGCGAGCCCGACGCCGACCTCTCGGTCATCCAAAAGAAGCCGATCGACCTGAAGGGCTGCAAGAAGTGAGTGGTCGAAGGAGGAAGAATGAGAATAGCGTCGTACTTGCAGGTACTTCACGTACGGAAAGCTGCGTGACGAGAAGGCCAACGAGTGGTTCCTGTGGATCGCGGAGCCCTGTCTGGCGGCGAACGTCACGACTTTGACCACTCACTGTCGCTACAAGGACATCCCGATCCATCCGGAAGGCAAACTCGAGCAGGAGTTGGCTTCTCGTTCCTGATTCCTCACTGCTCTCTTCCTAATTTATTGCTGGCATAAACCCGTGAACACGAGAAGGCGGACGGAGCGTACTGTGGGGCGAAGAAAGAAATCGACGCCCGTTCGCACTCCAATTTTCTCTTGCGGCAATCGCCCATTTTCGCGCATTTCGCTCCAGCGATCGGCCGCCAAACGAGCGGCGCGCGAAGAGGCGAACGGAAAGCGATGCGGGCAAATTGGGCGCCTTTGCGGGGCGTTTGAAGCCGCCGCCCACTCGACTCGCCGGCCGACCGCACCGTTCGGCTCTTCCGGCGGTCATCGCTGCCGCCAATTTGTGGCCGCACAACAAGCGGCCACTTCGCTTCGTCCTCGTTTACAGTCGCCGATCGGCGGAAAGCGGCACTCGCTTTCTCCCGTTCGTCCTTCCGCTAATCAAATCACTCGCTGCGGCCTTGCGCCGTCTGCTGATCGATCGGAAGCGGGCCGCAAAAGGCGGGCGGCGGGCGTTACAACGACGATCGGCGGTGGTCACTCGGCGGGCGGAGGTCGGGCGGTTTGTAACTTCTTTGCGCAGTTCGCCGGCTGCCGCCTAATCCGCCCCGACGGGAGCGGAACAAACAAGCGGGCGAGCGAGTGGACACTCGGCCGGCCGCTCGCTGATCGTCGGCCAAAAAATGTTTGGCGAAATGCTCGAAAAGGAGTGGCCGTTCGATTGGACGGCCGTTTGAAACCCGATCCCTCGACTGCGCCCGCTCTTCCGCTCGGCCCGCGCCTCGTGTTCGTCTCCCGCTGTTCGGCCGGCCGAGGGGACGCGCGGACAAATTGGATTGGCGTGATCCCGCGCGCCCCCTCCTCCCCGTTCGGCAGTCGTTTTTCTCCGCCCGCTCGCGACAAGCCGCGAATTTACGGCCACGAGCCGTAAATCGCCGCCCGCCTTGCGCAACGCGAAGTTTCGATCTCGACCGTCTTCTTTCTTCTTTCGGCCTGCTTCGAATGAATCCAATCGTCTTCTGTTGGATTATCCTCCTGTTCTGAAGTTTCGTGCGGCGCGCGGCTTTGAATTTTGGAGCCGATGGCGACTTCGAAGCGGAAGGAAGACGCTCACCCGCTTTGTCTCCAACCCTCGTACCCGCCCGCCCGCTCTGGTCGGTTCGGTCGACACGGCGGCATTGTGCGACGAAAAGCTTCTTCTTCGCGCGCTCCGATCGGCCGAATTCAACGCGCGTCGGCCGGCCGCCAAGTTGCGCCTCGTGGTCATCGGGGGCTCGTTGTTCTGACCGCCGCTCCCTCGCGGCCTTTCGATCGACGATCGCCGCTCTTTCGTCCCGCTTGCTTCGGGACACGCCGGTCGAGTGAGGGCTCCCTCCTGCTGATCCACGCGCACTTGCATGGGCGACGGCGGCGGCGCCGAGTGGTCTGCCGCCATCTGTCGCCGTTGTTGGCGTCCTTTCGCTCGTTTATGGGCGACTTCTGCGAGCATTCACGCAGTTCCGTCCGTATTCGAATGTTTACTGGAAACAATCTTCTTCTTTCTTGCTTCGTTCTTTCGATGACTCCCGATTTCTCACTTCTTTCCGCCGATTTCGCTGCTGTTCGCCCGGCGATCCAATTTTCTCGTCCGATCGCCCTAATGACACCCGCGACCTTTGGGCGAAGAAAGGAGGAGCGGCGGCAGGGCGGGTGGAAGTGAATGGCGAGAATTACCGAGATTCCCGTCCGCCAGTCCTTCCTTCCGTCTTGTTTCTTAATTTTTCGTGGCCGCCGGAATTCCTTGCGGACTGGACGAGCGGGAGTGCGCGCGAGTGTTTGGGTTGAAATGAAGCCGCGGCTTTTGGCGGTTTAAACCGCGCAGCAATTTCCGCCCGCCGGAGCGGCAGAATTCCGAGAGCGGCTGATGAATTCGACCTGACGGCCGTGGAATCGATGCGGCGAGTTGCGGGCGCCTGATTCACGCGCGCCGAGTTCGCTCGGTGGACCGGCAGGCGGGCGAGCGGTCACTTGCGGGCGGCTTCCTCAATGGACGCCCGGAATTGCCGCGTTTGGCGTCCGTTTGATTCGATTTACGCCCTCCGGCGAGCGTGATTGTGCGGAGGGCGGGCGGTCGGCCTGGTCGACGGAAGAAGTTGGAAGATTTCCGTCGGCCGCGCATCCCGCCCGACCGTTCGCCCGCCGATCGTAAACTCTTGATACTTATCGCCGGTTCGCTTCCTGCCGACTCCCCTGTGGGTTGGAGCACTCCCGCCTTCGTCCACTCCGTCGGCCTCAAATCGAATTATTGTCCCGGGTTGCGCAATCGGAGGAGCGAACGCGGCCGAGCAGGTCGATCCGAGCGCGAACTCCTTCAATTAGGCGCGGGCGGAAGGCGGCGGAGTGGGCGGCGTGGCGCGAAGCTCATTTGCATGCGGAGCGGTCGGCCGGCCAGTCCAGCGCACGCGGCGCCGTCCGTTCGTCCCAATCGGCTTTTGTTTCGACTGCGGAATTTCGGTATTTCCGTTCGGGGGAGTGCGAGTGGCCGACGCGGAGGACACGACGAGCTCCTCGCCGTCCGCCTTTGTTCTTGCGGCCACTCCGAGCGGCCGGCTGCTGACCGACGGCCGAATTTGGCAATCGGCTGCCGCTCCCGCTCGCTCGTCTGTTGATTGGCCTCAATTCCCGGCCGACGCCTCCGCCCGCTCGGCCGTTTGGTTTTTTATGTGGAGGGGCGGAATTAACGAAACAAGAAGGCGTGTGCTGGCCGGTTTGTGTGGTCTGCCCGTTGTTCCCCCGTCCAGCTTGGCCACTCGCCCGCTAATTGCAAGCGAGAGGGCGGCCGGCTGGATTCGATTTCCGCCTTTTGTGCGGCTCATAATTGCGCGCAGAAGTCACTGGAGTTCGCTTTCGTCTAGCGGGAAGACCCCAAACTACCGCCTTTGCAGAAAGCAGGCGGTTTTTGTGTTTGGACTCGCGGCATTGTTTTGGCCAAGCGGAAGAACAAATGACTTTCGAGGGGAATGAGCAGAAGGCGGCAGGGGTGTTGGGCGGGAGTGTCGAGGAAACGTCGCCCGTCCATGATTCCTCGCTCGGGATCGATCGGCCGCCTCCGATGCCTTCGGATTGCTCACTCGCCCGCCCGTCGCCCGTCGATTGTCGGCCGACGCCCGACCGTCCGGCGGCCGCCCGACTCGACTGGTTTCTCGCTCCTTGGCGCCTTTCGGTCGTCGCCGTTTGATGGCATCCGGCCGGCCGCACGGCCATTAGCGCGGCTCCGTTTCTCGGGCGCTAATTTTCGCCCCCAAACCGTCGGAGCGAATTTGAACGGCGCCCAACGAGAAGCAGCAGAAGAAGAAAAGAAGAAGAAGAGCCGACCGGAGGCGCCGTTGGAATTGACTCTTGCGCTCTTTTGGCGTCTCCTCCCTTCTTCCTTGCCGCCCGCTTTGCACTCGGCCGCCTTTGGGGAGTTCGGGCGGTTTGTCCAAACGGATTTTCGTGTCGCCTCATCCGCCCGCTGCAGCACGCCGACCGGGCGTTCTTTTGTTCCCCCCGAATTCTAATGATAAGTGATTTCCGAATGGGAGCAGCTGTTTGCGGGCTCCCGCTCGTTTCGGCCGGCGATCAATCAGCTCGCCACTTTTCGTGTTCACGATGACGAATCTCCTTCCCGTTTGCGCACTCGTTCGGCTCCCGATCAACGTGGCCGGCCGCCTCGTCCGCTCGCTCGATGGGCGAATCACCCGGACGGCGCCATTGGCGGGAAGGCGGGCGAGCGGGCGGAATGAAGACGACCCCGTTCGAGTGCGCACTCCGCAATTCCGCCCGCCGCCTTCGGGTGTCGACTGATGCCCATTTCGCTGATTGATTGGCGTGACGAGCCGAACGGGATTCCGAATGGGCACACGCTCGCTTTCCGCCCCGACCGTCCGCCGTCTCCCGTGCGCCTTATCGCCTGCAGATCGCCCGCTTTCGCTCGTGGTCGTCGATTAAATCCCGCCTTAATTACTCTCGCTTGTAATCGTGATTGTATTCGTGTGCCTTCTTTCTTTCGTTCATGATTGATTGGAGGGCGAAGGACGGGGCGGCGGTCATCCGCTGGACGAGCTCCTTTTTCGCCGCTAACGAGCGTCAAGTGCGTGCGGGCGGGCGGAGGGCCGAAGAAAGGGCCTGCTTATGAAAATGAGTTGAGAGTCCCGTTCGATCGGCCATTGTTCCCCCCAACGGACAGGTGTTGCCGCTCGCCGGCCGCCTCGCCCTCGCGATCCGCGCGTCCATCCGGCCGGTCCTCCGCCGCCCGTCCGCCCGCTCTCTCCAGCACTCGGCTTGCAGGAGTTTTTGAATTCGATTCGTCCTCGTTGCTGTCCGTCAGATCGAACAGCCTTGAGGTCGCGGCATTCATTTGACGCGCGGTTTCTTCGTTTAGATCGTTCGAGCATTGACGCGTTTGAATTCGAACCGAGCTGTCTTATTCGATTTCTGGGACTGTCTGGTGGCACAAACAATTCTTGTGGCTAAACGGTAACCTGGGCATGCTTCTCGAGCGTGTGGTTTTTGAACTGCACAACGAGGGCGCGGGCGGTGGACGCCAATCTCACGAGCAAAAACAGCTCGGCTGAAGGTCATCTCAAGGTGGTTTCGAGGTGGCGTTTTCATTCGAGCGGAACTCCCGCCTCTTTCCTCCGCTTTCCGATCCCCAACGAACCGTTCGTTTGCACACGGGCGGACATCGCGGACGAAACGCCCAGGTGTCCGGCGGGTCGAACGTGACTCGCCCCTCGTGCCCTACGATTCGGCTATTCGCCTGATTCATTTCCGCCCTCTCGCCGCCCAGCCGGCGGGCGGACAATCGAGCGCCATAAGCCGCATTTCCAATTCGAATTCGCGCCGTTTCAATTAGGCGAACGACGCGGTTAAGCGGGGATCGCGGGGCCGAATTGGCGCCGTCGAATCCGTGGGGAAAGCGGGCGGCGGGCCGCGTGGCCTTTTGTTTTGCCCACTCACCTCCTGCTTGCCGTGAAGTTGGGAGATGATCGGGCGGACGGTCGAGTCGATGAATCGGCCGAGGGGAACGCCGGTCGATTCAAACGAACGACCGTCTGTTCCTCCTGTTCTCCGCTCACTTCGGGAGCAAACGGGCGACTATTCCTGCATTTCCGGTTGAGCACCCCCAACGTTCGTCCGAAATCCCCCACTTCCGTTCGCCTCGCCGCTGGACGCCGACAGCCGGCGGTCACTTCGTTTAGAGAACGTTTAGCTCCCGTGTTCCTTTGTTTGTTTCTGTTTACCTTTGAACTTTTGATTCCCGTTTTGTTCGCTGGATGGAGCGTTCTTCTGCTCGTGGGATGAAAGCGACAATCCGCCCGCTTACTCCCGCCGATGCTCGTTCGACGGCCGTTTTGTCGCTGGATCCCGCTCGCATAAAAAACGTCCTTGTTGCGCGTTCCGATCGCCCAATTTGACTCCCGGCCGGTGGCTTTTGGGGGCCGCTCGTTCCGCCGCTCATTGGCGCTCGCTCTCCTTTCGCCCGGCTTCATGCAAAACTCGTGAACCGCTCGTTTCTTTCGGTCGTCCTTCGAACTGTCGATCGATCACTCGTTCATTCGTTCGTTTGGTTGCAGGTCGAAAGCGGCGGTCCAAACGAGCCGCTCCAGCGCGCCCCCACGATCCAAATGCCTCGCCGCTGCAGGCCCACGAACATCGTGGATGTGGCCCTCCTTGTGCTGCTGCTCGTCGGCCGGGCGGACTTCGGTTTGTTCTCCCTATCTTCCTTTCTTAAACCTCCTCTTTGAAGGCCGAGCGGAGAACGGGGACGTTACGCACAACGGGGAGGCCGACTTGAGCAAAATCCCCACACCCCCCTCTTTCGTCCACGAGCCCAACCCGCCGATCGTCTACTTCTCGCTGGACTCCACGCCCGATCGGGACAACCTGGAGCACTTGAAGTCGCGCACCTTCAACTGCAAGGCCGCCGGCAACCCCGCGCCCACCTACAAGTGGATCAAAAACGGGATCCCCTTCCCGCTGGAGGTCTACGCGAATCGCATCCACCAGAAGCCGGGCGAAGGCACGTTCACGATCTCCCAGCTGAACATCGACGATCAGGGCGAAGTGAGTGCTCTCTCCTCCCATTCGTTTATCCCTGCCTCTCTTGCAGTACCAATGCCTCAGCTCGAACGACAACGGGACGGCCGCCAGCGAGAAAATCAAGTTCGAGGCCGCCTTCATTCAGCTGTTCGAGGAGGAGCGCCCGGAAATCGTTCAGGCGAGTACTCTGGTTGATCGATCTCTAATAGCTGCTCGATTGCAGGTCGAATTAGGGGACGCGTATTCAAGAAATTGCTCGCCACCGGCCTCCAATCCGCAGGCACGCGTCTACTGGATTCTCATGGGCCAGGAGACGGGCTCTTTCGGCACGATCAACTCCTCACATATTAGCACCAACGACCAGGTCGGCTTCTCTTTCATGCGGTAGAGCAAGAGGACCGGGAGGAAAAGTTGCGTTTAATCCGAGGGAAGATCGCCCGCTAATTGCGCGCCCGCGGCTCCCGCGCACTCCCGAGCGGCTTCCGATCGGAGCGCCGCGCGGTTAATTTCGTCTCGATTTTCATTACTCCTCCCCTCACTCTCCGCTTGCCTCCGCCCGCCTCCGCCTTCTCGACGTCACGCAGCGCTTTGATTGGAAATCGCGCGTTTGGAATTCGAGCTGGAAACAGCTGCCGGCCGCCCGCAGCCATTTTTTCGAGGGGCCTCGTCGTTCGGCGGCGTCTTTGCCGTTCCGTGATTTACGGAGGGACGTGTGGGAAGCGGCGTTCGTTCTGGTACCCGCAAAAAGTTTGTTTCGAGCCTGCAGCGGACGATTTCGCAAATGACGAAAACGAACTTTGGGGGTGATTCACGCACTCGCGTGTGTTTCATTCGTTGAGTTGTGGGTTCTTGGGCGTCGTGCGGCCGCCCACTTGTTGTCCCGCCGCTCGGTTGCCCGGCAATTGGGGCGCGCGGTTCCGTTCGGCTGCAATTTGCGCCCTTCTTTGGGTGGCGCGCAGCGATAATCCCCCACCCGCCGGCTCGGCTGACCGAACGGCGGTCGGGCAAAGTAGCCGCCAGTCCGCGCGCCCCCCGGAAGAAATGATCGAGAAACACGCAATTTCGCTTCTTTGTCGCGTTCGACGAGCGCGGCCTCCCACAGGCCACGAGCGCCTTTTACCTTCGGGCGTGTTTCCTCCTTCCCCGTTCCGTCCGGAATGCGACTTGCCTTCCGTCCGCACGACTCCGCTTTCTCCTCCTCGCGCTCCTCGGGGACAATGCGGGCCTCCGCTCTCCGCCCGCTGTTCCGTTCGCCGAGAGCTCGATCTCATCCCCCGACCACCTGCGGCTGACACGCCGGCCTCCAGTTGATTCGATTTTGTTTATTTTCTCTCTTCATGGGGCGTCAATGTGTAGGGAAGATTGTTAGATTGTTTCTGGCCAGCCGCCAGTTCTTTTCGCTCGACTTCCGATTTTCCGCTCGGCTCGCTTCCACTCCGCGCGAATCGAATCCGACGGCAGCGAGCAACTTCGTACTCCGCGCATTCCTCCGCCATTTTGCGCGTCCAAAACGTCAAGCGGAGGACGAGCGGATGCGGCGACGGGGAAGCGGGCGGGCGGCTTTATGATTTCGGTCCGAATTGACTCGCGGAATGGCGTCTGTCAAAACAATCCGAAATCCCCGCCCGCCCGCCCTCGTGCACCTGCCGGCCGGCCGCCTTCACTCGGCGGCCATGACCGCGAGATCGGACGACGATCGGGTTTCTCTTCGTCTAATTGACGAGTGGACATGACCCCCGGCCGGCGGCGACAAGAAGCCGGCGGAAGGGGTTCGTCTTGCGGTGGCGGTGATCTCGATGCAAAATTCGGGCGAAATCTCGCTCGGCCGGCCGACGGGCGGCGACTCCCCACGGGGCGCTCTGCTCTCTTTTGTTTGAGGCCAAATTGACGTCGCTGTCACTCCAACCGCGCGACGCACATTTTTCCGAATGCATACGGCGGCCGGCGGCCACTCGCAACTTCGGGCCCGCGTTTATCGCGCACTTTTTGGAGGCCGGCGATTCGAACAAAGCGGGCCGCAAGTTCGCCGTCGGTGCCAAATGGCGCCTCGAACTTCTCGCGTTCTGATTGATTTCTTTTGGGAAAATGCGCGCAAGAGGCGGCGACTGATCGATGCCCACTTTTTGTTTCGCTCTCGCTCGACTCTTCGGGCGGGAGTGATCGAAAGGGCGCCGTTTTTTCGCACGCCTTTCTTTCGGTCATCAATCGGGCGCTTTGTTTCTTCTCGTTGCACACCTCCGGCCGGTCATTCGAGGGCGGGCCTCGTCCAACGGCCGGCATTCCGCCACAGCGGCCTCGTTCTTGATTAACGCCCCGCTTCGCTCTCGAATGCATGGGGCCGCCGTCCAAATCGGCTGTTCATCTCGGCGGCACCGCTTTGATTTTCGGCCAATTTGTCTCGGGGATTAGCCGGGCGCGGCTTTACGATTGTTCGCGTTTGGGCGTCGATTCGGCCTTCCACAGCTGTTTTTATTGTCCGCCGCTCGATGGGCCGCAACGAAAAGACAAACAGGTTCTCGGTTCTCATCATCGGCCTCCCCCTCCTCCTGCGGCCTCCGGAAGGAAGCGAGTGTTTGCTTTGGCGGCCGGCCGGTTACAAAAACGGCAATTCGCGTTCTTCCTCGTTGTTCTCGTCTCTCGTCCGCCGTATATTCGAGCCTCTTGCGGTCTGCAGCAGTTCGTTTCGTGGCACGCCATCCTGCGGCGCTCGTTGATTGCGTGTCTCTCAATTTGGCCGCGACGATCAAACGTTGACGAGCGAGCGGACGGCCGCGAGGACCGCCGAGAAGCGAGATGCCGGCGGAACGGACAGCCTCGATTTCGCCGAAGTTGGGCCCTCAAGAAGACAAACGGTCCGCGTTGTCGTCCGACGATCCCGCTCGTCGTTGTTCCTTTCTGGCGTTTGGCGTCCGAGAGGCAATTTGCCCGAAAACGATAAGCTCGGCAACGAGAGGCGGATTTTGGGCGGCGGCCGGCGGCGAAGGCGCCCGGCCAGTCGGTTTGTTCTCCGAGGCCTTCGCGGAGAACAAGAAACCGGGCGTTTGGTTTCACGACCTCCCTCTCGAAGAAGAAGGCCGAAGGGCGCGTCGAAGGCCAAATGGCCGCAAATGAGTGGCCGCGAGACCGCCGACCGCCCAACTTGACCACTCGACTCGTCCCTTTTTTTTGATGAAGAGGGGGCGAGGAAGATGCTTTTTGATGCGGCAACACTTACCCGCTCGCCCGCTCGCCGCCGCCATCCAATTGTTTCACGCTCGGTGCACCCGCCGGCCGGCGGAAGCACGTGGAAATCCGCGAGTAGCCGATGAGTTCGGACGCTCCCTTCCGCGATTGACCCCTCGCTTCTCCGCCCGCCCTCGTTCGACGGACGGAGAGCGAAGTTTGCGGCCCAAATTCGTCGCCGGCGTCCCCAGAGTGCAAAAAAGCAGAAGAGGCGAGCGGGAAGTTTGCTCCGGCCGCCCTCCAAGACGCCCGCCCGCTCGCTCGCTTCTTCCCTCCGGCCGCCCGCATTGATTTTCGTGGCTTCTTGCCCGCCGCTCGTTCGTTTCGGCGCTGGGAGTCAATTTTTGGAGTCGACTCCGCGCCCTCGGCTTCGATCTCTTCGTTTGATTGGACGGGCAGCTGCGGCGGCCGCTTGGAGCGGCTCGAAACGGCCTTCGGTCCTCGGCTCCGTTTTATGCGCCTCGCGGTTTGTTTACAGTCGCGCCGTCTTGTTCCCACTTGTCCGCGTTCCATGATCCTCGCCCGCCTTTCCCAAACCCACTCACCGCCTTCCGGCCGCGATCCGCGGTGAATTCGGAGTTCGCCGCCCGCTCCTTCACGTCCCCACCCGCCCCGAGGAGCCGCTCGTTCTTTCGGTCGCTCGCCGCCCGCAGATCCCTCTTCGAGCAGGTGCGTCAAAAGATCGGAACGAGGACGACGAGAAGTGGCTCAAACGCCCCCGAGCGCCCTCCGCCGTCGCCCGCCCGTCCGCATGTTTCTTGTTTTGACGGGCGGATGCATGAGCAGTGAGACCGCGGTTTAATTGGAGCACCGGCCCCTCCGGGCATCGGACAGTTCGTTGTGCAGTCGACTCCCGAACTCTCCCTTCTCGCTCCTTCCACTTCTTTCACTCGTTTTTTCTGCCGGTAACTCCTTTAGCGCGCGAACTCAATTAACCTCCCCGTTTTCGGTCGACCGCCGCTTTCACCTCCGACTTTTGATTCGCGCGCCAACTCGCGACTATTTGCGGTCGACCGCTGCGGGCCGCCGTTGCGCAAGTCGCTGGGCGACGGCGGTCGGTAGGGGCGGTAGGGGCGGTAATTATTCACTGCGCCCGCCCGCCCAGTCCTTCCGCGGTTTCCGCCGATCAAATCCGCGTTTAGGCGGGCGGCTTTCGGCGTCTCGAACGCGCCGCCCCGCGAGGTCAAGCCGCCCGCCTAATCTGCCTGCCGTCTTCGTTATTCTTGTACGCGCGTTCATCCGCCCGACCCGCGTTACGTGCTGCCTGCAGAACTCCCGTCTTTCATCCGTGCGGCGTTTGCCTGCGGCCTCCAACTGCCCCACCGCCCGGCGAAATGCCGCCCGCCCCGCGATCCCCGGCCGTTCGCGCGGGCTTCGAACTGCGAGCCGTCGATCCTGAAGTGGACGCTTCTGTGGAGTCCTGCTCATTCCTTCCCGAACACCCGACTAATGGGCACATCGAACGAACTCAAAATGAAAAATCGGGTCCAAAGGCGGCCGGAAGAAGAGGGCCGTTGGGGTCGGCGTCCAAACGGCCGCTGGTCCTCTTGCTCTTCGTCTTCTCGTTGCTAATGGTTCGTTTTTGACTGGACTCCTTCCTTTAGGGCACCATCTTCTTCCATCACGTGAAGGCGTCTGATTTTAAGCCCCACAAGTTCTACACGTGTGTGGCCGAGAACGTGCGGATAAAAGACTACAAGTTCGGGTCGCCCTTCAAGCTGGACGTCACGACGCTGCGGAGGAGAAGCCGTGAGTCCCCTCCATTCTTCTTTCACTTGCCCGTTTAGTCGAGGAGTCGATGTCCATCCCGCCGGCCGAGCAGTACGTGAACCAAAGCTCGCCGATCGCCCTCGTCGGCCAGACGCACAAGCTGCACTGCCTCTTCTCCGGCTACCCAGAGCCGACGCCCATTTGGTACAAGGACGGGCTGGAGATCACGCAGGACAACGCGGACGGCTACTTCTTCGAGGCCTACGGAAAAACGCTCTCCTTCAACGTGACCTTCGACAAGGCCGGCGTCTACCAATGCCGTTTTCCCTGTAAGTGCCCACTCGTCCTTTCTTCAACCGTCTCTCTTCTTTCAGCGCACAACGACATCGATCGCAGTTTTCAAGTGGTCGTCGACGCGGCCCCGTACTGGCCGGACGGCCCGCCGCCCAACACGAACACCAGCGAGGGCGAGACGGTCGTCTTCGACTGTCAGACGAGCGGCAAGCCCGTGCCCGTCGTTTCGTTCTACAAGAACGGAGTCGGTGAGTGCATTCCTTCTCTTTGAGCACCCCTCTCAATTCCTCCTCGTTCAGAAATGAACAAGCAGGACACTCCCGGCAACTGGGAGATCGACGGCACGAAGCTGATCATCTACAACGTGAAGAAGGGCATCAACGGGATGGGCGACAACGCCGTCTACCAGTGCAAGTCGGCCAACAAACACGGGTACGTTCCGTCCTCCTCTCTTCTCCACCTCTCGCTTCTTCCAGCTACCTCTGGACCAACTTCTACCTCAACCTGCTCGCGTTCGCCCCGCGGCTGCTCGAGGAGCCCGGCGAAGTGGAGGCGATCTACGGCCGTCCGCACGTGCTGGAGTGCCGCTTCTTCGCCTCGCCGCTGGCCAACGTCACGTGGGAGAACCCCACGCTGTTGGGCGACGAGTACCACACGGAAGTCGATCCGCTTGGGCGTCGGCCGGCTGACCATCGAGCGTGAGTTCTTCCGATTCGATCTTCGGTTGACTTTCCTTTGTGGTTGCAGGCGTCAACGAGAACCACGAGGGCGAATACGACTGCGTGGCCAAGAACAAGGTAGAGCCGCAACGAGAGTCATTTCTTCACTCAAGATGTCCACTTTCAGTACGGAAGCACGCGCGGAACGGTCAAACTCTCCGTGCGGAGTGAGTCCACCTCGTTGCCCTTTACTTCTCATCCATCGCTCGTTCAGAACCGACCGTCCTGAAGCCGTTCAGCGAGCGCGAGCAAGTGGTGCAAGCGGGCCGCGCTCTTCGCCTGCCCTGCAACGCCGACCACGACCGGAATCTGCCCGTCACGTACACGTGGAAGGTGGACGGGATGCCGATCGACCAGGCGAAGCTCGACAGCGGCCAGTTCGAGATCGCCGGCGACAACACGCTCGTCATCGCGAACCCCACGCACTACGACACGGGCGAGTACTCGTGCACGGCGGCCACGAAGCTGGACTCCGTGCAGAAGACGGTCCACATCTCCGTGCAGGACGTGCCCAACCCCGTGTACGCCGGCTACATCTCCAAGTGCGACCAGAAGACGGCCACCGCGACGGTCAACTTCGAGCATCTGGAGCCCAAGTCGGCGGTCGTGCCCGTCCGCGAGTTCTGGTTCGTCTCCTTCCTTTCATCTTTCGTTTGATCGTTGGGGGTTGCAGGGTGCGCTACATGGCCGACCCGTCCGTCGAGTTGGCCCAATGGCGGGTGCACCCCGTGCCGGTGAGCGCGACAGGACAACGAGGCGCTCTCCACCGAGCGGCACATCAAGGCCAACTCCACGATCAACCTGAAGCCCTACGGAAAGGTGAGTGCTTTCAGTCCAACGATCCCCCTTCATCCGGTCTGCTGCCTTTCAGTACGTCTTCCAAATCATCGCCCGCAACTCGGTCGGCGACTCGGCGCCCTACAAAGTGAAGGGCGTGTGCGAGACGGCCGAGCGGCAGCCCGCCCGCAATCCCTCCTCCGTGCGCGTCAACAGCCACGTCGCCCGCCCAGCTGACCGTCATGTGGGACGCGATGCCGCGCGACGAGTGGAACGGCCGCGAGTTCGGCTACGAGCTGCAGTACCGGCCGAAGGACGGCGGCGGCGACTGGACCACCAGCGACGTGAACGACCCCTTCGCCGACCAGGTGACCGTCGAGTTCGACGAGCCGCAGCCCTACCGCCCGTACGAGGTGCGCGTGCGCGCGAAGAACCACCACGGACCGTCGCTCGTGGAGCCCGCCACGGTGAGTGCCCTCCATTCATTCGGCAACCTTCTCTTCTTCTTGCAGGTCGAAGGCCGAACGGGCGAGGCGGTGCCCGAGCTGCGGCCGGAGAACTTCCGCGTGGAGAACGTGGGCGCCACCTCGGCCACCTTCCACTGGGATCCGGTGGACGAGTCGCAGATCAAGGGCAACTTCACCGGCTACCGCCTCACCTTCTGGTACGACGACGAGGACCTCAGCGACGAGTCGGCGGCCGAAGAGACGACCGCCGCCGCCGCCATGCGGATGATCCGCCGCCAGGCCGACGCCCTCACGCGCTCCAAGCGGCACATCCACGAGGCCGGCCGCCAGCGCAGCGTGATCGTGGCGCCGGGCGTGAGCAGCGTGACCGTCCACGACCTGAAGCCCAACGCGCAGAACTACGCCGTCGTGCAGGTGCTCACCGCCCAGCACGAGGGACCCAAGAGCGAAGTGCTCACGTTCCGCACCCGCGAAGGAGTGAGTTCGGCCGCCCACGAAGCAAAGCAACCTCTTCTCGTTTGCAGGTGCCCACGCCCGTCCGCGAACTGAACGCCTACCCGATGAACGGCAAGGAGCAGGCCGAGCGCGGCGTGGTCGTCCTCCGTTGGGACCGCCCGCGTGCCGCCAACGGCCGCATCACGCACTACAACGTGCAGACCTGCCGCACGCACGGCGCCAACGACGAGCACGTCGCGTGTCAGGAGGCGCCCGTCGAGGTGGGCGCCAACGTGACGGAGCTGCGCCTGCCGAACCTCGAGTTCGAGTCCAACTACCGCTTCCGCGTGACGGCCGTCACCCGCGCGGGCACCGGCGCGCCGAACTCCGCCGACGCCAAGACGCTGCCGGAAGCCCTGCGTTTGAACCGTGAGTCCGCCCCCCTTCTTCGGTCGTCGAGTGCAGCGGAATGGGCGGGTGTCAGCCGGGAGTCTTCCTCCAATCTCCCCTCTACTCGCCCGCTTTTTATGGGAAAAACGAAGCGACTCTTTCCGGCTGTTTGCGGGCGGCCGCTTCCACGTTGCTCGCCTGCGGGCGGGTTCGATCGCTCGCTTTTTGGACGCCTCCACTCGCCGCCCGGCCGCCTCGCGCCCGAAGGCGACGAACCTTTGGGAGCGGGGCGACGTGATCCGTCCGCGTAATTCGCGTTGACAGCGTCCGGTCGGTTTAAAACGCAATCGTTTTCCCATTCGAGCGGAACACCGACCGCCCGACGATTCGTCTGCCCGCCTGTTTCCGTGGAGATCCGCGCAAAACGCGTCGATTTGCATTCGCTCGCCTCCTTGACTCGGCGCCCGTCGACTTCCACTTCCACGCGACGATTGGCGAAATTCGGAAGGCGAGGTCGCGCAACTCATAAAATGCGGGCCTCTTTTGCGCACTCCCGCACGCACTTCCTCCTCGTTTGTTGTTCTTCGGGGCGAGGCGGAGCCGTCGGGGTTCGAATTCTCGTCTCGAAATGGGCGCTCATTGTCTTCGCCCATTCGCCCGTTTGCCTCGGGCCCCAAATGGACTGCGCGGCCGAGGCGAAGAGCAAACAAGTGCGCGGGGGATTCGCTTCGGTCACTTTCGATTCGATCCAACGGATTCCGCGAGGGCGCGGCGGCGTGTGGAATTCGATTTGCTGCGTGGGCTTCGAGCCGACCGCCGGAGCGTGAGGATCGCCCGCTTCTGCTCGCTCGTCGTCGGGCGGCCGCCTAATTGGAGACGGCCGGCTGATCGCCTTTCGTCCGCCTCGCGATTATTCCGCCCGCCCGCCCGCCCACGAAGAAACGTGCGGCCAGATTGCGCGTTTTACCGCATTTTTATTGGACGACGCGGCGGCGGTTTCGTGGCCAAACGGTGGCGCGAAATTCGACGAGTTTTCTGCTCACTTCTTCCCGACTTCTTTGTTCGAGTCGGGGAGCTCGATCGATCTTTTCCAATTTGTTGCGGCTTTTCGACGTGATCGATCGGCCGCCCGCAAAGTGTTCTCCGCCCTCGTCGGCCAAAAGCCGCCTTTTCGCCCCGCTGATCCCGCCGGCCGTTGCGTGGAAACGGGCGCCGAATGCGCGGTCCGGAGTGGCCGAAGCGGCGGATTCTTTTCGTGCACCAGTCGGCCCTTTCGTCTAATGAGATTGCCCGCGCACTGCCCGAATGAGAACAATCAGGAGGCCCCGCCCGTCGCTCTAATCACACGCCGTCCATTTCATTCGGGGCGCCGCGTACTCGGCGGCCTCCAGCTGCGGCCCGCCCGGTTTTAATTCGACGAGAAAACTCGTGTTGCTCGTCGTTTCGACCAAAACGACGTCCTCGCCGACCACCCGGCTTTGTTTTTGACGGCCCATCGGAACACCTGGCCGAAAAGCGGGCGCGGGGCCCGCGGAGTGCGCGCTTTTGTCCGCCCCTTCCGAATGGGGCCATGATTAGGGGGGCCGGCCGACCATTCATCCGCCCCTCTCGTCCGTCTTCCCTTCGCCTCTCGCATCACTTTGGATACCGCCGAGAATTACGGGCCCGCATCCGTCCTCCAATTCGCACTTCTCCGCTCGCGGGCGGCGAGAGAACGCAGTCGTTTTTTGGCGGCCATCGCGGTCGGCGGTTTTATTTGATTGCGGTCGGGCTGCCGGACGAAACGAGCCGCCCGATTGCCCGTCGGCCTCCGGCCCCCAATTCATTTACTCTTCAAAAAACATACGAGCCGAAATGCCCGCCGGCCGCCCGCAAACAGACGGCCGGTCGGGCGGAGGGGCGGCTTCTTGACCAGTCGGGCGGCCGGCCAACAAAACCAACTGCTTCTTGCGGAAGGGTGCTAATTCGTGTTGTTGTTCCCGCACTCCCTCGCCCGCCTCCCGGCCGGCTGATAGCCAGCCGGCCGTCCGCCTTTCGTTCGGTGCCGTCAAAAGAAAGCGACAGTTTTCGTTTGAGCCGCCCGCCTCGTTCGGCCGGCGGCTTCTTTTCGCGTGGATCGTGTGCGCAACGAACGAGTGATCCGCCCGGTTGTAGTCGATAGAAGGAAGGATGGAAGGCCGGCGGTCTTTCGGCGTCCTCCTCCTGCTCCTCTCTCCCGCACTCCTGCCGCTGACACCCGCCCAGCCGCTCGCCTCGTCCAACAGTTCGGCCGTGGAGCCGACGGTCCTGCAGCCGGAGGACGCGGACGACGGGACGCCCTTTGATTTGTCCGCTTTAGTGGAGCCCTCGCGGCCGTCGCTGCTCGAGGAGGGCATCGGCGACGATCACTTCAACATCTCGTTCGTGCCCGGCGAGTACGACGCCGAGGAGCAGCGCCCGGTGGGCAGCCGCTTCTACGCGAAGGTGCGCGAGGAGGGCGAGACTGACTGGAAGGTGAGTCTCCTCCCCTCCTTCTTCCATCGATCCTCTTCCTTGCAGATCTACGAGCCGACCGGCGACTCCCTCTTCCTGCAGGTGGACGGCCTGTCGCCGGGCACGCGCTACGAGGTCCAGACGGTCTCCGTGCAGACGGACAACCGCGGAGTGGTGCGCGAGCAGGAGTCCCGCACGCGCCGAGTGACGACCACGGGCTACTGTGAGTCCGTCCCGCCTTGATTCCAACCGATCACTTCCACCCGATTTCAGCGCAAAATGCCCGCCTTTACATCACCGGCCTGATCATTCTGTTGATCCTGCTCCTGCTGATCACGCTCTGCATCCTGTGCTGCGTGTGCTGCCGCAATCGGGGCCAGAAGTACCCCGTTTCGAAGAAGGAGCGGATGCAAGGCCGCGAGTTGATTTTGCCCAAGGATCGGGGCTTCACGGACTACGGACGAACGTGAGTCCTTCGCTTCCTCTTCCCCCGCTTCATCCCCTCGTTTCAGTGACGACGACGAGCAACGCTCGCTGACCGGCAGCCGGACGGGCGAGTCGGAGACGGACTCGATGGCCGAGTACGGGGACGGAGATCCCGGCCGCTTCACCGAGGACGGCAGCTTCATCGGCCAATACGGGCCCAACAAGACTCTGGTCGTCACAACGGAACGCGCATAACGAGCGACACAGATGCTCCCCACGAATCGTCTTTCTTTTTCTTCTCTTCGGCATAAAAATCCCCTGAACTCTCCGCTCTGTTCGTATCCTCCGTCGACTCCCGTCCACTCGGATTCGGTGATTCTTTCTTCTTCCTCTTCGTTTCTCACAGTCGATTCACTCCGCTTCTCGTCTCGTGCACGCCGCTTTTCTTCCGTCGCTTCCCGGTGTCCTCGCGTTGATTCTATTGGGCGTAAACTTCGATGTGTCGCCCCGTGTTCTCCCGTCTTTTGTTTGTACAAATCAGTTCGAATGCTGAACCCCCGGATCTCCGATCATTGAGCGACTCCCTTCTTTCTCGTGCTTCGAACAAACTCCACTTGTTTGCCGCTCATTCCGCCCACTCCCCGCATTTGCGCGCGCCCCCTCCTCCTCTCAGTCGATCCTCTCGTTCGTCGCCCTGCCACCCACCTTCGATTCATTTCGGCATCCCCCCACCCTATCGGCCAACGAATCCTCCGACCGCCCGCTCAATCCCCGCTCTTCATGACTCCTCTCCTTCCTTCCCTCTCCCTCCTGCCTGCCTGCCATCTTTGTTTGGTTGTTGTTTGATGCGGCTCCATCCGACCGCCGCTGCACTCGAATGGCGGTCTAAAAGAATAAAAGAGTACCATAAACCATTGGAAGAGAGGTGCCTTTCCAGTAATGAAGGGGCCTTGCGAGGAAACGACGAATCTGGTCTACTGAGGCCTTTTTCCGTTGCGACAATCTCCCGACACAACCTTTGATTCATGACCTCTGCTCCGGATTATCGAATGAGTAATCCAATTCTTTTTGTCTGCGGATCGGCGGCCTCTCCATGGCGGCGAAGTGCAGACCGGCGGACTGGTCGGCTGCTGAAGCGAACGCGAAGCGGAAGAACGGCGGGCGGGCGGGCGGAGTGGAGCGAGTAGAAATCCGCCCCAACCGCACGCTCCACTTCCCATTAAGCCGGTTGCCATGCAATCCGAGTTCATTCGAGCGGCCCGCGGCTCCGAGAACGGACGGCCCGCCGTCTGTTGCGCAACGTTCCGCGGGCAGGTGGGCGCTAGACGGCGGAAAGACTCCATTGCCCTCACTCGACGACCTCCGAACATGCCGCGTTTCTGCCGGTTGGCTCTCGGGCTCGCCGCTATCGTACTCCTCGCCGGGCCGTGGGCCGAAGGGCGAGTGATCGTCAAGGTTCGTTCCAACCACGGACGGGACATCTCCTCATTCACCTTCTGCTTTCAGCGCAATGACGAGAAAGGCCGCGCACGAGGGCGTGAAGCCCATCGAGCCGGTCAACGAACACGAGTGGGGCAACAAGCAGGTGGCCGGGCCGGCCGATCACTCGCCCGCCGACCACGTGCACAAGGACGCTCCCATCGGCCCCCACGACCACGAGGCGGCCGCCCTCCTTGGAGGGAGAGGCGAACAAGACGGCAGCCGAGCACGGCGCCCCGCACGAACACCCGAACGGCCCCGAGGAGCACAAGAGCGGCGAGGAGAAGGACGACCACCACGCGGCCGCCCACGGGCGAGAAGGCGGCCGACGATCCGCTCCCCGACTCCAAGGAGCACAAGCACGAGTGAGGAGCACAAACACGAAGAGGAACACAAGAAGCGGACCGCCGCTCCCCAATCGAATCACGTGGACGACGAGGCGGCGGAGGCCACCGAGTGATCGCTTCTTATCGCCCTCCCCGCACTTCCTCCTTCCACGAACCGTAGTGTTTATTCTCAATCGTCGTATGTACACGCGTCTACCGGAATAAAAGGCCCTAACTCGTGAATCTGCACAATTGGGGGTTGAAGGCACCAAGGGAGGGGGGCAGGCAAGGCGGAGGGGAAATCAGGCCGCGCATTGACGTCGTTCCACCTGCAACGAAGCGGGTCGATTAGACGAGGGGTGGACGTGTTAGCGGACAAGCAGGCGGGCGGGCGGTTAACAAAAGAAAAGCGGCGGATTAAATCACGAGAACATCGTCTCTTGGTCGATCTCCACCGATTTGCCGCGTTGCGGGACGGGGATGCTGACGACCGTCGGGCTCTCGCAGTCCACTCCCGCCATCGCTCTTCCGCGAACGACTGCAGAAAGAAGCGAGATTGAAGCAGAAGCCCGAAGAAACGAGAGAAAAGCGGCAAGCACTCACTTCTTCGCCGTCCTTCTGCGCCTGCAGCTGGCGGAGGCGTTCGGCCAGGCAGTCGTTGAAGTGGGAGTTGTGGCCGGGCGAGATCACGTCCAACAGATGGCGGGCGTTGTTGAAGTACTGCGTGTGCAGGTCGAGGTGCTGAACGACGAGCAATCAGCGGCCATCAACCCTCCCACTCACCAAGTAGTCGCCGTACATCGAATCCGTTCGAGTCGAGGCCACTCGCCAGCCCTTCATCGTCAACTCCAGGGTGAACGGCAAGTCTGCAACACGAAACTAATGAAAGGAAAGTGAACAAAAACGAACCCTCGTGCGTCTTCACGTTCACGAAGATCAGATCGCGCGTCCTCGGCAGCATCTCGGACACGTAGATCGACTGGACGAAGGACGAGAGCTCGTGGACGGCGGCGATCGCCTCGAGCTCCAGGGCGCCGTGCTCGTCGTTGCTGCGCAGTCCGCTGGCCAGCTCGTCGCAGCGGCGTCGGTTGATCGAGCCGATTTCCTCCAACGAAAGCGGACTCTTAACGGCGTCCATCGGATCGGCCGGGAAGTTGAAGACGCCCGCAGCGGCCGGTCCGCGGCCTTGAGCAGTCGGGGCGGGCGAATGAGAGCGACTCGAATGGTACACGTGCGCAGCCTGTTGCCAACGCTGCGAGCTGGAAACAAGCGAATAAACAACCGAAGATAAACAAGGAAGCGGAACTCACTCTCGCTTGCTGGTAGAGGGGACTCACGCCCAACGAATCGGCCAGACTGTTCGCATTCGGCTGCACGTTGAAGAAGGGATTGCAGGCGAGGTCCCCAGCGAAGGGTGGCCAGCGAGAGCTTGTGGTGGACGGGGCAGGGCGCCGGCGTGGACGAGGCGGAGAACGGCCGCTTGGGGTCCATGGGCTTCGGGCGGGGATTCTGCAAGCGAAAACAAACAAGTCGGTTCGAACGGGAAGGCGGCGACGTGCGAAACGGCCAAAACATGTTTATCCGCCGGCCAATTGGCCGCAGAGGCGGAAGGCGGAAGAGCGACGCGAGGCCGACATTCTTCTCCGTCTTTCCGCACGAGCCGCCCGCCGACCTCACGGCCGTTCTCCCCCGTCCAACTGTCGTCCCGCCGGCACGCGTCAAGCGGCGGCGAGTAATGAGCACTTCGATCCTCGTTGATCACGGCGAGCAAACAAACCGAAAGAATCGCGAGTAATCGGATTAAAACGAACGATTTTCGAAGGATTCCTCCCACTTTTCCCCGCACCGCCCGCCTCTTGTTCGCAGAAACACGGAAACTCGTTCCGTTTAATCCGATAACGGCGGCTCGTTGATAAAAGCCCCCGCTCGAAGCAGCAAGACAAACAACGCTGGAACGAACGCGGAAGAGCCGCCCGCAAAAAGGAGGTTGTTTTCGATTGCGAGGCGGCAACTCGCCCGGGCGGCCGTCTCGCAATCGACCGGCTGGAGCGGCGGAAAGCGGCGGGATTTCGCCCGTCGCGTGTCCAATTGCAAACCGTTCGGCCGCAAAGGCCGAGTGAGTGGCAGTTCCAAAAATAGCCGAAGAATAGCCCATGGATTGCACTAAAAATGCACGCCTCTGCAAAGTGGAACGGAAAGGGAACACTTTGTTCGCTCATGCCTGTCTGCATCTTCAGTTTGCAGCCGAAGAGATAAGTGCTTTGATTATTTTTGTTCGGAACGAAGCGGGATGCATTCAAGGGAACCACTCAGTTCAAACCAAGCCCCGAACGGTCGAAAACGTTCCGTTGGAACCGATCAGTTATGTCTGGTGCAAACAACTGCATTCTGTTGTGGTCACTTCCAAACAACAAGCAAGTGCATTGATGCTGCCTACAAACCCGCAACAACGGCTGAGTGCTTTCGCGAACGTGACCGTCCATGCTCGCTTTCATCTTGTTCTCGGCTCTTGCAGCGCAGAGCCGACCCGCGCCCAACAACGCCAATCGATTGCGAAACTGGGGCGGGGGGGCCGGCAAGCGGCCCTTCTCCTTTGGCAGCCACCCACTTTCGACGGGTCGATCGGCTCGTTTGCTCGTGGCCGCCGCCCCGCTCTGCCCTTTTCGATCTTCCACGCGTCGGCGGGCCCTTTTTAGCGCATTTGCCGCCGAATCGGCGTCCCTTCTGCCACTTTGCTCAAGTCAGGGTTGTTGGGTTTCCTCGTTCTCACGCCTCCGTTTCCTCACGGTCATACCTCCGTTCTCTTGCAGCCTTGAAAGGTTCATCAAGAACTTCGTTTCCTACAAAGCACGAACAAAATGAACAAGTGAGCTGCTCCGTTCCACCCCTCTCCCACTCGCTCCAGAACGGGTCCTCGAACGGGGCGAGGAGACGGACGAGCGCCGCGTCTTGCGATCGTTCGGCTTCAAGGAGTCGGTCAAACGCGCCGTGCAGGAGTCCGGTTCGAAGGGCCCACGCCCTTCCAAGTACCGCCCTTACGTGCTCAAGGACTGCGTGTCGATGCTCATGCACGGAGTGCCGGAGGGGGCGAGCGCCTCGGCCGCACCACCGCGATCGTCTTCGGGATCCTGCACCGCGTGGACGAGTCCAGCGACGCCCTTCAGGCGATCCTCTTGAGTCCCACCCTCCAAACCGCCGAACACGTGAGTTCTTCCGTGCTCTCTTATTCACTGCACTCTTTGTTCAGATGCTGAAGACGCTGCAGAAATGGGGAAGTACACGAAGGTTCGCCTCCACTCGTGCAACAACTCGCTTCGGCGGAGGAGGAAGCGGCTGATGGCCGAAGGAAAGCCGCACGTGATCGTCGGCACGCCCGGTCGCGTGGAGGAGCTGCTCGCTGGCGGTGCCTTCGGTTCGTTCTTTTGTAGTTGAACGGATGACCCGTGTCCACGAATGACTTTTACTCAACTAACTCCTTCTCGTTCAGGAGTCGACAACGTCCACTCGTTCGTGCTCCACAAGTCCACGACGAGGCTTGGAAGGCGGTGGAGGGAGACGGAGGCGCTCCCACCGCCTTCCGCCCTTCAGCTCTCCGGCCGCCGGTCGCTGGTGGTGGACGGAACGCCGAGCACGTGCGTCTGCTTCCCGCTGATCAAGGACCGTCTGCCCGTTCCGTTCGTCGTGCTCGCGAGGAGCCCGTCCGCGAATACGAGATGTTCATGTTCCTCAAGAACCCTTTCCGGCAGCCTGCCCGCGGCGAAGGAACAGGGCAGTTCGCCCGATCCCACCAAATGTCATCCCCGAGCTCTTCCAATCGCCAGCCGTCTGCCCACTTCCGCCATGCCGGCAGCCGAGGCGGCAAGGACAAGTGAACTCCAACGTGTGTTCTCGTTTCTGTCCTTCCCGTTGGTCTCTTCGTGCCCTTCCTTTCAAAGATCGCCAACAGCGGCCGGGTGTTCTCTCGCTTGTCCTCCAGCCATCTTCCATCGTTCGTTCGTTGTTGTTTTTTTCGTTGTTCTTAAATAAACTGCTTTCGAGCAAGAGGTGGTGGATTGGTTGGAGAACCGCTTGAAGATTGCGGCGAATAAAAGCGTCGATTGGGGCGGGTGTTGCGTTGCTGCAAGATATGTTTACTCGGAAACACTGAGGGGATTCGAAAGGACACGCGTCCAGCGAAGATGATGGACGTTTCACAGCAGTCGACGAGCGGGCTTTGTTGCTAGTGCATTTGTTCTTTCGAGCTCATAAGAAACAACAAAAAAGTACACTGCTGCCGCCCCCCTCCAACAACAAAGAAGCGCCCACAACGCTGAGTATCTCGTTCGCTTGCGGAGTGTTGCCGTTCACACGAAGTTCGTGCAGATTGCAGGGCTTCCGCTCCGATTCCTACCGTACGGGAGCGAACGCTGGATGACGCGAGCGAACGAGGAAGCGAGTTCTATTTCGGGGCTCTCGGACGTCCTTTTGGGGCGTCCGCACAAAGCGGACGGCCCAGAGCGCGTCGTTTGCAACACCAAATGGAATTTGGATCGTGTTGAACCCGCGGACGGCATTCGAAAGGCGGCCGGGGGTCGGAGGTCGTTAAAAGGAATTGCGCAATTGAATTAGGAGCGCCTCGATTTCTAATCCTTTGCGCCCTTCTCGTGGACAGCCGGGCGGTTCCTAAACGCGGTTGTTTGCGCCCAATTGGATGCCCGTTTGGCCCTGCCCCGAGGCTGCAATCCGCGGAACGATTGGATTGGCCGTGCCGCCTCGAGGATGACGTCCCGCCCGCTGTACGAATCGTAATAACCGGCGGGGTGCCCTCAGTCGCGTGTCGATTGATGACAGCCGCCTGTTGCGAGAATTTCCGCTTCCTCGTCGTCCCGCTCGTTGATTGTTGACCGCCGGGATCTCGCGTGTGAAAAGGCGGAAATTAAGGCTGAGAACATGCGTCCCAAGTTTAATTTCATTATCCGTCCCCCTAATTGTCCGTCTGCTCCACCGGTTCGTTTCCCGCCCTACCGTAGGCGAGGGCAGGTGAACGCCGAGCGGCCCCCGCTTCCCCGAATTCTCCCACTCGGGTTCAGAATTCCGGGCCGCCCGCCCTTTGGGTCGGTGGGAAGGTCGTCGCTGGAGTGGAGGCGTTGAGGAGTTGGCGGGGGAAAACTCGTTAAACTTAAAATTTCTCGAAGAAATCGAGTCACTTTCGACTGTTGCGTTTCCCGACCGGCCGGCCGGATTCGAGTGACGTTTGGCGGCCGGGATTCGTGGAGCGGCGGGTGTTGCAGGCGGGCGTTTGAGCGGAATCCGGCGTCCAATTTGCTTCGTTTGAGTGAACGCGGAACCGTCGGGTCGACTCGGATGTTGCGGCCGCCAAAACACGCGACTTCTCGCCGCCCAGCAGTACGGTAGATTCTTGTGCTGTTTGCTTTCTGCTCCTGTTCCTTGCTCGTGTTCCGAAGTGGGTGTTCGGTTGGGCGAGTGCACGACCGGTTGCTCCTCGGGGACGGCGGTTAATTGGACGTGAATTGGCCGCCGAACACGCGAACTTCCGGCCGCCTCGTTCGCTTCTGACCCACGCACTTTCCGTCCACCGACTGCGACCTCCGCTCCGATGGAATCAAATGAGCCTCTTTTGCAAGCGATCCACCACTCGAGCGGGCGGCCAAACATCATTGGGTTAGCGCCGTTTTTGTTTTGCCGACCAGGGGCTTCCGCCCGATGCGGATCGCTTTCAAAACGGGGCGGAAATCGTGCATTTTCGCAAATTTTGACGCGATTTGCGGACGAATCGGATGAGCGAGCGGGTGGCCGGGCGGGCGTCGATGACGTCTTGGTCGCTTCTTTCGCTCATCGACGGTCGAGCGACCGCCCAATCGCCTTTCCGCCCTCCCACTCGGCCGCCCGCCGTCCTCCCGCTTTCCAAATGCATCCGTGCGCTCGGCAGGAGCGACAAGTGGGTGGCGGGCAGGAAGCGGAAATCTCCAGAAGTTTGCAGCGACTCGCGGGCGGCGAGGAGGCGGCCGGCCGGAGGGCGTACTCGAGTGGAGTCATGTTATTCCGCCGGTCGAGTCGTGTGCAAACGAGCGGCCCGCCGGAATGTCCGCCTCCCGTTCGACGTCATCCGCCAATTTGTTCCGAATTTCATTCCCGTCTCGAATCGAATTGAAAGCGGCGATTAGGCGGGCGGCCGGCGGGTTCGCACTTCCGAGTCGAACGGGCGGCCCGAAGGCGGCGTTGCTTTCAATTTGCGGCGACATTTCGAGGCGATTAGTTCGCGGAATTAAGCGGCCGGCTGGTCCAAAACGGGCGCCTCCCGCCGTTCTTCTGTTTCGTTTGAACTGTTGGCCGCTCCCGGCGTGGTTATTCGATTGCTTCTGCCTGCTGCTCGTGTCCTCCTCCTGTTTCTTCGACTACGCACCTTCTGTTTGTCTTTCACAGGGCGCCTCGTCGGAATGTTCGACTTCTTTCTCGTTGACTGACGACCTCCACTCTGTGTTGCCCTTCATTAACGAATTCTAACGAGGAGAAAGAACCGTCTGGACGTTCGGCGACCTCCCGCCGTTGCACCTGATCGCGGCTGCAGTGTTCGCGCCCACCTGCCGCCCTCGAGTCGTGTGCTTTGAGCGGAGGGAACGAAGTGACGAGGATTCTCGTGCACTTGCCGCCCAATCATTCTGACTCCCCCTCCCCGTGGGATTCAGCCGCCTCTTTTGGTTCGGAGAACGAAACAGTCGGCTGTTCTCTTGACCTCCGGCTCGTCGAGTCGAACGCGTTTGCACACTCCATTTACGGTAATCGGGGGGGATTATGACGCCCCCTTCCGGCGACAAAACATGTTGTCCAGGCGTGTCCCCGCCGAACGAACGTTCCCCCAATTATGCGCCGCCTTTTACGGTCGTCCGGGCGTAATTCGGCCCATCCGGCCCCCTGACGCGCGTGGAATTCGAAACGCCCAAACTGTCGCCCGATCCCGCGACGGCCGCCCGTTCGTGTCGCGTGTTCGTCTGGCCGAGCGGAAGGAATTTCTCGCTTCTTTCAGACGAAATGACTGCGACCGCCCGCCGACAATCCGCCGCCTCGATCTCGCGCTTGGTCGTCTGCTCATCGATCGCCCTCCTCTGCTTGGCGTCCGGCGTGTGGGCGGCGGAGGATCCCCTGCAGATCGTCCTCGACGAGCGGCCGAACGCCCCCGCGGCCGCCGGCGGCGTCGACCCGCCGAATCTCCGCAAGATTTTGTATCCCCACTTACGCCCGCACGCCCTACGGTACTTCGAAGTTCATCCTTCCACCCTTCACTCGCTTCTTTCAGACGGCGGCGACCAGTGGCGTTTCTACGGCGGCGACGTAGCGGCCCGGCGCGGGCGGCTGGGGTCCCATGTCGCGGTATTCGAACATCTTCGATCGCAATTTGAGGTCGGTCGAAGGAGCGTACGGTAGGCCGGCAGAACACGAGGAAGAGCACTCATCCCTCGTCTCTTTCAGTCGTCGTCCAGAACGTGCCCGCCGCGGACGCGTCAGGCCGACCGGATGCAAAGGGGGGAGCGACGAGCGGCCGGAGTTCGCCGTCGAGCAGCCGGCCTTCCTCCCGTTTTATTCCGGTCGAGGTCGCTGAGGCCGCCCGCTCTTCGTTCTCTTCGCTTGCCGCCGTCACACACGTTCGAATAAACAGAAAACGGTTGATCCCCCAATGAAGAAAGAAGGCGGCTGATTGCCGTGTGCTGATCGACGCGCGAGATCCTCGGCGCCTTCGCGATCTCCGCTCCAGTCGATCGATCCGCAGCAAAACAAACGCCGCAATCGGGCGATCGATCGACCGGCTGACACGTGCGGAGAGCGGGCGGATTCGAAGGCTCGAGAGCGTTGCGGGTCGCCCGTCAACCACTCCGTCGGTTATTTCGGGCGGTTTCGGTTGTTTACGCTCGTCCGTCTTCACGTGAACTTCAAGGCCGGAGCGAACGGTCCGCTTCTTTGCGGTGGTTCGGCCTCTCCGCACTCCGGTCGCGATGATGGATGGCGGTCGGGTGGGAGTTTTCCGCCCGTCGACCACTCGGTTTCCATTTACGGACTCCCGAACGCACTCGACGGAAGCGTGATCGAGTGGGCGAATGCCTGGAACCGATCAGGATCCAACCGTCTGCATTCCTCGTACACCGGACAAGTGCAAGCATTCCATCCAACCGGCTTTTCATTCACGTGAACTCTTCGAACAAAGGAGAAGAGAAGGAGCTCGTTGTTTACGAAATGAGGGCGATGATGAACGCCCAATCATTGATTTCTTAGCGGCGACGATCAATTTCTTACGGGCGGTTCTGCGAACCTCCGCCCGCAGAGGGCAGGAGACGAGCGATGACATGGAGTTTGATCGTGTTTTCGCCCAATTACCTTCGGTTTAATCACCACCGCTCGCTTGACCGCTCGGCGGCAGGTGCACGTGAATGCCGAGAGTGCACGAGTTGGTCGAAGTGGCGGTCGGACTGTCTGCCGGTCGCTCTTCACGTGCAGTCGGCGAAGGAGTGCAGAGTCCGCGGTGGTTGCGCGGCGCGCATGACCCAAACGACCGTCGGGCGGTCGAGTGCGCGTGTACCGGCGTTATCAAGAAGATTCGAGAGGGCCGATCGGCCGCCTGCCTGCCGGTCGATCGGAACGCGAAGGTCGTCGGCGGCGGGTGCGCGGCGCCCCAAACCGACGGAATTGTGGCGTGCAAACGACGAGAAGCAGATGGATGGAGGATTGATCATCTCCATCGTAATCCCTCGACTTCTTTTCGTTTGACTAATGCGCATTCCGCTCGCTAATCGCTCGAACAAACCGCCGATGATCGACGAGACGAGTGGGCGGAAATCGAGGGCGCAAACGACTCCCGTTCGTTCGGTCTCGCTGCCGCCGCCGCCCGCATTCCGATGCGCTTCGGGGTTCTGTCGGCGACAAGGAGAAGCCGTCCGATTCGCTTCAAGAACCCGATCCATCCCGCCATCCATCGGCTGGTTGCCGCTCGTTGCATTCTTCCATCCATCCCACGAATGGTGGGTGTTCTAAAAAAGGACGCCGTTGTCCGGGGTATTTCCGTGCGAGGAGCGGTGCACCAGTCGGCTTTGTCCTCGGAGAACGACAAAGTGCGGACATTCGAGCAGAAAAGAAGATCCCCGTCCTGCCGATCTTCCGCAAACATCCGCCCGGCAAGCGGCCATCGACCAGCGAGCGGACAAAAGCGGCGGCGGGCGGTTATCCCGTCCGTCCACTTCTTTCTGTTGACAACACCCGCAAACAGCCCGCAGACGGCCGAAAGTTTGTTTGTTTGTGCCTCCGAAGACACGTGAAGCGATTGTGGACGCAGATTCGCGCAATAAACCGCCGACTTGGGTGCAAAGAACTTTCTTTCGAACGCGGGAATCTCGCCGCCATCCGCCGCCCGTTCGCCTGCCACCTTCGATTTGGAGCGAGAGACCGAGGAGAGCGTTCGGTTTGGTCGATGGGGCGACGTTTACAACGACCGGCCGCTCCAACGGTCGATCTTTGCGGTCCCGCCCTGGAGTTGTTGTGCACGAGTGAGAAGGCTGGAAATCAACAACGTTGTTTTGGAGGTTTTTGTCCACTCGGCTCCGCTCGGCCAGTCCGCAGATCGCGGCTACTCGGCGCCGTTCGTTCCGGCTGGACGGAGTGTAAAAAACATCCCTCTCGAACTGCAAACTCCCCCGCCGCTGCTGCGCTGATCGTCGATGACGGGCGGCGGTTTCGAGTTCGGCGCTCAAGAATCGCCCCGCCGAGACCAAAACAAACGATCTTGTTTGCACTCGAAAACAGCCGTGAGAAAGTCGGGGCCGTACGGTGGGTGAGGGGGCGAGCGTGCCGGGGGCATGAAATTGGCGTGCGGCTTTTGATCGTCGAGCGGAGTGGCCGCTGCAAAACACGACGATCAAGGACGCGCGACCGGCGATCGTTCGGCCAATTGGGGGCGAGACGCGGGGGCGGCGGTCGGCGTAAACAGGCGGCCAATTTGATCCGAGCGGCCAGGCGGATCGTCGAGCTCACGAACGTCGCGTGTCCACTTGCCGAACTCCGACCGTTCGCTTCGACTTCCGATTGCGATCGTGTGTTTTTTCTCGGCTTACGTTTTCCGTTCGGTTCGTCGAAACAAGCGGTTCAGCGGAATGGCGGTCGATTGCCCCGACTGTAAACTACGAGCGTCAGCCGCCCGCCGTCTTCTTTTCTGTCGTGGTTTCGTGTGTCAAACGGGGCGGTTGGGCGAAGACGACGGGGCGAAGTTCCGCCTTTCACGTACCGTAGACGTCGCCCCCTTCCGCCCGCTCGGGGGCGTGGCGGGAGGGGCGGTCCTCCAGTCGGCGAGTGCGCAAATCGACGAACGATGACGAAAAGCAGCAGGCCGTCAGAGCAGCGGTCGTTCGCCATCAGAAGGGAGGGGGGTGGGGCGCCTTCTTTTATAAAATTCGCCCGCCTCCGAAGTCGGTCATTCCACTCGGACGATCGGCGGACGAGGCGGCGGCTGCGGGCGGCGGCTTCTCGTCCGCAGATCGGATTGCTGCGTTTATCATCGATCGCCCTTCTCCGCCCTTCCGCCCGCCCGCTCGCTGTTGTTCGTTCGTTCCTCGTGGGTGGACTTTGGACGAGCGGATCTCCGTCGCCGCTTTGTTTTCGCGAAGTCCATCGAGCGCCCCGATCGCCGGCCGGCCGCCAAACGCGGAAGGCCGACCGACCGAGTGGACTTCGGCTCGTTGCGAATTCCGCCATCCAAAGTACGGCGGGCGGCCCGCTCGGCGCGTGTTGCAATACCGCCGAGCGGGCGGGCGGCGCGGTTTTAAACCCAACGACTCGAAACGCGAATTTTCGTAATCAACCCGAGCGCTCATAAAAGGCGGCGGTTGCGCGGGGCGTTTCGGTTTCGGCGGCTCCGATCGCTGCCGCCTTCGCTCGCCGCCCGCCGCCGATCGAAGGTGCTCGAACGCGTGATTGCGTGGGCGGGGGGGCGACGAGGGGCTCGGCCCGGTGTCAGTCGATTAGTCGCACAAATTGGAGCCGCCCGCCCGCCCCGTCCTCTCGTTTGTTTGCTCGCAGTTCGTGGGTCGAGCGAATGCCGCCGTCTGCCGCCTCGCCGCTTGTTGGCACTCGGTTCAACGTGTCCGCCGCGCGCCGCTCGGTCGGGCGGTTGGGTGCACGAGTGCGGGAACCTCCCGCCCACCCGCTCGCTCGCTTGCGCCCCCGCGCACTCGAACATTCCGCTCGTATCAAGACGCGCAGTCCGCCGATCGTTTTTATCTCCCCACTGCCCACTCGCGTTGTTTGTCCGCGTGTACGATCCACTCGCTCGTCTGCCGGGTGCCGTCGACTGATCTCCGCTCTTTTGCAGCAACAAAAGCCACTTCGGCTGGACACGCCTTCCTCGGGCTGTTGGAGCGAATCCGTCGACAAATCCACTTTTTGGAACCCCCACCTCCCTCCCACTCAACGAGCACCATGTTCGACGTCTTCTGGGAGTTCTCCTTCATCAACCTCCTCTCCTTCTGCGCCTTCCTCACGACCGTCGGCCTCTTCTTCTGCGGCCTGCCCATCTGCCGGCAGATCTGGAAGCGACAGGACACCGATGAGATCAGCGGCGCCCCCTTCCTCATGGGCGTCCTCGGCGGCATGTGCTGGTTCTGCTACGGTGAGTCTCCTCGTTCCCGAATCCCTCCCAATTCATCCCCCGTCTTCAGGCTGGATGAAGGGCGATCAGACGGTCATGTCCGTGACCTCCGCACAGATCGTGCTCTACTCAGTGTATACCGTATTTTACTTTTTTATGACCAAGAAGAAGGTAAGCAAGCGCCTAGACGATCCCCACACTCACCGCCCTCTTGCAGTTCTGGATCTCGATCAAGATCGCCGCCCTGATCGTGATCTGCACGTGCCTGGTGCTCTCGGTCCACTTCTTCGGCATGAAAGTCTTCCACCCGCTCGGCATCGTGTGCCTGACGCTGAACATCGGCGACTTCGCCGCGCCGCTCGCCGGATTGGTGAGTTCCGAGGAGTGAATGCGGAGATTGACGGCTTCTCTTTGCAGCGAGTGGTGATCCGCCGCCGGGCGACCTCCACCCTGCCGCTCCCGCTCTGCATCGCGAACTTCCTGGTCTCCACCGAGTGGTTCATCTACGGCCTGCTCGTCTGGGACTTCTACCTGATCGTGAGTGTTCGAAGCGAGCCGGCCGTGATCATCCCGCCGCTTTCAGTTCCCGAACGGAGTCGGCAGCTTCCTCGCCTTCGCCCAGCTCATCCTCTTCGTGGTGCTGCCCCGCAAGCCGAACCAGATGGCGCCCTACCTCCGCTTCTACTACTTCGTTCGTCACTGCGGCGGCAAGCCCGAGAAGGACATCGAGCAGGCGGCCGTGGTGCCGCCGGAGAAGAGCGAGAACGCGCCTCTCGAAGCACCGCTGGTCCAAGCGCGTGATCGCGAACGTGACGGGCGAGATCGAGAACGTGATCAACAAGGTGGCCATCGCCGACCAGTTCGCCTACTCGTCCAAGCTGAACGAGGCCGACGACACGATCACGCTGGACTCGAACGGGACGCCCACCGACGAGAAGCTGCCCGTCGTCTACCCGCTGATGATCACCAACGAGGAGCAGCTGTTGGCGTTGAGTCGGCAGCTGATGAACAAGCTGGACGTGCAGCAGGTGGACGAGACGGCCGAGAAGCCGCCCGTCGCCGAGCCCATCATCGCGATCCCGCCGCCGCTCCCGCCCCGCGACCAGGCGGCCAAAATCCAGCGGTGGATGAGCGCCCCGCACCTCAACAAGGAGTTGACGCCCCTCTTCCCCGCCCCTCCTGCTCGTCTGAACTCCTGGACCGTCGCTCCGATCGAGACGACCCCCGCCACTTCCCACCCCTCGCGCCTCCTGGGAACCGTCGGCTTCCGCCTTCTTCTGTTCGTCCCGCTCGGCTCTAATTAGGACCTTGGTCGATCCTCTCGTTCCCAGTTCTTGCCGGTAGTCCCACTCCGCCCCCTCCTTCTTATTGTTGGCTTTCTCGCAGCTGTCTCGCTCATCATTTCGTTTGCTCACTTACTTGATCCAATTGTTTCGAAGTCTAGTCATCTCTCGCCTCTTTCGCTTTGCTCACCACTGGGTATGTTCGTTGTTTGGGGATGCTTTGTTGGACAACCGTTCAAGTTGAACGCGCCATTAAACGCATAAAAGCTCGATTGTTTGCCCTCGGATCGACAAAGAAAAACACGGAAGAAACAACAACAAAAGGCCATCTCCCGCTTTCGGACAGCAGGAGCCGGAAATAGAAGGATTATGCGCGAGGAGCGACCAAAATGGACAAATGGTCGATGTGGGCTTCCTGAAGTTGGACAACCAGATTAAAACGAGGTGTGCGACCGGTGGACATTGCTCCCTTCCGATCCAGATGTTTCCGTTGCTTGTAACTCGCCTCTCGCTTGAAACTTGCTGGCTGGCGCACGAGTGATCGCTGAGGAGAGCAGTGGGTTTCTCAACAAAGGAAATCTGCTACGATTGTTTACAACGTCGCATGTCATGACCCGTCGTGGATTGCTGACACTGACCGATCGTTCGTCGGACGAGATTAGTTGCGGAGATTTTATCTCGTAATTCGGCCGCCTTCCAAAGATCCACTGACATTCGATCACTCGTGCGGATCAACAAGCAAAGAGCATGCGGTCAACCGAGCTAATCACAGCACGACTCGAATTACGAGCACTTCCAACAACTCCACATCTTCTCCCGCATTCTTTGTAGCGGCCCTTTGCCCGCTGGCAACGCCCGTCAAGCATCCGTGCTTGTTGCTTCCTTTAGTTTTCCCGATTTCTATTTTCTTCACGTTCATCGACCCATTTCGTACCAATAATGTGGTTTATTGATCCGTTTTGCTTCACAACTCGTGAAAACGAATGGGCAAAAGAGAAGGGAGCGGGGGAAGTGGATGGAGGGCAGGGGCTGAGATACGTCGAATCTTAAGGATAAAAAAGACTAGAAAAATTAGGAAATTGAGAATAGAAATCCAAACAATATTCGAAACAATCAACTACTATGTACAATCGAGAAGAGGGCAAACGGGAAGCAAAGGATGGAAATACCGCGTAGCAACAACTGGAAGTGAAGATCCTGTACGTCATTCCGTTTATATTTCACCTCAAAGAAGTCAGTGGGGGAAGAGGAAAAGAAATGAGCACTTGGCAAACAGGCGCGATATGAAGAGGGCAAAGGGGAGAGTGAACGGAGGAAACGAAAGCTCTAACCGGTTATGTTTGTGTGGGGAACAAGCGACCACAGAAGACGATCGAGCGGCCCGCCCGACGGCTATGCCCGGTTGTTGGGCACGACGCTCTCGGCCATCTCGGGGGCCGACTGGGCTCGCTTCAGTTCGTTCTCGATCCACTGCTGGTCGAGGTCCTCGATCTCGCGGATGCGGTCGAACTCGAAGTCCGACTGGTTGTGGGCGGCAGTCGCGTGGGCGGGCGGCTGCTCGGTGGGCAGTTCGGGGTGCGAGACGGACGGAGTCAGCGAGTAGTTCTGGAGCGTCGTGATCCCAGTGGAAGCCGACGCGGAGTCCGCCCGCGAGCCCATCGAGCCGCCCGCCGGGAACACGTTGGTGGAGCGCACGAGCGTGATGGCGCCCTTTTTGGACTTCGGCGCCCGACTGAAAGCAATCCGATTACTCGCGGTCCACTCGAAACACTCGAGACTCACCGGAGGGGCGGCAGGCTGGATTGCGTCACCGTGTTGCGGTTCAGCCACATCATGTCCTTGTTGCCGCCTTTCTCCAACTCCGCGGGGCCTGCAAACGACCAGCGATCAGTCGGGGGATTGCGAACGGAAGGGACCCACTGGGCTTTTCGTCCACTTCGAAGTCGTTCAGGCAGCTGAAGCACATGGCGAGCGGGGCGCGAGCTCCCGCCTGCGCGCGGGAACACGAGGAACAGCGACATCTGGAGGATGGCCAACGCGACGCCCGCACCGTTCGGGATCTGAAGTGAACGAGGGGAGTGAGTGAAGAGGAGGGCTAATCGAAGAGAACTCACAATGATGTAGACGTCCGAGACGAGCACTCCGTACAGACACCACTGCGAGGAGACCAGCAGATTGGCCGTGCAGAGGGGCAGCGGCAACGACTCGCAGGAGCGCTTCTTGATCACGATTTGCTGAAATGGCGGCCATGAGCGACGGAGTAAAGAGAAATGGAAGGCAATTTGCCCGCACAAATGTCCCAAGGCCGACCCTTCCGCAGTCCCTCAAGGAAGAAACAGTACTCACCACTCCGGCCAGCGGCGCCCCAAAGTTGATGATGTTGAAGCCCATGGAGACCAGGCCGAGGGCGTCGATCACCGCCATTCCGTAGATCTCGACGAGGATCAGCATCGAGGCGATGATCATCACGACGACCACGATCTGCGAGATGGTCGAGACCTGAAGCCGAGGGATTAGCCACCGATCAGTGGAAGGAAGGATACGCGAACCTTCGAGTCGGAGTAGTAGGCGTAGAAGATGAGGTAGAGGGCCATCATGACGACGCCCACGCAGTTGACGGTGATCATCGTCGAGTCGGACTTCAGGAACCCGTATCGCAGCCTGCAACAAGCGGGGATTAGGAGGGAATGATCGGAGGAAGGAGGACTCACCAGAAAGAGCCGCCCAAGAAGCCCATGATGAAGGGGAAGCCGCTGATCTCATGCGTGCTCTTTCGGCGCCAGATCTCGATGCAGATGGGAATGCCGCAGAAGAAGAGGGACACCGTGGTGACGATGGCGGTCAGCGAGAGGATCGTGAGGAGAGAAATCGTTTCCTGCGCCATGCTGAAACGACCGCCGATCAGCCGTGTGTCCAACGAATGAATGAGGAAACAACGAGCACAAAACGACGATCAGAAATGAGGGAATAGAGGGGACGAGCACAACACTACGATATTTAACCGAGTCCCCACCCGTGCGGATCAAAGATCGTTGCCCCCGGGGATTACAGTACGTGGAGTGGACGGCTTGCGAAACACGCGGTTTCCGTTTTGGTCATCGACGCGCGAATTTGGAGGTCGACAAGCGGCCGGCCGCGGCGGCGCCTGCGAGCGGATGGACCGGCGAGCGGTCAGCGTTGCCGCAAACTTCGCTCTCCGCGTGCTGATCGCCCCGCCCGCCCGCCCGCCCCGTCCGCCGGTTGGCGATCGACCGACCGACCGATTGGATTGAGGCGAAGATTCCCGAAATAAACGGGAGAATGTTGACCGAAAACCGAAGTGAAGGCGGCGGCCGGGGACTTTCGGGGCACGCGCGATGATCGGCGGGCGCTCGAAGGCGGCAGGCGCAAAGTCCGGACTTTGTTTTCGAATAACGTTTTGCTCATTCGGCTCAAAAGATTATTCAAAAACAAAATCGAGACCGGCGCCCATCCTCGACGCGTGTTTACGGAGGAGCAGACGAACGACGACGAGGAGGTCAACAAACGACCGAATGGGGGCCACCACAACAACTCGACTGGACGCGCGCCCTCACCTTGGGACGAGGACGATCTGCGGAACATAAAACATGGCCGCGGCGACGAGCAAAGTGGCTGAAATTGTGCCCGCAGGCCGTCAATCAACGGACGCGCAGCCCCAAATTGGTCGCGATCTCGCCCCGAAGGAGGAAGAAATTCGGGCGATCTCTGGCCCCACGGAGCAGACAGCCGGAGGCGAAGAAAGAAAGTGGGGGACCGTTCGCCTCCCGCCCCTCCCGCATCCGAAATTTACGATCGCTCTTCGAATGCAACCGCGAACACACGAGCAGCCGGAGGAACTGACGGCCGAGCACGGGGAACGAGCCGAATTTAAACGCGTCACGAACGGTCACTCCGCCCCGCCCGCCGAGCCGAGCCGGGAGCACCAACTGCTCGCCGCTCGCTCCGCCGTTCGCCTTTCGAAACACCGTACTCACGAGACGGACGGACGCCGCTTGGCCGCCGCCGTCCACGTTCCTTCCGCTTCTCGAAGTGAGCACGGCGGCTTTCGAAAGGCGGCTGTTTTGCAGGCGGGCGGGAGGCGGCCCGAAAAATAACCGGCCAACATGTTTTCCGAAGGCCAAAAGCCGCCCTCCGGCTAGTGCATCAACGAGCAAACAGCCGCCGCCGCTCGCAACATTCGGGGGCGGGCGGCGACGTTGCGCAGCGGTTTGCTCGAGCGAACAAAAGCCGCGTGTTTGCCGTTCGGTTGGCAACATTCCCGGCAGTACGAAGTGCTTGCAGCCCCCCAAAGGAATTCCAAATCCGGACCTTCGTACAAGCGGACGGAGCGGACGAGACGGCGATCAATGAGCGGAGGTTTCGAATGTCAAGAGTGGCGATTGAAAACACCTCGACGTTCGCTCGTCCGTTTGTGTTCATAAATCAAATCTCGTCGTCTGTTTTTTCATCCCCCCGTTGGCCCCTCCCCCCCCGCTCGGCCGCTGCAGGGCGGCCACACCGCAGTGTTTTTGTTATTTCGGCCCCCTTTCCGCTGCTTTTCGATGGCCAAAGAACGGAGCGAGGGACTCCCGCGGCCCGCCGGTGAGGGAAACTGACGTGGCCGCCGGCTGTGCGCAACGCCCGCCGCTGCGGCCGGCCGCTCGACCGTTTACGAAAAATTCGATAAGCGCGGATTCGCCGCCCCAATTGGGACGAAAGCGGGCGGGATGATGAGCAGCGAGGGCCCCACGAAACACTCCACAGATGACAGCAATCCAGACACGAAAAGAAGCAAGAGGGATGTCGAAAGAGGACTTACACCAAGATCTCGTCGCTTTCTCCAGTCACCGCTTCCAACGTCAGATTCATGTCCATGATGACCCGTGGGTGTGTGCGTAAGAGCAAAAGGGAAGGAGTACGGTCGAGTGAACGCTTCGCAACTTCCGATCGGATCGCTTGTGGTCGTCGAGCAGAAGCGAGCAGCGGGTGGACGGCCGGACGGGAACGAACTTCGAGTGCGCTTGTTCGGGAGAGAAGGAAGAGCTGCAAGCAAACCGGTGTCGATCAATCGTCAGGACGCGATTAAACCCGTGAGAACGCGAGTGGTGGACGCGGGGGAGTGTACGAATCACGAAGAAGAAGGAACGAGCGGAATCGAAACGTTCAATCGGCGAGTGACTTCCGAGGAATTCGGAGCGGAGTCCGCAAACTGGTCGACATTTCCGCTCGAAATGTCGCCCGCTTTCAGCCGTCGATCACGCGAACGAATGACCACTTGCCGGGCGAGGGGGGACGAAGATCGCCACGTGAGGAAACGAGGGCGGGGATTGCGGACAATCGAGCACAAAGGTCGCCCGCTCGAGCTTCAACGGTTTCCTTTCAAAGTCGCGCAATCAGCGAGGGAACGTCGACGGAGGGGCGGCAAGTGAGTAGGCGGCTGCGGGTTGTAAAGAGAAGAAGAAGACGCGGAGACCCCCGCTTGATGGCGCGGTTTTGTGCTCCCCGCTTCAGCGCGCCGCCGCCGCCCCCGATCGAAGTCCGCCGATCGATGCGCGAAGGCGGACGGGCGATCGGCTGATTAGACGGGCGCGCGGGCGGACTTTGGGCGATCCGCCCCGTTCGGCACAACACGCGCGCTCTCGACCCGCCGCGAGCCTTCGGGAACGCCGACCGTACGCCCGCCCGATCCGCTCGCTTTACGATCGAAAGTACCCGAAAACCAAACAGGTCGGGCGGCCCCGCTCGGCTCATTGTCTCACGAACCGAACCGAAGCGCGAGTCCGCCGAGAGAGGCGGCGGAATCGAGAGCGAGTGGGGGCGAGCGGGACGAAGCAGCAGAAGACGACCGCCTCGAGCAGTCGGTGATTATGATGAAGCGGAGGGGAGACGGCGCTTTGGGGCGGTAATTCGCGTGCTTGACGAATTGCGGGCTTTTCGCAACTCGAAGATCAACGCGCACGACCAAACCGCGACGCTTTCAGCGAGAGAAGACGGGCGATGGGGAGGAAGGTGGAAGGCGCTCAATCACTGCTTCCTTCCTTCCTTCCTTTCATAACCCCCTCGCCCGCCGCTGCCATCTCCGGCGACCTCTACGGTAGTCGGAAGCGGGATGAAGAAAGCGGAATGGCGGTGGGGAAATGCACTCGGAATGCGCGAGTGTCCGCTCGCTTCCCGAGGACAATCGGCGAGCTTCCGCTGACTCACGATTGGGCCGATTGGGCGGGCGGGCGGTCGGCGGGGCGGCGGATTGGGTCGATTGTTCTTGTGCGCAACCGATCGGTCCGTCCGCATTGTGGTTTCTTGTCTTTGAGGTGCTCGTGCGTGTTTCTCCGGCCTGCGCTCTCCGTCCCGCTCTGTTCTGTTCGGTGTGTTCGCCGTTCGGCTCGCGGCGAGCGGTTCGGGGGCGGGCGGGCGGGCGGGAGTGGGCTCTCGGCGACGGCGATCGATTAAGCGACCCACAACGTTCCATCAGCACTTGATTTATTCTCGCCCACACTCATCGATCATCATCAACGGCGAAGAAACAAAGACGAATGAAATCGGCGGCGGACGAACGGCGGATTTTCGTCAAAAACAAACGCTTGACGTCACGCGAAGCGAAAGGTTCAAAGCGGACCCGACGGAAGCGGTCGGCAACTCGGAGGAATGCTCGCGGCAACGAGCAACACGAAGCAAACGGACGACCTGAACTGCGATTAGCAAAATCCGCGCAGCACGAGCGAAAGGAATCGAAGGAGTGGAGCGGGATGAGCTCGAAGAAAGCCGGAGAGCCGCGGTCGATCGTCCAACGGCGAAAACAAAAACAAGTCGGCCGGCCGGGGCAACGGGGGGCGGACGCACAAGCCGCCCGCCCGCCCGACTGCTCGCTTGTTTCGGCACTCGGCGCCCGCCCGACTGGCAAAAGAGCCGACCGGTTGGCCGACCACCCGGCCGGCCGGCCGGCGGCGTTTCGAAAGCTCGGGAAGGTCGGGGCGGAGAAAAACACCCAGAAGGATCCCGCCGGTCCGCCCGCCCGCCTCGGGGCACGACTCCCGACCGACCGGGATCCGGGCGGCTCGTGTTCGGGGTCGAGCACACGAGCGACAAAGAAAAGAACAAAACGGTAAGAGATTAGTTCGAAGATCGGGGATTTCTTCACCGTTCGTCCTCCCCGTTCCCGTCATCGTCGTTGGCCACCTGCAGTCCACCGGCCATTTGATTAAACAAGTGGGTGCGCACACGCACGAGGCCGCTCCGCACTCTCGGCCGCCCCCCTCTCGTCGCGAGGGGCGAAGGAACCTTCGGGAGGGCGCCGGCTGGGAGAAATCCGCCCGAATTGGTCGGCTAACCGCTGGTGTTTGGTGTCTGAGGCCGCGGATGCAAAACGAGAAGAAGGAGGCGGGGCGTTCGCGTTCCGCCCTTCGCCCTCCGCTCTGGCCGCCGAGTCTTCGCGAAGATTCCCGTTCGGCCGCTCGTTTCGCCGCCGCCGCCCGAGCGAACGGAATGGACGGACGGCCGCGTTCCTCTCGCGGCTCGTTACGAGCGGGATGAGCGACGAAAACAAGCGGCATTCATGAGGACGCCGGCCAGTCGCCCATCCGCCTAATTGAAAGCGATGAGCGTAAACAGAACGCCGGAAGCCGGCCGCAGAGTACGGTGGTCGGCGGCGCCGTTCGGAGATGAACGTGACGCGTTTCGCTTCCGCCCGCCGAACTCCCGACTCTTCATCCTTCTCGCCGCCTTTGACGTGCGGCGAATGGATCGAATGAACGTGTGTGTAAAAACGGCCGGGGGCCGCTCGTCTTATTAAACGACTTCGACACGAGGGCGCCGAAGAAGCGGGCCTTCCGCCCACACTTCGCCGCCGCCGCCCTCGAAAACATGCCGCTCCAGAAGAAGATGGAGAGAGAGAGAAGGAGAAGGAGAGAAGCGTTTGTTCTCGTGTTTACGCACTTCAAGGAATTCCGAACCAATAACAACGGCGGGCAGGCGGAAGAAGAAGAACGGCTGAACTTTGAGGTTTGGCACTTCGGCTTGTTGACGGCCGCAGTTCGTATTTGCATGCAAACAAGTGGCTGCATCGGGAAGTGCGGGTGCTAATTTGAGAATGAGGAGAGCGGGAGGACAACGAGCGTTCGAGGAGCGGTAGGAAGAAGAAGGCCGCGGGAATAAACAAACGATTACGCGCACGAGGACGCACTCGACCCAATCGAAGGTGATCGGGACGACTTCCGATCGATTCGAGTACGTTCTTAATCCCCCCACGCACTCCCCCGCCTTCTGTTTGCCCTGGTCTTTGGGCTGCGGGGATTCCGGGACGGTTGATTCACGCCGCCGCCGCCCAGGCCGCTTGTTTTCTGTTGATCGCCGCCGCAAAGACCGTCAATCAACGTCCAGACGGCCGCCGTTCGCCTGCAGGTTGACCCCGACGACACGACGACGTTCGTCTGCGCTCACTCAGCAGTCGGAAATTACGAGAAAATATGCAGAGGATAATTCAGAGATGAATGGACGGCGGAAAGGAGCAAAAAAACACGCCGTTCGTGCACTTCTCCCATTGACCTTTCGGCTTTACAGCAACCGGCCGGTAATAAGAGCGGCGAGTGCGAAGAAATGAAACGAATTACACTTCGCCGCATTCCGGTCCGACGGCCGTTCATTTGGTCGGAACATCCGCATTGCTGCGAACACTCGCCGCAATCAGCCGACAGGTCGCCCGACTTCCGTCGACCGGCCGGCAGAAAGAAGTGGAGTGCATTAAGTTCTCGTCTTTGAAAGTTCTGTGCAATCTGCATGCTTCCACGTGTTCCATCAAAATTCCTTCCGGCCGAACATCCGGCCGACAAGCCGCACGAGACACGAGCGGAAGCAATCGATTACTCGAAGGCCCCCGATCGACATGAAATCGGCGATTACGAGCGCCGAACGAGCGGCCAAGCCGGGCGGAGGGCGGCGGCGAGGCGGGAATGTTTATTCAGAGCGATCGAACGGCCCAACGCACTCCCGCGCCAATTGTTTATCAAGGAGGAGATGGGCAGAGGAAGCGGAGGTCGGGAGTTTAATCGAGGGCAGCAGGCGGCGGTCATTCGGCCGCCCGCTTGTGCCCCGCACTTGCCGCCTTCCTCCCGCCCGGCCGCCGTCTGTTCGTTCGGGACACAAGTGGCCCGATCGGAGAGGAGGGCGGGAATCAAGACGTTCAATTGGATCGCGCACTCGTGCGTGTGAACGAGAGGATTACCCACGGCCTCCTTGAAGATCAATGGGCGAAGGAGAGGGCGCGTGTGGTAAGAAATGGGTTCATTTTCGAGCTGTCCTTTGTCTGCTGGGGATCGAACAAGCCCGCTCTTTTCGATCGAATGCCTTCCATTTCATTGGACGTCCACTCCATCCGAAATGCCAACCTTCGACCTTTGTCCGTGGCGCCATTAGCTCCCCGCTCACCGCCCAACGATCTCCGGCCGGCCGCCCGCCCAATTTGTTCGGCGTTTTAGGAGGCGCCGGTTGACAAACGTGAGAAGCGGCCGGCTTTCAAGTGACCCGAGGCCGATTGATTTACGACCACGAGCTCGAACTTCCACTGCATTTGTTTTGCATTCGATGCAGAAGAGGAGGAGGGGTGACAACCGTCAGTCGTGAGTCACGCATCCCCCGCTCCACCCAGCGACTTCGGAAGTCGCCGATGGACACGCGGGCCGCTCGTTCGGGTGAATCAGTCGTTCCTTTTCGAGGGGGAAGGCGGCGGGTGATTGGACGCGCGTCTCGTGATCTCGCCGCCCGCTCGACTGGTGGGAATTCGAAACGAGCGAGCAGCTTCCAGTTGTTTTTTTTCCAATCATTCTCCGTTCGATTCCTCCCGCTCGAGGTGCTGGAATTCCGAACTGCCGCTCCTCCTTCGTCGTCGGGTATTTCGCGGTCATTTCGGGTCGTTTCCGCCGAGCGCGCCCACTCGCCAACGATCTTCCTCGCCCCGCATTGTGCGGTCGGCGGTTTGAGGTCGTCCGGGCACGTTCCTCGACTGCAGGACGTAATTGGAGCGGGAGACTCACGAACAAATCCACCCATTCAAACCGCAAACTTGCTTTCTTCTCGCTTGCTCGACTCGTCCTTCCGTCTGCACGTGTGTTCGTCACGAATTGCGCAACCCGAGAAGCTTTGCGGGAGTGGACGTTCGGGGTGGAAATTCGCAAAAATTTCCGCGTTCCTCCGTCGCCTCCGCAAACAGCCGCCTTCTTGCCGCCGGGCGACGGATCGCCGTCGCTGAATCACCGGTCGGAAGAAGAAGAGGGCGGAGGAGGAAGGAGGAGAAGGAGGAGAGTGAATGCGCGTCTCAGCGTCTTTCTTTCGATCCGAATGGCCATTCGAAGGCCAGCAGGCGACGCGCGGATCAACACCCGAAGGGAGGAGGACCGTCTGTTCGGCTTTACGATCCCTCGTCGCCCGCTTGTCATCCGCCCGCCCTCCCCCCGCTTATGAGTGGACTGCCGGCCGATCACCCGTCCACCCGCGTGCCTCGTGAGTGTCACCCGATCGGCCGACAGCTGATTTTTGGGCACAGCGCGATTCTTTTCGTTGTTTTCGTTTCGAATTCCGTGAATTCAATTGGGCCAAACGAAGGGCGACGGCGGCCGCGAATTCCGACGAAATTCGACCTCGCGGCTCCCAATTCGGCCGCTTCCCGCGGGGATTCGCGAATCGCCGGCCGTCGGCTGTCAATTCGGAGGGCGTCATGTTCGCCGAATGGGCGGCCGCTTGTCCGGATTGTTGCTTCTTGACTTCGGGGGCATTTGATTAAGTGAAACGAGCGGCAGAAACCACTTCTTTCGACCACACACTCCCCTTTGCCGCCCATTCTTCTCACTTTCGTCCGTGATCCCCGCGGCCGCTAATGCGGAGCGTCCAATTCGCACGACATTCGAGCTGGGCGGCCATTTCGCTAATTTTATGCACGACGGCGCGTGGTCGGAATCCGCCCGTCTTATCGGGAGGCGAAAAGCTCGTTTATGAATTCGCCCACCGCCGGCCATCGGCGTGCCGCCGGCCACTCGACGCCGGCCGGCCGGCCGGCGCGTGCTGCGGAAGTTCGCGGAGGTCGAGGAGGCGGCGGCTGGATTGGGCGACCGGAAGACGGCGAGTGACCACGGATGGGATCCGACCGGACGACCAGTGGGCTAATTTTTACGAGTCTCCTAATCGCTTCCAACTGCCGGCCTTCTTCGCCCACCCGCTCCGTTCGTCCTTTCAATCGTTCGGGGTCGAACACCCGACCACTTTGCCTTCCACCGATCCCCATTCTTCTTCTCCGCTTGTTGCCGGCGTGTTCGCTTCTTTTGTCTTCGAAGCGAAGTCCGCTCGAGGCGTGGCCGTTGGGTGTTCCGGCGGTCAACCGGCTCGGTCGTCCAGGAAGGGTCAATATTTACGCTCGGCGAAGAGGCAGAATTCAATTAAGGAATGGCGGAAGAGTCGGGCGTCTTCTCATCATTCCGCTAATTGTGTCGCGGATTCCCGCGATGAAAGCGGCCGCACCGAGCGGGAAGAGTTGCCACCCAAGAGAACAGTCGACACCGCGAAGGAGGAGCCCCGCGATCGCCCACCGCCGCCGTCCGCCGCCGCCCCGCCGCCATGAGCCCGACGGACGCCCCCGATCGGCGGCCGACTTCTTCCGCTCCCGCCTCCGCTCCCACCCGTCTCCCCACTTGTTTTTCCTTCGCGTTCGTGTCCCCACCGCCCTCACTGACCCCTTTGTTCCAGCAAAGAGGGGCACAGCCCCTTGGGATTGGGCGACCGGAAGACGGCGAGTGACCGACCGGATGGCGATTCGACCGACCGGACCACCAGTGGGCTAATTTTTACGAGTCTCCTAATCGCTTCCAACTGTCGCCTTCCTCCGACCATTCGCCCGTTCGTCCATTCGACCTTTTGGGGTCGAACCCCCGGCCACTTTGCCTTCCGATCGGATCCCCACCTTTTCTTCTTCTCCGTTTGTTGTCCTGTATTCGCTTCCTTTAATTAGTGTGCTCGAAAAGGAAGTCCGCCCAAGGAGTGGCCGTTGGGTGTTCCGCGGTCAGCCAGGCGGTGCAGGGGTCAATATTTACGCTAGGCGAAGGGCAGAATTTAATTTTGGAATGGCGCGAAGAAGTCGGGCGTCTTCTCATCATTCCGCTAATTGGCCGCCGGCCGCCGCCCGCGGCGTCTTGGATTTCCGCCGCGCGAGCCGATCGCCCGCCCGCCGGCCGGCCGCCAATTTGGGCCGACGGCCAATCGGGCGGCCCAAATGAATTGCGGGCGCGCCGAACGGACCGGCGGACGGAAGAGGAGGGCGGGCGTTGCGCAACGCGAAGCCGAGGGCCAAGTGCCGAAGATCGGGCGCGCCAAAGCGAAGACGTTTGGCGCGAGTTGCGTGACTCGACGCGCTCATCCGCTGCGCCTTCCGCCGCCCCGCCCGCCCGCATGCATTCGAATCCGCGAATCAGACGGCCGACCGGCCGGATTTCGCGCCTTCTTTATGAATTCGCTCGCTTCCGTTGCCAACTGCGGGAGGTCTCATTATTAAAGTGGCCACTCGCGCGGGAGATCGTGGACTTCCGGTAGGGGAGGACTCGCTTCCACTCGACTCAATTGGAGCTCTGCGAACTGCCCGCTGAAGTCTCCTTCTCACTCTTTCATTCGTTCACTTCACGTTCCTCTGCGTTTATTACCGCCCGCCCCCTGTTGACCGTGATCCGTGAACGCGAACCGAAGGGATGATTGGAGTGCTTTCGGCGGGCGAAGACGACTTTCCATTTTGTTCTCCGACCGACCGCTCCGCCCGCCTGCTGAACGTCCGTGTCGTGGTGTTTAATCGATGTCGCGGATCCGCTTCTTTCCATTTGAATTTGGCCGTTCGATTGCAGATGGATTGAAGGACGCGAGTGCTGTTGTTCCAGTGGACCTGCGAGATGGAGCGAAGATTTCTGCCGCACATCCTCCGCTTTCTGGTCGTTCAGGTAAGGAAACATCGAGGGGGCTGCAGGTGTGAATCGATTTGTTCAGTTCTTCCTCCCTCCTCCTGTCCGCTTCCTCCGACTTCACGCCGAAGATCAACTGGACGTGTGCCGACGACTCGGTTGCCGTCCGTCTGATCAACAACTCGCCCTTTCTTCGGCGTCCTCCACCCGACCGGCCTGCGGACTCCCGACTGCTCGGCGGCGGGCACGGGCGGGACGACGTTGAGCTTCACGCTCGACTTCGAGCGATGCAACATCCACTTCGATCGGGTACTCCTTTTCTTGGGTTGTCATCATTGTTTCATCGTTCTCGTTCAGCGATCGAAGAAGCGGACCTTCCGTCTGGAGGTGCACGAACACTTCGCTGCTCATCTTGGATCAGGACCATCACGTGGACATCGAGTGTGCGGTCAGTCTGCCCACTTCCCCGCCGACTCCTCGTGTGCCCGAAGAAGAGGACGCGGTGGAGAACGATGTGGGCGGCGAGAACGCAACGGAAGCCGCCGAATTTCTTCCCACTCAGCGGTTCGTTCTCGATCCCTTCGCTCTCCTAACTCCCGTTTAGTGAATCCAAGCCCCCGGCATTCGACGTCGAGCTCCTGCCGATCGGAAGCGACCGACCGGTGCAGCTCGTGTCTCACGGAGGAGATGTACAACCTGCGGGTGGAGTTGCGGGAGCCGACGGAGCGGAGATTCCGGATTCACTCGTGCTCGGCCCGCTCGGAGGCGAACAGCGTGCAGCTGGTCGGGCTGAACGGCTGCTCGATGGACCGCCACCTGATCGGCGACTTCGAGTACGAGCAGCAAGCCGCTCAGGCCCGCCTCCCGTCGATGTTCCGCTTCCCCGACTCGAACAGCATTCGCTTCGAGTGTTCGCTGAGTGTGTGTGCGGGCAAGGAGGAGTGCAAACCGAATTGCGGCATCAAAATGGACGACCCGCTGGCCGAAGATCCCGAGCTGGTCTCCAAACTGCTCCGCTCTTCGCTTCCCGACGCGGAAGACTTGAGCGCGAGCGGGAGTGCGCCCTCGTCCGCCGCCCGCCGCTCCGCCTCTTCGGCCTCCGTTTTGGTCCACGTGCTCGACCGCCGCGAGCTGCCGATCGAGCCGCCCGCTTCGTCCACGCGCCCCACCGAACGTAAGCGATCGGTTGGTGGGAAGCGACTGATCGTTGGCCTCTTGCAGCAACGAGCGGAAGCCACGCGCCGATCAGCATCACCGGCTGCCCGTGCGAGTATCCGGCCGATTTGGTTCTCTTGTACCGCTTGGCCGTCGGCCTCGCCATCCTCTTCTCGCTGGGCTGCCTCTGCAACGTTTGGTTCTGCTGCTTGAGTGCTCGCGGCCGGAAGTCGACGAAGAAGCGGCGCTCGGTGCCGAAGACCCTCCCGCCCTCGGTGATCACTCGGAATTCCTATTGGATCAACGAGCCCGTGACTCGCGATCGAAGCGGGACGGCCTTCGGTACACTCTTCCTCTTTATCGGCCTCGTTTTCATTCACTCATCTTTTGCAGAAGAATTTCCCTCGCAGTTCGTCGAAACCCAGCTGCAGCCCACGCTGGACCTCGCACAGCCGCCGCAGAAGAGGAATTCGCTCACTTCCTACGCCTCGCTCCGCCCGAAGGTCCAACAGCCGATCCACTCGCTGACCACCTCGACGAGCCCCTTCTACGACACGGGGATCGGCGGCGGCATCGGGCTGAGCACGTACACGACGCGGGCCTCCCCGCCGCGCTCCTTCGGCCGCCTACGAGGTGCCCACTCGAACCTTCCACAGCGGAACGGAATCGGTGGGAAACTCGCCTCGGGATTCCATCGAGAACCAAGCGGAGCTCAACATCCCGGCCGCGCTGATCGCCTCGTCGAGCTCCGCGCCCGGGCGCCCCGCCGTTTCCCTCGAACAAGGAGACGTTCTCCATCTTCTAGTCGTCTTCTCACTCTGCTCTCATGTACACACTCCTCCCCCCGATTGTTTGGCTCTAATCAACGAATAAAGTTTTACCCAACCAGCGACGCGAAAGGACGGTCGAGGGCAAGCTTTGTGATCGAGATCTCCTTGTTTTGAGTGGTACAAGTCGAGTATGCTTGGAAAGGAACGAAAATGGAAAGCGCAACAGCTGGATCCTGCTTCCAGTTAATGGTGATGGTCAAGGGCCAAACATTCGCTTTACACATTGGCTCTCCGTGCCGATGCTCAGCAAAGTCTCCTCCCCACAAACCTTTGGTCATTGAAACGGTGGACCGAAAAGCAAAGTTTCTTGATTTTGATAACACAGCTGGGGCGTCATTGAAGTAGGCCAGCCGGAGTTATTTGAGGAAAGCGGCCGCGAGCATTCGGGTCGCGAAATGCCCACTGGCCGCTTCTTATCAGTTCCATCGACTGGCGACTCGTTTGCTTACGTGAGTCTTCTTGCTTCTCATCTCCGGCCACCCACCACTTCTTTTCGTTGTGGTCCCCGTCCATCTGGTTGTTTGTACAGCTCTCCCACTTCTTGCGTGAACCCTCCGAATGACGGAGTTCAACACGAACGCGGCGAATCTTTTTGTTGCAGAACGGCCATTTCGATAAAAGCGGCGCTCTCCGAAATGTTTCTCTCGCCCCGTCACGTACGTGCGTTCCCGAAAGAACGAAGCCGCCAGCGGGGCGAAAGACCGCCGGCCGATCGCAGAGGCGGCGGGCGGCGAACGAGCGGAAAGCGGAGAGTTTCCCCCGCCGAATGTTTGGAGTCGCGACTCGATCGGGTGCACGTGAAAAGCGAGTGAGCGTTTCGATCCCAAGTGAACAAAAATCGCCCGCTTTCCGGCGAGAAGCACGAGGCGCCCGGTCGGTCGGGTGAAGTTTGTCCCCCGTTTCTCTCTCTCTCGTTGGTGTTTAGTCACGAAGAGAAACCCGCCGAATGCTCCGCATGACCTCCGCCGTCTTCGATCGTCAATCACTCACGCCGCCCCGTCCATCGCCGAATGCTCCCTTCAGCCCGCCGCTTCTCTCGCTTCTTCGAGGAGTCGCCGGAAGTGGCGGACGTCCGTTTCGATCAACACACGCCTTCTTCGTTGCGCAAGAGCGAAGCGGTGCGTCATCGGACGTCGAGGAAAGAAGGCGGGCGGTTGGGTCCGAAGATCCAATCGACGGCGGCACGCGCGTGTTGTTTTCGTTCGAAATGTGCCCGTCCGGAAGTCGTGAGTGATCGCTGGCTCCTTCGACACTCACACTTCTTTTTCTTCTTTCGAATTTTATGGCTTTCCTTTGGCAAATTCACGGGCATCGGTCTGTCTGTTGTTAACCCCTGTGTTTCTTAAACAAGCGATCACTACCGAGCGTCTTCTTTTCCTTCTTTGCTTCACACCCCGCTACTCCCAATTTCTCCTCTCTTCTTTCTTCTTCCAACTGCGGGGATTTCTGCTCGACGGGGAGCGGATCTCCAGTTCGTCGACGACGCCAATCCGCCCGCCGGCTGGCGGTTTGTGATCTCGCGACGTCGGCGGGAAGAACGTCGTTTCGATTGCGAGTGGGACGATCGGGAACATTCTGACCTTTCCAATTTGCCGCCTTCCCATTTGTTTCTTTTTCCTTTTCGTCCTTGAGGAGTTTGCATTCCGCCGAAGGATGGTTGCCGCGCGTGTGATTTATCGCGGCGACAAGCAGGGGACGGACCGAACGCTTCCGGCTTCCCGTTCGTTCGCTTGTCTGCCGGTCGAAAGTTCTTGTGTACCGTGCAGACGAACCCATCGGTTATGGACGGACCTCGAAGGAGTGCACGGGCGATAAAATCGAAGTGGTCTTCGGCTGTTAATCACCGCTTCAAGGCCTTTCGACCCCCACGGTCTCCTGCACGGTCGTTTGACGCACGGGGGAAACACGGGAATTAGTGATTCCGCCGTCTCGCCGCCCTTTCGTGGTGGTTCGGGAGCGATCGAGGCGGTCGGCGGGTTTTACGACCTTTTCGTTCGAGCGACGTGATCACTTCGCCGTTGAATGGGCGACGGCGACGTCTTCCATTCGGCGGAGTCGTCCGCGAATTCTCGCCCCTTTCTCCGCCAAACATCCGCCCGTTTCTCTCGTTTGTGTGCGGATTGGGGCTCTCGTGCGTGATGTGTTCGTTTCGTCCATTCGAATGGGCGTCGATCGAAGCGGGGCTGTAGTTTCAGATCCCCGCATCTACCGGCACCGCCTTGCCCTGCCTTCGGTGCTTTGGTTGGTGCAGTCAATCAATTGGGTGGACGGTTTAACGACTAGCGCCGCCGCGATCGACGAAAATATTTTCCGCTCCTGCCGCCGGTCGGTCGGTCTGCTGATTCCGCGAGTCCGTTCGTTCGAAGCGATTTGTTTATGCAAAGCGACGGGCGGCGGCCGCCCAGCCGACGGGATTCGATCGGAATTCTCGTTCCGCCCAAAGTCCGCCGGCTGTCGGCGGGCGGAGTGGCGAGTGGTACGGCCGACGGGCGGCCGGCCATTGCCCGCACACCCGTCAGTCGCGAGACGGCGGCCGGCTGGAGGCGGCAGTCGATTGATCACTTCGCCTCTTGGTTGGTTCGGGGTGGCGGACGGCGTTGTTCGTCGGGAGGCCGGCGACAGTCCGCGGGCGTGTGTAATGCGCACACGCTGCGGGATCGCCGTGTTCCCGTCGATCTCCGCGTCCTGCCCGCCGCCTCGTCCCCGACCGCGCACTGCGGACCTCCTTTCGGGTGGTGGCGGGCGTTCGCGCTGCCGAACGGTCGCTTTGCGCACCTTTTTGACGCCTAAACGGTTGCTTCGAATTCGCGCTCTCCCCGCCGTGTTTATCGATCGCCTTCTCCGCTCTTGAAACTTCCGGTCTAATTCGGGCGTTTAATTACCGTCGGGTCTACCTGTGGTAAATCACTCGTCTTTCTTCTCTGTCCCCCGTACTGTACACTCATCGCTGCCTTCTCGAACGTTCTCCCCGCTGCTTTCTGTGCGGAGATCTCCGCGGTTGGTCTTTAGCGTCCTGCTTCTCGTGATCTCCGCCGCTTGAAATCCGCACGATCGAAAGGCGATCGATTCGATCGATTAGCGGAATGCACGTCTTCTTTCTCGTGCGTGTCGCGGCCGTTCGTGTCTCCTAGTTGACGGACCAAAGAACGCCTGTTTCAGAGCTCTCTTCCCACTCACTCGACTTCAACCACCTTCTGATGGCTTCCGGAGCGCGCCCCTCGTCCAACCAACGTTCTGAAAGTGCTTCGCCGGCCAAGAAGACGCGTGCGCACGACCACGAGCAGGAGTCCTGCGTGGTGTGCGGCGATCGGGCCTGCAATCACCTCTACTACGGCGTTTCTGCTTGCCACGGGGTACGATCAAAGGGCGAAGCAGCAATCAGTTCTCCCTTTCAGTGCAAATGCTTCTTCTGGCGCTCTGTGAAGAACGGATTGGTGTACGCGTGCAGGTACAACAGGGCCTGCGAGATCAACGCCAACTCCCGCTCCGTCTGCCGGTGGTGCCGCTTCCAACGTTGCCTGAACGCGGGGATGCAGCCCGAGTCCGTCCGCATGCAGGCCCCCAAGATCGAGGGCCCCGAGTACTCGCCGCCGGCCAAACGAGCGGCCGGCGCGGTGAAACGTCCGCTGACCGCCACCCACCTTCTCGACTCGCACAGCGGCCCCCACTCGAGCGAATCGGACGGCTACACGCCGATGATGGACAGCGACGAGGCAACCCCGCTCAATTGAAGCTCTTCTGATCGTCTGATTGCAGAGTCCCCTCTTCAAACAAGCCCGCTATGATCACGCGGAGCTGGTGACCAAGCTGTCCGACCTGGAGGAGCGCTGCAACCAGCTGGCCGACTTCAACGAGAACAACAACACGCTCAAGCCCCAACTGCTCACGCTCGGGCAGATCTTCGCGCATCCCGAATATCTCGAGTGCTATCGCACGGCCATTCAGTTCTGCGTTCGCTTGCACTCGGCCACCGCAGACGAGTTGGAGTTCGGAAAGTACCGCGCGTTCGTCAAGACCTTTGACTACCTGCACGGCTTCGAGGCCATCGGGCTGGGCGAGATGCCCCAAGAGGACAAGGTGGGTGGACAGAAGAGAAGACCTCTCGTTCAAATCGACCGTTCAGGAGAAGCTTCTCACTCGCGCGTTCGCTCCACTCACGATCTTCGAGATGTGCTACGGGACGACGAAGGCGACTAAGGACTCCTCGCTGCTGTGCCTCCCCACGGCCATCACGCTCTCGTCGAGCCAACTCATTCCCGCAGAACGGCTTCCTGTCGCAGAAGCTGGTCAACAACATCGTGAGCACGCTGACGCGCACCATCGAGCACCTGGAGCTGAGCGAGACGGAGGCTCTCCTCCTGAAGGCGATCATCATGCTCAACCAGGAGGTGCCCAGCCTCTCCCCGTCGACGGCCATCGCTGTGGCGAAGCTCCGCGATCGGCTGCACGGCGCCCTCTACCAGAATTGTACCCGCAGCGAGGAGAGTCCGACCATTCGGTTTGCCAAACTGCTCCACATCCTTCCGAAACTGACGGTGGGTTTGCTTGATGGAAAGAAGTGAATGAACCGCGTGGCTTCAGCTGCTTGCTCGAGAGCTGGTCGAGCACATTCGGGCGGTCCAGACGTTCAACGGCGCCTCCCGCACCGCGTGCCCGCTCTTCTACGAGCTCTACGGCGACATCTTCGAGGAGGAGCGGGAGGGTTCGTGCTTGGCCAAACCGATGAACAGGTGCGTTCTCTTCACTTCTTCATCCTTCTAATCCTTTCTTCTGATTGCAGCGGCTTCTCGTCTCGCTGCGACTCGGCGACGTCCAACAAGCCGTGACGAATCCCAAGAGTCCCGCGCGCGTGAGCGTCGGCGGGCTCTTTTCTTTTCCGCCAATGGGTTTTGCGGAGTTCGAGGAGCGCCGAGTGGTCGGCTGCTCATGCACGTGGCCGACACAAAGAAGGACGACATCCACTGCACTCACTCTGCGAACTCCTCAACCAACGGCCGAACCCTCCGCTCGGCCGTCCCCCATTGGCACTCGATGGAAATGGACTGACGTTCAGCTCCCGCTTTCCATCCGACTCTCCGCGCGATCGAGGGCCGCCGCCGTCCACTCGCCGTTGGACGGGCACGCGGCCAGTGCGCGTAAAAATCGCCGTTTGGATCACACGCAAGAAGTGGAAGAGATCTCAGCTGCTCGTTGATCCGAACAGTAAGCTGCCCTCTTCTTTCCTGTTCTTTGTTCACATTCTTTCTTTTCAGACCTCATGAAGCAACAGAATACTCAACCAATCACTACTCGCCAGACTCCAATACTCGCATTTACCCCGATGTATCCACTTCTGTACAAACAAATAGCCTTCCGATTAGCCATCTGTACTCCCCGTTAGTCATCGAATAAACCCACTTAACGATCGAGTGTTCATTCGTTGAATGCGGAACACGTGAAAGAGGAGCATTTTACCAAAACGAAGGAGGAGAATGTCGGGGGCAATCATGAGTTTTCGAAGTCGATCGATCGCAGCGGGCGTTCGAATTGCGCACTCGTCGATTACAATTCTCCTTCTTTTCCGCTCCCCTTCTTCTGTTTATGACCGACAGACCACGCGCCCTCCCCTTCCACTCATGCCCGCTTATGAGCAGAAGGAAGGGGCGGAGATCACAAGTGATTAATTGCCGCGTTGCGTCGACCGCAAGAAAGTCGGGGCTTGTCGATCGACCTTTGGGTTTGCGAGTGGGGGGCGACTCGTTTGTTTTGACGAATTTCTCCTCGATTTCCGTCTGCTTTTCACAATCCACTTGCGTGTTTTGATTACGAACTTGAAGAAATTACTCGACCGATTCAATTGAAAGCAACATTCGACTATCTTCCATTCTTCCTCTGCTCATCTCACTTCGGTTGCAGTCGGAAATGTGTCCGCAAAGTCCAAAAGACGCGAACGGAGCGGCCAAAGAGGGGAAGGCGGACGAGTTCAACGAGTCCACCCTCGTCTTCTACGTGAACGGGAAGCGGATCGAAGAGAAGAACGTCGATCCGCGCACCACGCTGGCCAGCTACTTGCGGGAGCATCGTGAGTGAACGCCCTTCAATCCTCCTTCCACTGCGTGCTTTCAGTCAAACTGACGGGAACGAAGATCGGCTGCAACGAGGGCGGCTGCGGGGCCTGCGTTGGTGATGATCAGCGATGTGGACCCGCTAACGAACAGATCCGGTAGGCATTCGGCTCTTCACATGCGCAAGGAACAGTGAATTGCAGGCACTACTCGGCCAACTCGTGTCTGACGCCGGTCTGCATGGCCTTCGGTTGGTCCCGTGGCTTCCGTGCGTTCAATTTCTGCTTGGTTCTGTTCAGGAAAGGCCGTGACCACAGTCGAGGGCATTGGATCCGTCCTCAGCGGTCGTCTGCACCCCGTTCAGGAGCGGTTGTCCAAGTGATGATCCCCCTCAGCTTGTCGTCCTCTCTTATTCAGTTCGTTGCAGAGCCCACGGAAGTCAATGCGGCTTCTGCACGCCCGGCTTCATTATGGCGATGTCAGTGGCTCTTCTACTAGTCCTCCACAAGGCCCGAACGTTGCAGGTACTCGCTCCTGCGCAACAAACCGAAGCCGACGACCGCCGACGTGGACGAGGCGATGCAGGGGAATCTCTGCAGATGCACGGGCTACGCCCAATCCTTGAAGCTTACTACTCGTTCGCCGTCGACCAGCAGGGGATCGTCCACGCGCCCCCGACCGCCGCCAACGGGCAGAAGTCGAACGGAACATGTGCGCGATGGGCGAGAACTGCTGCAAGAACCAGAAGAAGACGGCAGAAGGCCGAACGGAGGTGAGAGAAAAGAGGTGATGACCTTGATGAAAGAGGATTGCAGAAGACGAAACTCACGCAATTCGCGGACTGTGCCCCGTACGATCCCACCCAGGAGCTCATCTTCCCGCCCGAACTGAAGCATCACGGCTTCCATCTGAAATCTTTCTCGATGCACAACGAGAAGGGCCTCTGGTTCACGCCCACCTCCTTGGACCAACTCCTTCGTTTGAAGCGGCTGTACCCGAAGGCCCGCTTCATCTCCGGCAACTCCGAGCTGGCGGTCGAGCTGAAGTTCCGCTACATCGACCTGCCGGTCGCCATCAACCCGAAGCAGATCGCCGAACTGCGGCAGTGTTACGTCGGACCAGGAGAAGCAGGCGGTCTACGTGGGGATGGGGCTCTCGTTGAGCGAGATGAAAGACCGCTTGAACGAGTTCATTTCCGAGCTGCCCGGTTCGTCTTCCAATTCTTCGATTTCTTTTGTTTGAAGCGGGAGTTTCAGAGCACCAAACGGCGGTCATGCGGTCGGTTTGCGCGATGCTCCACTACTTTGCCGGCCGCCACGTGCGGAACATGGCCGTTCGTCCTCCTTCCACTCCTTCTTCCGTTCATTGTTGATTGCAGAGCGTGGCCGGGAACATCGCCACCGCCTCGCCGATCAGCGACCTCAACCCCATTTGGATGACGTCGGGGGCGGAGATCCTGCTCGAGTCGGAGGAACGCGGCGAGCGGCGCGTCAAGATGGACGAGAAGTTCTTCATCGCGTACCGCCGGACGACGATCGTTTCGGACGAGGTCCTGAAGGGGATTTGGATCCCGTTCTCTCGCCGCAATCAATTCTTCCGCGCGTACAAGCAGGCCCAACGCCGAGAGGACGACATCGCGATCGTCACGGGCGCCTTCTCGGCGGAGATCGGCGACGGGAACAAGATCACGGACCTTCGAATTGCTTTCGGTGGGATGGCCCCGACCACGAAGCTGTCGGTCGATGCGGTTGAGGGTCTCGTGGGGCGGCAGTGGGACGACCGGCTGCTCGCCGAAGTGACCGACCGGCTCTCCCGCGAGTTCGCGCTGCCGCCCGGCGTTCCCGGCGGGATGTCCAAGTACCGCTGTGCCCTTACGATGTCCTTCTTCTTGAAGTTCTACGTGCACGTGTGCGAGCAGTTGAAGGTGGGCGAGCCATTAGGAAGGAGAGTGATGAGTGAGTTCAGATCCCCGGCCACACTTCGCACGGCGTCGAGTCGCGTGTGGGCGAGCCCCACCTGCCGCTCTTCAGCTCGACTCAAATCTATCAAGTGAGAACACAAATGCTCGTTTTTATTCCAAGTTGCTCGTTCAGGACGTGCCCGCCGACCAGCCGGAGCACGACCCCGTCGGCCGGCCGATGATCCACGCCTCCGGGGAGAAGCACACGACTGGCGAGGCGGTCTACTCGTGCGACGTGAAGGTGCCCGACTGCCTGCACTTCGCCTACGTGCTCTCGCCGGCGGCCTGCGGCCCGATCAACGACATCGACGCCACGGAGGCGCTGCAGATGGACGGCGTGGTCGGCTACATCGACTGGCGGGACGTCCCCGGCTCGCTGAACGTCGGCCACTGGGGCCAAGTGGTGTTCGCGAAGGAGCGCGTCTCGTACTTCGGCCAGCCGGTGGGCGGGATCCTCGCCAACGACCACGAGACCGCCCGCCGTGCGGCCGCGCGCGTCAAAGTGGACGTCACGCGCGAGAATCCGATCATCTCGATGGACGTGAGGTCTCTTTTGAGCCGAAAGAATGAAGAGGGGGTTCAGGACGCGATCAAGAACGAATCGTATCACATGGACGCGTTCGTGCTGCACAGTCAAATCGGCGGAGGGCAACAACGACAAGTGGCACCCGACCGACTGGAGCGGCTACAAGCGAGTGGTCCAAGGTTCTCTCCTCAACCCTTCTCATTCTCATGCTGTCCTCTTCTTGCAGGTCGTGTGCGGATCGGCGGCCAGGAGCACTTCTACCTGGAGACGCAGAACTGCATCGTGATCCCGGGCGAGTGCGACGAGTTCGACGTGATCTCGTCCACGCAGTCCGTTTCGGACGTGCAGGTGGAAGTGAGCCAGGCGCTGAAGATCCCCCGCCACAAGATCAACGTGAAAGTGAAGCGAATCGGCGGCGGCTTCGGCGGCAAGGAGAGCGCGTGCGGCGTGATCGCGGCGGCGGTGGCCGTTGGAGCGGCGAAGTGAGTTCCGCCCTCATTTCTCCTCTTTCATTAATCGCTTGCTCTGCAGATACCGAAAGCCCGTCAAGTTCTACGTGGAACGCTACGAGGACATGGTCATTTCGGGCACTCGACATCCCTTCCTCTTCGACTACAAGCTCGCCATCGGGGACGACGGCCGCTTCCTCGACTTCGAAGTGAACGCGTACAACAATGCCGGGATTCCTTGATCGAATTGTCCAAAGGCGTCATGGGTTCGTGTCCACGAGTAGCAGCAATCAAAGAGAAGTTTAGAGCGCTGCATGGTGCACCTGGACAACGTCTACAAATTCAAGAACGCCGACTTCACCGGTCGCCTGTGCAAAACGAACTGCACGTCGAACACGGCGTTCCGCGGGTTCGGCGGGCCGCAGGGGATGTTCGCCACCGAGACGGCCATCCAGCACGCGGCCGAAGAATTCGGACTGGACGTGGACGAGGTGGGCTTCTTCCAGGTGTTCTCATTTGCATTCCGTTGACTGCAGATCCGTGAACGGAATCTCTACAACGAGGCGGACATGACGCCCTTCGGCATGCACTTGAATCAATGCAACATCCGCCGTTGCTGGACGGAGTGCATCGAACTGGCGGACTACGAGCGGCGGAAGCGGGAAGTCCGCGAGTTCAACGAGAAGTACACGTACCGCAAGCGAGGGCATCCACCTCACGCCCACGAAGTTCGGCATTGGCTTCGGCTTCAAGCAGTTGAATCAAGTGAGTGAAAGGGAGCGGCAGAGAGGAACTGATCGGATGGCTGCAGGCGGGCGCGTTGGTGCACGTCTACACGGACGGGTCGGTGCTCGTCTCGCACGCCGGCATGGAGATGGGGCAGGGGCTGCACACGAAGATCATCCAAATCACCGCCCGCTGCCTCGGCATCGACCACTCGCTCATCCACATCCAAGAGACGAACACCGACAAGGTGCCCAACACCTCGCCCACTGCCGCCTCGGTGGGGAGCGATCTGAACGGGCTGGCGGTGAAGGACGCGTGCGACAAGCTGAACGCCCGCCTCCAGCCCTTCAAGGAGTTGAATCCGAAGGGCAAGTGGGAGGATTGGGTTCTGAAGGCGTACCAGGATCGCGTGTCCCTTTCGCAAACTGGATTCGCAATGTGAGTGCACACGAGAACGTTCACTTGAGCTTTTCGGCCTTCAGAATCCACAACGAAACGATCGACTTCACGAACGGGAAGGGCGGCGAGGCCTTCGACTACTGCGTGTACGGAGTGGCCGCCTCCGAAGTGGAGATCGACTGCTTGACCGGCGACCACAACGTAGAGCGAGGAGGAAGGAGGGAACTCACTTTAGTTGCTTGCAGGTCATCCGTTCGGACATCGTGATGGACGTGGGCGACTCGCTGAATCCGGCCATCGACATCGGGCAGATCGAGGGCGCGTTCACGCAGGGCTACGGCCTGTTCACAATGGAGGAGCTGCGGCTGAAGCCGGACGGGACGCGTTTGACCCGCGGCCCGGGCAACTACAAGATTCCCTCGGCGGACGACGCGCCCCGCCACTTCAACGTGAAACTGCTGAAGGGGTCGTCGAACAAACGGGCGATCTTCTCCTCGAAAGTGAGTCCAAACAAACTGGGGCAAAGAGAAAGAGTGGATTGCAGGCGGTCGGCGAACCCCCGCTCTTCCTCGGCTGCAGCATCTTCGCCGCCATTCGGGACGCCATCCGCGCGTACCGCGAGCAGAACGGACATCGCGGCCACTTCCGGCTGGACTCGCCCGCCACTCCCGAACGAATTCGGCTCGCTTGCGAGGACAACATCCTCAAAACGGTGGGCATTCCATCGATCACTGCCTTTCCTCATCGCCTCCTTTCAGATCCCCGAGCCGGAGGTCCACGCGAAGTTCACGCCGTGGACGGTGGAGTTGTGAGACCGCCCATTCATCCAATAGTTGTTCATTAGTCCCACTCATACCCCTTTCTTCAATAAACCCAAGCATTCAATCGACCAATCATCCCCGTTCTTCTTTTACTCCGACGATTCGCACAGCTTCGAATGAAATTCGCTAAGAGGTGAGCACACCGGCGTGAGTGTTCAATAGAGAGAGGAGGAAGGAGGAAAGCGGACATCACAACCACGCAACGAAATGACCGTCCTAATCGAAAATACAGTGAGACGGAGAGGAGGGGAGGAGGACAGATAGTATGGCATGTACGAAGGAGGGACGAAGGCGGCCGATCACCAAATGTGGTGCTCGCGGATCTCGGCGATCACGAGGTTCGCCTTCTGGAGCGCCTCGAGCATCTCGACGGACTCCTTGCGGCGTTGGGCCATCAGATCGCTCTCGGCCAGCAGGTCGTCCATGTTCTCGGCCGAGTAGAGCTGCTGCACGAGTTCGGACTGGAGGTTCTCCTTCATGTGGTTGACCATGAAACGCATGATTCCCTTGGGCACGAGATCCTGGCAGTTCCGCCGCACGATCGCGAAGTACGACCGAATGAGCCTTTCTGAAGCAGCGGGTTAAAAGCACGAATGGAAACGAAGGAACGAACCGAACATCACGTAGTCCCGCTGCTCCCGTTGGGTCAGGTTGCGGGTGAGGGAGCGCTCGACGGCTTGAGTCGTGGGCACGGCGGCCGGCTTGCCCGCCTGGACGCCGTTCTGGTGGGGCATGTTCTTGGAGAAGAGCCACGATCCGATGGCCGAGATGCCGCCGTCGCGGGTGGGCGATCCCTGCGCCACGTTCGTGACCGCCGCCACCGCCTCCACGGCCGCGTTGCCCGAGCGAGGGCAGCTGGCCGTTGGCGGGCGCCGTCTGGGGCTCGTGCGGGTTCTTCTCGAGGTTTCCGATCGGCGGCGAGGGCTGCAAGAAGACGGGAGTGAATGAGAACAATGGCGGTTGGAGCGAGCGGCAACCGAATGGGTGAATTCAAGCAAAAGGAATTAATCGCAGTTTTTGGTTAGGGGATTCGCACTGGAATTAGGGGAAGAAATGAACACAAAACACACCGCATCACCCGTAATCACAACCTTTCCGTTCTTTTGGATCGTCGACTGGCACATCGAAACGCCCTTCAGCGCGTCTCCGCCCATCTGCTGCGACTCCATGTACTAAACGGAAGATTGATGAGCACGAGGACGGGTGAGACAAACCCCGAACTCCGTGAAGTCCGGGTGCTTCGTGTTGATGTAGGCCATCTCGCTGTTCACGATGTCCGTCACGAAGCGCTTCGTGGGCTGCAGGCGGCTGCTCAGCAGGCTCGAGACGATTTCGTTGATCCGCTCGTACAGGCGCGGAAAGCGCTGCATTTCTTGCTGCAAACCAACTTATGAAAGCGGGATGAAGGAAAAAACGAACCTGAACTTCGAGGCCGCACTGCTGCACGATGCGCATCAGCTCTTCGTAAACCAGGTCCACGCAACAGATCGAGGGGTCGATCAGGCGTTCGATCTGCCGCTTGACGAGTAGCTCGAAGGCGACCACCGGAATGAACAAGTCGGGGCGAGTTCCCTGCAACTCCAGCTTGTGAACAGAGAAAGAGGATTGAAGGCACTCACGGTCGCGTTTCGGATGGCCGTGAGGACGTCGAGCATCGACAGGTGCTCCATCGGGTCCACCGCTTCGAGGGCCTCCAAGAAGGTCCCGTGGAAGATGTACGAGATCCGCGCCCCGCCACACAGCTCGTTGGTCTCGATGTTCTTCGAGGTCCCGTCGATGGTCGACGTGTACGCGTTGGCGAAATGGTTAAGATCTTAGGTGGAGAGGAGAGCGTGCGGTTCTTGTCCACCACCGGCTCGCCGTAGGAGTTGAGCAGCGAGCGGCACTGGGCGATCATCGTGGACACGCGCGCCTTCAGCTGCGGCAAGCACTCCCGAATGTGGTGGATCAGCAGCTGGAAACGAGTGGGTGGGTGAAAGAAGGCAGCAAGCAGGAGTCAACCCGATTGAGCGTCTTGGCCAGGTACTGGATCCCGTTCCGCGAGGCCAGCGTGGGGTAGTGCTTGAGGAGGAAGCGGGCCTCGTCCTTCAGGCACTCCTCGATCGGCTTGTTCTGCTGGATGTCCGCTTGCGAGCGGTTGACCACGCCGATGATCCCGAGCTTCACGGGCACCGTCCTTCCCGTGAGCACGTCGATCGCGTCCGTCCCGCGGTCCATCAGGTCGAGCTTCGTGAGGACGGCGAGCGTTCGGTCGCCTGAAAGCCACGAGTAAACGAGAATGGTGGATAGAGCGAGGAAACCGACCGTCTTTGTCCACGTCGCGCGCCAGCTTCAGCGGCTCGCTCGTGGCGAAGTCCTGATTGGCGGGCGTGACGGCGAGGATCAGCGAGTTCGGGTTTTGGATGTAGCTGAGGATCATGTTCGTGATCTGGCCCTCGATGTCCGGCGGCTGGTCCCCCACCGGCAGCTTCGTGATTCCGGGCAGGTCGATGAGCGAGAGGTTGACCACCTTGTGCGAGAAGATGCGCAGAGTGATCGGAGCGTCGGAGATGCCCTGCAGAATCCGGGGGATGAAAAAAAAAGGAGTGAGGACTCACTTTGTTCGAGCCGGTCACCCGCTCGGTCTCCTGCTCGATCTCCTGCCGCACGAGCGAGAAGTCGGTGAAGACGGCGTTCCGCTTGTGCTCGAAGACCGCCCAGTCGTCCTTCTTCGGCACGTCCACCGCCCGACGGCGCGCATCGTCGAGCGGCACGTGGACGAGGTGCAGGAGGAGCGGCCGCCGAGTGACGATCCCCGTTCCGCGCGGCAAGAAGTCCCTGCCGACGATCCCTTCGATCACGGAACTCTTGCCGGCCGACTGAAAACAAATGGAATGAAGGGAAGCGGGGCAGTTGGAAGACCGACCTGCGAGCCGACCACGACGATTTGGGGCAGCTGCACTTCGGACTCGCGGTGGCCGACCGTCGCGAACACATCCTGCAGCTTGCTGATGACCGGAATCAACGATTCCATGGTGAAGGAGGAGGAAGAGGCGCTCAAAGCGGGAGCATCCGCCCGAAATCGACCGACCAATGTGACCGCCGAGCGGGAGAGCGTCCGCTTGCCGCGAACCCGACCGAGAGCGAGTGCCAAATGTTCCCTCTTTTGGCAGCAGACACGCGAGTCAACTCTCTCGATTGTTTCTTGTGACCCAAAGCGGAGGACGAGCGGCCAGTCGAATAGCGAGCAGTTCGTTCCGCTTCCAACAATCGAAGCAATTTTCCAACCGAACGTTCGGAACGCACTCGAGGTCTGTCGTCCTCACGAAACGAACCGATCGATTCACGTCACTTCGGGGCGGGCGGCCGCCTCGTCCGCGTGTTCATTCCGACGATTGCGAAAGCGGGCGGAAGAAATCGCGGGTGTTTTCTGTTCGGTGCACTTTGAACGGCGATCACTCACGCGGTGATGCAAGTGAGTAAACATTGATCCAAGGAAGTAGTGGACAAACGGAGGAAGAAACAAGTCGTGCCATGACAACAATCCGAAGCGAACTTGGCCAAAACGAGTGGTCATTTCGGACCATCTTTCCATGAGGAATCCAAGCGGTTCATGTTTCTTCTTGTGTTCCATTTGTTTTTCGCCTTTCGTTTTGGTCCAAGGCCAGAACGACACCCAGGAAGCAGAATGGTAGGCGAGAAACAGAACTGAGTTTGGATCGAGTGTTCAGAAGGCGAAGTCGAGGTCCATTTGTGGCGACGAACTGGAGGCCTTCCGCTCGAACCTCCTCGTGCCCGACCTGTTCGTCGGCTGTCGACCGGAGACGAGCGGTCAGCACAACGACGGCCACCCGCCTCCTCGACTCGTTTTATTGCGGGGGCGACGGCGAGAACTCGACTTTCGTTGACGTGAGTCCAGACCTCGTTCTTTTGAATGAGAAAGAAGAATCGCAGTCCTCCCACCCCTCCGACCACCCCGACTTCCACCAGTGGAGTCGCGTGTGTTTGATCGTGCGGAACGCGACCGTCGAGGAGATCCTCGTCTCGTACTCCCTCACGCTCGACGCGAAGCGGGCGGACTCGCCGATGGTGTTCGTGGAGCGAAACCGAATGCCCGGCATTCAGCTGGAGAAGGTGCCCGTCTTCAAGATCTTCCCGCACATCAACCTCCGGCTGCCGAGTGATTTCTTCTACCCGTTCAGCTGCCACTCGTTCGCCATCCGGCCGCCTTCTCCGCTCCTCCTTCTCCTCCTTTTTTCTTTCGCGTTTCAACTTCTGCTCAAACACTCCTCATAGTCAACGAGAGAAGCCTTTGTGTTTATTTTATTAAAGCAGTGACTAGCAGAAAGGGTCGAGATCATCGGAGAAGCGAGATTAAATGAAAGCAAAGTGCAGGGAAGGAGGCGGAAAGACGGAAGAAAGAAGTGTGAAGGCGCTCCCGAGTGGACTTCCGATCGTTGCCGGGCGTTCAGTCGTCGGTCGTGATCAAAGAAGTCGCCTCTTCGTCGAACTCAACGCCCGACCGGTTGAAGGGATCGTGGAGAGCGGAAGAATGCGGAGCTCCTTCTTCCATCGGGTGTTCCTTGCGGAATTCGTCGATTATTTTGAAGCAGGCGGCGTGATGCGCTTGGAGAGCCTCGATGGACATCCGGAGGTGGAGGCCCAATTCACGGACTGAAAGGAAAGATGGTAGATCATCAGATGGAAGGGGTGAACCGACCGTGTTTCTCGTCGAGGATCTCGATTTTAATCATGACGTGCCTCCGCATTTCGATGAAGTTCTCGCGGCTCTTCTCCCGACTTCTCAGCATGATCCTGCAATCGACACGTCTCATTACACGTTCCCCTAACGATTGTCACTTGCCTGTACTCGTAGTTGCCGGAGTCGATGCGGGGAAGGAAGTCGTTGTAGTCGGACATCGCGGCCTCCTCGTCGTCCATCTCCTTGATTTTGAGGCAGAAGGAGAGGTACTCGAACTTCTTGTCCATGTACTTCTTGATCGACTCCTTCGTGTCGGGGATCGCTTTTTCGCAGTACACGCGAAAGGTCGAGGCCACTTGGTCGATCTGCAACGAGTGGATGCGAGGAAGGATCGATTGGAAGCGAACGAACCTTCGAGACCAAGCGTGGGGGTTTCCTTGGCAAACGCCCGATGGACTTTGGCCACGTCCTCGAAGTACCTGCTCCGCTCGCCCCGCTCCTTCTCGCGGGCGGCCACCTCGGCGAAGAGGGCGGCCATCGAGCCCATCGCCTCGGCCAGCTGCTGGTGTTCGCGGGCGATGGCCGCCGCGTGACGCGTGAGGTTCGCGTACAGCCCCTGGTTGGCCTCCAGCCGTCGCAGCAGCTGGGCGAGCATGTCGTTGCAGAGGATGGCGCGGGAGAGGCCGAAGGCGTCCGCCGTCTTCGCGTCCATCTTCTCCACCCACCAGTGCTTCAGCCGCTTGAGCGTGATGTCCAGCGTTTGGCCCGCCTCGTCGTCGAATTGGAGTCGGTTGACGGACAGCTTGAGGGGGCCTGCAAAACGGAAGGAATAAAAAGAAGAAAGAAGGATGCTCACCGGGCAGCTCCTTGATCATTTTGGCCACGTGACTTTTGTCCGCCGCCTTCACACTCGTTCCGTTCACGGCCACGAGCTCGTCGCCCGCATGAATCCGCCCGTCTTTGGCCACCGGCCCGTCATCGAACACTTGCACCATGTAAAGGCAGGGGCAGTACGGAGGCACCGCCGCCAATCGCCACTCCGATGTGGCCCTTCTCGTCCTTCCCGATCTCCACCACGTCCGGAATCAACTTCACGAAGCGGCTGCTGTCCGAGAGCATCATTCCGCTGCCTCCGTTCGGCGTCTCGAGTGCGGGATTGAGGTGAGTGGGGCAGCGGAGACGGGCGAGGAGGATAAGAAGGGCGTGCATGCCCGCCGGCGAACCGCCTGGAATTGACGGCCGAATTTATGGCCGAAGAAGGCGCTCGCGTTTGGCCAGCGGGCGGGTCTTCGGCAAACATTCGGGGCGGGAGATTCGCGTGCCGCCGCTTGAAGACGGAACGGCGGCGTCGACCTACACAAACATCAACACAATTTCGTCATTCCCGTGCCACAGTCGTTCAAGAATTTCTCGCTTTTCCCACGAGACCAAAAGGAAATCAAATTATTGCGTTCGTGCTCTGACCATTGAACACTCCTGCTACTTTGATCGCTGGTCGTTTGGCGGGAATTTCTGGGAATTTGTCCCCGCCTTCCGCAACATCGCCTCGTCCCCTCGCTCGTCGCGTTCCGCAGCTCGCAAACGATCGCCGGACGGCCGGCCGGCCTGACGCAACGCGCGTCGATCGGCGCGTCTTTCTGGCTGACGGGCGCGCGCGTCTTCTTTCGCTCTCGGAGATCACGAGATCGCGATTTCTGCGATTAGCCGACCGACCGATGATTCTTCACGCCATTAATCGCGTTCCATCTTCCGATCCGTGTGTTTATTCGAGTGGACGGCCGATCTTTCGTTTATTTGTTTGCTTTCAGCCCTCCTCGCGTTGATGCCGCTGCTCGGCGGCCGTTTTTATGAAGACCAGCCGTGAGGATTGCGGCTCGCTCAACCAGAAGACCGACGGCATCGCCCTCCTGTGCGCCGAAGTGGTGGAAATCGGATCGGAGGCGGTCGACGTGAAGGATCGGAGCGGGAAGGCGTCGTTCGTGTACACGGGCGACATTCCGCTGCTCGTGGGCGATTTCTTCTACTTCCTCGTCGACTGCTCCGCGAAGCCGTTCAGCTGCGATCGGGCGACCAACGTGCCGCCCGTCCTCTGCACACTCGCCGCCTTCCAGTTGGAACAAGAGCGAACACGAGCGGTGGCCGGCGACAGCGACGACGAGCTGCACTGAGGCGAAATGGGCGTCTCGTGGTTCGTTCTTTTCCGTTTGATTGCGTTTCGAAGAAGCCGAACGGTCGGGCGGCGTTCGTCGCGTGTTTGAATCACCTGAGAGCACGCGGAATTCGAACGCCGTCCGCACTTTCCCGTTCGATTAAAACGCCCGCTTGTTTCTTCGAATTCATTCGTTCGTTCCGCCTTCCAGGATCTTCGCCGTCGATCAGCAGCAGCGGCAGGTGGAGGCGGCGTTGGAGCGGGCGGGCGCCGAGCATCGCGGCACGTTCAAGGTCGACTGCACGGCCTACCGCCCCGCACCGACCGTCCAGTCCCAGCTCGGCCATGTGTACCTCCTGCACCACAGCAACTACCCGGACAGCACGGCCAACTTCGTCGAGATTCTGTCAAACCCGAGCAGGCGCCCGCCCAGCCCCCACCCGTTCGCGCGCTCGGTCTCCGACCAGGGCTTCGATCACATCATCCAGAAGTTCTCGACCGCCTTCAAGTCGGACACCAACTTCGAGGTGAACGGCACGGAGTTCCACCTGAAGGACTTCCGAGTGCGCGTGGGAACGGTTCTCATGAACAACTCGAACACCAAAGGCGAGTTTCCTTCTTTTCCGCCCTTCATTCTTCTCCTTTCTGCAGGGCGTGATCGTGGAGTTCGAATACGCTCCGTGCAACCTCGTCAATCAGTGCTTCGCATTATGATGAACGAGATGATCTACCAGTTCTTCCCCGCCGAAGTCAAACGCCCGCCGTCCGTCTTGCTGAGGCATCGGAAGGCGGTCGAGGGCTACGTGCTGGCCGACACCCTCGAGCAGTACCTCCTCGTTTTCAACGAGATGCGCAAAAGAAAGTCCTGATGCGGGTCCTGCTTCCTCATCTCCTGATCTTCTGACTGTTGTTTATCGTTCCTTTCGCTACGAAGCATTGTTTTCCATCGGCATAAACCGTTCATCTTCTTCCGCTCGCCTCTTTTCGCTCCCATTCGTTGAGCAATCGGAAGCCGTCGGGCTTATTTCAACCGGGATTTGGCCGTGTCGTTCGTGGAAGAGGAAAGGAGGCCGAGTCTTTGCATAGAACGCGCGACATTCGTGTGCAAATTCGTGCAAAATTCGAGTCGCTGCTCATTTCAGTGCACGTCATCGGACGATTCAATTCCTTCAATCCCCCGCCGATCGCCCTGTCCCGCCGCGCAGTCCCCCTGCAGAATGTCCTCCAGCAGCCGCCACTCGCCCCTCCAACTTGGAAATATCGAAGACGCGCTCCGAGAAGCGTTAGGAACCGCGCTGGGCGAGTCCTCGAAAGAAGAAGACGTGCCTTCAGGCGGCCACACGGATCAATCCCTCGTGAGTTCCTCCTTCCGCTCCCTCTCCACTTCTCTCCGCCTTCAGGCCGAGCTGTTCGTGAGCTACGAGGTGGACGACCTGATGAACAGGAAGGCGGCCCAAGAGCTCCTCGCCAAGGAGAACGCCCGCGCGGAGAAGCAGCGCCAGCTGGAGGAGGAGCGCAACCAGCGGGCGGTCCTCGAATACCAGCTGTTCGACATCCTGCCGGAGGGCGCGTACTCGATGGACGACGTGCGGAAGGCGTTGAAGCATCACAAGTTCGTTCGGATCCCGCTTCTTCCCGCAACACCCGCTACCCGCTTGCAGGTACGACGTGCAGGCGGCCTTCGAAGAGCTCCACTCCGCTCTGCTGGTGCTGGACGAGGCGAAACGCACGAAGACCAAGGCGGAGCCGGTGGTCAATTCGTACGCCACCGCCAACACGTGGCCGTCGCTCGAGCAGTCGGTCGGGACGCCGCGCAAGTCGGCGAGTGCGCGCCGCCCCTCGATGGTCAGTCGGGCGGCGCGACCTTCCAGCAGTGAATGCCTCGTTTGCAGGAACACGAAGTGCTGGAGGACATCCACGAGTTGGAGAGAGCGGGCAAGAAGAAATTCGCCGCCTGCAATCACCACACGGCCCAGGCGTACAACTACCCGAAGCACAGCAAGGAGGCGGGCGCCATCTCGCACATCGCGCGCACCGAACGTCGCGAAGCGGAGGACCTCTTCCACGAAGGCGAGTTCTCTCCTCTCTGTCCATCTGAACGGTCCTCTGTTCAGCGAACAAAATGATCGCCCATCAGCTGAAAGGAATCGCTGAATGTTCACGGCTACACGATCGAAAGAACCTACCACCTGCTGGACGTCGCGATCGGTGCTCTCCGCAGTTCGTTCTTCTCTTCTAGCTTCCTTTCATCTCGTTTGTGTTCAGAGTATCGTCCGTCCTTCCGCTATCTGGAGCTGATCCCCGGCAAAGGACTGAACAACAAGTGCAAGCAGCCGATTCTGAAGCAAGCGATCATCCAATGGCTGAAGCAAGAGGACATCCAGTGGGTTCTTCCTTCCTTTCACTCACTTTCATTCCCTCTCTGCTTCAGATACGAGTGTCCGTCCAACGAAGGAGTCGTGGTCGTCGATCTGTACACCGTCCCGCCCAAGTTCGGCCGTTACTATTAGTTCACGAGCAGTGCGCCCTTCCGATCGCCCCCTCGCCCTCGAATGCCTCACTTCCGCCTCCCCACACGCCTCCTTCCTTCCCCCAGAGTGCAATGAGTGTAAATTCTTCCGTCCTTTCTCGTAGTTGTGAGTAGAGATCATTGGGTAGAGATTTCGTGTAGCCGTCTCGTTTGCGGGAACCTCCTCGTTCTGCAGGTGCTCTCCTTCCCCGACCCCCGTGATCCTTCCTCATGATCCTCTTCTCTATTTTGTCTCTCTATTTGGACTATTTGGAAGCAGCAATATGGATTATTGCGAACCAAGAAGTTTCATTTCTTCCCCCCCGCCCCTTACCCACTGGCGACCTCCTTCCCGTTCTTCCAGTTGCTTTTACGTTCCGAAAATCTCCTCGTTTCCCCTGTATTTTTGTCTAAATTTCCTCCCCCGTCTACAAACAAACAAAAAAATAAACAACTGCAAGCTCCCAGCCGTCGGCATTGATTTGCGAAAGGTGGTTGGAGGCCATCGAAATACTGCTGGAGGTGTGAAAGTCGTTCGTTCTAATCGTTCGTCCGTCCGTTTGGAGCGACATGGACGTCGAGATCGACGAATCCCCCTGGCGGATTATTGCGCACTTCTTCGATGACCTGCGGCTGGTCTTCAACCGCTCCCTCGACCATCTGGAGCCCTGGCAGGTGGGCCGCCCATTTTTCCCTTCGCTTCACTCCGAGTGTTCGTTTGAGGTGATCATGTACACGCTCTCGGCCACCCTGTTCGTCCAATGGCTGCGGAAGGTGATGAAGATCGACGACGCGATGACCATCAGCCGTTCGGTAATCCCCTTCTCTTCTTTTCTTGTGTGTTGATTGGCCGATTCCAGTGGCACAATCTCCTCATGAGCACGACCGCTTTCTATCGCGACAAGATCGAAGAGCAGAAGCAGGAGACGCAGAAGGTTCGCCTTCTTCTCCTTCTCTCCAACATCCCTCGGATTGTTGCAGGAAATCGAAGAGAAACTCCTCCGTGCGGATATCAAGCGCGAGTTCTACAAATTCCTGCCCGAAAAGGGGCTTGGCCGTCGAGGACATCGTGAACGAAGCGACCGTGAGTTCCTCGCAGAAGCAACTCGCATTTACTGCTTCCTGTTCGTTCAGGAGTACAAACAGATGGGCGACCCGCTTTTCGAACGGGGACGCGTGAGCGGCGCCTCGTTTGCCGGACGACTCCGAAGATCAGAAGCGGCTGATGCTCAAGGTGGAGCTACTCCTCTTCACCTTCTTCGTTAACTCTGCCGTGCTTTCAGATCTTCGAGCTGTACTCGCACACGAATGCGAACTTCGTGGACATCTACCCGGCGTGCCGCAAGATGGAGTCGGAAATCATCCGAATGCTCTGCTCGCTCTACCACGGCGGCCCCCGCTCGTGCGGAACGGTCACGACCAGCGGCACGGAGTCCATCATCCTCGCCTGCATCGGTGAGTGCCCGCTGCTCGTTCGTGTTCATTCTTCTTCCTCCTGCAGCGTACCGCAATCTGGCCGTGAAGCGGGGCATCCGCAAGCCGGAGGTGATCATCGGGCGCAACGCGGACGTCACGCTGAACATCGCCACCAAGCTGTTGGGTCTCCGGATGGTGAGCATCCCGACCGACTCCAACGGCCAAATGGACCTCGCCGCCATCAAGCGATCGATCAGCCTGGAGACGTGCATGGTGGGTGGTCGGGTCAATGAGTCTTACGCCTTTACTTCTCCCTTCAGATCGTCGCCTCGGCCCCCTCCTTCATCACGGGAGTGATGGACGACGTCGAGAAGATCTCAGAGGTGGGCGATTCCAATCGACCTCTTCGTGCTAATCGCTGCTTTCAGTTGGGCCTCCGATACAACGTGCCCGTCCACGTGGACGCCTCGATCGGCGGCTTCCTGCTTCCGTTCATGGAGCAGTGCGACTACCAAGCCCCGATGTTCGACTTCCGCCTTTCGGGCGTCACTTCGATCAGCGTCGATCTGCACAAGGCGAGTCCACCTCTTCTTCGGCTCATTACTTAGCTCCCTCCCCTTTCAGTACGCCTACTGCCCGATCGGCTCTTCCGCCGTCCTCTACCGCGAACAGCACATGCTCCACGCGCAGACCTTCGCGGACGTCAACTGGGCGGGCGGCATCTTCGTGAGCCCGACGCTCTCCGGATCGCGGCCGGGCTCGCTGCTCGCGTTGACGTGGGCGACGCTGCTGGGCACCGGCCGGCTCGGCTACGTCGAGCGCACTCAGCGGATCCTCGACGCCACGCACGCCCTCCGCGAGAAGCTGGAGGACTCGCAGCACGTGGAGGTGATCGGAAACCCCGTCCTTTCGTCCGTCGCCTTCCGCACGAAGAACCCCAAGGTCCACTGCTACATGCTGGGCGACCTCCTGAACGAACTCGGCTGGAATCCTCGCGTTCGTCACAAAGCCGCAAGCGTGCGTTTTTATCTCTCAATCCTCCGCATGGTGCGTGTTGCTTCCAGCCTCCGCATTTGCCTGTCGGTCAAGAACGCGGCGCCCGAAGTGATCACCGAGTTCGTGGACGATCTGAATCGCTCCTGCGAGAGGATCGAGAAGAACGCGGACACGGCCACGATCCCGAAGATGGTGAGCAACCGACCGCTTTCCTTCGCTCACCCGCCCGTTCAGGTCGTCTTCTTCGGTGTCTCCTCGTCGTTCGTCGACCGCGGGATCGTGGAGGACATGCCCTCGCTGTTCATCGACACGTACTACTCCACCCCCTTACGACAAAACAGAACCGCCCGCACGCTCTCCATCGAGGGCCGGAAGCTCTCGCAGCTGCACAATCCGCCCTGTGAGTTCCTTCGCAATCCTTCGAGCAAACTCTTCTTCGTTGCAGCGAGTGGCTTCCTTTCCGCTCTGCAAGAACAAAGCCGCCAGGAATCGTCGGGCTCTCGCTTCAGCAGCAACCTGACGCCGCATTTGGAGTGATCCTTCCCTTTCAATCGATCTTCTCTCTGTAGTCCTTCTTGCCCACACTCTCTCAAACGTCCGTTTCCCAGTTGGCCATAGAATTGAATGCACGGTTCCCTTTAGCGGTCTTCTCTTCTCTGTCGTAGTCTTAATCGCGAATAAACGATCAACTGATCGCCGGGCAGCCGATGGAAGTGCGAGCGAATTAATTTTATTATCTGCACAGTACTGTACAAGAGACAGCAATAACAACAATTGATTAACGTGAATCGTGAGTGAGGGGTGAGCGAACGGTTGGGAGGCCAATGGCATCAGTCGGAAAGAAGAATTGAAAGAGAAGAAAGGGGGGAAGTGAAAGAGAACAAAGCTCTTCTGTCAACGAAGAGAAGGCGGAAGGGATGAGATCGTCTGCTTATGGCACGCGCTCTCGGACCGCCCGACCGCTCACGAGGGGTCGATCACGAGGAACTTCGAGGGGTCGGGCAGCTTGGAGCGCAGTTGGCGGAGGCAGTTCCCCGTCGACAGCTCGTCCAGCAGGAGGCTCGCCGACACGCCGAAGCGGCTGTCGTCCACGTACAGGTTCATCGATGAGGGCTCCAGGCCGCAGTGGACGGGGATTCGGATGCCGTCGCTGTACGTCAGGTGCTCGATCTCCTTCTTCAGGGCCGGCCACACGACGTCGCGGACCATGTCTGCAAACAAGGGCAGGAATGTGAAATGAACAGGCGAGGCAGAACGAACCGTGCACGAGGTCCTGGACGAACTTCTTCCACGCATCGGGGTACGCGCCCTGCCCCACTTCGATCTTCGTGTTCAGCAGGTTGATTTTCGTGCGGAACGTTCCGTCCTCGTCGATCTGCGGCAGCACTTGGACCGTGATGTTGAGCGACGAGAAGGAGATGAACACCGACTGCTGTTTGCTGGTCGGGTTCACGACCTTCAGCGAAATTCGGTTGCTCCTGCACGAATCGAATGAAAGAATGGAACGCAAAAGAACTCACTCGTCGATCACCAGCGACTTGTTGCCCGTCTTCAGGTGCGGCGGCCCGTTCGCGAACACCTTCAGCTCGAAGTAGCAGTCGGTGCAGAGGACGGCGAGGAACTCGCGGGTCGAGCGGGGCAGTTTGGTCGAATTGACGGGGATCTTCTCGTACAGCCACTAAACGAGCGATCGAGTGAACGAAAGCACTCCTTCTCGCTCACCTCGAAGTCCCAATCGAAGAGCTCGACGATCTCGTTCACGAGCTCGTCCTCCACCCACAACTCCAGCCGTCGCTCGTAGAGCTCCCGTTCGGAGACTGAAAGAATCCGGGCAGGGATGAGCGAGAGAAGCGGGAACTCACGTTTCTCCATCAGCGGCCGCACGCTGTCCTCCTCGGCGTTCAGCTCGTCGAACAGCGGGCCCAGCGGGAATTCGGAGGCGGCGGCCACCTGCGCGTCCTCCAGCTCGGCCGTTCCCCACGTGATGTGGGCGGACATCGTGAGCTGCTCGTCCTTGGACTCGACCGACTGCAGCTCCACTTTGAGCGTTGCGTTCCGTCGCCGCATGTACGGGTGGAACTTCTGCGGGACGACGTGGATCAACGGAATCTCGCTGGAATCCGAGGAATGATCGAACGAACGGAAGAAGGCGCTCACATCGTGTAGTTGTTCCGCAGCGAGGTCAGCGGCTCGGCGATCGCGTTGCAGACGGCGCTCTGGACCAACGAGCGGGGCACGAGCTGCGCGAACGGTTTGACCACGTAGTTCAGGACGACCGACCGCTCCAACTGCACGTCCATCGGGCCCTCGCCCACGTCGCACTTGTCCAGCGCCAGCTTGAGGTCGTGCACCTTCAGCTGGACGTCCGCGTACGGAATCTGAACGAAGAAGAGTGAAGGGCAGAACGAGTGACCGAAACGAACCTCCGCATTCACGTTGGCCGTGTCCTCGCCGAGGAAGAAGGGCAGCGGGAGGATCATGCCGCTGGTCAGGAAGACCGTCAGGTTGGCCATCTTCACGTCCACCAGGTCGTCGTGGAAGCGGACGTCCATCGTCTGCATGAACACGCGCGCCTTCGCGTCGAAGTGGGCCACCGGGTCGAACCAGGGATTCTGCCCGCTGACCAGCTCGACGTCCAGCCGGCGGGGCTGCTGCAGCGTCGAGTGGATCCCATGCGAGACGATCTGGCTGGCCGCCTTGGAGCCCAAATTGAAGCCGAGATCAGCGGCGCGGACGGCGGGCGCGAGGAGGCCGACGAGCAGGAGAAGCGGCCATCCGACCGAGGGCATCCCGCTGCAAACAGGCGATCGAATGGGCGGCGGCGGCGGTGGGAAAAACGCGGCGAGCGCCCAGTCAGCTTTTTTTTCTTCGTTCGCGGGGAAGACGGGCGGCTCGAGGTGCAAAACAAGCGAGCAGCCGGGCGAATGCCGCCGAAAGAAATCAACAGCGAGAGGACTCGCCGCCGGCCGCACGTGTTGCAAGGAGGCGAACCGCAAGAGTCATCCCGTCATCCGACCGATCACACGGGCATGTCGAAAGCAGACGTTCAAAACAACAGCCCGCAAACACGAACATCCGATCGACGGCCGCCAATCGAAACCGAACGCACCGAACGAACGGAATGTCGTAGAACGAGCGAGACGAATGGCGGCGGATAAAAAGCGGAAGACGTGATCGCGAGCGGCCCTCGACGTCGTCCGCCGACCGGCCGGCCGAACGATCGGCAGCCGTCCGCTCGCCCGCCCGCATTAGCCGCCCGCTTGTCATCGGCGAATCCCACGGCTAAGTGGCTTCCATAAAACAACCAAAGGCTCTTGACAAGTGGGCGGCGAGGAGCGGCGGAATTCGCGCACGCCCAAACACTCCAAGGAGTCGCGAGTTCTTCGCTTGCTCTCAAGGGTACCCCGCGCTCTCCTCCCGCTCGTCTCGTCGAGCGTCTTTCGGAAGAGCGGCGAGGAAGACGGAAAGCAGTGAGAACGAAGGGGCGAAGACGTGCGGGCGGACGGCGGAGAACTCGTAATCGCCCGTCGCTCGTGTACGTGGTCGTCGCGCGAGATGAACGCCGCCCGCCCGCCCGCCCGCCAAATGAGCGCGCGCCGAGCGAGCGGCCGGTCGGCGATCAGTTCGGGCGATTTCGGCGGGCGGAGGTCGCCCTCTCTCGGGGGCATTCGAGCGGCGGCTTATTCCCGGCAGACTCCTTTGATCGCCTTCCGCTCCCCTTCCAATCTGATCCTCGTTTATTCCGCGTAAACAAACGCCTTCTATTCGGCCGTCAGATGATCGCGAACAGCGGGGCGCTCGGCTCGGAACTCCCGCTCTTCACTCGACGCTTGGACCGAAAGAACGTAGCGCGCTCCCGCCTGGAGGCCGTCCAGCGAAACGCACGTCTCTCCGTTCCGTCCCTGCAATCAACTGCCGAGTGATCGCTCTTCTTCTCGTTACTCACGGCTTCGATCTCGCTGCTGTCCAACCGCACGACCTCCGGCTCCCGCTGATCGTCGGACTCGAGGACGAGGCGGACGTTCGCTTTGCCGCTCGAACGCGAGAGGTGGTCGCCCGAGTGCTCGAAGGCGCGTCGCGGTCGATGGCGGCGGCCGGACGTCCTAAAAGCGATTGATTGAACGATTTCTTCTGCTGAAAGACGAACGGAATCCTGCGAGGCGGCATCATGATCGGGACTTCTCGGAACGTGGACGGAGAAGCGGACGCCCTCCAGCTCCCGCCCGCTCGCCGACTGCCAGCAGAATACGCGGCCGATGATGGCGGCCTTCGCGGACTTGCAGGTTGACCGGAGTCTCTGGATTCCGCACTTCAAAGCCACCGATTAATCGAACAGGAAGAGAATGACCGTTGAACTCACTGCTTCCCCGGTTGAAACAATCGAAGATCTCCGGCAGGAAATACATGCACAGCCGATGGGATCGCTTCAACATCTGCAAGCACTCCAATGATTGAATCCGCACCACAGAGGAAAGTCACCCCGAATCCGAACGAGCAGAAATCGTAGCAGAAAGAGGGGACGGACTTCTGCCGGCAGCACGGCACGTAGTCCACCCGCCCGCCGTCCGTCGCGCAGTGCAGGAAGCTCTTGTAGTCCGTCGTCTTGCAAGCCGTTGGATCGAAGAACTCCGAGTAGAGATCTCTTGGTTTGCACATCGCGCGGCACAACGGCGAGATCCCCCGCTCCACGCAACACTCGCTGTGGTCGTAAGTGAGGTTCTCTTGGAAGCCACTCCGCAGTCCGCTTTCTGAACGGTCTGGAGATCAAACACGCGAGAGAGAGCAGACAAACCGAGAACTTCGATGTGGAAGTCCAACTTGTTGGGGTTCTCGATGCAGTTGGCAGCGGTACTTCCCGGCATCTTGAAGCGTCAAGTTCTTCAACAGCAACGTGAACTCGTCTGTTGCACACGTGTCTGAAAGCAAAAGAAGGTATAAAGAAGGCAAGTCCTTTGCGCTCACCTCCCGGATCGGGGACGGTCGTTCTTTGGAGCAGCACCTGGCTGGGGTCGATGCCGGTGGCCGGCTGGAAGTCGGTCCCGTTGAAGACGAGCAGTTCGTTCTTGTACCACGCGATCTAAACGACCGATCACTCGCGCTCTTCTCGCTTGCTCACATTCGGCTGCTGTTCCCCGCGACAGCGGTAGAGCGAGCACTGGATGCGGGCGGAGAAGCCGGAGACGACCGAAAGAAAGTTGTCGTTCGTCGAGATCAACTGAACGCCGCCGACCAGCAGCAGGACGTGACTCCAGACGAGCGAGCGGAGCGGCCATGCTCCGCCTAATCGAACCGAAATTCATGATCGTTTCGAGCGAGGGCGACGCCGGGCGGGCGGAAGTGCGGAGAGGCGGGCGGCGGGCGTCAAGTTGGTCTCCTCATCGTAACAAAACCACCTGAAAGAAGAGCGAATTGTTTTATTGTTCGTGCTTGTCGACTGCGGACGGTAATTTCCCGCCCCGCGTGAGTCATCGAGACGCTCGCTCGAGGCGACTCGCCGCCGTTTCAAAAGAATTTCGACTCGTGCGCGTGCTCGGCGCAGTCAAACACGGTAATTGCTCCCGCAAACGAACGAATCTAATCGAAAACAGCAATAAGAATCGAACAGGCGGAACGAGCGAACATCTCCGCTCGCCACTTGCTTCCGTTCAGCCAACCGGTCGCCCGTGCAGAACGAACACACTTGCTGCTTCCGTTTACAACCGACATGAGTGGGCGATCGTCCCGCTCGGTCGTTAGTCACTCCTCTTGCTTGCAGACGAGTGCGCACTTAAAAGTTTATTCCTCGAGTAATAAATTAATTACGAAACAATAAGCCCCTAGACGATTAGACAAGTGATTCGACCGAAGAACCGTACGTTCCCTTCCGCACACTCAACGAACAACATTTGGGTTAAAGGAGAAGGCGGTTGATTACACACAAACAAACAAGAGGAGAAAGTGGCGAGTGTTCGATCGGAAGGCCCCAAGGAAAGAGAAGAGTCGAGCGGGATATGACGTCTCGATTTGCACCAACAATCCCCCCGTCTACACGATGCTGTTCGGCTGCTCGGGCTCGTGGTGGGCGGCCGCCTCCTCCGTCTCGCCCTCGTCGTCCGTGACCGCCTCGCCGTGGGCGCGCAGTCGCTGCCGGTAGCCCGTGATCTTTCGCGTCCTGTTCGGCGAGCAGCAGGAGCGTGTCGTCGTGCTCGCGGCGGATGGACTCCAGTTCGTTCTTGGTCGCGTTCTGAACGAGGCGATCACTCAAGCACAAGGAGACAAGCACTCACCAGCTCCTTGTGCGAAGAAGTGGCCAACTGCTGCTTGACGTCCGCCAACTCGGCGCCCAGCTGTTGGTTCTCGAGCTTCTGCTGCTCCAGGGCGGTGATCACTTCGGCCTGCGTCCTTCGACTGGGCCTCGAAGCGCTGCCAGCCGTACCGCAGCTGCGTGTCCAGTTCGGCCAGCTTGGGATTGGAGCTGGTGGACGGCGGCGGCGGTGGGGTCGGGCAGTTGGGCCAGCTGGTAGGATTGCCACTGCTCGCCCCACACCTTCCGCCGCTCCGCCTCCGCCTGCCACTGCTGCAGCACTCTGAACACGGGTGAAAACAGAAGGATGGAAAGGGGACTCACTGGGTCAACTGCTCGTGTTGGGTCCACAGTCCCGCGTACGCGACGCACTGTTGGCTCTTTTCGGCCAACTGCCGTTTGAGTTCTTCGTTCTCCGCGCGAAGGGCTTGAAGTTCCGCGAGCTTTGGGGCCGCTCGCCGTGCCGTTGGGCTGAAAGCGAAAAGAGAATGAGTAATTGGAAGCAAACAGAAGAGAAGAACGGAAGTCGGCCGTCGGGAAGCACTCCAAAACAACAAACGAGTGTCAAAGCACAAACAAAGACGAAGCAACAACTGGTCGTTTTTCACGAAATACAAGCCAAAGGTCGGAACGAAGGGACGAACGGAAGAAAGACGAAATGCGCACACTGTCAACCAACTCCCATACTTCGTCCGAGGGCGGAGTGCCCGACCGGCCGGCCCGTCTTCTCGGCGGCCGCCTTCAGGTGGTCCACTTGCTGCTTGAGTTCGGCGATGTGCTCGTCCTGCTGTTTGATCAGCTTCTTGTACGAGGCGACCACGACGTCCGAGTTGGTGGCCGAGGCGACGAAATCGCCGTTCGGGCGGAAGATTTTGGTCAGCGGGCCTGAACACGCGCATTCATCAACCAGCTCGCTTCCTCTTCCCGCACTCACCTTCCAGACTCTTGAACAGCTTGCAGAACTGGTACTCGAGCAGGAGGTCCTGCGGGCTGCCGACCGTCGGCATCGGCTTCTGGGCGGCGCGGATGTAGAACTCGGATTTCGTGACGCCCTCCAGACACTCGGCCACGGCCTCCATCCCCACCCGCCGGTTCACCACGTCGATCAGCTTGCTCCTGCAACGGGCGGAAGAAGGTGAATTGAACGAATGGGAAACTCACTTCCGCCCGGAGTCTTGATTCTCGTAGTGCTGGACGCAAATGCCGAGCAGGAAGGCGATCAGGCCCTTGATCACCTGATCCTCGCCCTCCCGCAGCTCGGTGTTCGTCTCGACTGAAGCAAAGGAATAGAGAGAATGGTGAGGATGGAAGGCGACGAACCCAAGTGGGAGGTCAGGTAATCGATGTGGGCGTCCTTGGACACGAACTCCTCCACCGCCTGCCCGCAGTTGTGCAGCCACACCGAGAGGAGCATCAGGAGGGCGCAGCGGGTCTGCAGGCGACGGGCGCCCAGCGAAATGAGGAGGTCGCCGATGTGGGCGAGCAGGCTGGAGGGCTCCTCGCCGGGCATCGTCTCCAGCTGGACGCGCAGCAGCTGCGGCTTCAGGTGGTCGGCGTCGAAGAGAGTGTGCATCAAACACACGGCCCCGAACCACACTTGGACGGACTCTGCGCTGATGATCGACGCGCACAGGTATTGGCCGAGGTTCTCGCTCTTGCAGCTGCCGCTTCTGGAGCTGCCCGTTCTCCGCCGGCTTCTCGCTGTCGTCGGGCAGGAGCGAGTCGATCACCTGCAAACGAACGGAAGAATCAATGCAAAGGGTGGACACACTCACTCGTTGTTTGCCCGTGTCGTTCCCGTACAAGTAGCAGAGGAAGCAGTAGAAGACGGAGGATCGCAGGCGGAAGAGTTGCTTCTCGGTGGTCATGATGATCACGAGAAGGATGCAGGGCCGACCTGAACAAAGATGAAGAACTGAACAGAAGTAGGAAGAAAAGCCCACTTTGTTCCTTCGGGCGTCGAGACGGTGGACGCCGCGAAGTGGTTCTGATTCGCGTAGTTCCCGCGGATCACGTCGGCGAGCGTGGCGGCCGTTTCGGTGAGCACGTCGGTGGAGACCTCGACTTCGGAGAGGAACGTGCGGCACAGCAGGTCGATGAGCCCCGTCTGCAGGAGACACCGCTGCGAGGCGTGCGTGTTCGCGTGCGCGTTGTCCACCGGCGAGACGAGGGCGCGGATCACTTGCAGGATGAAGATGAAGTTCGCCGTCTTCTGCGGCAACCAATCGGACTCCAGCGTCACGTCCGCGTCCTCGCGCGGGTACAAGAAGTCGCCGGTCAGCTGGTGCAGGCGGTTGATCAAACTGAAAGCCGAAAAAAGTGAGTGGGAAGAAGAAAGGCGACCCACCTGTTCTCCCGAAAGAGTTGCTGATTGTTCGCGTTCCTCTTGAGCAGGTTCAGCATCACGAACAGGCAGTCCTCGATCACGATGCCTGAACGAGGGGAGTACAAGCGAACACTCGGCCGTCCACTCACTGTCCGTGGGCTCCTGCTCGATGATCGTGAAGAGCAGCTGGAAGCAGTTCTGGAAGACGAGCAGCTGCTGCAGCTGGAGGTTTCCGCGGCTCAGCTCGCTCAGCATCAGGACCACGTGGTTTCGGATGATCTCGCGCTGTTCGTGGAGCAGCTCGACGACGCGCGACGTGCCGGTCGGGTCCCGAATGATCGCGTCCTGGACCTCGCCCGCGCGATGACGGAGCAGAGTGGTGAGCAGTTGGACGGCGTTCCTGAAGGACGAGCAGAAATGAATGCAAGAAAGGTTAAGAGAAACCCACTTTCTGATCGTGAAGTGCTCGTTGTCCAGCCACTTGAGGATGGCGGGCATGAAGACCGCCTTCTTCACGATCACCTCCGAAAGCCGGTCGCCGAGCTCGTCGTCCTCCAGCGGCCCGTTCTCGTCGGCGAGCACGGCGTTCAGGATGTCCAGCGTGAGAGCGACCACCTCCACGTCGTCCTCCGAGTGCAGCACCTCCATGTACAAATTCATGCCCATCGTGGCCACCGCCAGTCGAGCGGCCTGAAATCCACGAGAAATTCAACAATCGAGAACAAACGAGCGGAAGGAAAGGAGTGCAATCAAAGCGGGAAGAAGGATGCCCACTTGCCTTCGCGCATGCCCGCAGTCCCTTCAGAGCGCTCTTGCGGTCCTGGACGGTGCTCGCCGTCTCCAAACGCTCCACGAATTTCTCGACCACTTCGCCGTCGTCCTGGCTCGTGGCGCCCGCACCGCCGAAGAAGCTTCGCAAGTACGACATTCGTGCGGTGGCGATCAATTCGATTGGTTCATAACAAGGCGAACAACCGAGCGGAGAGGAAAATCCCGAACCAAAGCCGAAATTCCACCTCTTCCGCCTTGATCCAACTCTCCACTTGCAGCCGCAGTTTGCGGACGAGAGACACGACTCGCAAAGCGACGTTTCGGCGCCAATTCAAACGGGGATTTTCGCGCTGGAGGCTCGTTTCGTTCGGAACCTTCTTTCTTATCGATGATTGAGTGGATCGAACATGTACTCTGGAATGGATTCCATAGCATTAAAGTCGCAAGCACCTTCTCGACAACACCTCAAGTCGCAGCGTGGGGTGGCTTCCAACCATACATTTTTCGGTTATATTCTGCTCGACAGCCAGCCGATGCCCGCGGAATGGATCGTTTCCAAGTTTATTGAACCACAAAGAACCAGACGACAACACTCGACCATTAAATAGCTGAACACACCAATTAAGAGAAGGAGGGGGCTGTTCGCAGTGGTGTGAATAAATAAGAGCAACAATCGACGGAAGGAGAGGAGGCAACATTCGAACGTCGGAGGAGAGGGCGGCTTCTTGGATGGACGGGTGGTCGTGGGCGGGCGTCCATCAGCGGGGAGATCGGCTGCGACGGCCGCCCAGCGGAATGCGGTTCGGATTGCCGCTGAAGGCGCGCGCGGGCGAACGACGACGCGGCGGCGAGCGGCGCGGCGACGGACGGCGGTAGGGCTCGCGCTCGACGGGACGGCGGACGGGCGCGAGCTCGCACTTGATCTTCGCGCCGTCCACCTGGGCGCCGTCCATGTGCTTGAAGGCCTTGTCCGCGTCCTCCGCGTTCTCGAACTCCACGAACGCGAGGCCGCGCGGCAGGTACGTGTGCACGCGGTCGAACATGATCTCCACGCTCTTCAGCGGCCCGTACACGCCGAAGATCTCCTGCAGGTGGTCCTTGTTCACGTTGCGCGTCAGCTTCGTGATCTCCAGCCGGCGGGGCGGCGGCGTCTTCGAGCGCGTGCGGCGGCGCGGACTGCGGCGGGGGCTGCGCGAACGGCGGGCGGCCGGCGAGGCACGACGCGGCGAACGCGAACGGCGGGCCGGCGAACGGTTGCGGCGGGGCGACGGCGAGCGGCGAGATCCGCCCGGCCGATCGCCCGCCGCACGGGCCGAAGCGGCCGCCCCGCCGGACGGCGCGGCGAGCGGGAACGACGGGCGCGCGACGAGGAGGCCGCTCCGGCCGTGCGGTTCCGCTTCGGCGACGGGCTCCCGGAGGACGTCGAGGACGAGGAGCTCGAGCTCGACGACGTCCGGCTGCTCGACGACGAGCTGCGCGAGCGCGACGACGAGGACGCGCTCGACGAGGACGAGCGGCGGCGACGGCGCGGAGACGTTTTGTCGACCATGATCTGAAAGCAACGAACAATCAAACGGGGGGCAGAAAGCGGACGGAAGAGCGGCACGAAGAAATGAATGCGGTTGAAAATTTCCGGTGATTATTCCGCGAACTCCGAGGAGCAAAGGAAACAGGAGCTGTTCGGACCAAAATGGAAATGATTGGGGCACAACTTCTGCCGGCAACCGCCAACATCCCGCTTTCGCAAACGCGGCGAAGAGGAAGCGACGCCCCAGCCGAGCCGCAGGTCGCGCCCCCGCTATCTGCAAGCCGCTTCTCTCGGTTACCCTTCAGCGATCGGTGTCAAGGGCGGGATTGCTCGATGATTTCTGTAGTTCACAAGTGAAAACGAACCTCCCACGCTCAGACCTCAAACGCAAACACACCTTTCAAAAGCCCCAAAAGAACAAGTGGCGGCAAGGTACTCTAACAGCTTTATTTCTCACACAAAACAAAGAATTATTGGGGCAAAGCGGGCTGTTTGGGGTCTCCTCCCGTCGTTCCTTCGGTCTTCGTGGTCGCCGTCTGGTCCTCCACGCCTTCTGCCTGCAACCCAAGAGATCGATGAAAGGAACATGAATGTTCGCTCACCTGACAGGCGTAACAGTCGCCATTCAACGAAGCCGAGCAGGCCTTGCAGTAGGTGGCCGTGCAGCGATCACACTCGAGCAGGGCGGCCGGTCGACTGCGCACTTCGCAGAGGACGCAGCGGCCGGTGGCGAACAGGCGATCGATCACGTGCAAACGGAGCCAATGGTCTTCCGCCAGCCACGACTCCCGCCTGCAACAAATGAGTGAAGAGAAGCCATGAGGAGCGAACGAACTCGGCGGCCAGCTTCTCCGCGAAACGCCGCTGTTCGACCAGGAAGCGAATGCGGCTTTTGGCCACCCGCCGGTCGTTCTCGCGCGCCAACAGCAGTCGGTTGTAGAGCTGCACGATGCGCGTCTTTGCTCCGCTTGCGGAAGAGGAAGCCGAGCACGTAGAAGAGGACGAGGCGGCGGAAGACGTAGCCGAAGAGCACCTGCAGCAGGAGCATCCCAAGAGAGTGGACCGAAGATGTGGACGAGGGCGGAGTTCCAATCGGGACGGCGGGGCGACAGCAAACACTCCTGATTGCTGATCTCCCGGTGGAGGGCGTTCGAGTAGTTGAACGAGGCGATCGACCGCAGCAAGTCGGCCACCGGTCCGTGGCCTTCGACCTGCAAGAGCGGAAGTGAAGGGAAGAGCGAGCATTCGGGAACTCACTTGAATGTTGACCGTGTGCTCGCCGCGTTGCGAAACGTGAGTCTGTCCGTAACTCACGACCTGAACGACAGCGATCAGTTGAAGAGCAATCAGATGCACTCACGTCCTCCAGAATGCGGTAGAAGTAGTGGTCGACGGCCACGACGACGGCCGTGATGAACAGGAAGATGGCGAAGCGGACGAGCGCCAACCACGACTGGCGGATCTCCTGGACGGACGGCGGGCTGAACGGACTGCGGAGTTTGTGCTTTCGGATCTCCGCGGGAGTGAGCGGCTTCAGGGCGGGCAGCCCGGCGAGTCGCCGCTTCTCGTCGATCCGCCAGAAGTAGGCGGTCAAGTAGACGTTCTTGAACTCCACGTCGCTCAAGTAGCCCCGAATGAGGGCGATGGAGTCCCGGAAGATGCAGTAGACGAACAGGATGAGCAGAGCGGACAGCAGCTCGTTCAACGTCTTGCTGATCAACTGAAAGAACGAGTGATCAGCAGAGAGTGAGATGGAGAAGGACCGACTTGAAAGAAGTGGACATCCGCCCGGATCTGCGACTTGATCTCGTTCAACACTCGAATTCGCTCGTCCTGCGGCTGCTCGACCGCATGGAAGTGGAGCTGAACGACATGGAGAGTGAAGGAAGAAATTGGGGCAGGACTCACGTTCAAACGGAGCTGCTCGTTCAGCTGCCGACTCACGTTGTCCAGCGTCTCCATCTGCTCGTCCAGGTCGGGCGTGATCTCCGCCTCCATCGCGCCGCCCGTCTCGCAGCGGACGTCCGCGAATCGCTTCACGTCGGCCGGCTTGCAGATCTCCATCGCGTTGAACTGCCAGCAGACGAGGTAGCCGACGATCGGGAGCTTGTCGTAGCAGCGGGCCTGAAGTGGGAATGGGGATTGAACCCGCTGTCTTCTTCCGAAGACCCACTTGTGTCTCGGCGAACACCTCGTGGCAGCGACGAACGGCGGCCGCAAACGTTTGCTCGCAGCGTTGCTCCATCCGATGGCCCGCTTGACGGCCGAGTTCGCTGCGGAGTTTCGTCCACGCCGGGCGGATCGTCTCGTTCGTGGGCGCCGTGTCGTTGAAGGCGGCCGGATCGCCGTCGAGCAGCGACTCCCGCTCGGCCAGCGCCTCCGAGCCGTCGATCACGGCGCTCAGCACGTCGTCCTCGGCGTTCGAAAGGCGGAGCTCCTCGCGGAAGGGTTCGATCAGCGACTTCAGCATCCGCACGAACTTCTGCCCGTAGGTCGTCGCCTGTCCTGCAAGCGAGCAGTTGAGAAGAAGGGAGGAGGTCGCCCACCGAAATGCTTCTCGAAGAGCGCCTCCAACGGGCCGGTCGTGAGTTCGATCCGTTCGGTCGTCAGTTCGGCCTCCAGCTCCAAGTGGCACACGACGATGCTCGAGGTGAGTTGGAAGTTGTGGAGGACGTTGGCGATCGGGCCCTCATTCAGCTGCTCGGCCAGGTACAACGACAGCACGCCCTGCCCGCTCTTGCCCAGCCCGCCCACACACACGCAGATGGCCGCACAGCGGAAGATCTGAAGGAGATCGAGAAGAATAGAAGGAGGATGATTTCGCTTACCGGGCTGAAGGCGAACGCAAAGGCCGAGCCGGAGATCAGCGACCATTGGAAGACGAGCGAGTAGACGGGGTGGAAGTCGGCGAAGTTCAGCCGCTGCCAACCCAGCTGGTAGACGGCCGCACTCAACGCGAAGCCGATCGGGAAGTTGTAGGCCAAGCGGATCCATCGGTAGTCGTACGAACTGCTGAAAGGAACGAGTGAGCAGGAAGGAGGGAAGGAGCGGAGCGAGTACTCGCCTGTACCAAAAGATGTCCGCAAACAGGCTTCGATTCAATCGCTTCCGGCGGGCTTCTCGGTGCTCCTCGGTCGCCCACGCACCGCAGCCGCTCCATCTGTCCGACCGAACGAGGAAATGAGTGAGTGAACACCTGATTTCCTTTTCGTTTCGTTTGCATAAAAACGCCTCCTTCGATTGAAGTGTGTTCGATCATTCCTTCCCGTTTCTTTTCGAGTCCTTGAACCCGCTCGAATGCAAAACGGAACTCGCGACCGCCAAACGGGCGAGCGAGACGGCGGAAATTTGGCGCCGTCCCGCTTCTTCTCTCCGTTCTGCACACTTCATTTCACGCGGCGAACGACGCGCCCCGTTGATCGCGGAGAACAAACGAGCCTCGCCGATCGGATTACCGTAGAACAAAGAGGAGGGTTTATTCGCGGATGAAAGCGGGCGCGCGGTCAGTTCGAATCGTCGGCCAAATCGACGGCCACGTTCGGGTGGATGCGGCGGAGGTGTTTCTTGAGGTCGAAGTTCCGGCAGAAGCCTGCAAATAGATCTTCCTGTGTTTGAGGGCAGTTCAGAAAGCGCTCGCCTTTGCCGCAAGCGGAGCACTGGAAGGGCTTGAACTGTTTGTGCGTGTGCCTAAACGATTGAATGAACACTTCCACTGTCCTTCTTTCGATCACTTGCTTGTGGAAGGCCAGGTTGTAGGCGTGATGGAAGCGTTTGCCGCACTCGCAGACGTACTTCTTGACGGTCGAGTGCGTGAGCAGGTGGTTCTTGTAGTTGCCGTTCTGATGGAAGGACTGCAAAGGACACTTCCTATATGCCTTCTACCCTCATTGCTCGCTCGTACCTTCCCGCAGACCTCGCAAACGTACGGTTTGATGCCTGGAATCGTAGTGATGAATCCCCCGCCTTCAGTTGTTTTTATTTCCGAATCACTCGGCCGGCCACTTTGCTCCGGCCGCAAATCCGCGGCTTCCGGCTGGAGGCGGCCACCCCGCCGCCCGCCCGGCGATCTTTGGAAACAGGCGGCGGGCGGAAGTGTGGCCGCTTTCCCGGGAAAACTGTTGGCCATAATCAGCCCCGATTAGAGCACAACCGGGGGACTTCCGAGTGATCATTGGCAACCGTCGAATGCTCACCCGAGTGGATCCGCAGGTGGGTGTTCAGCGTGGACGATCGGTTGAAGCTCTTGCCGCAGACTTTGCACTGGAATCGACGAATTAGTAGACGGAAATGGAAGTGGATCGAACTAACTTGATGGGGCTTCTTATCCGTGTGAATAATTTTGTGTCGACACAGGGTGCTCGCTTGCCGGAAGGCCTGAAAGCAGGAGGGGCCACATGAGAGAAGAGCCGAACTGTCCTGTCCGCACCTTGCCGCAGATCTAAACGACGAATTCACTGCGGGTTGATTGGAATCAGCACTCACCTTGCAAATGAACGGCCGCTAGCCCGTGTGCACTGGCGAGTGCCTCGTGAGGTTGTACTGAGCGCTGAAAGTCTTTGCCGCAGTCCGCGCACTCGAACACTTTCGGTTTGGCCGCCCGAGTTCGTCTCGCTGCGAGCAGAGGGCGGTTTGGGCGCCTCTTTCGGCCGATCACGGCGGGTTCACGACCACCGAGGCGGCGGGAAGAGCGAGGACTGGGCGGGCAGTTTGCTGCCGATCGCTTGGGCCCAAAGCTGCAGAATGCGCTGGGGCAGAGCGGGGAGCGGCGGGGTGGCCGGAGGGCAGAGGAGCGAGTTGATCGAAAAGGGATGTGGCGGCATTTCGAGCTCGACGGACAGGCAGGCTTCAAGGGAAGTACGGTAGCGAGAAGCGGGCGACTTCGAGGCGGACGGCCGGCAGCAAGTGGCGGAATCCAACGGCGGGCGGTCGACACGAAGCGGCGAGCAGGCGGGCGGGCGGGCGGAGTCCCGCACGGGCGGGAAGTGTGCCGACGGGCGGGCGGCTTACGATCCGTTGGAATCGAGTCCGCTTTCCGTCTACCGTACGGGACGGGCGGAGGTGAGCAGTCGGGGCGGTTTGTTCCCGTTTCGGTCGGCATAATCCACTCGACCCCCGCCGCCTGATCCCCGCCGACTCCTCCGGGCAGCGGAATGCGGAGAAGACTTCCACGAATGTCCTCTTTGCCGTCCACATAAACAATCCCGCCGCCCGTCCCGCCCGCCTGTTCGCTCGTGCCCCCGACGACCTCCACGAGTCGCAAAGCGCCTCCCGCGCCCTGATCCGCCCGCTTCTTCCTCATCGCTTAACAAAAGGCTGCTCCCCCTCGACTTCCGCAGCTAATCGGTTTAATTCGCGCGGATCCACTCGCCCTTCGACGCCCGCCGATCGTCCGCCGTTTGAAGTGATCAACCGACCGCTTGGAGTTTTCTGTTTATTCCACTTCCACAAAGAAGAAGACAATCCGAACTGTTGGTTAATATGCGGAGAAGAGGGGAAGTGGATGGAAAGAAGGCTCCCAACGGGAGTGGACTACAAAAGAAGACAAATATTGATGGTTGGTAGGTGGTCTAAGGACTGAAAGATGGAAGGAAGCATTCTGTACACATTTGCACTGGAAGAAGCGAAAGGTGATTGCAGTTAATTGGAGTCGACTGGAGGTGAGTGGGCGTTCAAACCGAAGACTAACGAAACGAATGACAAGAACGAAGGGGGGCAGGAGGAAGGAAGTGGGGGCGGCGAACCGCTCGAGTGGATTCCCTGAAGCAGAAGACGGTCGAACCGAATCGTTTGTGTCACGTGGTTAGAAAACTGTGAGTCGAAGACGAAGCCGCCCGAAAGAACACCCGGACCGAAAGCTAACTGAGATATCCCTAAAGAATGACTGCTGCCTGCATTGAAGAAAGGAAGGAAAGAATGGATGCTCGTTAAATAAGTGCACAATTGATTGGAGGGACGAGTGAGCAGATCGACCGACGACCAGGGCGAAGAAGCAGAGCGGGCGGGCGGCTTTTAGCTGCAAGCGGAGCCCACTGGTCGCAAGAAGTAAGCGGAAAGGTCGCCGGTCAGTCGATCGATGGGAAGAAGGGGGAGCAGGGGAGAGGAATATGAGAGGAAGACACCCGTTCGAATCGAAACTAAAGCATTTCTCGCTTCACGTTGGCACAAGCAGCCGGAGGCAAAGGACGAAGAAGAAGACGGACGGACCCGAATGGCGGCGGCGGCATTGGATCGCGGGGGGGAGGGGCGACTGGACGGCAATTGAGTATTTTTGGCATTTTGCGGGTTCATTGAGGCCACGAGTGGGGGGATACGACGTACGAGAAGGACGAGCGGATGGGAGTGAAATCAGCGACAAACCGGCATTGGGGGAACGACGGAGAGATGGACGAGACTACCAGTGATACGTGAAGATTCCACTAGGAGGAGAGTTCGCAGACGGGACGAAGCGGAGATTGCTTGCGGGGCAAAAGACGGAGAGGAAGTAGGAGGACGCGTATATGCAAACGGAAAATATGGCAGTTGGAACGAAGTTAAGGTCTTGGAATAAGCAAAGGCAATCGAAGAGCCCCCAGTCACGAGAGCGGGGCGTAAGGCCGTCGGGGACGAGAGTGGAGGGTAAGTGGCGTGTTGATGATGCGGTAAGAGAGTGGGAGAACAAACGGGATGTACATTGTATGCGGAAAGGGAGGACACCTGAGAGTCGAGAGTAAAGGCGCACGAGTAAAGTGAGTGGGAGGACTGGGAATTGACTTAGAGCGTGGAGTTGTCGAAGATCTTCATCAGGTTCTGCCATGTCGCACTAAAACGATAAATTGTTGACAATTATTTAGGAGCCCACGGTGCACCGGCAGCGGCACTCCTTCGTCCCTCCGATGCGGCGCTGAAAGAAGGCGGAATGAGTGGAGAGAAGCGAGTGGAAGCGGCCGCTCACCGAAAGATCCCACGAGCCCTCTTCGGTTTGAGTCGCGATCTCGGCCGTGTTCGAGCGGACGCCGTTGCTCGTGGAGGGCAGCAGGTTGTTGAGCGGCGGCGAGCACGAGACGCGCGGATCGCCGAGCACCGAGGCGGCCGAGTGGCGCAGGAGGTCGTACTGGTTGGAGCCCACGCTGCTGACCGAGTTGTGGCGGGTCATTGGTCACCGAGCGGTCGCCGATCACGCCCGGATGGAGTTTGGGCTGCGCGACGGGCGGTTGGGCCAACGGGGCGACCGGCGTGGCGGCCGACATCCCGCCGCCGTTCATGAACAGGCCGGAGTCCATCGACTGCTGGCCGGACGGCGGCAGCACCGGCTGCGTGGACATGTACGGGGTCTGCGTGTCGCCGTTCGTCCACGGATTGCGCGGCGTCACCATCGGCGTGTCCTCTGCAATCGATCGATCAGAACAATCGGGAGAATGCCCAAGAAACGAACCCTGGAAGAGGCCCGTGTAGTTCACTTGGCCGTTCGCGTTGAACTGCGGGATTCCCATCTGCTCGGGCGGCTGGTCGAAGCTGGGGAAGGGCTGGATGCCGTTGGGGCCCGGGTAGGGCATCCCGTTCGTGCGGATCGGGTACACGCAGTTCGGGAAGTTCTGAACACTCCGGTCAATCCCCCATCAATAGACGGAAGAACGAACCTTTTTGATGAAGCGCGTGTAGTCGAAGAACGGCAGGTTGCGGCGCACCGAGACGTAGAACTGCGACGGGAACGGGGCGAAGGCGAACGGGTGCTCGTTCAAGAAGTCCATGAACTTGTGGCGACCTGCAAGCAACGCAACAGTCGAGGGGCAAGCAGGGAGAGAACGCACTCTGTTGGACGGCCTCCTTGACGGCGGCGGGGATCTGCGGGAAGCTGTTGAAGAAGGAGAAGAGCGCGTCCGAGGACGTGACCCCACCGCGGCGCAGCAAGTAGCCGGCCAGCATGAGGACGGTGTTGTAGATCTCGGGCGGTTGCAGGAACACCATATCGTTCTCGGAGACGTGGAACACGTACGAGCGGCGCTTCGATGAACTGCCGCCGCTTCAGGCTGCTCGAGCCAATGTAGCGGTAGAGGTCGTCGCGGCCCGAGTTGCTGATCCGGCTGTGCAGACTGCAAACAACGAGCATTAAAGAAGGTGGGAGGGGAACGAACCTCGACAGGGCGATGTTGTGGCTGCCGTTCTTCTGGAAGATGGAGAGGAGGAACGTGAGCGCTTGGATCTCCATCTCCAGCGAGTAGAGCTCCTTGGAGACGGTCTGCGGGTTCGACTTGCGGTCGGACTCCTCCAAGTTCAGCTCCTTCTCGTCGAAGCCCTCCTGCAAGCCGAAGAGTGGATGGAAGCAAAGAAGGGGGGACTCACGGGATCGGAGGTCGGCGCCACGTAGTTGCCGATCCACTCGCTCGTGTTCTCGTTCATCACCGCCTGGAAGCTGAGGCGGAAGCCCGGGCGCAGGACGGACGTGAAGTCGGTCACTCCCTGCAGTCAGCGATGAGAAGAGCAAGTCGGAAAAAGGGGACCCACCTGATCGCAGAAATCTTTGAGTTGGAAGGAGACGGTCGCGTTGATGTTGGAGCACTGGATGACGCCCGCCTTGGGGCTCAACCACGACAGCTGGCCGGAGCCACGAACCATCTTGGGCGCGGAGTAGATCATTTCGGGGAAGAGTGGCTGAATGGGAAGGCTATTTTCCATTCCTCTCAAGGCACAATCGATTCGGAGGACGGACCAGCGGGCGTGCCGGTCGAAGCCACGTCTGCTGGTGCGAGCGGAGCCCCGGTTAGCTGCAAGCCGAAGGATTGGGGCCGAGTGAGTGGCCGAATGCGCGTGATCACGAATCGCGAGCGAATGGCAGCAAGCGGGAGAAATCGATCGATTTCGACTGAAATCCACTCGTTTCGCGAATTTTTCTCACTGCCGAAGGACGAACGGAAATCGAGCGGACTGTTCGAAGCGATCTGATGGGCGATCTCACGGACTGTTCGGAGGAAGCAAACGACATCCGCAAATGGGACGAAACCGAGAAGAAAGGGCGGTTGCTGCTGCAATCGACAACCCGCCCTTCCTCGTCGAATTTTGACCAAACGGAGGGGTCGGGCGCACGCACGAGCAGCATTGCGCCCGCGAGTCTCTCCGCCGCCCCACGACCACGCGCGCCTCTCTCGCCGGCCGCCTTCTTCTCCGCCCGCCCGGCCGGCCGCCGCCGCGAACTCGTGCAAAAGGCGGGCGGACGCACAGCGGCGAAGTCGGCAGTCGGACGGCGCAAAACAAATCGAACCGTCGGCTTCGCGCGGCATCGGCGCTCGAACGCGCGGGAAATCGGCCGAGTTCGTGGGCACAACCACGCCGAATGCCAACGAGCAACGAGCAAAAGAACACAAGGGACCTCCCAATGCACTCCTCCTTCGCTCAGCCATTGCGCTGACCTGTGAATCGACTCAGCCGCCCTCCACTGGCAAGCGAGTTCAAACGAGCGCGCCTTTTCCTTGCGCACTCCTTTCCTTCAGCCCATCAGAAACCAGCAAGACGGTTTATTTCAAGCAAAATCCATTTGAACAAAGTGGAAGGAAGAAAGTGAACGAATTCGTCCACTCGATTGGACGGGAGGCGGGGGGGACGAGTGGACGTTCGGGGCGAAGTCGGAAGGAAACACCGAAACGAGGGGAAATCTCACAATCAGGAAGAATCCAGCGATCAAATGCACGAGTGGACGGCCACCCGGGAATACTTCCGGGTTATTACGCGAATCGATTGAAATCATTGCAGGAACAAATGCGGGAGTTACGCGAATTAAAGCTGCCGGTTCGAGGAGAGAACAACGAGGGGGAATAACCGCGTTCACGTGGAAGCTGCTGCTTGGAATTTCATTGAAGGAAGGAGGGGGGAGAAGAGATGCTTGGAGAAGAACCCAAACGAAGGAACGTAAAGTAGTTGACCAAAAGGCGAATGAGAATCCCTGTGTGTGTTTAAGGCTCATGATCTCGTTTAAGTGAAACGAATAGGAAATTCCGGTGGGGTAATCTGCGCTGAACAATCACTCATTAAAGCCCGATCGGAGGAGTGCAACAAGAAGGCCACTTAGTTAACAGAAGGCGACTTAGAACGGAGAGAAGGAATAATTAAGAGGAGCGAGACAAACAAGGCCGGTTACTTCACCCCGATGTCGCACATGTCGTTGTTGTGCATCAGGTTGGCGATCAGGCTCTGCGTGAAGGCGTTGATGGACTCGTTGCCGAGGGCGGCCGGGGCGGACGGTTGGGGCGTTTGTTGGATGAAGGCGCTCCACTTGGCCACGTCGACGTCGAAGTCGAGCGACTTGGCGCCCTTGGAGACGGCCTCGATGGTCGAGTTGAGGTGCTCGTTGCTCTTCCACGCCGCCGCTCGAGTTGAAGGCGTTCGGGAAGGAGAAGTGGGCGGATCCGTCAACGCTCGTCGGGGAGCCGCCGCCGCTCTCCTGGTTGGAGTCCTCGCGCCCGTCGCCCGCCTTGCCCGTCTTGCGGCGGTAGCGCTGCTGGATGGTGTCCTTCCGCATGTGGACGGGGCCGGTTCGTCTGCAAGAACACGAGTGTCAAGAGAAGTTCGAAGAACGGGGACTCACTTTGTGCAGCCGGTAGTAGAGGCCGCACGCGTTGCACACCAGCCGGCCCTCCGCATCGCGCCGCCACGCGGTCGTCTTCACCGTGTGGCAGTTGGAGCAGATCGATCCGTTGGAGTGGGGGGTGCCCTCGGACTTGGGGCGGGCTGAAAGAATTCAATGAGGGGGCTGTTCGAACGGTCGATCCACTCACGGCTTCCTTCTTGCTGTTGGCCCTCATTCCACGAGTGCGCGTTGTTGTTGGCCGCTTGGGTGGTGGGCGGGGGGTTGTTGCCGCCGAAGAGCGTGGAGAAGAGGTTGGCCGCGTTGAAGGGCTGCTCGGCCCTCGTTCTCGCCCTTCTCGTCCGCCTTGATCGCCGCCCCGAACATCGAAGCGGCCAGCTTCTCGAGGTTGGCGGGCGGCGAGTTCTGCGAGGGCGCCTTCGGTTTGCGCACCGCCTTCCGTTTCGCCTGGGGCGGCGCGACGGCGCCGTTGGGCGACTGGGCGGCGGCGTTCATGAAGAACTCGAGCGGGTTGGCGGCCGGCGCCTCCAAGCCCAGCATGTTCGCGAGGGTCTCCATCGGCTCTTGGGCCGGCGGCTGGGCGGCCGCCTCTTCGGACGGGACGCGGTGGACGGCGCTGCGGTGGGGTTTGCGCTTCCGGCTGCCGTTCGCGAGGTTCCTGAAACGGAAGGAATGAGCGAAGGTTCTCGTGAGTAAAGAGAACTCACAGATTGCCGTTCGGGTCGTTGGGCGCCTCGATCCTCACTTGCTGGTCGGGAGTGAGCGAAATCGTGACGCCCGGCTCGAGGCGGACGCCGTTCAGCGACGTCGTCCCGTCCGCATTCCTCGTCGCGTCACCAATCAAATTCGTCAGCATTTCGACGAGCCGGTTCGCGGGCTGCGATTCACCGCCCGTGGAGGCCTTGCGGTCGTTCGGCGGCGCGTTCTGATCGCTCCGCTCGGCCGACTGGTGGGCGCTCAGCTGGGATTTGAGTTCCTGCTGCTCGCGGGCCATCTCCTCGACGCGGAGGACGAGGCGGTCCACCTTGTCGGAGATCTGCGTGACCGTCCCCTTCAGCTCGTCGTACATCTTGCGGCAGGAGGTGCAGTTGAGGTCCTCGGAGTGGGCGTCGTCCGCGTTCACTTCGTGCGTGGGGGAGGAGGCCGCGCTGGAGACGATCGTCATCCTCGAATGGGCATCCGACTGCAATCAAAACAAGTGATTAGTGGGACGGGAATGACGACGAATTGGGAAACTGGAGACGAAAACAAACACGCCGCGTGATAACGAGCGGATTTCTACCGCAGCCGTCCATCTTTAAGCACCCCGAAATCACGAGGTCAAAAGCGGACGAGAAGCAGACGGTAGTAACAAACGAAAAGAAAGAGCGGCGGGGCCGTTTCCGAGAAGACTGATAAGACGAACAATGGAGTGCGAGAAAGGAGTGGAGCGGCAGGAGGCGGAAGGTCGCTCTCGACCGCTTCCGCCCAATTGCCGACGGCCAAGGGGCGCTATCGAACAAACAAAAACGGAAGCCTGCGGCCCGAAAGGCGGCGAGTCAGCGCAATGGAGCGAACGATAAGAACGCGTCCGCATGCCCCTCCCGACAGGCAGAGATAACGACGCCCGTGGCCGCGGAGGCCGTTGGCCTTGTTTCGGCGAAGGTGGAGGTGGCCGGCGGCTGGTGCCGGTCGGCGAGCGCCCCCTTTTATGCCAAAACAGCCTTCTTCTCCCCACTGGCTGTTGTTACCGCCCGTCCACTCAACAGCGGAGTGATTACGAAAAAGGCGGCCGAATGACGAAACAATCGCCTCTACGCGTCCGGCGGGCACTCACAATAAGCCCGCGGTAGGACGGCGAAGTCAAGATTCAGCGGAATGATAAAGACCGCTTGATAAGACGGCCACGGACGAGAGAACGAACCAAAAGAAGAAAAGATTGAAATGCCCCACTCGACCTACCGGCCGCCTAATCCCGCTCGCCCAACCGTCGAACAGTCGGGAGCGGGCGGCAGCGGCGCGGAAGTGGCCGCCGGTCGAGATACCGGCCGGCCGAGTGGACACAACGGGCGGTGCAACAGAAGAAGGAGGGCGGCCGTTCGGCTCCGCATTTGGAAATCCGGTCGAGTCGAACGACCTCCGCATGGAGTGGCCGAGCGGGCAAGCGGGCAGCGAGCGGGCGGGCAGGTGTGGGAGTTCGGACGGCTGATTGGGGCCATTGGGCGAGCGAGTGCGCAGTCGGGTTCCATCCATTTCGGCCTGCCGCTGCGAGGAGGAAGAAAGGGCGCGTAATTCGCGGTGGTTGGGAGTGCGCTCGCGGGCATTCGGCCGGTCCAGCACTCGCGGTGATAATCGCGGCCATTGAATGCGGGACTCGCGGCCTAATCTTTTTAAAACACGCCCCACGGACCTGCACGATCCGGCCGGCTGCCGAGACGCCCGCCCGCGCAACTTCTGCCGGCGAGGCCGAACGAGCGGGCAGGCAGGCGGCTGGGGGACTCGGCGGCTTAACAGCAGGCAGGCAGCAGTGGGCGTCCAATCGGGCGGGATTCGCAAATAAACAAAAGCCCAAGAATGGGGGCCGAGATGAGGAGCGCGGCACGAGGCGGAAGGCAGGGGCGAATTGCGGCAGCTGCGAGGCCGAGCGGACGTCCCGATCAGCCGGCTGGATTACGCGCGGTAGAAAGAAAATGTTAAGAAACGACGAGAAAGCGGCGAGCGGGCCCAGTCGGGGACCAAAAAGTCGTTTCATTCCGCGGCCTCGGCGCAACTCCCCGACTTTCTTCCCGCCGCTCGAGCCGCCGCTGATCGCAGCTTATTGAACGGAGAGAAGGCGGGAAAGCGTTCGCTTCGTGTTGATTACACTGTGTAAAAATCGGTAAAAAGAAGTAAGCGCATCATAAACGAGATATTACTCTTCACAATTGTGTTACAAAAGCAGGTATTGACGATAAAGTCAACAAGTGCCGCTCACCTCTTCTCCTTCTCGCTCACTATCGCCGCAATCAAAACACGCAGCGAATCGATCGCCCGGAATCAACAGCCGCAGTCAAGTCGGGGCGCTCCGATGGGCGACCGTGACTCCGCCGCGCAATCCCTGGATTTCCGCCCGAATCACTCAAGCAAGCGGGCGCGCGGTCGGGACTCGGCGAGCGGCGGGCGACCGGCGACCGAAATGGGCGGACAACGCCGCGCGGGCGGATGTGCGGACGCCCATTGCTGATTTTCGAGGTCGCGCGCGGAATCAACGCTGCGGTTTTGTTGTCGACATTCAGGAAGAGAAGCGAGGGGCGAGGGGCGGCGGCGGGCGAGGGCGGGCGACGGAAACCACAAGGACGGTTGTCCTTCGGCTGATGATCGCGAGCGGCGGACGGGCAGCGGATAAAAAGGAGCAGCGGAGAGGGACGAATCGATTGATTACTGTACGCACGGATGAGTCTCGACTGAAACAAAGTTCGCGCACAAACACGAGGATCTATCGATTCAACGATTCTTTGTTCCTAATTGTTCCGCCCCCTTTCCGCATCCCGCACCCCTTCCCTCCGCTCCGTTCGGTTCCCGTGGCCGCCGAGCGTGACGGTCGGGCGGGAGGAGCGGGGGCTCGTGTACATTAACGAACGAAATCGGAGGTCTTCGATCGTGCCGCTCGCCCACCTCTCCTTCCGTCTTCCGCTCGCTCGCTCGTTGATCGTCGTCGCCGTGATCCCGTCGGCGGGCGTGCGGGCGGCGGCGAATGAACGAACAGCCGGCGGCTAGTGATTGGCGTGACGACCGGAGCGGCGAGCGCACAAAAGAGCGCGGAGTGGGGAGCGAAGAGGGAAGAGCGGAGTGCTCACAATCGGCGGAGAGGGGATTCTGATAACGAACGAAGCGCACGCCCGACCGGTTCCTGTGCGGGCGCTCGGCGGTCTCCAAATAAGCGACGAGCGACCGCAGGCAGCCGCTGATCGCTTCATTACGGTACTCGCCCGCTCCCCCCGCTTCGATCAACCCCCCACTCCCGAACGGCCTTCACGCACGCCGCGGATGTCGAGCGAGTGGACGTGGCGATTGGTTCGTCGCTTTCCCACCCACCCGCCGCGTTCACGAGAATTCTTATCAACGGGGCGACGGAAAGGACGTGATTCGCCCTCCAAGTACCGTAGAGATCACGCTTTCCGCCAATCAATCGGAGGTCAATCGATTCTGGTGAGAGGGATTAGGCGAAATGCAACGAGTAATTGCGGTAAAGAGGCGCGAATGGACGGTCGATTAGGAGAGTTCACGCTTCTCGACCGAGTGACGAACGGCGCGTGCCCCCGATCCACCCGCCTATCGCCGTCCGCAATCTTCGCGCTCGGCGAGCGAGTGCGCGGGCAGCCAAAAATCCGATCAAGCGGACGCGTCACTCCGCGCCCAAAATTGGGCCTCCCGACAATCCGCCCGCTTCCCGCTGTCAACAGTTGGCATTCGCGATGGGCGTGGCGGCGGCAGGCGGCCGAGCGGACCGCGTGGCGGGAGGCCGGCGAACAGTCGGCGGTGGGGGCGGGCGGTCGCATAATCACAGCCGAATGCCCTCGCGGATCGTTCAGCGCCAAATGAGGCGGGCGAACGGCCTTCGGAGGCGCCGCTTTCATCCAGAAATCAGCGGCGTCCCCGAACGACCTTGGCTGTCGTTCCCAACGGTGCGGCCGGCGAGCGAGTGAGTAAGCAGGAGAGTTATGAAATCGCAGTTTTGATATCGGCGAGCGGTGGGCGAGCGCACAGAAGAAGAGAGAAACGCAATTTGACGACCGAACGAGACTCCCGCACTCGCCGCTGCCCTCACGTAACTCCGGCGGCAAATAAAAGAAAGAAGTCAGCGGGCGGACGGACGGGGTCGGGCGGAGTGATTGGGCGCGGGGTGAGTGCGGGCGAGGAACAAGACGGCCGGCTGATAGGCGGAATAAGCGGCGAGCGGGACCCGCTGCGCAACCCCGCCCGCCCGCTGGCGTAATCAAAGGCCGCCAGATTTCCGAGGACAAACAAGCCTTTGCCCGCGCATGTTCGAATCCGACGAAGGCCGGCAGGAGGCGGACGATTGATGGGCGGCCGATGCCGACTGCCCGGCTCAGTCGATTTGTCACTCGCGGAACGAGGCAATCCACGGGCAGCGGCTAGCCGGATTCGAAATCTCCGCACAATCAGCGAGGCTGCAATGGAAACCGCAAACGAGCGGGCGGGAACGAGAGGGAGGAAGAAAGGAGGACGAAATTGCCGCCTTGTTCGAACACCTGCGCGCTCCTCCAGTTGAATCACGCCCCTCCCCGCCCGCCGTCTCCCCCTTTCCGAAGGCCATTCGACAGTTCGCAGTTGAAAGAGCGGCACGAAAACAAGCGGTGGGAACTCGACGGCCGAATGATAAAAAAGGGGAGCAGGGAGGGGAGATCGCTTTCTCCGTCTTGACAATGCGGACGCTCAAAGAGGAGAAGGAAGACGCCAAGCATTGTGAAATCCCTTGTTCTCTCTGCCCAGCTTCATCCTTTCCGTCTCTCGTCTACCGTAAAGTACGGGATGGATGGGCGAAATCACGAGAGCGGCGAGCGAGGCGGCGGCGGTGATTTGATGCGCACAGCTCCGATCGATCCGTCCGGTCGGCTGATCGGGCGGCGGAGTGGAGGGCGCAGAGGCGAAAAGAAAGAGGCGGCAGTTGGGCGGACGCGGAGTTGTCGTCGCTTTTGTGGGAAGGCGGCGCAAAATTGAAATGATTGCGGAGTGCGCACGACGAGCCGCCGCGAATGACAAAACTCGCCGCCCGCCCGCCGCATCCGCTGCGGATTTTGGAGGGACGGGGCAGCGGCGGCGGGTGGACGTGTGCGCGAATTCGCACTCCGTTTTGCGGTCGGTAGATCAAAGTCGGTTTGCCATCCCCGCTGCCCCTCTTCGCCCGCCCGACCCCCCCAGCGAGCGCTCCCATTCGGACGGTCGAAATGCAAACAACAATCGCCGGCCGATCAATCAGCGGGCAGTCGGGAGTCCAATCCCATAGACAATCGAGACCCAAGACGCGCGGAGGCGAGATCCCGCCCGAAAATGGACACGAGCGAGGGAGCGACTGACAAGAGCGAGCAACAAAGAGGTCGGTCCGTACCGCCCGCCCGCTCGCCCGTCCGTGATGAGGAAGGCCGGCCACGCGCTGCCCACATCCCGAATCGAGGTCCGTAATGGACCGGGCGGCCCGCTGCTTCCTTTTTCGGGAGTGGAGCGCGCGGATTCGCGAATGGGACCGGCCGCCCGCCCGCAATTGGCACGAGGATCAGCACCCGCCGCTCCCCCAAATAACCGCAGGGGCCATTCGGAAGAAGCGAAGGCAAGGGGGCGTCCGAATTGGCTTAACAGCGGGAGAGCGTAGCGGCCGCGTTCGGCCCGAAATCCGCGCGCCACTCGGCCGGCTGTTTGCCCGCGCGTGATTGCTTTGCAGGCGACCGGCCTCCCCCTCATCAGCAGGAAGCGGCGGCAGTCCAGCGCCCGCTTATCCCCCTCCTCCGCAGCTGATCGCCACCTGCGAGCGAGCGCCGATCGATCAGTTCGCTCGCCGATCAACAGTCAGCATCTGGCCGCCGACCACCCACAAGGACGATTCACTTCTTCCTCCTCAACACGAATTGCTCCGTCCGAGCGGTCGGCAGACGAAACTTCCCTCCCGAGCAAGCTGGATTTTGCACGGTAGTTTCCCTCTACGCCGACCAAGCCCAAGTTCGAAGACGGCCGTCCGAGAACCCACTGGAAGGACGACATCCGCAAGCACTGTGGCCACCGGCTCATCGCCGACCTCGCCCTCTGGATGCCAACCGCCAACGACTTCCGCGCAATGGAAGCGCCCCGGACGCACGTTCGACCACCCTCACCCGCCCGGGCAACGAAGATCGACCCTATGAGCCATCACGCAAATAATCATCCCCTATTAGTCTGCAATTTTGCCAATAAACTTTCATAACCAGCGGTCGGCAGTTGACAAGTGCGAGTGAATCGGTCGAACAAACACGGAGCTGGGAGGCTGGAGGATAGAAGTGGATGGGCACCGCAGTCGCACAATCAAAGCCCCCCGACCGTCCTTGAGGTTTTTTGGAGGCGCGGAGGGGGGCGGCGGCGTCTTCTAACATGAGAGGCGCGCGGAGTGATTTCTGAGCGCCCGCCCGACGGTCGTTTGATCGCGAATCCCGGAGGTACGGCGGACGGGCGATCGGGAGGCGAATGGCGGCGCCCAAAGGTCACCCAGAAGGCGGCAGGCGGGAGGGAGGGAAATCAAGAGGCGGACGGTAAATTGGATGCCGCCGGTTTGATCAGCAGGCGCTCCACTTCGCCCGCCCAAGGACTGTCCAGCCGGCGCGCGGCAGCCGAAAGAAGTTGATTTTCCGGGAGGGAGGATCGATTGACGACGACAGCGAAATTGCGGTCGATGAATGAATGGGCGGGCGGAGTGGAGGTTCGCCCCGTCGCCCCTTTTCTTCCATTGTCACTCGCCGCCCATCGCGGAGGTCGTGCGCTCGGATCGGGCGGATGATTCGGGCGCGTGTAATTGGCGGTCGCGATCCGTCGGGAACTCCGATTGGCAGCGGGAGGCACGCCGATCAGCGCCCAACTTCGTCGAAAACACGACCGAAGGGCACCACCCAAAGGAAAGAATTCGTGAAAGCGGCAAAAGGAATGATAAAAGGCGGGCGTCCTCATTCCTCCCCTTCCATCGGCACTCTTATCGACCCCCAAGATCATTTAACAGCGACACATGTGGAGGTCGAGGGGTTGCTGGGAGTGATTTGATTACGCGCTCCAAAGCGCCGCTGCCGCACCCCGCCGCTTGCCGCTTCCCGTCGCGCCCTTCAGATCCGTTCGGTTGATAAAGCAGGACGCCGAGTAGCCGCTCCTTGCACCACCCCTCAACTGACAACCCGACTGTCCTCATTGCGACCTCCGAATCGGTGGCAGATACGCGCATTACCGATCATCCGCCACTCACTCACCCGCGTAACGGCCGACTCGCCTATTTGACCGAAAAAGAAGCCGCTCGATTAAACGAGACGATTTTATTCGAACCGCTTACAACAAACAAAACGATCAACAACGAAAAGGACCTAACGGAAGGCGGGGATCATCGCAGGTGCTCGGCCTGCGGCTCGGAGTCGCGGTAGTGCTCGCGGTGGACGGGGTGCGTGGGGCGGAAGATCTTCTTGTCCGCCAAACTCACCAAACTGCCCGCTTCGATGCCCAAGAAGATGTCGTCGGGGTTCTTCTCCTCGTGCACGTGCGAGGGGACGGCCGGCTTCCGCTCGTAGCCCACGATGCCCGCCAACTCCTCGGCGGCGGCCTCCATCTCCTCTTCGGCCGCCAGGTACCTGCAATCCGATCAATCGATAAATGCCATTCCTTCCGCCCACTCACCCCTCGGTTCTTCGGGTTGGAGTAGAAGGAGATCAGCGAGTGGGGCGGCCGCTTTCGGCGCGGGATCGGAAGTCCCTTGCGGAAGTGGGCGATCGGCTGGGTCGCCACTCCGATGCTCTCGATGTCGTAGTAGGCCAGCCGAATCCGTCCGCCGGCCCGCTCGACGGCGGCGATGGCCGTCTGGGACGCCCATTGGACCTCGAGGTTGATCGGCGTCGTGAAGATGTCCGCGCCCTGAACAGCCGGTCGATCAGAAGAAGAAGGGGAAGGAAGAACTCACTTCGTCCGTCAAGTGGATGCCGAACTGCCGCCACTCCGACTTCACCTTGACGAGCTGCGTGTTGCACAGTTGGGTGAGGTCGATGAGGCGGCCGGTGTCCAGCCACTGCAGGTCGATCATCCGCTGCAGCTCGACCAGCGAGAGCGGCACGTACTCCCGCCGCAAGTTCACGTCGCCGTTGAAGTGCCGCTCGCCGGGGAACATCCGCTGCCACGGGCGGTAGAAGTCGCCCCACACCCAGCCGAGCGGCGGCTTGGCCGCGCGCTGCAGCTCGCCGATCGTGTGGCCCGCCTGGTTGTGTTGGCGGGCACGCACTTGACGGCCCTGAACATTCCATGCATTCAAAGGAAAGGAAAGAAAGGTTCGAGCTTACGCCCACACGAGCGCCCGGATTGTCCTTGAGGTCTTGGAGGCGAATTCGACTCGCTTCCTCCACGTACTTGGTCGCCCGCTCCATTTGCGAGGCGTCGAACTTCTTGGCCGCCGACCGGGCCGCCTGCTGGACGGCTTTCGACGCCATTTGCTGCAAACAGGGAGGGATGCAAACCAGAAGACAGGAAGCGAGCAAGATAGCGACGGCTTTCAACCGGCTAATCTCCACCATCTCTTCCTCTTCTAACGGAGTCCTTTATTCCACAAAAGAGTCAAAAACTACAAGATCAAATAAAAACGTAAAGGTTAGAAGGAAAAATGGGAGTCGAGTGGAAAAAAGAGTTTATGGCAAGAGAATCTCGTGGAATGCCGGCCGGTCTCACGGGCTGCGGCGCATTTTGTTCGGGCACGAGTCGCAGTTGGAGCGCTTCTTCTCCACGCCGCAATCCCCGTTGTCGAGTCCCAACTGCTCCACGCGGATGGACAGACGGCTGAAAGGATGGACTGAACGAAAGAAAGAGGCGGAGGATTACCGCTTGCGGTGGACGGGGATCGAGGCGTCCATCTCGGCGCCCGAATCGCTGTCCGACGAGGAGTCGCTGCTGGACGAGGAGGAGGACGAGTCGGAGGACTGCTCCTCGGCCACTCGAATCCAATCGGTCGTCCGCGAGATCTCTGCAAATCGAAGAAGGATTCGAACTGAAGGAGGAGGAAGAACTCACCCGAAATCTGCTGCACGACCTCCGGCCGGTTCTTCTGCAGGGCCCGCAGCCAGTGCTTCGAGTACTTCGGGCGGCTCTTCACCGTCTTCGGCCACACTTGATGCAAGTTGGCCAGCGAGCAGAAGTTCTGAGTGACGGCGATCGTGTTGTCCAGATTCAACACCACGTGCCACCAGCCTGAAAGCGATCCGAATAGATGGGAGATGGAAGGAAGGGACTCACCACTCGGCACGAACATCACGTCGCCCGGCCCTTGGAGCGCGTGGATCGCCGGATACTCGCGGTACCAGGACGGCGAGCACACTCGGTGGTAGACGGTGGAGAACCAGGTGACCGCCTCGTCCGGGTGCTTGCCGCTCTCGTCCTTGCGCGGCTTCACGAGCTGCTTGGGCGCCGACGGGTGGATCAGACACCACTTCTTTGTGGCCGGAGATCAGCGCGTTCCACGCCGACGTGCCCAGCGGGTCGATGTGGATGGCGGTGCCCGAGCGCGCCGGCCCGATCACGATCCAGCGGTACGGCGGGCGGCGCTTCTCGCTCGCGTAGCCGAAGAGGTCGTCGGAGAACTGCGGCGGGACCTCGTAGTCGTCCAGCAGCTGCTTCACCTTCCCCCGCTGCAAACCACAACGAATAAGACGATCGATCTCCCGCACTCACGTCTCCGAACGACGAATCGAAGATGTAGAGCGGCGAGTCGTCAGTGGTGGAGAGGGCGTAGTCGATGAAGTACCTGCAAACACGGCGGACAATCAAAAGAAGAAATAATCGAAGAGAACTCACTTCAATTTCATCTTCACCGAGTAGCCCTCGTCGTCCTCGCCGCACTTGAACTTCTGGTTGCGGTATTTGCGGTAGAGACGCTGAAATTCCACGGAGATCAACGAAGCGAGAAGGGGAAACCGACCGGCAGCGTCCACTTCTCGTGGGCGGGCCATTTGTCCGTGACGCCCGTGAGGATGACGGGAATTCCGGGCTTTTCGAAGCGCTCGCGGAACTCCTCGACGGAGATCTCGTCCGCCGCAACGCGCTGGATCGTGTCGCGGCAGTTCTGGACGTTGAGATCGACGGCGTTCGTCTCGACGATCCGATGGGGCTCCCAACCGCAGTCGTTGAGTTCTGCAAGCGATCGATTGGAGGAGCGGGAGGGGGACGGCGGGCGAACCTGAACGCGCCTTTCGCTTCACTTCGGCCACCCGCTTGCGAGTGCGCTTGTGGGCGAACGAGGCGGACGACGTGGGCGACGGGGAGGACATGACGAGAGCGGCCGATCCACTGCCCACCGCTCACTTCTGCTCGAATCAACACTCGCGTTATTGTTCGTCTTCAATTTGCATGTGTGAACGAAATTCCCGTTATTGGCGTAAGGATTTTGCCTCGAAGAACCAACTGGACAAGTGAAGGGACCGTCAATAACAAACGCCTTTATTGCCGCTTTCACGGAACAAACAAATTAACAACAAATAAACAATCCAGCATCACAAGTCGGAGCTTATTCGTTCTCTTCCGTGCGGAGGCGAGCGGTTCCGTTCGTGAGCTGAAAGCGGGCCAGAAATCAATAACCGGAGAGCGAGGAGGGGGCTCACCTTGATGTTGAGTTGTTGGGCCCGCTCGACGATCAGCTTGCGGGTCTTGGCGCTGACGGCGTGCGCGATCTCGCCGCAGTAGTACTTGTTCTGCATGAGCAGGAAGTCGAGCTCCTGCAACGTGCACCCGTCACTCCCTTCTCCTTCCTCTTGTGGACGAACCTTCGGGTTGTGGACGAGGACCTTCTTGAAGCCGTTGGGCAGCACGTGGCGGGTGGCGCGCGCGTTGCGGAAGCCGATGCTCGGCATCACGCGCTGGCCCTTGAAGCGGCGGCGGACGCGGTTGTCGATTCCCTTGGGTTTGCGCCAGCTCGTGCGCACGCGGATGTAGCGGTCGGACTCGTGGCGCGTGAAGCGGCGCGTGCGCTTCTTCACGATCTTCACCTTCTTCTCGCCGATGAGCACCATTTTGAGGCCTGAAAGCAGCGAGGAGGATGAGTACTCGTGGAGGAGAGGGGAAATCGCGAAAATTTCCCGAACGGACGCGTTTGGTCACGAATTCCCTTCCCGGCAACACTCGGAACGACCTGCGCACGATTGGAGGCGATGATCTCGACGAACGAAACCAACAAACCCGAACTTCAACCCAAAAGAACCCCGAAATTCACGAGGAGTCGGCGGAAAATGCGAGCGGACGGCGGACCGAAAGCGACCTACTCGACGGCGGCCCTGCCCGGAGCGGCGCGTCCCGCAGCGAAGGCGGCGAGCAGGCGACGTGCGCCCGCTTGGCGTTCCGTTCGAGAAAACGGGCGGGCGAAAGCGGGCGATCGGGAGATCTCGCTCGATTCGAATTCATCAGTCGAAGATCGGCTTTCACTCTTCTAATAACACACGCTCTCGTAAGTTCCTTCGTTTCTTTCCTTTCTACCCATTGATTCCCAATGTTTGTTCACTCATTTCCTTCGTTTTCAGCCGAACATCCATGAGCACGCACACGATCCTGCTGGTGCAGCCGACCGGGAAGCCGGACTCGCGCACGTGGAGCGACTACGAGACGGTCGAGATCGCGATGGAGGCCATCTGCAAGATCTACGAGGAGCACCTGAAGAAGTGCTACCCGTCGGAGAACGCCATCTCCTACGACATCGGCGAGTTCTTCCAGTTCCTCGACCGCCTGGGCGACATCAGCTGCATGGTCTTCGACGCGAACCGGCAGGTGTACATCCCGAAGTCGCGCGACTGGATCAAGGACCAACTGTTCCTGATGCTCCGCCACCGGTCGGCCTGAACGACGGGCGAGGGTGAGCGATCGTTTATTCACGGATTAATGCGGGGCAGATTGCAGGGCGAGGACGATCGGCGCTCGTTTCGCTCCCGCCCCTACGTTCGTCTTCCGGGGGCGCGTCCCCTCGGCGGCGGTGGTCGTTGGCGCGCCGTTGGTCTCAACAAGTGGTTTTAACTGAAAACGGGCCATAATCATTCATTTCTTTCTGGTTCTCCCCTCCTTTTGTTGTTGTTTCCAATTGTTCTTAATCTAAATAAACCGACGTTCTTGTTTGTACGCTCACCTCCGGCCACAAGTGGAGTTGGACGGCGCGGAGGGCGACGGCCAGGCGGAGGTCGTCCTTCTCGTTCGGCTCCGGTAGTGCGGCAGTTTCGTTCCCACGATCGTGAGGTTCGGGAATCGCCGCTCCCAATCGCGGTATTCCCGCTGCAGCTCGGCGGGCAGCTCGTCCAAGCGGGGCGTCCCCTCGACGAGGGCCTTCAGTTGGAAGCCGACGCTTCCGGGCGCGGGATCGCCGGTCGAATCACTCGAAATACTCCAGCCGTCCTTCCATTTCGTTGAAGGAAGCAGGACGGACGACGCATTTAACGGATCCCGGACCTCAGACCGCTCTCCCATCTCCATGGCAACAAAGTTCGTCTGCTTTTGATGAGCCGCTCTTCCCATTCGTTCACCTTCTTCGCCGACACTCTCCTTCTTTCAAACAACGTTTATCAACAAAAGTAATCTCAAAAGTGACCGATCTAACGGAGGAATCACTTCGGTTCGCGGTCTTTTCGCCGCGAAATCTTCGTCGACTCGATGGTCCGCCGGAGGAAGTTCTTGTTCGTGGACATCGAAGTGGGCTTGATCCCTGGAAGCAGGAGGATGATTGGAAGAAGGGGAAGAGATCACTTGCATCCTTGGGATCCCATCGTCTTCGCCCGCTCGGCTCCTCGTTGGCTCTCGCGAAGGAGGACGTCCGCCGCCTTGCGCCTCAAGTCGGCCGCCTCGTCCTCTTCGGCCGCCGGCCTCCGATCTTCCGCCGGCTTCGAGGTGGTCGGGGCGTCCTCCTCGACCTTCTGCTTCTTGCGCGCCGCCTGGAACATGGCGGCCGCCGGGTTGAAGCGCTTGACGGCCGGCTTCGCGTCCTCCTTCTTCTCTTCGGACATCCGGACGAACTGCAAACAACTGAGAGGTATCTCCTAGTGAATCTTCAGCCGAATACTCGAATTACTCCGTTTGCCAACAACAAATCACTCGGCTCGAAGCTCCAAACAAACGAGTACAAGAGGAACAATCCGGTTTATTCATCGGAAATTCGTACAAGTGGGAGAAGAAAAAGAAGTGGAAAAGGTTAGGAGGAGGAACGTCGAAGAGAACGAAAGGAAGGACCCGTCGGTTCGTGAATCCGCAATAGAAATCTCGAGCCCGTGAACGCGTGCTGCACCCGTTTGTTTCGATTGAACTCAGAGAAAACAGGAAGAAGGAGGAGGGGGAATCAGGGGAGTTTCTCGGCGGCGACCTCCTCGCCGTCCGCCTTCTCGTCGCCGCGCGGGAAGGCGTCCGCCCGGCGCCTCAGCTCGAATCCGATCCGCAGGCGCTCCATCTCCTCGCACTCGAGGGCGGACTCCTTCACGTCCGCGATGAAACGACGGCTGCAAGGGACAAGCGATTGGAGGAGTTCGTGGACGAGCAGCCTACCGGTCGGTGGGATTCTTGGCGTTCAGGAACAGGTGGCTGCCGTTCGGCAGGATCACGCGCATCGCGCACTCGTAGCCGTCGATCGCGCACTCGTCGATGCGGAGGCCGAGGAGCGGCGTCCAGAGCCGCAGCGTGTACTGCGGAGCGTCCTTCCGCGTGTTCGCGCACTTCGTGACGAGCAGGAGGTCGTTGAAGAGGAAGATGTCCCGCTGATGGGCGTTCACCGACTGCCGCTTCGACGGGGAGGCGATCTGATTGACGCGGCAGTAGCAAATCAGACGGCGGTGTTGCTCGACGAGGCGCGGTTTGTCCCGGCCGGTGATCGTCTGATCCACGCGGAACACCTGCGTGCAGTGGTCAGGCGCCCGCCCGGATCTCGTTCTCCTTGATCCGGTTGTAGATGCCGAGCAAGAGCTCCCTGCAAGCCGAAGAGAAGATCACTTAATCCAGAAGAAGGCACTCACTCGTCGAAGTAGCGGCTGTCCTCCGCATTGCGCGTGTTCCGAACGAACTGCTCGGCGGTCATCTTCTGCGAGGCGCGGATGGACGGCGAGTGGAGGTCCGTGTTCAGCATGATCACAGCGAACGCCAAGAACGTAGATCGCGTCCGCCGTCACGCCGCCCAGACCGAGACACGTTCGCCTCACGGTACTGATGAGCGAAGGCCTGAACATCGACGAACGAATAAAGAAACGGAAGAAAGGAATGTCCACCCACCTGCATCACGTGGTCGATTCGCTGGGCCTCGCTGGGCAGTTGAAAGGCGTGGATCATCGAGCGGAGGGCCTCGTCGATGCCCAGCTCGTGCATGGGCACGTCCTTGAGGACGGCGGCGAGGACCTCCGCGTGGTAGTCGGAGCGGAGGGTGCCGAGGAACTCGCCGATCATCTTCTTCGAGATCCCGCGCCGCGTGCGGAGGAATTTGGCCACGGACTCGGGGTGCTCGTCCACGAAGCGCCAGTCGACGAGCAGCCGGAGGCCGCGATCGGGCTTCTTGTTGAAAAAAGTGTTGAGGGCCACGCGGTACATCCGCCGCCGCTCCTGCTCGACGGACGTGGGCTCGACCACCTCCGAGGCGGGCACTCCGTTCGACTCGTTCTCGTTGGCCGTGGAGGTGGACGAGGTGGTCGCGCTGTGAGTGAGTCGATGGTCGGCGGACGGGTAGTGGAGCGGCGAGAAGGCCTCCGTGTGGTCACGAACACGCGACGTGCCGCGGACGAGCATCATGCTGAAACGAAGCGGGAATCAGTTGGAGAGGAAGTGCAGGCGGAAGGCGGAAAGCGGGCAATTCGGCGAATGGAAGTGGGCGCCCGCCGGTCGCCGACCGCCGAATCATGCCGCCCGGCGAACGGGGGCGAGGCGCGCCGAATGACCGGCCGGCCGGCCGCTGTGGCCGCTCGCGGGCGGCCAATCGGGCGGAAGTGGTGGGCGCGAAAACACGACCGACCGATTGGCCGCCCCCGCCCGCAAGTCCGTAAAAAGGAGGCTTTTCCCGAGCAGCCCGAACAACGCGCCAAAGAGCAGCCGGCGAGCGGCAGCAGCAAGTGGTCAGAAATCGATCGATCGATGCAACCCGCGAGAAACACGTGAACAGCAAACATGTGCGTGTGCTTTCGTTGTCAACAACCCACGGGAACAACGCGAAAAGCGGGTGAAAGGATCACAAACACGAGAATCCCAAGAAAGGAACCACGCCCGTCCGAAGGAACACTCCCGCCCTCCCATTTGACGCAACCACGAGCTTCCGGAATCCCCCCGGCTGCACGCGATCCCGCGGGTGGGGCGGGGGATGAAACGGCCGCCATTGGGGGTGGGTGAAGCTATCGAATTCACAGCCAATCGGGCAGAATTCGAGGGGAATCGGAAGAGCAACGAGCAGCAAAAGAAGCTGCGAGAAACGTGAAGGCGCTCGTTGCGGTCGGGCGGCGGCGAATTGCGAAAAGCGAACGCAGCCGACCGACCGGCCGGCCGCCGCTCGAATCATCGAAATCATCCGAGAAACCGCCGCCCGCTCCGCCCGTTGGTTGTTGTGGTCGGGAATCGCGAGGGAATCAGCCGCTCGGATCGCCCCTTCGGCGAGCGCGGCGGGTGGATCGCCGCCGCGAGACGAACGGCGATGGCGGGCGGGCGGCGATCTTCGCACCTCTCCGCCTTCCGCTCGCCGCCCGCCGGCTGTTCGCCGACCTCAAATCCCCGCCCCCAAACTCCCCGCGGGCGGCTGATAGCGGCGGGGAAATCCGGCGGAAGAGGAGTGGACGTGAGCGGGCGTTTGAACTCTCACGAAACGCGTCGGCGGTCGTGATCAAAGCCGATTGCGAGTTCTCACAATCGCTCCACTTCGATCGCATTGCAGACAACAAAGGAGGTGAAAGAATGGAGCTTTCCCCTCCTCCTTGGACGATAAAATTCCCCCGCTTTCCGCATTCTTCCCCCTCGACCAACAATTGACGTTTGCCGTTCGAACTTATCGCCGGAATCCGGGAAGGTTAATTAACGCGAGCGCCCCCGCCGCCACACTCCGCTGCAGAAACGATGACACTCGTAAAACGCTTATCGATCGCCCCCCCCGAACGAACACTCCGATCGGCGGGGCGGCTTATCAACAGACGGGCGAGGAGCGAAAAAAAACTCCGCCGTCCGCGACCCCGACCGGTGAATCACCCGTGCGGAGAGGCCGATCAAAAAACAAACCTGTCCATCTGCACGAAGTTCGGGATGTCGGACGAGGCGGAGCTGGACGAGTTGCGGCCCTCCATGCGCGGCAGGGAGTGCGTTTGGTAGACGGAGCGGTGGGCCGGCGACTCGTTGGGCGTCAGCGACGAGGACGAGGTGCTGGGCGTCGCGAACGGGATCGACGCCGCCGAGTTCCCGATCGTCGCCGTGGCCACGCATCGGCTCTGGACCCAGACGGCCGGCGAGGTGCCGCCCACCGAGCGGGGCGTGGAGGCCGCCGAAGGGGCGCGAACGCGTGCCGTTGGCTCAGGCGCGGCGAGAGCATCTCGCTGAACGCGCGGCCCCCGTCCACGCGCTCGGCGCACGGCGTGGAGTTCTTGCGCGGCGAGTGGAGCGTCGAGTGGCCGCTCCGCTCGGCGTACAGCTGGGCGCGCAGCGAGTTCATTGGTTGGTACCTGCAGATCGACGGAGAATCCAAGAACATCAAGGAAACGAACGAACCTCGTCATCGACTGGCTGAGGCCCGTCCTGCCCTCCAGTCCACCGCGATTCGAGTGTCCATTCTGCGGATCACGGGCGAACGTGCTCTTGAAGTGCTTCTGGAGGCTGTACAGGCGATACGCTCGCTGGATGCGGGTGGCCGCCGAGTGGGCGCGCAGTCGGCCGCCGTACTTCTTTTCCAGGCACTAAAATCGAAAGAAATCCAAAGGAAATCAAGGAATCTCCCACCTGCACGTGCTGTCGGTTCAGGTCGTCGGAGATCTCGTAGTTGGGCGGCAGATTTTGGCTCGAGGACGCCGAGACGGCCGCCCCGTTCCGAAGCGGCGGCGGACTTCGCCACGCCATCGGAGCAGCGGCACGAGTCGAACGGGTGCGGGCGCAACTCGCTGGAATTCCGGCTTGTTTTCGTTTCGTCCGAGTCCACGAGTCGCGAGATCGACGGCCGCGACCAACCGAGTGACTAATCCGACGAAAATAAACACGCGAGGAAAGCGGGCGAGTTGTAAACAAAACCGATCGCTCCGTCGGCCACCCAAACCGATCGCAATCGCCGCCGTTCGGGGCGGAAGCGGCGGGCGGCCGGAAAGCGGGCGGTTGTTCGTGGAAAGCGGTTCAACAAACGCCCAACTCTTTCGGAATCCCCCCGACCGACCATCGGGCGACGCTTGACGTTTCCCGGGAGTTTTCGGACCGTCGCTCGCCCCGCTTCGCCGCCCGCCCGTCCCTCTCGGCCGCCCCACCTTCGTTCGTGGTCCCGGGAAGTGGCCGGCCGGCCGGCCGCGCTGCCCGCTCGAGTGGCACAAGAGGCGGGAGGCGGGCGGCGTTGTCGCCAAAAATGTCGCTAATATTCGCCCCCGACTGATGGAGGACGAGCCTCCGCGGCCCGCTCCCCCACTCCGCTTCGCCACAATGACCAGCGGTCAGTCGAAGTTCACCGAATTTCCGCCCGCCGCCCGAAGGACGTCCGGATTCGCGTACAGTCGAATAAACGCGGCTTTGCGGGCGGACATCCCGATTCTCGCTGCCCGACGGCCGGCTGTCCACTCCCCGCCGTTTGTCACTGTGCTCGTCGAGGAGCGTTTGAATTACGATCCGCCGGCCGGCCGGCCGCTCGCTGTCGCCGACGAGATTCGAATTTCACGAAAACTTTCGCAGAAACACGAACGAAAGAACGCGAGAATCAAATCGAGGAGCCGAACAAACGAGCGAAATGCGGGGATATTCGGGCCTCCTTTGTTTGTGGAGGCTTTCATCGCGCATTCGGGGGCAAAACGGAGCCCGCCGGCAACAAGAAGCCGCGAAGAAGGCGGCCATTCATTCGGAAGAGGGGCATAATCCCCGAATTATAAAAAGCCGCCTTCCTCCCGCTTCCTGCCGCCCGCCCGTGTTCGACAAGACGCGCAAACAAACGACGATCGCGACTCTTCACGCTCGCCGCAGGAAGTGACGTAAAAGCCGAAATGAAGAGGCGAGCGAGCGGACGGCCGGCCGGCGAGGTGCTCCACGTTCAGCGGATTGTGAAACGAAGCGGAAGAACGCCCGACGGATGATAAACAAGATTGCGTGACTCATCCCCCTTCCTCCCAACAGCCCTGCAAAGGAAGAGGGACTACCGTACGGCCAACGACGAGCGCTGCTCATTTGAATTCGGAATCCGGCCGAGCAGGTGAAACGAGCAGAAGGCCGAACTTCAGTCGATCCATTTCGAGCCGACCTTTACGAAGAAGTTTCCGAGAGGTCGAAGTTCGGCTCCTCGAATGAACCGAACTCGGGAACAAACTCCGAACCGTTCGCTGGGACCAAACGGAAGCGGCGACGAACCGCCGGCCGCTCGGCGGACCACAGCCGTCGCGACAACCCAAACAGCAACACTTCGCCTCCTCCCCCGTCCGTCTCCTGGTCGCGCAAAAAACATCCTCGGGGCGCTCGGGGGGCGATGGGAGGCGAGAATCGCCCGCCCGCTTGTCGTCGAGTTGATGGAGGGAGGGAGAAGCGGACGCGCACTCCGCCCTCTTCATCAACCGCCCCGCCCGCCGAACAACCGCCCGCTCTGCTCGCTGCTCTCGAGTGCGCTTCCTGCTCGCCGCTCCCGTTTATCCCCTCCATTCATCTCGTCTCGTTGAGTCGAGGCGAGGCGGACGGGCCGGAAGAAGCGGGCGGTAAACTGATCATCCCGCTCGTCATCCGCCGACCGCCGCGGCCGACGAGCAGGAAACAACTACGAAAAGGTTTATTGTTCCCAATCAATCGACGAATGCAACGAACAAGGGCGATTATTACTGATGGAACATGGGGGAGTGATGATGCATTTGGATTGTGGAAGGGTGGAAATGGTTATTGAGTGCGGGCGGGCGGGACGCGAGTGAATGTTCGGGGGATTCGGAGCACAATTCTACAATCTTTTGTACACGAACGAAGGAGAAGAACTACAAACGGAGATCGCGCTCGCGTGCTCGTCCTTTAGCCACAAACTGCCGGCGTGGGAGGAGTGGGGGATATGTCGGGGGATTGAACTCAAACGCTTCCTTCTTTAAAGCCCAACCAAAGTGCCGCTGAGCAAGCGTCCAATCGACGATCCGTGACATGCATTCAAACAGGTGGGGGGGGGGGAGGTGCTGTGGGTGAGGGGGCGAACAGCGGCGGCCACAAACAAAAGCTCACATGCGCAAGTCGATCTAAAACGAGTGGACTGACGGGCGGCTCGCGGCTAAACGTCAGCAACCAGTTCGCGCTCCTCGGCCGCCGGCTTCTTCTCGCCGCCGTCCGCCGCCATCGATCGCTCCTTCGGGTCGGCGGCGGCACACGCGCCGTTCGCCGGCAGGGCCGCGTTGGTCGTCTGCTCGTCCGCGCTCACCACGTGCACGTCGCCGCCGGCCGCCTCCGCTTTGGCCGCCGCGGGCGTCGCGGACTCGCCGAGCGCCAGCTTGCAGTAGTGGGCGACCAGGGTGTAGAGCAGCGTGTATTGGGACTAAACATGCGGACGATCATTGAACAAAAGAAGGAAGGAAGGAACTCACCGCCGACTGAACGCACGACGTCCGCTGTTTCCGCAGCTCCAGCACAAAGCTCCGCAGATCTATTCGCTGGTCGATCTTCTAAACAAACGAACATATCACAAACGAGGAAAGGAAGAGGCGGACTTGCGTTCTCTTTGATGAGTATTCGGATGATGTCCAGCCCGATGACCGTCCCCGTCCGTCCGCAGCCCGCCGAGCAGTGGATCAAGATCGGAGCATCGCCCCCGTACTTCTGCTGGTATTCGTCCATCTTCTCTACGTAGCTCGGAATGTGCAGCTCGGAGTCCGGACAGCCGTGGTCTGCAAGAAGAGAGTAAAGGAAGGAACATCCAACGGCAAATACCCGGCCACTCGGTGTAGTGCAGTTGAAAGACGGTCGACTCGCCGAATTTCTCCGACTTGAAGAGGATCTCGCGGATGCAGAAATCGTCGAATTGGTCGACCTTCACGGTCTCCAGCGACCCGTTCTCGAGCTCCATCTTCTCGCCCACGTTGAACGGCCTGAAGACCACTTGAAGAAACGGAGAAACCTCGATTGTTCTCACCAGTATTGAACGCATTTCACGAGCGAGTTCTCCACCACCTTGCAGAGCATGCAGACCACTCGGATGCGGAATTGCCCGATCATGTGCCAGAAGTCGTCGATGTTCTGGCTGATGGGCGCCTGGGCGGCGATGTACCGCCGGTCCACGTTCGGGAACTCGATCATCGACGCGTTGATGTAGTCGCCGTTCGCCCCGTTGTCCTCCAGACGGATTCGATTCTTCTGAAACGCGAGGATGAACAACAGAAGCAAGGAAGGAACGAACATTGTAGGGCACGACGTCGCGGTAGCGGTTCTGGATGGCCGAGAAGCCGTCGGACATCGAGAACTCCTCCTGCTGCTGGAAGTTCTCCTGCGAGGTGCGGAGTTTCTGCAAACAAGAGGCGAGGGATCATTCCGGCAGCCGGACGGGACTCACCGCAAACTCCAGGTTGGCCGTGAAGAATTTGTTCTTCTCCATCTGCTGGTAGCGCTCCAGGAAGTCGCTCAACGCCTCCGACTGCTCCATTTCGATCACTTCGAATTCCTCCTCGTCCTCTTCGAAATCTCCTCGCCGATGACGAACGCTGAAGCGAACAAACGAGAATTAGCCGGCGGGCGGCCGAATTAAAAGCCGAGGGGACGAAAATTTGAACCTTAAGCTCTTAACCAAGAGGCAAACCCACGAAGCACGTCGCCCGCCCGCCCGTCTCCGCTTTCCTCGAGACCGCGACGCCCCGCAAAGGTCCATGAGGCGAACAAACACTTACGGGTTGCCCGCGGATGATAAGCGAACGCCGCACAGTCGAGAGATGCGCTGTCTCCAGCTGGAAAGGCGATTCAGCGAAGGAATCATGCAACCATAGCCGGGCCGAGAGGAAAGCGGGATCCCGAGCTGAAAGCACGAAAGGCCGATGAGCGTCGGGGGCACTCGGCCGCGAATATCCGATCTTCCGCACGTGCGCGACGCGAACCGCCGCCCTCCTCCCCGGTGGACGAAAACACGCCCGAGTTCTTCGAAACCGCCGCCCCAGACGGACCGCAGGTAAACCGGCAGGTGCGGAAGGAACGAGCAGAAAGAAGCGGCCATTGGGATGAACGATCGATCGGTCGACTGCCGACGGGGAGAATCGTGAATTTTCGATGGACGATCGAAGTCCACCGTTGTGAAATTCTAATCTCCGCCGATTTACTCGAAGTCGCGTGCGCTGCGGCCGCCGCGGAAATTCCGCTTCGAAGGGGCGCCAAACGCCGTCCCGCCGCGAAGTGACTCGCAGCCGCCGCCCCACCGTAGGCCGCCGACCGGCCGCCGCGACGGAGGGCCGCCGCTTCCCGTCGGTTTTTGCTCCGGCCGGCCGCCCACGATCGGGGCCGAACGCCGCGGTTTGTGCGGAGAAACTTCGGGATTTGATGCTCGACCCCCCCCCATGGCCGGTATTGCGCTCTCCGATTTCAAACCCGCCGCCTTCGGCCCCTTTTATTTCGTGTGCCGGTTACTTTTCGGTACAAAAGTTCTAACCCAATTCGACGATTTCCGAGTAAAAATCAAACGACTCCACGTATTTAATCGGAATAATTTTTCGGTTGATCGCCGCTGGGAAAATTCATTCGATTGTTTCTTGCCCCCCCGGTTTATTCGGTTTCGAATTCTTTTTTCAAATTACACCTAGTGTCCAATGCTGTCGCTTAGTTTTTTGGGTTTGTGAATCTGCCCACTCGGAGATAATTGCGAAAAACCGATCTGAAACTCGCCGCGGGGGGGGGGGGGGGCGGGAGGAGTTGCCGGCAGCCGGCGATTTCACGCAGGGGGGCGAGGGAGTCGCGACAGCGCGGGGGATCGGGCGGGGGAGCGGGCGGGGGGAAACTCAGCCCCGCTGGGGGGTCGGCCGGGTTGATCGCCACGGAAATTCTTTGTTTCGCCGTTCCGGTTCGTAATTCACCGGCGGCCAAAACATTCGTTTGTTCCGGGAAGCGAATCGATATGCCCGTTCCGCGTTCATTTCGCTTTGCCGCTGGGGATCGAAGGCAGTCGGTCTTTCCGCTCTCGTGTTCCCCTCTCGCGTCCATCGATTCCACTCGTTCTCAATCGACATCTGCTTTCAGTTCCCTCCTCCGCTCACCGCCCACCGTCGTCCGAAGATGCAGGCCTCCCGTGTGATGACCGTCGCTCTCCGCCAGCCGGCCCTGCTGCAGCAGAACGCGCTGATGAAGAGCATCCCGGCCGTCCGCCTGCTCTCCTTCTCGGCCCCGCGCCAGGACATCGACTCGGCCGCCAAGTGAGTCCCCTCTTCCCCTCCTTCTGTTCGTTCATCTCCCGACTTGCAGGTACATCGGCGCCGGTGCCGCGACCGTCGGCGTGGCGGGCTCGGGCGCGGGAATCGGCAACGTGTTCGGCGCGTTGGTCATCGGCTACGCGCGCAACCCGTCGCTCAAGCAGCAGCTCTTCTCCTACGCCATCCTGGGCTTCGCGCTGTCCGAGGCCATGGGTCTCTTCTGCTTGACGATGGGCTTCATGATCTTGTTCGCCTTGTGAGCGTCGCCCGTCCGCGCGTGGATCAGCCCCACTCTAGATGCTGTGTTTCTCGTAGAACGTTGTGATTAAGGAAATAAACCTTCTTCGGAATCTCGTGCTCGTTCATTCGATCAGCAACAAGAAAGAATGCGGGAGGGTGATGAGGAATGCGCTGCCGGCATGCGGGCGGCTCGCTTCGTCGACGGGATTAAGAAGACGCCCGCTGATGAGCTGCGAGTCGTGGGGCGGATTGGAGCGGCTCGCTCGGCGGCCGCCGGACGGACGAGCGGGCGGGCGGGGGATTTGTCGAAGTGCGAAATGCGCGGCGGAATGCGGCGAGGCCGAGCGGCGATTTCCGCTTTCGCCCGCGTGTTTTCCTTCGAGCGCCCACGGTTATTAATCGCCCGCTCCCCGCAGGCGGCTTCCACGATTTACGACTTCGAGGCGAACGTCGCTCGAGGCGATCGGAGCGCCTTTTCGAGCGGAGAGGAGCGCGTAATATGATTGATGCGGATCGCACGAGTCACGGCTTCTGCACGCCCCGCCTTTGCACAGCTCGCTGCAATCAAGGCGGAAGTCGATTGAAGTGACAAATGGGATGGAGGGTCTTCTATCTTTGAGACGGAGGAGTGTTTCTTCCGGCCACACGTGAATGTCGCCATTTGCTTTCGGAATCTCTCCGCTTTTGTTCGCGGCCGCCCCTCCGCCCGCCTTCTTCCCGTTTCTTCTTCTTTGTACGTCGTTTCGGTCCACAAGTCGACGGCCGCTCGGTTTGTTTGCTCGTGTGGGGAAGAAGTGGAAAATATGAGCCGATTGGCCCATCGAACGGACGATTCGAGTGCGCACGCGACTTCGATCGACCGCCGGTGATTACGCGACGAGGAACGCGGTTTGACTCCCGCTTCGACGGGGCGGCCGTCGACTTCCGCGCGCCCCCAAATCCGCCCGCCACCTCTTTGTGTTGATTACCGCGTTTAAAAGCGGAACATCCTCTTCTTCCTCCTTTCCACCGCTTTTATCAATTGACCTCATCTCCTCTCGCCGCGGCGGTTGGGCGGACTGAAGGGATTCTTGTCGTGTATTTCCAGCGCTCTCCCCACCAGCAGCATCTCGTTTCAGATGACTCCAAACATCAAGTCGAACGGCAACTCGCCTTGGCTCCCGATCAGCCAGTGGAACTCGCCGCTGCGCAATCAACTGAAGGAGCGCGACGAGCAGCCGCCCACGCCCCGTGTCGCCGTCGCTCCTCGCTCCTCTCCGCCGGCCGTCCCCAAAGTGAGCAGCCGGATGACCAAACCGGCGGACGTGCGGCCCTTCCGACCACGAGCGAACTTCGATCCGATTCGTTCGATCGACCAGGAGCTGGAGAAGCTGCGAGAAGCCCCTTCGAAAGTGGGTTCAACAAGGAAGAACAGAAGGAAGGCCAGATTTCAGGTGATCAACGAACGCCGTCGATACGTCGTGCGCGTGGAGTTGGGCACCTTCCGGCCGGAGAGCATCCGCGTGATCGTCGAGGCGGACAAACTCGTGATCCACTGCGACGAGGAGGTGGAGATCGACCGCGCCACGAGTGTGATGAAGCGATTCGTCCGACGGATCAACCTGCCGATCGAGCAGCTGCAGACGGACATGCTGGCCACCGAGCTGAACTCGCTGGGCACTCTGACGATCACAATGCTCAAGAGATGAACGTCCGCTTCAATTGCTCACTTCAACCCGCTTCTCCTTCGTGTACAGACCTCGCTGCCATCCAGATAAAGCCGCTAAGTTCGAGTGTTTATTGAGCCAAAAAGAACTAAAGCAGTGGAGATCTTCGGAGTTCAGAGGTGATCGCCAGTGCGTTGCTGCGCGTACTTCTTTATGACCTGAAGATTTCGCGGAACGGTGGAGAGTTGGTAGACGAGGCATTCTCACCTTCTCCTCTCGTAGCTTGACGACTTGGAGGAAGTTGCTGATCAGGATAGTTGTTGGTAAGCGTTGAATCGGTATGGTCAGTAAATCTACAAGTCATTAACTGCTCACCAATCACGATGATGCCGCAGACGATCGCGATGCCGCCCACGAATTTGCCCGCTGAAGACAGCAGTAAGACGAAGGGAAATAGAAAGAACAGCGTTACCGGCGGACTGCGGTACGTGCTTGGATTGACTGAATAGACACCACCTACAAGCACCCAAACGATTAGATCAAAACAAAAGAAAAACGAACCAAAAGGCGTCGGGGATCGAGTTGAAGGTCGTGTTAGGCGAATCTCTCTCCAGGAAGTAGATGAGAGTTGAGAAGAAAATAATGATCGTCAGCAGCACAATCGAGACCATCTGCAGCTGCTTCTTGCTCTTCCGCAGGGTCAGCGCGAAGTTCGCCAATCCGGGCGAGAATCTTCCCTGCAACGAGCAGACGTCCACCGCTCCCTCCTCTTTCGAACTCACGAGTTTGGCGATTCGGACGACTCGGAGCACGCGCAACAAGCGGATGGTGAGGAAGGCCCAACGGACTTTCCGCACGTTCTCGCCGCTCAATCCGACCTGCAACCCATCAGGAGTCAGCCGAGGGTTGACCACTCGACGAGAACGTACGAAGAAGAGGACCAACTCGAAAAAGAATGGCAAGATAGCGAGCAGGTCCACCACGTTGAGAAATTCCTTCACGAACGGGATCTTCCGAGGCGCCACCCAGAAGCGGAGCAGGTACTCGCACGTGAAGTAGTACACGCAGGCGTGCTCACGTAGCTGAAAGAACTCAAAATAAATGGATAAAAGCAGAGAACGCTTACGTGAACACAGGATGTTCGACCATTTCTTGCGTGGGCGCCTCTCCTTCTTTCATGATCGTCGTGCTCTCAACGGTAAAGCCGACGACTTTCGGGTATGTCGGGAACGTCGCTCTGCAAGCGGAGAGATGAGTTAAATTGAAAGGTGGACAGAACGAACGGCGGCAAGTGTTCGGGTGCGCGCGACGTCTCGGGCACTTGGAACTCGGGGATCGAGGACATGATCAGGGCAGTGATTGAAAGGACGACGAAAGAAGTGGACGTGATCTCGAAGAACTTCCACCACTTGGAGTTCGAGTGGCCTTCCAGCACCAGCCACAGACGACGGCGCAGCTTTGCGCATCGCAGTCCGATGAAGTGGTCTTGGTTCTGAAATAGCGAAGATTCCATTGTTTTAGAGGAAACGGTCTGTTTGAGGGTTGACTCGTGTGTTTCAGGGGAAGAAGGATTGATTGGGTAATGTTTGATTTGTGTGGGGATCGGCTGTGAGTGGGTAAGAAAGTATGGTCATTCGAATGCACTTCAACCGAATGGAAACTTAATGGGTCCAGCTCCTGCCCCCTCAAGAACTGCGGAATGGCCCTCTCGGCCTCCTCATCCACGTCCTGGAAGTCAAGCAGCTTAAAGTCGAGTGAACCGATTAGTTCGCTCCCCAACAAGCGGCGTTATTCGCGTGCAACAGGCAACAAGCTGCTTCTTTCGAACAAGCGGCTTCTTTCTCCTCTTTTTTAAATGTTGCTTGTCAAACTCACCGGATGCTCGCTTTGCACTTTGCGCGTGAGACAGTAGTTGGCGAACGGCGAGCAGCAGTCGTCCATCTTCGCCTTGCTGACGGCCCAGAAACGGAGCTCGCCTAGACACTCCTTTCAGTCGATTCTCCTCTTTCCACTCACTCATGAAGCGATCAAAGCAGATCGTCTTTTCCACGTGCAGCTTGCCGGTGGCAAAGAAGTCGTAGATCTGTGGGTGGAATGGGAATTACATGACGAACGGTTTGTGGCAAGAACTGACCGGATCGAACATTCTGCAATCATTCCAGTTGTTCATTACAAGCGTTTTGTTTGATTAATGCCCTATTGTTGTTTCGTTGCAATTTTGTTGCAAATGGACCGCATTCTTCGCTCTGCTCGACTGCGGACGTCAACGAGCGTTCGAGAAACCCGAAACGCCGGCGGTCGGCCGATCCGAAGGCCTCCGGAAGTAATTTGCGGCATTCGACCTCCGATTCCGCCTGCACGGCGCCCTGATTGACGTGTGCGGGGGGACGGCGGACAAGTTTTCGTTTGAGATCGAATGTCGCTCGCCGTTTGCACGTGCATTACGGTAAAAGGAGCAAAACCAGACGTTGCAAAGCGATCGACAAGCTTAAAATCAATCCATAAACTAACTAACCGCGGACATCGCTCGAAAAAATACTCCTGCTCGTTTTCAAAGTACCCATCGCTCCACATACGACGATGATCGTGATCCAGCAAAATAAAGGTGGAATGAGACCAAAAAGAAGGACCAACCATTCGACACAGACGACCAAGCAGCGTCGTGGGGCCGTACTTCAAGATTGACCTCGTCATCAGGCGATACGAAGTGCCGCCGATGTTCAGTCGCAGTATCGTGTCCTTAAGAAACAATTACCTATGCTTTTTCTCCTGATTGATCCCTGCGGGCTCACCTCCACTTTCAAGCTGCTTTTCATGGACGAGCGATCAGCGGGCATTCGAGCCTCCACGTCCTCGTGGTCGAACTCCTTTTCGGCGGACGCGCGGAGGGCGATCTGCTCGCCGGGGCCCTGCGATTCGGTCTCCTCGCCCTCGGGCATCACGCGGGTGGCCTGCGGGATCGCGATGGTCGTCGTGTTGCTGCCGCTCGCGTCGTCCGCGTCCTCCGCGTCCACGCTGCTCGCGGGCGGCATTCTGGAGCACAAGGCGGGCGATTATTCGGGCGAAGAGGAAACACGCTGCTGCCCACAAAACACACTCGACTGCACGAGAAACACCCGCCTTCTGCCAACTCCACTCGATAATCCCATTTGGGGGTCGGCAGGTGGAATGGCCGACGATCCGCACCGCCCTCCGCCTGATTGCTTTCGGCGGGGCAAGAAAGGCGAGTGGAACCTGATTACTCGCCATCCTCGGCCGTGGATGAAGGACGGATTAAAGAAGGCGCGCGGTTGGAGAATCCGAAATCCCCGCTCGCTTCTTGAAGTTCGCTCGCCCCGCCGCCGCCGCTCTCGTTTCGTCGGCCGACTCGGGAGCCGCCAAAAGTCGTCAAGAAATGCTTCCCGCCCCGACTGACTAATAGACCGAAGAAAGCGAGGCGGGAACGCCGAGAGTCGAGCGCAAATTCGCGGACTACACGCCCCGAAACGACGGCCGGCCATCGCGAACGGAAAGCGGCGGCAATTTGTTGATGAAAGTGACGACCGGCAGGCCGGAAATCCCCCACGAATGCGGGCGGATTGGATGAACGCGCATTCCGACGGCCACTTGCAACCGCCCGGCCGTCTGGCCGCCCATCAGTTTGACGGCCGCCTCCCCACCCCACCGCAAACGTTTCAAACTGCCGACCGTCCGGCCGCCGATCCCCGCGAGCAGTTGGCCCTGCGGGCGATCACGGCCTCTTTTTGACGTCTTTTGCAGCAAAAAGAGCTGGACGGCGAGCACGTGGATTCGCAAGAAGGCGGCCCCAATCAACAAATGAAAGCGTGTCGTAAAGGAGCTCCTTCCCTACACGATGGAAGCGGCCTCCAATCAACAAACAAACGCTGTCGAACTGGCAACACGGCGGCCGACCGCAGCAGCGAACAGACGGCGAGAAGGGCGGGCGGGCGGCGTGAAACGTAAAACGCAAATGGAAATTGGGCGCGAGGCGAAGAAAGCGGAGCGGATGTCGTCCAGAAGTCGCGTCCTGTTTCACGGCTTTCCGCCGGCGAGAAGTCGCCCTTGTCGCAATCAACGGAAAGAATTCCAGTGGAAGCATCCGTCCACTTCCTTCCGCCTCCCCCGAACGGTGCGAATAATTGAGTTCGCATGTCCTCGGCAAATTACCGGAAGCCGACTACAGACACACGACAAAGAAGTGCAAAGAAGCAGACTTGTGACTAACTCGCAACTGAGATCAGGAACCGACTACTCGGGGAGTTTTGGACGAGAAGAAGAAGGCGAGTAAGCGGATGAACTCGTCGACTACCTACTGCTTTCATTAGAAAGAGGGTGCATTCAAACGGCCGTCGAATGTCCAAACATCTCACCGCGCACTCACGAACCTCTCCATCGATCAAACCGGCGAGTAGTCGAGAGAAAGGAGGAGAATTCGAGCGGCCATTAAACCCGCTCATTCCGCCGGCCGCCCGTCGACGAGCGACGGCGGGCAGCTGCGGGTCGAGCGGAACGAAATCGAATTATGGCCGTCGGGGCCGCGCGGATTTCTCTAAACGGGGCGGCCAATTTCCGCCCTCTTGCCCGCGATCCCCCAATTTGTTTCGAGCTCGGGAATTCGAGCGTTCCGAACGGCGCTCTACTCGAACGCCCCCTTTTCTCATTGAAGACGGTGAGGGAGGGGCGTGCGTGATCGGCGGGAGGCGGCCGGAAGTCGTGGACTCCGACGGAACTCCGCACGTGCCCTCGACCACACGCGAGCGGAATTCGAATGAGCACAGCGAGCAAACGTACGAAAAGGAGACGGTGGGCGAGCCGACGGTCCTCCGCATTTCGCCGTCCGACGGGCCGACCGCTCGGCGCGCGATGGGCGGCGAGTCGGCGGTGTGGTGCGCGAACTTCGAGCCGCGCGTTCGGTGCGGACGGCCGCGGAGGGCGGCGTCGTTGAAGAGGGCTGAAGCGACGAGGATGATCGAAGGAGCGTCTTCACGCCCACCGTTGGTTTCGATCCGCGAGAGTGGCGGGAGGTTCTTGAGTTTCTCGGGCGGAATGCCGTGCAGCCCGCTCGGGAGCATCCGCGCACTCCTCGGGCCTAATTAGAGATGAGGACAAAAAGGAGGATGATGAATGGGGGAATGATCTCCTCGTTCGGTAATTAGATTAACGCCTTCCAGCCCGCCCGACGGACGCCCGTGGAAGTGGACTCGAAGTGCGGAGCGGTCCGTCGGTCAGTGCGATTAACGGCCGCCCGCCCGTCGGCCCAAAACAACTGCCAGCCGTCGGGCGCCGAGAGGACGGGCGGCGGGCGTCAAAGGCGGGGGTCAGCCGGCCGCCTTGCCTCTTGTCATAATCCCGAATGCGATGAAGAACGACAAGCGGGATCTCGCGTCTGCTTTTGTTCCCGCATCAATTAATCGTTGGGCTACGAGCTCGTGATTTCCCGCTCACGCAATGCTTTTGGCCACTCGACTAGGCGGCCGTGTTTCTCATTTGCCCGCACATGAACAAGTGAGTTCGGAACTCACCTCGTTCAACCGATGACTCGAAAGTATCTTCCACATTTGGCCTTCCAACTTCGTACGCTGGGCAAGAGAAAGCAATGGTAAGCGAGTGTTGAACGACGAACATCAATCGTGCGTGGATTTAATTCGACAACAACGAACAAAAACATCAGGGAACGACGATCGAAGTGATTACATTTCAAATGGACGTATGCAGTGAAGGGGATCGATTGGGACTTTTGGGGGATGCTCTCGACTGTCGGCCGTTCACTCGACCACGTTGATCTCGCCGTTGGACTCGTGCAGGTGGGCGGCGGGCGTTCCGTTGAGTTGCAGGCAGGCGGGTCTCGATCTCCGCCGCCTGCATGCGCGCCAACTTCGCCTCGGCGCGCAGCTTCTCGGCTTCGGCGAGGAGGCGCTCCGTTTGGGCGTCGACGTTGCGGATGTCCGCGATTTGACGCTTGCGCTTCAGGGTCTGCAATCGATCGAAATAAACAACGAGGAAAGAAGAGGGGTTCAACTCACCTTCGACACCGCTTGATCGCGCTCGTCGGCCTCCGGATCGACGTTCGAGCTGCCGATCGTTCCGTTCGGCACGTGGCGGTTGCCGGCGGTCGGTTGGACGACGACCTGCGGCGCGTGGGCGGTCTACGTCGGCGTCGTCATCGTAGAGGAGGCTTACGCGGCGGCGGCGGGCGGGTCAAGATCGCCGGAGATCGCGTGGTGGCGGCCCGTTCGGTTGGGCGGAGTGGCGGGGATCCTCGAAGTAGTCCGGGGGGAGGGGCGCGAGTTGGTCCGCGTCCTCCGGTTCGCCCGGCTCCCGTTTGATGCGGCGGAGTTCGGCGACCGTCCCGTTGGGCCGACTCGGGTTCGCCTCGCGCGAGTCGTCGGAGTCGTCGTAACGGGTGGTTGGCGATCTCCTCCTCGTGTTCGTAGTCGGGCGCCTGCTGGTAGTTGGGCGCGACGGCGAGGTCGTTGATGATGGCGAGGGCGAGCTTGTCGCAGTCGGTGAGCTCCTCCTCGCCCTTCGGCTTGTTCTTCACCTTCTCCCATTTGGCGGCGGCCCTGCGGCGGAAGTTCTGCCAGGTGACGTCGCGGAGATGCTTGTAGGACTTGTCGGCCAGCTCGGACATCCCGTTGTCCACGCACTCCTTGCGGAGCTGAACGGAGAGCGAACGAAATAAATGATCTGGAAGAAATGCGAACCCACCGTCTCCCACTCCTCCTCTTTGCTCGGGCCCTGCTGAACGGCGAGACTGCTGCGATCGCGGCGCCCGAAGAGGACCTCGCGCTTCTCGTAGACGCGTTGCAGGAAGAAGAGCTGCCGCTGGGCGTGGGCGTCGGCGTGGTTCTGGCGGGTCTTCATCCTGAAAGCAGGGAGGAATTGCGAGTGTTTCGCGAGAAATCAAAAGAAATGAGCCGCCCGCACACGACGGTCGACAGCAAACGGGAATGAGCGGGTGGTTGTTGACGAGTGTGACGGACGAGACGAAATCTCCCGCTTGATTCATCCCCCTACTCGCCGCCTTTTGCCGCAAATCGAAAGCACGTGTATTCGAAGCAGCGGCATTCGCCCGTTCTCCAGCAACAAATCCCAAACGATAAGATTGTTCGACAATCAAGGGATTTTGCCCGAATTTGCGGCCGATGAAACGTCGTTGGCCGCCAGAAAATCCCCCAAATTCCCTTTTTTCAACCGCCCGAACGCCGAAATGCAAATCGGAGCGAATGACCGCAGATTCCAATCAAAGCAACGTGTTTGGGAAGGAAACCAGTGGGAAAAGGGCGAATTGTCGCGCTTGTTCGACCCGAACGCAGCGACAACCTTTTGCCGAGGCGGCGGCGGGCAGCGAGGCCGCCGGTTTGTCGCTTGTGAGCGGGAAAGCGCCCGGCTGGCGTCCCTCGCTTTCGAGCGGGCCCTTCGCTTGCTCACTCGCGCCCGGCGTTCGTCGCGGTTGCTTGTCGAGGGGGCACAACGCGCGACCCGTGGACGCGATCGCTCGCCAGTAGGCGAAAGGAAGAGCCGAAAGTGGACGAGCGTGAGTCACCGACGTCATCCTTGCTACCCGCGCGTTCAAACAAGAGTTCTCTGTCTCATGTGAGAAGAGAACGAGAACATTGCGTTTACTCAAAGCAAACCGGCAAGTTTTGACAACAACAGCACGAGCGATCTCCTCGCTGCGATTGAGAAGAGCAAAAACACCGGGGATTTGTCGTGGATTGAACGTGCTTGCCATTGAATGGACAACCAACCGAGAAGTTCGAGAACGAACCCATTTTTCCTGTGTCGAATGCAAGCTCTAATCGACGGGCTTCAAAAAGCACGTGTAATTAATAGAAGCGTGGTTCTAATGAATGCAAGGTAGTCGGTGGAGACGACAGAACCATCGAACATTCGATGGAAGTTCCCGCGTTGATTTGATCTTCGGCTTGCGGTCGCATTACTGCGCGGTCATCTGCGGCACACGCGGAAAGCAATCCGTCTTCTCGGTTTACAATCGACTGCTCGCAGAAGACGGCGGTCGAGAAGGCGATCACGTTTGTTGTTTTCATTCGATCGGTCGTCTCGCCGAGTGCACTACGTGAACCTCCTCTCCTCTCCTTCTTTCGTCGAAATGAACGCCGAGCAGCTGAAGAAGATCCTGCAAACGGATCCCTTCGATCCGCTCATCGAACGGGCCGATCGACCGCGCGATCCGTCCATTGCGCACGCCCCGAAGCGGAACGTGCCCCTGAACGAGGCCGAGAAGAAGGTGAGCTTCGCTGGGAGCTGCTCGTCTTCCACCTCCGGGTTCCTTGCAGCTGGCGGTGAGCAACGTCCTCCGCTACGTGCCCGCCGAAACATCACCAGCTGATGGCCGAAGAATTCGCGGCAGAACTGCGAGAGTTTGGGCACATCTACGCCTTACCGCTTCATGCCTTCGCATCCAACTGAACGCGATCCCCATCGACGAGATTCCCGCCCGCTCGCGACAAGCCGCCGCCATGATCCTCATGATCTGCAACAACCTGTCGCCGGATGTCGCCCAGTTCCCACAGGAACTCGTCACGTACGGAGGAAACGGGCAGGTGTTCAGCAATTGGATCCAATTCCGCCTCGTCCTCCGCTACCTGAGCGAGATGACCGACGAGCAGACGCTCAGCTTGTACTCGGGACATCCGCTGGGTCTCTTCCCGAGTCACAAGCGCGCCCCGAGAGTGGTGATCACGAACGGAATGGTCGGTGGCCTGTTTGAACGAACGAGTGAACACTCGGTGCTTGCAGATGATCCCCAACTACTCGACAAAGGAACTTTACGACAAGTTCTTTGCCCTGAACGTCACGATGTACGGCCAGATGACTGCCGGCTACCTGGTGCTACATCGGACCGCAGGGAATCGTGCACGGGACGACGATCACCGTGATGAACGCCGGCCGGAAGTACTTGAGCGGCGAGATGGCCGGCAAGGTGTTCGTTTCGGCCGGATTGGGCGGTTGGTTCCTCCTGCTCATCAAACCTCCTTTCAATCCTCTTCGTTTAGGAATGAGCGGCGCTCAGCCGAAAGCCGCAAAGATCAGCGGTTGCATTGGGGTGATTGCGGAGGTGAGCGATTTGTTTCAAGAGGGAAGGACAAAAGAAGAAAGTCCCTTCGCCACCCCCAAGATTGAAATCCACTCTTGTTTCCTTCGGCTTCCACCCGCACTGCCCACCGCCCGCTAATCCCCCTAATCGGCCAAGTGGATTAATGAGAAGAACGAATGCAAAGAGCGCGTGAACGTCCGCTTATTGCAGGTTAGCGAGGAGGCGTTAATCAAACGCCACAAGCAAGGATGGCTGGACACGTACAGCCGCGAGCTGGACGAGATCGTTGGCCTGATCAAGGAGCATCGCGAGAAGAAGTCGTCGATCAGCATCGGCTACTTGGGCAACGTGGTCGACTTGTGGTCAGTAGCCAGCCACTTTCTTCTGCAAACGGCTGGATTGAAGGGAGCGACTGGCCGAGAAAAGGAGCTGCTCGTCGAGTTGGGCTCCGATCAGACCTCCTGCCACAATCCCTTCGCGGGCGGCTACTATCCGGCCGGCTTGTCGTTCGAAGAGGCCAACGAGCTGATGGCCTCCGATCAGGCGGAGTTCAAGAAACGAGTGCAGAAGAGGTGGAACACAAACAGCAAGCGAGCAATCCTTTCGACTGCTTTCAGCTTGATCCGTCAAATCGAGGCCATCCAGAAGCTCACGGACCGCGGAATGCACTTCTTCGATTACGGCAACGCCTTCCTGCTCGAATGCCACCGGGCGGGCGCCAAGATTCTCGCCCCGAACGCCCAAGACGACAAGTCGTTCGTTTATCCCTCCTACATGCAGGACATCATGGGTTCGATCGTCTGGCTTCTTTCCATGCAATCACTTCGTTTAGGCGACATCTTCTCGCTGGGCTTTGGTCCTTTCCGCTGGGTTTGCGCGTCGAATGAGCCCGAGGATCTGCAGACGACCGATCGGATCGCCTCGGAAGTGTTGAACAAGCTGGCAGAAGACGAGAGCAGTGCGGCCATTCCATTCAACCCCGGCCACATTCGTCTGCTTTCAGTTCACGAGAAGACCCGCCAGCAGTACGCGGACAATCAGCGGTGGATTCGGGAGGCCGAGAAGCACAAGCTGGTCGTCGGCTCTCAAGCACGGTACTCATTCCTTGTTAGATGCACAAGAGAGATGGAGTCCTTTCAGCATCCTCTACTCCGATCAGATCGGCCGCATTCAAATCGCCCTTGCGTTCAACCGAGCGGTGCGCGAAAAGAAGCTGAAGGGGCCGATCGTCATCTCGCGCGATCACCACGACGTCAGCGGGACGGACTCGCCCTTCCGCGAGACCTCGAACATCACCGACGGCTCGGCCTACACGGCGGACATGGCCGTCCAGAACGTGATCGGCGACGCCTTCCGAGGGGCCACGTGGGTGTCGCTGCACAACGGCGGAGGAGTCGGTTGGGGCGACGTCATGAACGGCGGCTTCGGTCTTGGTGCTCGACGGATCGGAGGTCCGCTTTCCACTCGTTCTTCCCGCCATTCAGCTCGTTGCAGGAAGCGGACGAGCGCGCCCGCCTGATGCTCACGTGGGACGTTGCGAACGGCGTCGCGCGTCGCTCGTGGTCGGGCAACGAGCACGGCCGGCGGACGATCCTCCGCACGATGGAGCTCGACGAGCGGATCAAAGTGACGGTGCCCGAAGTGGTCGACGAGAAGATCCTCGAGAAACTGCAGTTCTGATCCCCCACCGCCGTCTATTGAGCAGTGAGGTCAACGTTTAATCGAGCAACAACAACGAAAGGCACAACAGTGGAATAAATAGGAGGAAAACCCGTGAGTGAGAATCACAACTTCCCGCTGTCCGTCGGGGACGCCTTGATGATTCGAATCTCTTGGAGCGGCCGGTCGTTGTTGTCGACGGTCACCACTACCGATCTTCTGGATGACCTGCAAGCGGCCGCTCAACAGAAAGGCTCAAGAATGCTGTCACTCGCCTTCATGCCCGCATTGATCCGTCCGAAGATCGTGTGCTTGCCGTCGAGGTGTTGCGTGGGCGCGAGCGTGATGAAGAACTGAAAGCTACGATTGAAAGCCGCTTCCTCGAAGTTCGATTGTAGTCCGGGGGCAAGGCTACAAATCGAATCGATCCCCTACCTGGCTGCCGTTTGTGTTCGGGCCGGCGTTGGCCATCGAGACAATTCCCGCGCCGCTGTGCCGAAGGCGGTCGTCGATTTCGTCCTCGAACCTGAAGGATTGAATGAAAGAAAGAGTACGAATTGGACTCACTTGTCGCCGTAGATGGACGCTCCGCCTCGTCCCGTTCCGGTCGGATCGCCGCCCTGGATCTGAACAAGAGCGAAAGGAATCAAACGGAAGGGAGCAAGCGGAACGAACCATGAAGTCGGCGATGATTCGGTGGAAGGTCGTTTTGTCGTAGTAGCCGCTTCGGGCGAGTTCGGCAAAGTTCTAAACTCAAAAACTATAACAGGGAAAATGTCTGCATCAAAAGAGAACCTGGCAAGTCTTCGGAGCATGCTCCCAATACAAGCTCAACGACAAACGTCCCCATCCTGCAACAAGGAAAGGCGGGAATTCGGGAACAAAGCGGAGAGTCGCTTACGAAGTGACGAATTTGACGAACGGCGCGTTCTGGGCGTTGGAATAATTCATGACGGAGAGGAGGGAAGCTGGAAGATCACGAATTACGATCGAGCCGCCGCTTACGCGCCCATTTCACGCGCCCGAACGCCCGCTTGTTGCCTCCGCTCGCCCGCACTCACTCGCCCCCCGTTCTTCCGCCTTGCCGCCGCTTCCTCCGCTCCTTTCCGCGCTCATCTAAGTTCATTTTTGCAAACCCGCCTACGAGCCTCCCCCGATTTGAGCGCCGTCCACCATCGAGCGAGTACCTTTTTGGTGGGAGCGGGACGCGGCGCAATGCAACGGAGAGGCGAGCGGGCGGAAGCACACACGGCCGCGGAAGGGCGCACCGCCGCCCGGATCCCAGCGAGCGGCCTGTTTACTCTGCTCGTGCGGCGGGCGGTGCGTCGTGAAGATGACGGGAGTCCAGCGTTAGCGGGCGGCTTTTTCCACTTGCTTCTTTCGCCTTTTCGAACATCATCGGTGCGTGTCTTTTGCAATCGTTTTCCACGGAATAATCGCCTCGCCGTCCCCGGCGATGAACGGGCGGGCGGATGAGGGCGGAGGGGCCGGCCGGCGGGCCAAAACGGAAGCATCTTCTTTCTTTTAGTTCGGCTCCACGCCTCCCCCCTCGCCGACTTCTTTTCACGGGATTTAAACAAAAATAATTTCTTCTTTGCGGCCGCCTTCAAATTGGCCGCCCGTCTCGCGATTTCCGCCCGCCCGGCCGGCTCGGTGTTTTGGTTTCCGTTTCCTCAAATCCGCTTTCGTCATCCACGAACTGGCCGCTTGTCCGGCGGGCCGTCGGTTGGCGCCAATTCCTCCCTTTTTGTTCGTCGCTTCATTACGCACGCCGTTCGCCCCCCGGCTTCGTCCTTCCGCTCGTGTTCACGTGTGCAATTCGCGCCGCTTTCGGTTTCGAACACACGCACGCAATCGCCTCACCTGCTTCGGTTTCAGAAGAAATTGGACGGGAAACAAAGAACCGCAGGATGTACCGCCGAAAACGACGTCTCTTCGCGTGAACGCACCCGAACGTCCGCATCGAGTGGATCCCCGGCCATGCGCCAGAGATCCTCCGCTTCTCGCCCCACTCATCACTACACTGCAATAAGGAACTCACTATTGCCAAGACTCCCGCTTTTCTGTTCCACTTAATTCGCTTCACTTCCTCCCTCGCTGGCCGATCGGGTCTTCCCGCCTTCGAACTTCCACGACGATCGACGTGAGTGCCCGCCCACCGCCGCCTTTATCGCAACCAATCGATCATTCTTGCAGCGTTATGCCTCAGCGCGGTCGATCCACGAGCAGCAAGCTACCCGAACTGAGCAAAGCCGTGCCCGAGCTCGTCCGCAAACTCGAATCCGAAACGGGCGTGTGCAAGCGATCGGCCGTCATCGATCAACTAGTCCGCGACCACAACGCGAGCAGAGAGCAGGCCAACCAGGCGATCGAGTGGGCGGTCCGGCAGCAGCGAGTGGTCGAGTTGTTCACGCATGGCAGCGGCGAGCCCGTCCTGCACGACATTCTCCGCTTCAAGTGAGTTCTTCCTTTCGATTCCTTGCGTTCATTCCACTCCGCTGCAGAGTTCGTCGACCTCTCCGCCTCAATGCCGACTCGGATCTCACGAACGTCCTCCGATTGGCGCTGGAGGAGCGGGGCTCGCGGTCATCGCAGAACGCGCGCTCGGTCTCCGAACTCCACGACCACATCATGACCACGTACAGCCTTGCGGTTCGTTTCCACATCTTCTTTCTCCGCTTCTAGTCGAGGGCGTTTGCAGGAGAACTCGGTCATGTACCTTTCGGCGTGCCTGGACAGGGCACTCAAGCTGCTGATCGAGCGGGATCAGGTGGAGGAGAAGGTCCCGCTAAACGACAACGAGACCCGCTACTTCCTCACGTCCCTCTCCTCCACGCCCAACGGTCCGCAGGCGGTCAATGTGAGTGGCCGTCCGGGAACATCCGGCTGATCGCCGCTTTCAGCCCTCGTTGGCGACGACGAGCGGCGAGAACAAGAAGGACGAGAACGTCGCTCACCCGCCGGCCTCCAGAGCGGGCGCGAAGGACAAGCGGCACGTGGAGCAGGCGCATCACAACGATTGCAGCAAAAGCGAATTGAAGTCGCTGCAGGTCGGTCCAACCACCCGTGCTGTCCACTCACTCCCGATTGTTCTTCCTTCAGGACAGCTTGTCTCAATTCTTCACGCCCACGAACTCGCGGCGATCGCGTGTCGCCCAGTCCTCCTTTTCGGCCGAACGGTTCAATGCGGAGAAGGAGCTGAAGTTGAGAGTGAGTGACCCCTCCCATTTAGCAGCAATCCCCCCTTGCAGAGCCCGCTGGAAGTGGTCGTTCCGAACAGCCACGACGGGATCAAGCGCGGCGGCGAGAAGACGGGCGCGCCCCACGATCTGAACGTTTCGCCCGGCGGTGAGCGAAGAGGACCAAAAAGGACGTAAATCAATTGGCTTTTTCAGGCTCAACACCTTCGCCCAATCGGCGGCATGCTGATAAGCTCGTCGACTCGCTCTCCCCCTACTTCGCCGCCAGTGCGGACCGGCGGCGGAAACAACACGAAAAGGGGCAATACCTGCAGCTGTGCAACGGGGGCGTTCCGCCCAAGAAGAAAGGTTTGTTTTCCTCTTCCTTCCCCTCTCCTCAATGCTCGCTTCCAGCCCGCACGTCGGAGTCGAGCAGTGAGATGAACGGCCACTTCCCGGCCGTCCTCCACCACTCGAAGAACGGCGACTTCGATCAGGAGCTGTCCGATTCGGAGGTCGAGCCGCTCGTCGAGTTGAAGGTTCGTTTCATTTGAACGTTTTCTAAACAATCGATGCCCAGGTGAACGATCAGACGCTCACGAGCGGCAGGAAGGCGGCCGATTTCTCCGCAACGACCTCCCCGCTGCCGACGGCCAACTCGACGGCCGAAATCGAGGTGCCGCGCTACTCGCCGGGTTCCCACAAGAAGCGGTCGAGTTTGCGCACCTCGGACGGGAAGAAAGCGGCTGCTGCCCCGCTCCTCAGCCGCGCGGGCAGCAGCGGCACGCTGAACGGCCTCAAGAGCCGAACGATGCGGGAGAAGACGCTGATGGCGCGCGTCTCGAACAACCTCCTCAAGCGGGCGCGGAATCATTGCAACGGTGAGTCCAGCCATCGTTTCTTTTCTCATTTCTCGTCCATTCGCTTTCAGCAAAGTCCGCAGCCGGCAGCTCGAATCAGACGGCCAAACTGCGGAGGCGGGCGGGTTCGATGCTTCCGACCACGCCGAAGAAGTCGCGTGCCGCCGCCCAGCCCGTCTCGTCGACCATCGTGAAGCACACGTCGACGGACAGCACGAAGATCCTGCAGTCGCCCATCCGCCGCGCCTTCCTTCTTCGCCCGTCAAGGGCTTCAAGCTGATGAACGAGATGGTGGGCGACGAGAAGCCCGTGAAGGTCCGCAAGCAGGACGAGTCCCTCTACCACAAGACGCGCGTGATCGTCCAGAAGAGGCTGGACGAGAACTCCCGCCTCATGTACGAGAAGGGCGAAGAGGGCGTGTTCCCGAGCAAGATTCGGATCGGAAAGTACGAGATCAACACTTGGTATTCGTCTCCTTACCGTGAGTCCACCGACCATCCCATTTCGTTGCATTCGATCGTTTTCAGCTCAAGAATACGCGTGTCTCCCGCAGCTCTACGTGTGCGAACGGTGCCTAATTTATCTCTCGAACGACTCCTCCCACAACGTACGTTTGATTCCATCCCGCACTCTCGCATTTGCCGCGATTTGTTCAGTCCAAATGCAAGGCCAAGTACCCGCCCGGCACGGAGATCTACCGCTGGGAGAATCTCTCCGTCTTCGAAGTGGACGGGAACTCCGCGCGCGTCTACTGCCGCAATTTGTGTCTGCTGGCGAAGCTGTTCATGGACCACAAGACCCTCTACTTCGACGTGGAGCCCTTCCTCTTCTACGTGCTCACGATCAACGACGAGCACGGATCGCATTTCGTGGGCTACTTCTCGAAGGTTCGTGCAGCTGCTCGTAGATTTGGGGGCTCAACGAAAGGGTTGCAGGAGAAGTACAGCCATCAACAGTTCAACCTGGCCTGCATCGTCACACTACCCTGCTACCAGAAGAAGGGCTACGGGCGGTTCCTGATCGACTTCAGCTACCTCCTCTCGCGCAGGGAGAAGCTGCTGGGCACCCCCGAGCGGCCGCTCTCCGAAATGGGCAAACTCGCGTACGAGAGCTACTGGAGGACGGCTATCTTCGAGTTCCTCCACCATCGACGGCAGAGCGGCAAGGCGGACACGCTGGCCGCGGCCGAAGTGTCTCAAGCGACCGGGATCGCGGTCCACGACGTGCTGAACACGATGAAGGAGGTCGGCTTCCTCTCGCCCGCCGAGCTCGACTCCCACCGCCTCGCCTCGAGCCTCTGCTGGACCATCGACTGGGATCAAGTGGAGGCCCACTGGACGGCGGCGAAGCGAAGTGAGCGGCGCGTTTGGCTCAACGAATCCCGCCTCAAGTGGGTGCCGCGCACGTACTCGCCGCAAACGGACGCTCTGCTCCGTTCGCCGCTCCGATCGCCGTCGCTGGGCAGTCCGCGGAAAGAGAGCGCAGTTCGGGATGCCGGGCGTAATCTTTCGAGTGAGTTCTCCGTCTTTCGTCTTCATTAAATTGAATCCAACCGTTCAGCCGCCGAACCTCGTCCCGAGTCGACCGCCCGTCGCCCGCCCGGTCGCCTCCACCTCGACGGCCAAACCGAAGACTTCGCCCACCCGATCGCCGCCGAAATCGCAGCGAAAAAACGTGCAGGCGGCGGTGCTCCCAAAAAACGACTCGCAACGCGCTCGCAGCAGCGGCGCAAAGGACGATTGTGAATCCACGAAGAGGACGGCGACGGACGGCGCCTTGGACGCGACCCCCCAGCCGCTGCTCTTGCAGGGCGGTGCGGACAAACGGAAAGCATTTGGTAAGCAGCCCTTCCCCTTCAGTTCTCTCATCCACTCGCTTCCTTGCAGCCGCAGCACTCGCTCGTTCGAACGCTCAAAAGAAGTCCCACTTGTACACGAGCGAGAGCTCCGATTCGGACTTCGAGCAGGCGGACGAGCGGACCGCCCGTCCCGTGGGTCAATCGTCGGCGAGCACCGCCGCATCACACCGCACGAAGAAGCGACGCCCGCGATCGGCCCGCGAGACGACGCGCAGGAATCGAAAGGACGTCTCGTACTCCACGGACGACTCGGACAGCGACCGTTCGCGTCGCTCCTCGCACTCCAAACGCTCGTCCACCCACAACCACGGCGCGGTCGGATGGAAGAAGCTGCCGGCAGAAGTCGAGCGGGCGGAGCTGCGAGCACGCGGCGAATCGCCGCTCCTTCCCGCCGAGCACCCGACGACTGAGGCGATTGCCAATTCGCGCCCGTCCTCGGGATCGAAGAGCCGCGGGAAGGGGAAACGAGCGGCAGCAAAGAAGCCGGGCGGCAAGTCGCCCCAGAAGCGCGAGGACGGCGGCAAGGGAGCGCGGACGAAGCAGCAACGAAAGTCCTCCGCCCCGAGACGACCGGCCAGCGGCAAGAAGGGCGAGCGATCGTCGCCGAGACGGACGTTAAGCCGACGATCGACGGCGCGCAGTCTGTCGCCCACCCCTGCCCGCGATCACGACAACTCGCATCGATCGGAGGGCTTTCGCGGCGACAGCGACGAGGACGACGAGCCCTACCGCTCGTCCGCCAGTCCGCCGCCCATCAGCGACCGTCGCGGCCGCCACTCGCTACTCCACCGCTCGTCCATGATGTTCGCAATGGAGACGATGAACATGGGCGGCGAGCCGGACACCGTCAATCTGGGCGGCGACCCGCTGGACTCCACCTTTCGACGCGTCCTTCACGCCCAGTCAGGCCGAACCGAAAGCCCCGAAGCCGCACCAGCTGCCGGACGAGGAGGAGGATGCAGAAGTCGCGGGCCCGCTCGACGGACCCCACGAACTTCATGCCGTCGACGGATTTTCCGGCCCCCACTCAGCCGAGCGCCCCGCCCTTTACGGCGCCCCTCCAGCCGCCCGCTCCGATGGCCGCCGAACACCACCGCTGGTCGCTGCAGGAGATGCCGCTGGAGTGCTCGAGTCAGCAGTACGAAATGCCCTACGCATCGCAGTCGACCTCCTTCCAACAATCCCATCGGCACTACTTGAGCGACTCGGCGCCTGCAATGTCGCTGAATCGACCGCCTCCACTCGACCGGCCGCCGCTTCGGTCTTTTTCGCCCGGTAATTCCCACTTCGTTTCTTCTTGCTTACAGCCTTCTGTTTCCAGAATCCCCAAGCGAGCAGAACGCGGAGATGCCCGTCCTGCAGGTGGGCGATTCGAGCGGCGATGCGGACGGCGAGATGCCCGTGCTGGGCGACGACGACGCGCCCCCCGCAGCTTTCGCCCTGTTACGTGAGTGCCCCGTCCATCGACTGCCAGATCACTCGTGGATTGCAGGAAGCAGCAGGCGAACAGTCCGGAGGGCGGCGGCTGCGAACCGCCGCTGTTGGAGGATGCGACGCGGCCGCCCGAGCCGCCGGCCCTCCCGCCGCCTCCGCTCGCGACCGTCCCCAAGCCGCGCAGCTTCGACTCGCTGGCGGCCGAGGCGAATCCGATGCCCCCGCTGTACCACGCCGCTCCGGGCTCATTGGAGGAACAGAAGGTTCGTTCTGACTGTCCAATTGGGGTGTACTGAAGACGTGTGTTTGCAGAGCGACTCGTTCAGTTCGGGCGGCAGCTTGAATCAAAATCCCTCCCACCAGTCGCCGCTCACCGTCCAGGGCGCCCCTCGTTCAAGTGAGTTCTCCATCGTTCATCCGATTCATCCTCTGTGTTTCCTTGCAGGCAAGTCCCGCTCCCGCCCGCCGTCGCGCCCATCTTCTCGCCCCAAACGACCGTCCACACGCCCAACTCCCTGCAGCCGCAATCCCACGCCTCGAACAGCACGACGGCGTCGGACAACCTGAACGTTTCGGACATGCTCTCGCCCAACAACGTCCAGAAGGTGGGCATTGCGGAGGAAGTGCGGATGACCGTCGAGTTTGATTTCAGCCGCCCGAATTGGTGCAAAACTACGCGAACCCGCAGCCGCCCGTCGTGCCGCCGCCCCTGCCGCAAGCGGCCGTCTACTCGCCGCACAAGACGGCGTCCCGCAAGGACAAGGCGATCGCCAAAATGACCTCCGGCAACCGCCGGCGGAACACGACCGACGGCTCGCCGCTCAAGCTGCAGGGCCAAATGCAGCGGACGTCGATGGACGCGAACCTCCCGCCGGCCAACCCGCAGCTGGGCGGACTCAACGGAATGATGCCGCAGTTCCCGCTCGCGACCGGCCCGTGGATGCAGCAGCCGATCAGCAACGGCGCCCAGTTCGCCCCGCCCATGGGCCAACCGTTCGATTGGAGTCAGCAGCAGATGGTCCCGCCGGCCGCCTACCACGCGCCGCCCAACTTCTACGCGAACAACGGATTCGCCCCTCCTACCCGCAGTACGGGAACGCGATCGCGGCGAACATGATGAACGGGCCGCCGGAGCGCGTGAACCAATTCGCCGCCGCCTCCTCTTCCAACAACAACACCCGCAGATGCCCCAGCCGCCCCCGCCCATGATGCAATTCGGGGCACAGTTCGCGAACCCCGCCCTCGCGAATGCGGCCGCAATGAACGCGAACGGAGTCAACTACTACAACTATTCGTGAATCACTTGTTCGAATCCGAGGTCCCTCTTCTCGTTCTTCCCGTCCCTTCGCCTTTTGTACAAAGCCGTAGTGGTGTCTTAAGCGTTCGATCGTGTTCTCCTCCTCCAATTCCTCTTCCCTTGCTCTCAATAGTTCGCAATTCGTGCGTTTAGTTCTCTCTGCACATCATCTCTTTACAACGGAATGCATCGGTCTTCCCCAAGCATTAGAACATCCCTCCTCCTCCACGTACTCTCGCCTCTCATCGACTACTTTAACGCAAACTACGAGCTGAATTCCTTTGTTCATTTAATTCCCGCATCTTTGGGTCGTTTGTGTGTGTTAAGTATTCTAATCTATTGGTGTGTTTCTCTGCAGAACCTCTGCATTTGGTCGTAACTCCTCTCGTTCACAAAATCATTTGTTTTCATATCCGGTTTGTACACGAATGTTGTTGATGCACAATGAAGGTAAACAATAAGCTTGAGAGGAAGGACGTTCTCGCAGAAGACAAGCAGTCGCTTCCCTTCAATTCGGCCACTGACAATGAAAACCCTTTCGTAGTGGATCAAGAGCTCGTCGGCTTGCCGCTTTAGAAGCAGTTAGAGGAATCGTTCGATTGTCCATCAACTGTTCTCTCTTTTCCATTACGAACAGGCCGCTCCACCACGCAAACGAACGTCCCGAACGGAGCGAATGCTCCAGTGCTCGAAGCAAACCGGCCGGCGTGTTTGTTTTGCACGTTGCTCATCAACAAGCCGTGAGGAAAGAGCGGAATTCCGTTGACAGAACCGAAATCAATGGCCGGAACCCCGCCTGCTCTCCGTTTCGCCCGTCGATCGGGCGAGGCCTTTTTCGATCAACGTCTTCCATCCGATTTCGTAATTTCATCGACGTCTAACGAATGGGCAAAGACGCGAAGAATCGCCAGAAGGGAGGCGTAAGTTCAATCCCCTCGGCTTCCATCTTCGAATTGATGGCCGCGTGTTCAGGGCGCGTCCAGCAGCCGGGCGGCCGAATTGCTGCAGTCGAGCGGCGTCGGGATTCCAATTCCTCTCGCTGGGCGGCAATCCGGCCGATGCCAACTTCGAGTTCCAAGTGGAGGGCGGCGGGCCAGTCGGCGGAGGAGTTCGGCGACGTGGAGCCCGAGATGCGAGTCGCCTTCCGCAAGCTCACCAAACGCGAGTCGAACACTCGGGAGAAAGTGAGTGTTCCCCTTCATTCAAGCTTTCATCTCCGTTCCGTTCAGGGATTGAGGACGCTGATCGAAGCCGTCGAGCGGACGACCGGCGATTCGGCCCCCACGCTGAACGGAATCCGGCACTTCGTTCCCTTCTACCAGAGCCTCGTGTTGGACGGGGTGTCGGGCGTGCGGGTGGTCGCGAACGAGTGCCTGGCCGCCGTGATCACGAAGTTCCAAAAGCAGGCCGCCGAGCACATCGTCAAGGTGAGCGATCTCCTTTCTTCTTTCCACCCACTTCGCTGCAGATGCTCCCCTACACGCTGCTCTCGGTCCACGACCACCTGGCGGCCGTCCGCAAGAGCGCCACCGAGTTGCTGGAGAAGTGCTTCACGGAGGAGCAGCGGAAGAAGGTGGACGAGCGGGCGGCCCCGAAGGCGGTCAAGATCTGCCTGGAGATGATCCGCCGGAAGCACAATTCGCTCAACAAGCAGAAGTGAGTCCCCGTTCCGTCCAGCATCACTCCTTGTTGTTGTTCAGATTCGAGGACGTGGAGACCCACGGCCAGCGGACCGAGCGGATCGTCCTGCAGGCGATCACGACGCTCACCAAACTGCAGGCGTTCGCGGAGGACAAGGCGGAGGTCGTGAAGACGCTCGACGAGACCCACGACGTCGTTTCGAAGATCTCCGACCAGGTGCTTCGGGCAACGGTTCTTCATCCTCGTTCTGTTCAGATCCACGGCAATCTGCTCGCGTGTGTGCTCGCGCTCATCAAGGGCGGCAGCGTGGCCGAAGTGATGGGCTCGCCGCTCGCCATGAAGGTGATCCGCTTCCTGGACTCCGAGAAGCCGCTCCTCTACCGCAACGCTTTCGGCTGCTACATGCGAGTCCAAGCTTTCATTTGGCCGCCTAATTGAACGGGGCTTGCAGGTACATGGCCGAAGCAATCGCAAGCGAGAAGGTCCAGTCCATCTTCACGATTGACGAGTTCCTCCACAAACTCGTCCTCCGAATGGTCGAAAAGAAGGGATCGTAGTTGTTTTGCCTGAATGAGAGATTTACGGGTCTTTTCAGGCACTTCGAATCGCTGCACACGTGCCTCCTGCCGCTCGTGATCATCGCCATCAAATACGCAAAGGAGGAGCCGCCGATCGATTGGATCGCCCAAGTGTTGGAGGCGTTCCTTCGTCGGGTAAGATCTTCCGAAATAAGCCCCTGTCTCTTATTTCTTGGCTTTTTGTTCAGCGACGTGAGCCCACCGATCTTCGAGTCGTGGTGCAACACGTTCATCGACGTGGTGGATTGGCTGTGCGCCCAGTACCTGCCGGCCAAATGGAACGGGGAGTTCGGGACGGAGATCTACGCGCTCTGCTTCAAATTCCTCGACTTCTACGCGAAGCGGCGCGTCGATTGGGGCGTCGACGTCAACCCGGCGGTCCACGTGCACGTCTGCAAGTTCCTCGTCCGCCGCACGGCGCCCATCGGAGCGGAGGGCGCGCCGATCGCCGGGCGGTACGTGGACGACCTCGTGCTCCGCTTGGTCGACGGGCTGCCCGAAACCCTCGATCTTCCTCGGCGGCATCCTGAGTTCGTGCGCCGAGCAGGCCGCCCACAACCCGTCGGCCCTCCGTTTGGGGCGGCTGCTGAAGGCCCGCCTGCTCGAGTCGCCCGAAATCCCCGAGCAGCTCTTCCGCCAGCTGCTCAAAAGCCGGGAGTACGAGCAGAACGAGGAGTTGGACCTCGAGGCCTTCGCTCCGCGCTTGATCGCCGCTTTCCGCACGAACGACGACGACGATCTTCTCCACTGCTGCAAGTTCCTGAAGAAGCGCGGACACCTGGCCGAGCACCGAATGGCCGACCTGATCGACGTGAGTCATCCGGATGTCTTGCTTCCCTTGACTTCTTCTGTTTTGCAGGTGAACACGCCCGCAACGTGCGCCGTCCTGTTCAGCGTGTTCCACGAGGACGGCGGCGCGGAGATGTTCGCCGAGGAGGAGCGACTCGAGATGGCTCGCCGCTACCTCCAGTCCGGCCGACTTCGAAGGCGGGAAGGCGGCGAGTGCGGAGTTCTTGGCGTGGATCCGGCGCCTCCCGAACGCCGCCGTCTTCGAGCTCCTCCAGCAAGCCGGGCGGGAGATGCGCTTCGACGTGTTCGCCAAGTTGACGCTCGACATCTTCAAAGTGAACGTGAGCGAGGAACGAACCTCTTTCTACTCCACCCTTGTCGATTGCAGGACCTTCTTCACCGAAGAACAGCGAAAAGCGTTGACCGCCTTCCTGTGCTCCGAACTCATCACTGCGAAAGACGCTGCTGGACGAAAAGGATCGCAGTCGACTGTCCACCCATTCCCGCGGTCTTCCGTTGGGCGACTACAAACGACACTTGCCATCCGTCCACAAGCTCGACCTGGACGCGTGGGTGGCGATCGCCGAGCGAGTGCGGGGTGTGTAGGGAGCGGTGCAGGCGTTGGAGATCGAGCCGAAGGAAATCCACTCCTACTTCGCGCTGCTCGACGTGCACGTGAGTTTCTTCGCTTCGTTTTCCCTTTGAATCGCTCGTTTCTTTCCAGTTCGGCGAGCAACTGCTGCTCCAGGAGCCGATGCTGGGCGTCGTCGCTCTGCGGAAGGAATTCCCAGTGAAGCGGGACGATCGCGACCAAACCCAGGTGATGGTCGAAATGCTGAACCGTTCGGCCTTCTGTCTGACCACCGGCTGCTCCAGCGGCCTCCACCCGCTGTTCGTCGCCGTCACGTGGGCCTTCTTGCACCTGTACTTGGACCACGTGATCGTCGAGAACGAAGTCACTCGGGCGATCCCCCGCTTTCTGGAGGCGTGGAAGAAGACGGAGGTGAGCACTCTTTTCCTTCTGCTGCCTTTCATTCTTTCTGTTCAGAAATGGGACTGGAAGTGAGCAAATGCCGCGACTGTTGGCCGCCTACGTGGAGTCGTACGAGCGGCCGCGAGGATACGTCGAGTTGTGCGCCGTCTACACTTTCCGCCGTCTGTCCATCATTCACGACTCGGCGGACGTGGTCGAATACGTCCCCAGCATGCCAGCTGGGCCGGAGGCGAAACTCGCTCTGCGTTGCGGCTTCAGGAACACGATCCCCGCCCAGCATGCAGGGCGAGTACTCGAACAGTCTGCTTCCGTTCATCCTCTCGCTGGAACGGGCCTCCGAACGCGTGAAAGACGGGCAGGACGAGGAGAACGTCGCGCTGGTCGTCCTGTCGGATCTCCAGACGAAGGTGGAGAACGAGGACATCGATTGGCTCTTCAATGCGAACGGGTAGGTTTCTTGTCATTCAATTGAATGTCTGAATTGTTTGCTCGTTACAGCGAGGACATGATGAAAGACGCCCTCTCGTGCGCCCTCATGCGGCTGTTCGTCCGGTTGGCCCACGTGGTGCACGAGCTGCCGCCCAAGATCCACGAGCTCGTCCTCTGCGGCCTCGTGACGATCTGCACGAATTTCGTGGCGAACTTCCGCTCCGACGGGCTCGTCCGCCTGTTGGCGATGCAGGGGCTGGAGTTCTTCGTGAAGTACGACCACTCGCTCACCAACCAGCTGGCGATCCTCCGCTCGTCGGTCGTCCTCTCCGACGAGCTGCTCGAACGGCGCTCCAAGCTCGAGACCACGCTGCAGGAGTGGCGCGATTTCTTCTGCGCGACCACCGCCGCCCACGCGCTCGCCTGGTTCTTCTGGGCGGGCGCCGGACCGAACGCCTCGCCGCTGCCCGACTTCTTCCGCGTTCACGTCGCCAAGATCCTCCACCACTGCGATGCGGAGGTCGGCCTCTTCGAAGTGGTGCGCAACCCCACGCCGCTGCTGGTCGCCCACCTCGCGGACGGAAACGAGTGAGTTCTTTTCATTCATGTTGCTTCAATTCTCTTGCATGCTCGTTTGCAGGAAGACGCCCACGACGGCCGAAGTGTTCGCGAAGCTCGTGGACTTCTTGTTCTCCAAAGAGGCCGCGCTGCAGCTGACCGCCGTCCACCTTCTGCAGCGGTTCGTCCTTTCTTCGTCCTCCAACACCCTCCTTTCGTTCGTTTAGAGCTGATCGGGCTGCTCGGCACGCAGACGGACGAGACCGAGAGCCCCGCCTTCTTGGGCGAGTCGTCCTTCCGCCCTGGCCGAAGGAGGGAGACGAGCGAACCGAGGCGGAGGATCGAATCGAGCACAAGATCTGCCGCTTCTTCTCCGCCCTCCTCGATCGCTTCGATGCGGACGATCAGTACTTCGTGGAGTCGATCGACCCCTCGCTCGTGGTGGCCGATTTGTTGATCCGCGTCGTCCGCCTGTTGGACGCGAAGGTCGCCGCCGTCGTGTGCGCGAACCTGGGCGACGGGAAGCAGATCCACCGCCTGTTCCTCCGCATCTGCAAGTACCTCTCCTTCTCGGCCGCCCCCGACGTGATCAAGCGGAACGTCCAGCAGACGCCCGCCCAGTTCTTCTCCTTCTGGACGACCCCCGTTGATCCTCGCCAGCGCGGACAAGGCGGAGTCCATCACCCAGCGAGTGATGACGATCGACGGCTACGCGTGCTGGCTGTACCGCCGGGCGCTGGAGACGCTGCCCGCCATCGTTCGCGAGTGGTTCGTGAGTGTGCAGAACAAGCCGCTTCAAGAGTACGTCCTCCTTGTCCTGTGCCTTTCTTCTATTGCTCTTTCTTGCAGGTTCACGAAGAAGTTCATCAGTCCGGTGTTGATCGAGAACGAAATGCGGAACGTGGAGCAACAGTCGAGTGGCAACTTCTCGCTTGCGCGCCCGTCCGCCCACGCGCGAGATCGTCGCCCGCTACCAATTCGAAGAGCTCCGCCTGGAGGCCACCATCTCGCTGCCCGAGGACTACCCGCTCTCGCAAGTGGCCGTCGAGCACGACAAGCGGAACGTCCTCAGCAAGGGCATGACCAAGAAGATCCACTTGGACCTGTTCGCGTTCGTCAACAACCGCAACGGCTCCATTCTGGACGGAATCCTGCAGTGGAAGCAGAACGTCGAGAAGTCCACGGAGGGCGCCGAGCCGTGCGCCATCTGCCTGTCGGTCGTCTCGTCCACCAACTACCGGCTGCCCCGTCTACGCTGCCGAAAGTGCCACAAGAAATTCCACGACGACTGCATGTACAAGGTGAGTTCTGCAGCAGCTTTCGTTCAATTCACCCTCCTGTTCAGTGGATCAAAACGACGGACAAGCCCTCGTGCCCGCTCTGCCGAAACGTGTTCACGTGATCGCGTCTTCCGTTCCCGTTCTTGTTGCCTTCCGTTTACTCCTCGTTTCGTTACTCAAATAAACTAGGGGGGGGGGGGGGGGGGGGGGGGGGGGGGGGGGGGGGGGGGGGGGGGGGGGGGGGGGGGGGGGGGGGGGGGGGGGGGGGGGGGGGGGGGGGGGGGGGGGGGGGGGGGGGGGGGGGGGGGGGGGGGCGGGGGGGCCCGCGGGGGGGGGGGGGGGGTTTGGGGCCCCCCCCCCGGGCCCCCCCCCGGGGCCCCCGGGTGGGGGAGGGGGGGAGGGGGCGCCGGCACCTTCGGCTTGCATGCAGGGGGGGGGTTGTGGGGTGGGTGCGTTGGGGAGGTTGGTGTTTGGGGGGGGGCGGGGTTTGGGCGCGTCCTGGAATTAAAGGCGGGTGGGGCGCCGGGGGGGGTGGCCCCTAGGCCGTGGTACGGCGCAGGGGGGGGGGGTTGGGGTGCCCGCCGCCGGCCGAGCGCGGAGGGGGGGGGGGGGGGGGGGGGGGGGGGGGGGGGGGGGGGGGGGGGGGGGGGGGGGGGGGGGGGGGGGGGGGGGGGGGGGGGGCGAGGGGGGGGCGGGGGGGCGGGGGGGGGCGCAGGGGGGGGGGGGGGGGGGGGGGGGGGGGGGGGGGGGGGGAGGGGGGGGGGGGGGGGGGGGGAAGGGGGGGGGGGGGGGGGGGGGGGGGGGGGGGGGAGGGGGGGGGGGGGGGGGGGGAAAGGGGGGGGGGGCGGGAGACAGGGGGGGGGGGGGGGGAGGGGGGGGGGGGGGGGGGGGGGGGGGGGGGGGGGGGGGGGGGGGGGGGGGGGGGGGGGGGGGGGGGGGGGGGGGGGGGGGGGGGGGGGGGGCGGGGGGGGGGGAGGGGGGGGGGGGGGGGGGGGGGGGGGGGGGGGGGGGGGGGGGGGGGGGGGGGGGGGGGGGGGGGGGGGGGGGGGGGGGGGGGGGGGGGGGGGGGGGGGGGGGGGGGGGGGGGGGGGGGGGGGGGGGGGGGGGGGGGGGGGGGGGGGGGGGGGGGGGGGGGGGGGGGGGAGGGGGGGGGGGGGGGGGGGGGGGGGGGGGGGGGGGGGGGGGGGGGGGGGGGGGGGGGGGGGGGGGGGGGGGGGGGGGAGGGGGCGGGGGGGGGGGGGGGGGGGGGGGGGAGGGGGGGGGGGGGGGGGGGGGGGGGGGGGGGGGGGGGGGGGGGGGGGGGGGGGAGGGGGGGGGGGGGGGCGGGGGGGGGGGGGGGGGGGGGGGGGGGGGGGCCGGGCGGACGGGCGGGGGGGGGGGGGGGCCGGGAGGGGGGGGCCGCGCGGAGGGGGGGCCCCGCAGACCCGCCGGCCCCGGCGCCGCGTTTTATTGAACGAAAGAAGCAAGGAGGTCAGGTGGGTGGGCTGTTCGGGGTTGACGACCGTGAAGAGCGGAGCGGGCGGCGCGTTCACGGCCCCCGAATTGAACGCCGAACGACGGCCGGGCGCGATTTTCGCCCGCAGACGACTCGACAACGCGTTCAGCGGGTTCGAGCCCATCGAACTCATCGCCTGGGCGTTCGCCCGGATGCAACCCTGAACGCCGCAATTACTCACGCGTCCTGTCTAATTGCCGCCTCTTACGTGGACAGTGATTCGGCGAATGTTCGAAGAAGTGAGCCAAATGATCAGGCCTGAACTCCGCAAGCGTTAGATTTGATTGTTTGAGGGCAATCCTACCGTTGGGGAGGTCGTAGATATCGGAAATAAAGTAGAGGATCCATTCATGAATGTGCGACTTGGGCGACGAAAGAACCGTGTCCCTGCAAACATTCCCGTTCTAATTACTCCTGCTACCACCCGGTAAAGTTTACCGCAGAAGAAGGTAGGTGGCGAAAGAGGGCGTTTAGGACGACGACCGTCCCGCCCACGAAGAACATCTCCCGCTCGACGTTCCGCTTCTTCTTGTTTTGAATGAACTCCGTCTTCCGCATCCGCTTGATCATCCAAGAGTAGAAGAACAGCGAGGAGACGAGCACGAAGCAGACGTGCGCCGTCCAAACGCTCTTCAGATAGAACTGAACGCCGACCATCAGTCTCTTCCTTCCCTGCGGCCACTCACTGCAACGCTCGGATCGATGCTAACAGGTCCGTAGTGGAAACGTGTAGACGTTTCCGTCCAGAACGGCCTCGTACTCCGTGATCGTGCAGTTGGAGAAGGGGACGGGCAGGGCGAGGACGAAAGACACAAAGACCGAGCCGCCGATCAATTGCCGCGTCCGTTGCGTGGTCCAGAACTGGGCAAAAAGAAATGATCCTTCCTTCTGTTAGCCTTCTTACCGCATTGTAAACGCCAGGGAAAGACAACGCTCAGGAAGCGATTCAGCGTGAGCCAAGGAACGTGAATTGATACTGCAGGCAACGCTAAACGTGAACGATTGGTAAATTTATGCGATTAGTTGGCGCTTCCAGATTCCAACCCTTCCCGCCCGCCCGCCCAATCCAATTGTGCAACACTCCGGAATGTCCCGCAAACACTCACCGAAAACCCAATAAGGCGTGTACCAAATGGCCGCCAGTCTGTTCGGCTCGTCGAAGGGCAAGGAAGAACGGCGGGCAGAAACCCCAGAAGATGAGTTTCTTTACCAAGAACAACAGGTAGCAGCTGAATCCCCTCTCCTATACGATCACTCATCACAACCGCTTACGAGATGTCGACGATGCCGAGGGCCACGAAGAGAGTGAAGAACTCCGAGTTGAAGGGAGCATTTCGGTGGTTGCGGACGATCGCGACAAGAACGAAGACGTAGAGAGGGATCGCAAAGCAGACCGAGACCACCGTAATGCCGATCGTGGAGCCCAAAAGGAGGTGGTAGAACATCCGCGCCGATGGAATCAAGCGAACTGCAAGAAAGCGTTCCGTTTGGTCTCGAAAGCGGAAGGCGGCGGGCGGGCGGAGTTTATTTCGTTAGACGGACGGCCGAGTCACGAGTTACTGTGGATTGGGGAGAGAGCGGGCGTCCAACCGTTCGGCGGCACAACCTTCTTCTGCTTCCACCGAGTGCTCAGAAGCCGGCAATTAAACCCGGAGAGATGTCCGTTCTTTCTGCCCACTTCACGTGCAAAACCCAAAGGCAACGAGATCGTCTGCCCTTCGAGCATCTTTCGGAAACGACGACAAACGAAAGAAGGTCGAGTGACGCGCGAAAGGAAGTGCAAAGGGGAAATATGGAAGAACATCCTCTTCGGTGAGGAAGACGGCAGTGGGATGACGAACCAGCGATTGGGCCTTCGCTGCGCACGCGGTTTCCGTTTGTCGAATTCGAAGTTCACTTTTGGCCGCTCGCGGTACGCGGAATCCTGGAGTGCGGGGAAGGGCGTTCTCCGCACCGAATGCACCTGCCGGGTGAACTTCGCAGCGCCCTGATTGTGCGAATGGTCGATGAGATGAAGAGACGAGGGCCAATTTCCCATTCCGCTTCTTCTTTCTCGCCCCCGAGGGCAATCGAAGGGCACCAAGTCGACATTAGGGAAGGGGAAAGAAGGTGCACCTTTCGCTTCTGACCTCCCGCCCTTCCGGCCGCCCTCTACTTCCTCGGTTCGGTCGGGTGGACGGAAGGAAAGCGGGCTGAAGATCAACATAGGCGGATTGCTGACGCATACTCCGCTTTCTTTGCTCGACGTCACCCGACTACCGGTCGAACGAAAGATCCCTCCTGTCCTCGAATAGCCCACAAACAACTGGCTGAGCATCGTTTATTTCTGCTGTACGGTAGAAAGAAAAGAAGACCGCTGGGAAACAAATGGGAAAGTCGAAATAACCCGCACAATCAAAGAAATGACCTGACTAACGCGAAACAAACAAATAAGAACGAATTGCACAAATGCGCATAGGAAAGACGAGTCGCACCGGAAATCCAGCCCTATCTAAGCTCTTCCAATGTCCTCGTGGTCGTCGTGAAGAAACTGCGGGTTTTCGTAGCCGAACGAGGAGTCGGCCGGCTCGGGCTCGACGGACGGCATCCGCAGGGGCACCATTCGCGTGTAGAACATCGACCAGGAAGCGAGGACGGCGCCAATGACGCCGATTTCGAGAATCCAAACTGGTCGAGGGCCGGTCCACAAGTAGGTTTGCGTGACGATCAGCGGCCCGATCATCCGGGCTGCGGCCGACGACGCCTGGAAGATCCCCTGCTGGGTTCCCTGCCGCCGAGGCCCGAGGATCTGGCTGAACAACGTGGTCCTGCAAGCAAGAGGAATAAGAAACGCTACTTCAAGCTTCGAAGCTCACAGCGTGATGGTCAGCAGAGGGAATGCGAGGCCGATCAGGATGACGTAAGAGAGAAAGTAGACGTAGACGTTAACGCGCGTCAAGTGATGGCACCAATCGAATTTCGTCGCGTTGCAGCCGAGAGCAGCGAGCGCACTTGCGTTCTGGCCGGCCACTGAAATCCCGCCCTTCATCTACTGGTTTCCTCCCTCCACTCACCGTTGGTCGTGAACTTGTGGACGTGATGCGGGAGGAAGGGCCAGGCGTACGTGATCACGTGGAAGAGGATCATCAGCCCGAGCGACGCCATCGTCCCGATTCGGCAGTGGATGCTGAAAGCGAGCAGATTGATCGGCGAGTAGTCAACGGAAGGAAACTCACAACTTCTCCATGCTCCCGAAGATGTAGAGCAGGTAGACGGCCAGCGTGAGCGCGCCGACCGTGCCTTGAGCCAAAGCTACGTATCGGACGGCCGTCGCCTCGTCCCACGCGAACATCATCATCGCGAACGGACTGCCAAGCGTTTCGAGAGTGGAGCGGGCGAACATGTCGCAGAATCGCGTGGCGTAGCAGATCAAAACGGCCGCAACGTCGTACATTGGAATGACCAGTCGCTTCCGCTGGGCCTCGCCGTCCTCTTCGCCCGCGTTCTCCTCGACCAAGTCGACGTACTTCTCGTCGAAGTGGTGGTAGAGCGCGTAGAGGGCGACGAGATTGATGAGACACGCCAAGATAGGCAGGTAAAGTATATAAATTAAAGTGGAGGAGCCCGAAGAACGAGACGCCCGGGTACTGTAAGAACGTGGATGAAGGCGTGTGTTTGATCGAAGAGAACTCACCTTGAAGGGCGTAAAGATGAACTGGAACATCGGGCCGGCCACCTGCCCGACGGCCTGCCCGCAGGTCACGAAGGCAATGGCTCTCGAGCGGTCGGCCTCACTGCTCGCCGTCGACGCGTATGTTCGCAAGAGAGCGACGTTTCCTGAAAGAAGAAGAGGTGATTGAGAGCGAAAGGCGAGTCGCGTGCTCACCGCTGCCCATTCCGACGATGAAGCGACACAATAGGAGGATGAATCGCTTGGGTATAGAAATCGGCTCCATCAGAATGTAGACCACATTGCCGATCTGAACGGCCACGTGTTTCATTGAGAGAAAGGCCAAAGAACTCACCAGCATCAACGTAAGGCCCGCGGACAGTGGCGGCGTCACTTTGCGTATTCTGTTGGACCACTCGCCAAAAGCCGGCGCCGAAATGACCTGCCCGAGCGAGTAGACGGCCACGATCACGCCGAAGAAGCCCTCGCTCATGCCGGGATCTGTCTGCAAGCAAACGGTGATTAGAAGGGAGGCAAGAACGTGAAAGAACTCACGATTCGCATGTAGGGAAAGAGGGACGAGAAGTAGAGCGAGAACTGGACGGCCCCGACGAACGAGAGGGCAGTGGCGCAATGTGGATGGACTTCCAATCGGTCTCGCTGGATTTGTGCTCCATAATTCGAGAACGATCACCATCGCTTGGGGACATCTTGAGGTGGAGGGCTAAAAGAAGGAGTGAGCTTCGATGTGTTGATTGCAAAAGGCGCCGTTTGATGCCGACCACGCTCGCCGACCACGAACCACGAGAAGCACGAGACGGACGGTTGTTTGATCGCGCACGCCCGCTTTGCAGAAAACTTGCGCTTGATTTCTTCACCCGAAGGAACGAAAATAAACGGCGAACTTCTGCTCGTCAACAGCCGTCCGCTCGCCCGGTTGATCACGCCCATCGAGAGGAACGAGAACAAAATGACGCGACCGAAATCCGCCGCCGCCCTCGTCCAACTGCAGACCATTCTTCGATGGTCGGCCGCCGGTGGGCGTACCGTAACGTGCAATTCGGAAAGAGCAGGACGATCTTTTTGTTTACACTCGCGGAATGAACATCGACGAAGCGGCAGGAAGCAATCAATCACGCCGGCGAGTGGGCGAAAGAAATCAGCCGACTGGTTTCTCGCAGCAAGCGGCCGAAAGAAACGTTCGTGGCCAAAAGGAGACGCACGTAATCGAAATTAATTCGGTCGTCCATCCTCGCTTATCGCCCGCCCGCCCCCGCCAACCCGCCGATTAGACGACGCAACAACGCGGTGTCGGCGAAAAGAACCCGCCGGCCGAGACGCGAGAGCAAAGTTGAGAGGTCGGCGAAGAAAGCGGCCGCTTGCCGCCGAGTAGAATGTTTTCGGAAAGCGGGGCAAAACGAAGTGGAACGGCCGCGAGGAGTGCGGCCGTCCTCTCTGGCCGTTCGGCTGCTCGAATCGAAAAGAAGAAGAGTGCGAGCGGATTCCAAACGGCGGCAGTTGAATCAACAAGCCGCACAAAGATCGAGTGCGAGCGCAAGAAACGCGGATTTGTTCGCCGCTCTCCGCTTCGTTTTCGCCGACAGTCGCCCGCGTTCCCCTTCTCGCTTCCACGCCCGCCGAATTCGAACGAAAAGTCGCGCAATTTGGAGGTCGCTGCCGAACAAAGTGGGCCACTTGGCGCGGATCGGGGGCGGAAGTGCCGGGCGGCCGTTTCGCAAACAAACTCGCTCCGATTGCAATCGAAGACAATCGACGGAATCCATTAGCCGTGTCAACAAACTGCGGAGAACACGCGGCGAAATCCCCCCGCCACGGGAAGAAAGAAATGTTCGGAAAGTCACGTCATCCGGTGGAGATGGCCGCCGATCGGCCGAGCAAGCGGAAGTCCATCAAAACAATCACGATTTGTTATTCCAATCGAATGGGGGCGGCAGCGTGCACTTCCGTCGACTCCAAACCGCCTTTCCGCTCCGCGAACCGGCCGCCATTCGCTTCGAACTTTGCGCAAAGAGGGCGGCGGAAGGGCGCTGGGGAAGCCGAAAGTGACTCACGCGGAGTGATCGATCAAAGACGAGAAAGCGAAAAAGAGAGTTCCCGCGTGATAAAGCGGAGAAGCGGCCCGTCGGTCGGTCGGTCGGTTTGGAAACCCGCCACTCGCTCGTTCGTCGCCGTCAATCCGCCCGCTGGAAAGAAGCGGGCGAGCGATCGCCGTTCACTTGGCCGCCGCTCTTTTTGTACGCCGTTCGGTAGACGTGATTCACCGAAAATCCTCCCCCCGAACGGTCTGCCCCGAAATCAAATCGAGAGCAGCGGGTCCATCGGAAAGAGCGCGGCGGTTCACTTCGATCTTTCGGCGGCGACCGAAATGTTCGCGATCGTTCTGCGTCATCCGATCGCGCAACTCCGTTCGTCGGGCACTCCGATCGCGCGGGGTACAAATCGGCGTGCGCGTTCGTTTCTTTTCAATTCCCAAAGAGAGTTTGTTTATTCGGACAAAAAGGGCGTCGTTGTGAACAAAAGAGATCAATCGGAAGTTCGGGGGCTCCATTCCGCCCTCTTCCGGTCCGTTCAAGGCGCGTGGCAAACGCCCGCCCCGAACAGGGACTTCGGGTACAACACGAGATCGCAGACCTTCTTCGGGTCCGGGCAGGTGGCGTGGAGGCAGAGGACGCCTGAAAGAAAGAAAGCGAGTAGTCGTGAGAACGAGGACGCGCGGAAGCAGCCCATAAAATGCGGGTGTTTCCCTCTCATTTCTAATTCACCACCTTCGCGGCCACTCACCGATTTGAAGGAGGTAGTAAGCCGCTCCGATCAGCAGCACGATGAGCAACAACAAAATTAAAGTGCGGCCTTTCATCGTCGACGAAGAGCAGCGGGAGCGGACGGCAAGCGGGCGTGAAGGCGACTAACGACTGCTTTCTTCTTCTCGTCCACTAATATCCACGAGATTCGAGCCGAAAGAGACCGCACGCCCTCCGATTTTATTCACAAACAGCCGAGTGAAGGGGAAAACAATACTTGTTGGCGGTCTCGTGCCTCCACACACGCACGCGTGTTGCAATTAGCGGCCGTCGGAGGCACGAGTCCGACCGGCAGGTGAATACTCGGGGATTAGGGACCAAACGGAGTAAAAATAACTCGAAAGAACGTAAAGAAATCCCATTCGCATGTCGAAATCGTAGGTGAAACGAAGATCGGCCGCTCAAGCCAAGTAGAAGGCGTGATGGTTGGTGTTGATCACGAACTTCTTTTTGTTGTCCGTCGACGACTGCAGGCTCTCGTACTCGTAGCCGTTGAGGAGGGCGCGCCCAATGAACCGCATCAGCTCGATCCACGCTTCCAGGGCCGCTGTGGTCAACTCGTTGCCGAGGACGTCCAGAATCGTGCAGATGACCTGACCGCAGAACAGCCGGACGGTTTCCTCGTTGAACGTTCCTTGCAAGTCGAACCGCGATGAGTGGTGTCTTCTTCCATAAACAAAGCTGAAAGCACCGAACCAGTTGTCGTTTCTAGCACGGATGGACTACTTACATCACCGGCCCGATTTCACTTTCCAATTCGTCGACGTTTCGGACCGAGAGGTCGATGATCGAGTGGAGGAGGTGGGCGTGTCGAATGATCGAAGAGTCCTCGCTCAACTCCTCCAGCGGAGTGTGGGGCTCGAGCCCGAAAACTAACCGCAAGGCCGGGCGTTTGTTCAGGAACCGCTTCAGGGCGAGCAGCCCGAAGTGGCGGGGATCGTGCGGCGGAGTGGCGGCGAGGTGCTCGACGACCGCCTTCCACGAGAGTCGGATGCACTCGCAGTGTTCCGGGGCTCAAGACATCTTCCTCCGAACTGAAGCGTTGCGAGTTGTACGTCCGCAGTTGTTTGAGCGGAGAGAGGGATCTCGCGCGATGGCTGAGCGGCTTCAGGTCGATGTCCAGGTCGTGCTCGATGGCCGAGCAGGCGGCGTGCGTTTCGTCCAGCGAGCGGACGATGAAATTCGTGTCTGGAACGAAAGGAACTCCAGCCGGCGCGAGGCCGCACTCTTCGGGTTGCGGATGAAACGGTGCCGTTTGGGCGCCGCGGAGTCCTCGGCGGGCGGGGCGGAAGAATCGACGGAGCGCATCTCGGCTCCTTCGTCCAGCGAGATCTTCGATTGGACGCCGGGCGGGTGGCGGCGGTGCGGGTGTCGCGGAGGGGTGGGCGAGACGGACTCGGTGGACGAATTCGAGGAGTCCGCGCCGTTCACGAGAATCTTCGGGGTCGTCGATCGAATGCGCTCCTCGGGATCGCAGTAGTTAAGATGTAAAGTTCGAGTGACGAGTTTGCTGCAAACAGCCGAGTTTAGATTGAGGAACCGAGACGAAAGAAGGAAAGGAAGCACGGTGTTCGGTCGCTCTGAGGACGTCGAAATTGGAATGCGAGCGCGAGATTGCCGGCTGGCCGGTCCAATTGTTTGGAATCCGAGCCGCCCGAACGGAGGCCGATCGAATTCCCCCCGATTGTTTGCAGCGACCCCCGCGAACGGGCGGAACGCACACCGCCGACGTCATCAGCAAGCCCAAAACAGGAAGCCGATACTAAGAGATCCCTAGGGGAATCACGTTCAGCACTGGGATCTCTGATGCCCCCCGTGTTCACGCAACAACGACCAGACCACAGCTCTTCAGTCAACAAACCCACGACTCATCGCGGGCCTTAAGTACCCGCCGGTCCGTGGAAATCCCCGCCTTCAACGGCCGCTAATTGCCCGCTTGACCGGCGAACTCCGAACTGTCGGCTTCAATGAAACGGAAGCGGAGGGCCGGACACCTCAAGACACCCGCATTCCCGGAAGGAATCTCGGAAGCGGCCCGTTCGGCCCCGCGGAAGAAGGAGAGGAGTGGGAACGAGCGAAAGAGAGGAGGGCGAATGAATGGCGGGAGGGGGCGAATTTGATCCAAACGAACGTCCGGATTGTCTCCGCTTTCTCGGATTCCGCCGAATGCTCCGGAAACGCGTCGGTTCCAGCGGGACGTCAAAAACACTCCTTTCGGGTCCGCAACCCGCCCATTACGCCGTGCAACCACCCGCCCGCCCTTCTGCACGTCCGCTTTCGTCCGGTCGAGGGACCACGAGTTTCCGAACGGTTCGAATGCTTCCGCTTCTTCCCCAAAGGCGGAAGTGGTCAACGGAGATCGTTCAATTTGCATAATTGGACTCGTCCTTTGGAACGCGAACTCTCGGCAGTCGGAAAAAGCAGCGGGCGGATTGGAGACGACAGCCGGAAGTCGGCGGTTGTTTTCGGCCCGTCAGCAACACACCCGCCGAAGCGAACTCACATCACGGTTCGCATCCAACATGAAGCGTTCCATCGGCATCGACTGGCGGCGGTTCTTGAGCTCCTCCAGCTTCTCCTTCCGACGGGTCACGAATCCCCGCTTGTGGGTGTGCATTTCGACCACCGGGGACCCGTTCGGCGTCGTGTGGTGATTGCCCATCTGCAAACAGAAGAAGGAGGATGCCGTTCGCTCGTCTCGATTACTCGCGGAAGACGAGAAGGCAATCCGTTCCGGGCGGCCGTCCCGACCGGTCCGCGAGTTCAAGTGGCCGTCTCAACGAAAAGACGCGGGCAATCGAAGGGAAAGAGGAGACTACGAGGGAGATGGTTGAATAATTTCGCGTCTTAATCAACTTCTTCGAATTGCTGATTGTTCGATTAAAATGGAGGAGGGAGGATTCGACGAAGTCGGCGGTCGAGATTTCGAGTGCGTCAATGGGCGAATAATTGGCCCTTTGATTATGCAAGCGGACGACGGCGGTCGGCACTCCTCTTCCGTGTAAGAGATCGTTTTCGAAGAAAGCGGGCGGATTTCGACCGACGGCCGGAGGTCGACGGGTGAGTCGAGCGAAGATTTCGAAAGAACGGAATGGAGGTGATTAATTCGTTTCACAGCCCGCTTCTTTCGACACATCCAATGCCTCAGAAGGCGAGGAAGTTGGTCGACGGAACTACGGCCACACACTAACGGTGTTCGAATGAACCCGGTAACACGAAGAAACAAACGAGCGGAGCAAAAAGTACACGAGAGCGCGAGCTAGCTACTCGTCTCACGTCAACGAACGAACGGCGAGAATAATGGAATCAGAAAGAACGGTCGTGCGACGAAACAATGCCATGTCCTCACGGCCGGGCGGTGGTGGTTAATCGTTGATGTCGTCAACAGAGCGCAGTCGGATTCAACGGGCGCCCGTCGTTTCGAATTGCCGCCGACGGCCGGCCGGCCATTTGAAACATTCGGATTGTTCGCGCCTTTCGCAGTCAATTTTCGTTCCAAAAGCGATTAGCGAAAACGAATTCCGCGACAAAGCGACCAAAAATAGGCGAAGAAGCGGCAAACGGTGCTCCTCCCCGCCGCCTCTTCCTGTCAACAACCTCCTTTCGTTTCACCCACTTCAACGCCCTCGCTTTTATCTCGCCCCACTGCGGACTCCTTTGGGGCCGATGGGAGATCCGAGGGATCACAGCGACGGGCACTCACTCGTTAATAAGCGCGGCTGAGAGAAATGAATTCTTCATGTGCCGCCCGGGCTCCTCGGGGAAGGCGGAGGTGGCGCCCACTCGCTCAGTCACGCCCCACACGACCCGCCAATTGGGCCGTTTGGGTCGGGCGGCCAATTCGAGAACGTCACGCGCGGCCTTCTGCGGCACGTCATCGATTGTTCGAAGCAACTCCCGCCGACTACGAATGGATGGATGCACGAGCCGACTACAAATTAATCGAGTGCAAGGCCGCCCAAAGAGGGCAACGAAGCTGCTTCGAGAAGCGAAACGTAAAGCGGAGCTCGAACTTTGGCCGGAGGGTTCTCCCGCCTCCGCCGCTTTCGGCCGCGAGGCCGCCGGTCATTCGCGCTCGCTGGAGTGTGGGGGAATCGGCGGGATTTGTTTTGTTCTCGGATGGAAGAAAAGAACGCACTTTCCGGCGGCTGATCGACCGTGAGATCCCCGACCGTCGGAATGGCCGCAAGCACTCAATAATTCACGTGTTTATTTCGGCTGCAGGAAGCGGAAGCCGGTCGCTCGGAGACGCTCATTCGGACGACGGAAGGCGGCGACTCGTGGAACAAAAAACAAGCGGCTTCATCGCCTCCACCTTCCGCAAATAGGCGAATGAGGAGCCGATGACCGCCGAAAGGCGGCGGAAATTCGATGCGAGCCGCGAATCCCGACCGCAAATAAAATCCCGACCGAGCCGCACGTGCTCACAACTCGGCCGTCTTCTCGCGAAAACCGAAACTTATCGCCGGCACTCGCCTTTTCGTCCGAAAGATGAGCGAAATTACGCCCGGCCGCCCACTTCTTCGCCGCCTTGCCCCGTTCCAACGACTCGAACGTTGGCGGGAGCAACCGATGACACCCGGACGTTTCAAACACTCGTCGTTCCGGGCCGTAAATTAAGAAAAACGTCTGTTTCCTCGTTCGTTGTGGTCGGCGGCCATTCATTAACCGAGTGTTCGTTCCGTTGGATTTCGTTCGGTCAAGAGGCTTCTTGTGTGGCTGCAGGGGCAAAGGGAAGAGGCATCAAGTGTTCTCCGCCCTTCTGCTCGTTACCATATTTGACTTTCGACCGACGGATGAGAAGGCGGAAGAACGGAGCGAATTGACCGCCGAGTGAATCACGAGCAGGGGGCAAAGAAAGGCGATTGTCTGTGCTTCGTTCAGCTCTGTTTGGATTCGAGTCGTGCGCAAACAACGGCCACCGGAATGGGTGATCTACCTACGAATGAGTAATCAGCACAGAAGTGAGAAGAAGGTTTAAAGCGGGCACTTGTTGTTTTGTTGTATGTGGACTGCTTGTACTTGTTTTACCGCTCGGATTCACGTGTCAAACGAAGAATAATCATGCAGAGATCGCATTCATCATCCCGCTCCTACCCATCTGCCCAATCGATCACTTCTTTCCGCCGGAATAAGCGCTCTTGATCCGCCCCGTCTGCTCGATCGATTGGCATTTCCGGATGGAGGTAAACAAAGGGATGACAACTCACTAACTCGTTGGAATGCGCGCATTCGGGCAGGAGTTCGAAAGTATCGAATTTCGGTGGTCCTTCGCAAGAAAGTGGGTTCGTCCCGTGCGGTCGACCGGTGCGGAAAACGGATTAGGTGGCAAGAAAGGCGGCAAGGAAGACGGCTCTTCAATTGGCTTCGAATTTCCGAACGATCAGCCGCGTGTTTGTATTTGGGATTATGAGTGCGTGAACAAGAAGCGAGGAGCAGCAAGAAGGACGATTAAAACTCCCGTTCGAACTGCCGATCGGGCGGCCAAGAGGCCAATCGGGCCCTCGCCGCCGCCCGCCCCTCGCGATCAGTTGGCCGTCGGCTTTCTTCCGCCTTCGGGCCGCTTTTTTCTTCCTTCTGCTTGTGATTGTGAGGTTTTTCTTTGCGGGAATTTCGATCTGCCGTCACGCACTTCAGGCCGCCCGCTCTTCACACCTTCCGGCCGGCCGCCCGCCCGCACTCGAAACGATTATGCTTTCGGATTGGAGCAACGGGCGGCTCGCTTAATCGACCTTCTTCACGCGTTCATTACCCTCGTCGGCACGTTGGAGAAGTCACGTGTGTTGAACGAGGGCCAAATATCAACAAACGAAACGACTTCTTCCACTTTGGGCCGCCCGCCTAATCCCGCCCGTCTCGCTTGTCTTCCTCTCGCCCGACTCCCGCCTGCTCATCATAACTTCCGAGAGGTCAGTTGTTTCGTGCGCCGCCCGCTTCTTTTGTCCCCAATTGTCCCCCGGTTGACGTCCGCCATACGCTCGTCTCGTTCCGCGCCCGCCGACACGCTAATTGAATTGGGCGGCCGGAAGGCGTCCGGCTGATCGGGAATCAAACGGAGAGTTCTTTCGGTTGCTTGCCGAAACTGATGATCGTTTGATTGGGATCTCGACGGCTGATTTATGGCCGGCCGTCTCTGCTCTCGGCGGACGTTCCATGCGGGCCGCCGGATGTCGCCGGTCGATCGGCGGCCCGTCCGGGATCTCCGGCCGCCCGCCCGCTCGTTTTTATTCGCTGCGCTCATCACTCGCGCGCTCGTCGTTCCCCTTCCGGCTTTCGTGTTTGCCGAAGGGCGGTCCGCCTTGTTGTTCGCTACACGCCACTCGGCCGCCGTTTCCACCACTCGCTTATTACCGGGCCGCCCGCCCGCATTCTTCCGCGCGTTTGATCCAAAAATAAACAAAAGAGAGCGGGAAATCCACGCGCTCGTTCGGGGCGGTTTGAACCCGCGGCAGGAATGATTCAACATCCTCCCGCTGCTTCCTCGTGGTCCTCCCGCATCTTCGGGTGATTCAACCACCTCCTTTGACCGTCGAGGAAGAACCTTGAGGGATTCAATCGACCGCCCTTCGCTGTTTATTGGTTTTTGATGGATTCGTGAATCCGCGAGCATCCTTCTGCTCTTGGCCGGCCTCCCAGCTCGCTTTCTGCCGCCTTCTTACTCATTCCTTCTACCTTCACTTCGTTCTTCGGGCCTCTGTTTGCCCACTAGAATGGCCGAAATTGAGGCCATCGAGTGGGCTCCGCCTTCTCCTCCCGTTCGGCCTCGACGAGTGCGCAGGGCGGACTCGCGGGATTTCTGCGAAAAGGTGTGCATTCCATCGATTGTGGACACCTTCGACCGTTTGACGTTTTGCTTTTCGGCCCTCTGCTTGTTGCTCATTCCATTCGAACATCGCTTGCAGAGATTCGGGATGTCGGGCGTCTCGATCGGCCGCCTCCTCGCCGTGGCGCTGACGGCCATCGTTCTGCTCGGTGCCCTTTGTTTGCTGGTAGCGGCGGTGATCACGCCCGCCTGGCAGACGGTGGGTTCCTGTAGAGTAAATCAGTAATGATCGTTCTAAGTTTAGGTCTATTTGGGTATGTCTGAAGAGAGCGCCATATGGTTTGCACTCTTGTCTTTCCTTGCAGCGGAGTTCCAAGCCGAGCATCAGCACGGCCTGTGGATGGACTGCACGCTCTCGAGAAGATATCTGCAGGGAATGTTGAACGACTTGCAGTGCACGTACAAGTTCGAGACGGCCTTCTACCAGACGAACGACTTCTCCGACAGCTCCGTCCACGCGGAAGAAGAGCAGCACAAATTCCACGGTTTGCCCCCAACAACTTCGCTTTATGCTGGAGATGTTCAGGCTGGCATCGAGCAGTGCTCGCCTTCCTCGGGACGGGCTTCTTTGCTGGAGTCATCGCTCTTTGCTTTTTGTTTTGCGCCCCATGCGTTCGGATCTGCGCGATCGTCGCCAACGTCTTCCTCTTGCTGACGGCCGTCTGTTTGGCCGTCGGGATGGGTGAGTGAACGGACTGACTCTTGCTGCTTATTCTTCCATTCCAGGCGTGTTCTTCATCAATTCGCACCAGCACGCCGTCCGCTACGTGCACGGAATAACGTCCACTTACGAACAATCGAAAGGCTACTCGTTCTACTTGGGCGTTGCTTCTTTCATCTGCTCGGCGTTCGCGTTCCTGCTCTCAATTCCCTCCACCGTCCTTGTTTTCCTGCACGACCGCCAGCAACATCGCCCGCGGCCGCACAAGACGTTCCCCAAGGATCAGCCGATCAGCGTTTGAGGCTTGAAGCTGGCTGTCGTTCTTCGCAACTGCCAACCGTTTCTTCTGCACGGTGATCGACCCGACTACGCTTCTTTTTGTCTAACCGAACGTAAAACCTCCTCGCCGTCCGCATTCTTCGTTTCCGCCTCTTCGAATTTCGATGAAAACCGCCGCCGATCTCGCTCAACTCCACTGTACAGCATTCTATTGCTTTCTTCCATTGAATGATTGTGAATCACTCTTTCTTTGCAATGAACTCTTCACTCGACCAGCGAGTGGACGGTAGCTTCGAGGACGGCGATGTGCCGTTCGAGAACTCGCGCTTCCTCCTCCAGGTACACGCGCTCGTCCTTGTCGCTCGTTCGGTCAGCTCTACAACGCAAAAATAGTGGAAGAAGAAAGAAAAGAACGGACTTGGCTTTGGTCAGTCGGAACTTCGTTTCCACTCGCTCCTCCCGCGATTTCAACGAGCACAACACGAAGGACTTCTGGGCGTACTCTTCGATCATTCGATTGAACTCGCCGCTCAGTTGGGACTCGGAGAGCTGAAAGCAGGAGTAGAATGGCCGTTTCCTCTGTCCACTCACTCGATCCGCCTTGTTCTTGGCGGCAAGCTCGTCGAGAACGGCGGCCGCCTTCTCGTAGCCCCGCATTTCGTCCTGCACCGCTTGGATTTGCCTGCAATCGACACGTGAGAGTAAGAGAAGGGAAATGCAGGCACCTCATCTTGACCGCACGACGAGCGATCAGCGCGTAGTAGAGCCGCTGTTTCTTCTCGAAGCCGCCGTGAACCAAGCAGAAACTGGAACGAGTGTTCGCTTAAAGGAATCAATCGAATCCCAACAACTTCGTGAATTTGTGGAACTCGCTCATTTTCTCCACGTTCACGTGGTTCTCATCGAGGAATTTCGCGAAGAAATCGACCTTCTGGACGAAATCGGCGTTCTGATTGGGCAGCGAGTCGAGCAGCTTCCGGTGCTCCGCCTCCTCCTCCTCCAAGTGTCGCGCATCGATGAAGACGCGCGGCAGGACGATCGGCGAGACCTTCGAGTGGAGTCGCTGCCAAACCGCCTCGGGGTCATGTTTGGGGCTTTCTGGAAGGACATTCGAGGAATGAGTGGAAGACGGGCGTCACCGATAGGCGGCAGGACGGGCGTTTCGACGATCCGCGCGGACGCTTTCGGCCGCGTCGAGTTGCGGCCGCTGCTCCGGCTCGTGTTCAGAATGGGCAGGCGGGCGGACATTCACGCCGCTTTCCTGGTCCTCCCTTCTTTCTGCTGCTGCAAATGTTGCCAAAGTCGACCGGCCGCTCGCCGTAAGCCGCCGCTCCTTGGGCGTTTGATTCCGAGTGCACTCATCCGTGAACAACGACCTCCTTCGCGTCGAGCAGCAAGAAGTGCCTTTCGGCGGCCAGCAGAACCCAACACACGTGCTTTTTAACACGTCCGAGAGTTTCCTGGAATCCGACTTGATCAATTAGATCTTTAGATGGCGATTACACCAGCTCACTTCCCAAAGATGCGTCTCCAATTACCGTACTGCATTCTTCAAAGCAATTCCTGTACTCTTGGTTTCTTCTCGCGTTCTGCACGTTCGTTCCGCAAAATGCGAAGCGGAAGTTGTTGAAACCGAGCCGCCTCCCACCACCGACTGCTCACTTCGGAGCTCGAAAATCGAACTGCACGCGGAGACGACCGTTCGGCGATTCTCGAGTGCCGTGGACGACTAATTGCCGCTGCCGGAAGCGAGTGGACGGATTTGTTGACCGAAGGGATGAACACGAGAAGAACAAAAGCAGCAAGGAGGAGAACGGGGCGGAATTCCCACTCGTTCTTCACGTCCGTAAACGGCCGTCCGAAAGGAAGAGCGGGGGGATTACCCACTCGATTTGCGGCCCCCTTCACGAAAAAATCTGCGTGAGGAGTTCCCGCTCCGCTCTCCCCCGGCAGCCGTTTTGATTTGTTGAGTGTTTCCCGGCCGCTACTTCCTTCCGCTTTCTTCTCTCTCGGGTTGGTGTTTGTTCTTTTCGTTTGGCCACTAACCAAAATTAAATCGAATGAGGGAGCAGCGTTAAGAATTCCGCCCTCCGCCTTGACCCACGTGCCGTTGGCTTGTGGTTTGGAGTTGCGTTCTTGGCCGAGCTCCCGGCCGTCTTCCACTCCACACACGCGGCGAGAAACGGCGGGCGGACAACTCGACGAATTCGTGGGGGCGTTCGGATGTCCGCTCTGATTACTCGGCGGCCTCAAGTGCCGGCAGCCAAAAGGGGAATCCCCAACGGACTTCTCGACGATCTTCGACTCAAAGCGGTTGTTGTGTCGTGGTTTACTCGACAGCTGCGACGGCCGCTAACTCGATTCTGCCGTCGCAGGTGCGGGCTGCTTGTCGACGGCACGTGGGAACTACCTCCAATCGCTCCTTTGGTCTCTCCCTCTCTTTACGCGACCTCTAGGCGGGGTACTGACATTTAAGATCGCGGCTGTTTGTTTAACGCGCCACTTTCAGCAATTAACGCTCATTATTTAAAGCGTGTTGTGATCCGGAGAGTCTTGTCGTGTGATTGATTCCATTCGTGTCCACTCGCAAAACGACAAAGTTTTGAAAGGCTGGAGTTTGTTTTCACGGACAATCACGAGCAAACATCATTCGCCTTGCCGCCGTCTTCTCTTCTCGCTCGGCCTCCGATCTTCGGCCGTTGGGCGTCGGGGATGATTGGCGCTCCATTCGTCGGCTATTCACACCTTCGGCTTCCGTTCGCGCGTGTGTCTTGCTCGCGGGTGAGCGGAAGCGGGCACAAAAGGGCGCCCGGACATTCGGGCTGCAATTTGCGGGTGTTTTCGAACGGTCGCGAGAGTGCGGCAATTTTCGCGGTGTTTGTGATCACGCGGGTCGTCTGCACTTCGAGTTCGAATGGCGACTCCAGAGAGCTGCTGGTTGTTGTTCGCAAGTCGTCCGCCTTTCCGTTGAAGCCGCTGCTCCAACCTCCTGCTGAATGGTTGGGGGAAGGAGGGGGCTAAAAGTTCGTGAAATTCGAGCAGCAGAGCTGAATTCATAATTTTTGCTCGCTTTCCGGCAGTGAACAAAAGAACGCCCTCCTTTCGTTCACATTGCGTGCCTTCGAACGTTCTCGTTGTTCGCTCGTACGTGCAAATTTCCGGCTGGTAACACGAGACGGTCAGGAACACGTCTCGAGTGACTACGTCTTTTCATTGATAGTCGTCTGTTCGCAGTGAACAACTGTTCTGCGTGAGTCATTCGTGTACGGCGAGAGGAAATTGTGGGTGTCGAAGCGTTGGGAGCTATTTGTTCGTCATTCTTTGGTGCTCCAGTGTGAACTCGTCTGTTATAAATACATCGGCAGCGTTTCGAAAAGTGCAGAGCCTACCCACCTGCTTGCAAAAGGTCGACTTCTTTCGAAGAACGGCCATAATTTGGGGTTAGCTGGAAGCTTTCTGAAAAGAGATCTCTATTCCTCGCCCTCCTTTCGGTTCTCGGGATGCGCAAAAGCGGCACTTGAATGCCGGTCTTCTGATTGCCCCCCAAAATACAATCGTTAATGGCCGCACTTGACAGCTCTAACGTCTTGAACTAAACGAACGAATTCGTACTCTCGAACCACCCGAACGTCCACCGATTTGTGCCTTCTTGAAGGCGAATCCTTGAAAAGAGCGCCCGAAGGCATGCGGACAGTAAAGGTCCGATTAATCCACTGGATTCGAGGGGATTTGTTTGTAATTGCGGGCTTTGTGGTCGAATCCCTCGTTCCGTTTCTCCCTTCTCTCGGAAAAACGGCACTCGACCGAGAGTCCTTCGATTTCCGTCCAATTAACAATCATCTTCTCAATCCCCCCGCTCTCGTCACAAGCAGTGAGCCCACTCTTGCGTTTCGTTTGCCGATTATCCTCCTGCACGCGACCGTTTTGTTCATCGACTACGTCACAAAAGCCGCCGGTTGTTCGGATTATGCGTTGGCCGAAGGGTCAAGGCGGTCGGTTCGGAGTCTCTTCGGATTACGGCGAGAAAAGTGCGCGATGCGTCGTGTTTGTCGTGTGATTATAAACGGGCCGTGATACGAGTGCTTTCAGGCGGACTCGGCCTCTCCATCGTTCTTCAGCACGATGCTTGTTGCCCACTGAGCACAATCTACCTGCTTGCCCGCAGAATGAACCTCTTTGAGGTCCTCCGAGTGGAGACGAAAGCAGCCAAACGGTGCGAGCTGGACGAAGGAGCAAGACGCCTTTCGTTTCGTTCTTCTCGCCCTGATCGGCGGCTTTGTGGCGCTCTGCGGGATGCTCGCGAACTCGGTAGTCGCCTACCTGTTCGTGGCCCGCTTCAACTACCGCCACTCGCCCTTCTTCTTCATGGGATTCGTTGCGTTCTTCGACTGTCTGTTCGACTTCTTGTACCTGTTGATCATGGCAAGCAGAACCGCTCTTTCTCGTCTACTTCTTTCTTTCAGGCACTTCCGATGGCCGCCCGCCAGTTCTATTGGGACGAAACCTACGTGTTCTGGCTAGCCAATGCGAAGGCGTTGATGCTGATGTTCCAAATCGTGAAGCTGGCCTCCGTTTTCTGTCTGATCGTCGCCAGCTACGAGCGATTCTCGCTCACAAAGCACTGGACGAATTCGGGCTTCGAGTACCCCGTTCGCTGGGTTCTGCTGATCGCAGCCATCGGTTTGAGCGTTCTGGTCAGAGGCGGCAACCCGACGGTAAACTCTCCTCTCGTTCACAATACAACTCTTCGGTGTTCAGAACTACGAGATCAAAGAGCGCTGGGGGTGCCGCAGTATTGTTCACCCGCTTCCTGGTCGAACGAGTGCCCTCGACGAACGGCGTGCGCTCTTTGCTCGACCTCGCCACGGTGGCTCTTCCGTTCTTCACGCTCGTCTACCTGAACGTCCAGATCGTCCTCAAAATTCGGAAGCAGAACGTCCAAGGACCTCCGTTCGCTGATCACACAGCTAACCCTCGGAAGGGACCTGATGGAAGTGAGGCGGGAGAACCTCCGTTCGGCCACCCGCAGTCTGCTCTTCATTCTCACGGCCTACTTGATTTCGAACTCCCTCTCGTTGCTGATCACTGTGATCGAGTACTACCGACCAGGTGAGTGAGCCGTCTGTTGTGTCTTCTTTCATCCCCGATCGTTGAAGGCTACTACGAGCAGCACTATCCGGACATCAGCCGGTTCGTCGTGGAGCTCTCGAATCTGCTCGCCGTCTTCGGCAACGCCCTCCGTCCGCCCGCCCACCTGTTCGCAAACGCCGAGCTGCGGGAGCACATGAGCGCGCTCGTCTGCGGGAGGTGGCCGGCCGCTGCAAAGAAGAAAGTTCGTCCCGTCTCTTCCATTTTCGATCACCTCATTCTCTCCTTGCAGCCGCCGAAGCTGAAGGGACTGGAGAACATCCACCACGCCCAGTACGAATCTCCGTGGTTCTCCGCTCTCCTCACCACTGCGCGCGATCGAGTGGGCGGCAAGTGCGTTGAGATCATCGTGACTGGTGAGGACTACCGCGAGCCCCTCTGCCGCCGCCGCTCCATCGACGCCTGCCACCCGCTCTTCGATCGGGAATCGTTCCGTCGATTGTCGAACGTCGGCATCGTTTGAGTTCACTTCTTTCCCGCGTTTGTCGTAAAATTTTATTTCTTCGGTTATAAAACGAGAGCGGGTGGTGCACAGCGGGCAGAAGGGAGATAAAAGAAGCATTAGAAAAGAAATGACTAGAACCGGGGTGAACGGAATTCAAAAGAAGAATCCACTAATCTTTTCTTCACAGCAGCGTCCGAATCGACGGCTTCAATTCTTGCCGTCTTTCGCGTAATCGAAGAAGCCGCTGCCCGTCTTGCGGCCCAGCCGGCCCTCGGCGATCAGCCGGTCGAGGGTCGCGCTCGGCTTCAGGTCCATGACGCCCGGATAGCTCATCATTTCTGCAAAGAAGGAATGAGTTGGGCTTCTTGCCCTGCGCTCACCTTTGTTCGCGTTTCTGATCGTGTCCAAGCCGATAAGATCGCTACACGAAAGGAGGCCGATCGGGAGGTTGAGGCCGTAGCGCGAAGCCGTGTCGATGTCTTCGTAAGAGGCGACGCCCTCATCGGCGAGCTTGTGCGCGCTGTTGAGGAGCGGGAGAATCATGCGGTTGACCACGAAGCCCGGGCGTGTCCGGGCGTGTCCTTGCAGATGATCGTCTTCTTCTCCAAGCTCTTCCCGAACCAGTCCAGCCGTCGAGTCACTTCTTCGGAAGTGAATTCCGACTTGACCACCTCGACCAGCTTCATTTGGGGGACGGGCGAGAGGAAGTGGAGGCCGCCGAGCAGTTCGGGATGCTGGAGTTTGGAGCCGAGGTCCGAAAGGCGGATGGCCGACGTGTTCGTGACGAGGACGATGCCGGACGGGCCCAATCGCTCCACTTCCTCAAAGAAGCGCCTGCTTGACGGCGCGGTCCTCAACGACGGCCTCGATGAAGAGGTCGGCGGTCGAGAGGGCGGCCTGGAGGTTCGTGGACACGCCGAAACGACCCAGTCGCTCGTTGGCCCACTTGCGGGCGGCCTGAAGAAGCGTTTACAATGAAGAAGCCGTTCATTTGCGTCCACTCACCACTTCGTCATCGGCGAACAACTTTCGCGCGCGTCGCTCGATGAAGGAGACGACCGACTGGCGGGCGGCTGCCGCCTTTTCGTCTGACCGCACCAACAGCGTCGTCTTGTACTCGCTTTGCACACAACACTGCAAAAGGACGCGTAATTCCTGCACAAACAAACGAAAGGAGTGCAAAAGCGGGACGAAGCGGGAACTTCCGCGTTCGAAGCCGTCGACCAAGAAGCGCGCCGAGACGCCCGGCCGGCGGTCGTTCCGCGAACGGGCGCGATAACCGCCGCTCTTCCCACAAACCGCAACATTCGCCCGTCTGCCGTCTCGTCTCGCCCGCCGCTCGTTGATCAGCGGAAAAGGGGATTGACGGGCATTGTGCTCGATTGTTGCGGATGTCACACTCGTTCGGGCGATGCGGAAGTGAAAAGCGGCCTAAGCGGTGAAGAAGGGGAAAACGGCAACAGAAAAACGAAAGCAAAGACAGCTTCGTGCCACGTCTAAGATTTACTGACCTGGGCGATCCCCGCCCCATCGTTCCAGCGCCTGCAAATAATTACACGTAATGAAGGTTGCTTGAATTCATTTGCATCCCGCAGCAAACGACCCACTCACCTGCGATGACCACGTGCTTGAACGGAAGTCCGTTCTCCTTTCCCGTCGTGCTCCATCTCTTTAATCGAATGTTCCAGAAAGAAAGAAGTCGAAAGGAGCAGGGAAGAATTAGCAATGGGGTTAATTAAAGAAGCCGAATTGCTCGAAGCGAATGGTGCGAACTGGCGGACGGCCGTTGATTGAAGGCGGTGGGGAGAGACGGGTGATCGGTCGACTCCGCCCTTCCCCCTTCTTATCACCTTCTTCCTCTCGTCCAGTTTGCAGAACTGAGCAGAAAGAAGGCGAAGGGTGAGTGTACGATCGGAATTCTTCCGCCTTGCCCTCGGATGGTGTGATTAGCCGCCCGCGGGGCTTCCTTTTCCGCCTTGTTCTTTCAATCGAATGTTCTCGTTCCCTTTCTTACCCGGCAAGTGTAGTGTCTTCATTCGGCAATCAAGTGGGCTTTTAACAACGACCAGACAAAAGGAATTACTTACCGGAAGCTGTGTGAGAATGAGTCAATCGCGTTTCTAAATCAGCTATCTCCTGTTTCCATTGCCAATCACGTACAACAGTCATCAACCGTCGCGTCCAAAAGTGCACACCCGCCCGCCCCTCCAGCGAGGTTGACGTAATCGAAAGCAAACAAACCGATACTTCCGCGTTCATCGGTGCTCCTTTTCGGAAAGAACGTTTCTTTCGATTGGAATCAACGATGAGTTTCCAGTTGGAGTCTCCTTCGCTTCAAAGAGGCCCTCCAAAGAGGAGAGACACTCGTGGATTGGTTGTTTATTAGAAGACAAACGGGGAATGTGAACGCTGCTCGATCGATCCGACCTGAGATTCCGCACAAAAAGAAGGAAAAGGAAGAGGTGAGGGGATCAACAAAGAAATTGGCCGTCCGGATTGGTCAGCTCGACGCGCGTGATCGTCAGTCGGGCCTCGCCGAACTGCTCGGATTTGTCGTGGACGAAGACGAAGACGAACTGCCGGATGTCCGCGTCCAAACTCACGATCACCTTCTCCGCCTTCCCCGTGGACTTCGGGCCGAGGACGAGCTCGCACGCGTTCAAGTCGGCGGCGTCCTGCTCGTCGGCGCACACGTACAGCCGGGCACCGAACGCCGACAGCCGGGCCTCGAAGCGGAGCTCGGCGGGCGTCGAGATCTCGAAGTTGGGCGAGCGGAGGATCGCCCGTCGATTGCGACCGTTCAGTCGGACGACCGCCCCCTCGGCGCTCACTTCCACGGGCGCGTCCCCGCGTTCCATCCGCAGACTCCGGTAGCCGCACAGATGGCCGGCTGCAAATGAAAGTAGTGAGTGGAAGTGAGGGAAGCAAGCACCTTGGAAGTCGCACTGAATGGCCTTGCACGCGAGTTGGGTGGGCGTCTCGAACGGACACCAGCCGTCGTCGCTCATCCGCAGCTTCTTGACGATCACGAACGACTCGCCTTGGGCTTCGGCGAGCACCCGAATGCGGAAGGGGCGCGAAGAGGTGAGGTTGACGGCCAGCTCGCCCGAGTGCGTCCTCTGCGAGACACACCGCTCGTTCGCACAAACGCTGAGCGTCGCCCGCTCGGAGGTCGTGTAGGTGGCCATGAATCGACCGCCGTGCGCACAAGAAACGAGCTGCGAGTGCAATTCGGCCGTTTCGCCTTCCTTTGCGAACAGAGCAACGGCCGCGTTTCCCTGCAACCCTCCCAATCACTCTACGTCGCTTCTTCGAACACAAACCTTTGTAAGCGGCTTCGATGTGCGTGTTGGAGGGCGCGATGAAGCCGTACATGAAGCCGCCGTTGCCGCTCTCCTCCGACTCCCAATGGCTGCACAAGTCCGTCTCGAAGTCGCAGTTGAGGCTGTCCGAGAAGGCGGACTGGCACTTTGGGGAACGCCTGCAGTTCGAAGTTGGCGGCTTGCGCGAGCGGGCTCATCGTCGTGGTCGAAATGGACTCCGTGCAAAGAACGCCCGTGAATTCGAGGTCGTCCACCGCGAACACACTCGCTTTGTCGAAATGAATCACTTCGAACGAGAACTGCAAGGCGAAACGATCAGTGGTGCTCACAAACGGGGGGCTACCCACGGCAAACGGGCTTCCGTCCGGGGCGTCGATGTCGATGGTCACCGGGCCGGGAGCATCGGCAGCGTCCAAATAGACGCAAGAATAGGGGACGTTGTCCATTCCAATGCTGCACACTTGGGCCTGAACGCCGGCACTCATCCAATATCACAAACAAGACGAAGAGTTGAATGTCAGGGAAGGAGAGCAAAACGAACCGAAAGGCCAGAGAGGAACTCGTCTGTGTGCACGGAACGTAGACGGAGCGCAGTCGGGGGAGTGGGAGGCGGGACATCGGGTCGAGATATTGGTAGATGAACTCGCCATTCGGGCGAGTGGGCAGGCCGACGAGCTCGTCCCAGCGCCGAATGTTGTCGCCCACCCGCCAGCTGTCCATCTCGCTCGAAACGGCCGAAGCGGACGGGCGGGACGTGGGCGAGGCGGCCGGCATCGCCGTCGACCACAAACACCCGCCCACGTGCTCCGCGCAGTTCAGCTGGGCGGCCGTCGTGATCGACAGTCGGGCCAACGGTTTATCCAAGAGGGACGTTCCCGAACAGCTCGGGCATGTCTGCAAAACACAAATGACCAGAATGAGGGCACGAACGACCGACCATGAGCTCCGCACAGTTCGGCCTTGTAGTGGATGTCGTTGATCATCCCGAACGAGCCAACGCTCGGATCTCCGCAGCGAGAAGACGCGAATTCCGATGCGAAACGGCTCGCTCATCCGATCGATCTCCACGCGACACAGGCCGTGCGACTTCAGGAAGTGGCAGTCGATCGACGGCCGGCCGAGGGCCTCAAGCGAGCAGCAATGAAAAGAAGGCAACAAACGAAGTGCACTCACCTGCAGTCGGTTGTGGTACTCGTTGATCCGCAGCAACACAACCTCGACGCGGGCCGAGTTGTAGAGCCAGTAGCTAAAGGGGTGATCAAAACAATGTGCACGCGAAATTAATTGAAGGGTCACCTGAACGTCAAAATGCCCTCGGAATTCTGGCACGCGATCGGAGCCGAAAGGAGGACGCTGCTTTGCCTGGAAGCTTCGAATGAGAGAAGAAAAGCAGAAAAATGGAGGGCCCACGCTTCTTTCGACGTGTTCCCGGCCAACAGGAACAAGGTGCCTGGAAAAAAGCATTGTGCACGCCCATCCGAAGCAGGAAACCCACCAATTGGTGGATTGGGCTCTCCCGGGCGAATTTGAATGGGGAACGTCTTTCCATCGGTCTTGTTGAAGAGGTAGAAGTCGGAGGTGTCGAGGAGCTCGTCCGAAGGCGCGTTCGACCACAAACACGGGGATTTCAGGTCGCAGTTGAGGTCCTGCGCGTTGTGCACGTAACGATTGAAAGCGGAAGCTGAAACGAAGACGGGTGGACGTTTGAGGGCAACTCCGAAATGCTCGTCCGAATTGCCGAGAACTGACCATCGACAAGGAAGGCGCCGTCCTCATTGGCCGGAGCGATGCCCAGGTAGTAGTCCAGGTAGCGCAGTTCTCGTTTGTACTGGGCGGCACACGAAGCGGCGAGGTGGGACGAGACAGAGCAGCAGGAAGAACGTCCTCAGGCCGCCGGGATTCGCGGACCTCCGAAACATCGCGTCTTCTTCGCATCAGCAGTCGCAACTCGGCATGCCGACGACGGCGACCAGTGGGCGGCGAGCGGCAGTGCGGGTGGGTTTCCGTTGACGATCGCTGTGGCGGATTACTCGCTCTCATCGGAAGAAGAAGAAGAGGCGACTGGGTGCGCTCAAACGGGCGGCGGTGATGATCAGCCGTGCGGATTCACTCCTCCCCGACGAGCCCCGTGTTCATTATCACGAGAGGGAGGAGGGAGAGTGGCAGGCGGGCGGGGGGATGCGAAAGTGAAGACCGCCTGGATGAAGACCCGATCGGACGCCGCAGTGGGGGGATCGAGCGGGCGGAAGGCGGGCGGCGCAAACCGGTTGGTTGTTCCACCGCCGCCCGCCCGCCAAGTCGAGAGGCGATCGGCGTTTTGCGAACAAATTTTGACGTTCTTCGCGCCCGCCCCGGAAGACGCGGCGCCGTTTCCGCCGTCGAGCGAACGTTCGAAGGAGGATGAAGATCGTTCGTGTTCTCCGTTGTTCGTTGTTTGCCCCCCTTCCGGCCGCCCTCACACGTGCTTGTATTTATGGACGGCGAGGGAACGAACAAACAAACAAAATGATCAACAACAAACAAAAGAACAACAATTGGGGGGAAACGGACGAAGAATTAGGGCTTCTGAGCCTCGGATTGGCGCATGCGTTTGCCATTTTGCGCTGAAAGACGGGAACAGAAGAGTTTGTGGTTGTTTGGACGGAAACTCACGATTCTCGCTGGGAAAGTTGCGGTTCTTGGAGCGTTTCTTCTGCGTGTGGACGCGCTCGGCCTCGTCGTCGCTGAACTCGGACTCGGAGAGCGTGCCGGTGGACGTGGGCCGCCTGAACGAACAAAGGATGAGCGGATGATTGAGGAGAGCGTGGACTCACTTCTCCAACTCGCCCGGGAACACGACGCGCGTGTACGTGGGGTTCTCGGGCACGTAGAAGAGCTGCAGGCCGGCGGGGTGGGCGGCCGCCTCCTCGGGCGTGCTGAAGCGCAGCGCGTACATGGGCTCGTCCACCGGCCCGAAGATCTCGAAGATCGGCGCCACCACCTCGCCCTTGCAGTCGAAGAGCACCGTGTCGTAGTCCAGCGGCGGGATGCCCGCGTTCGACCGGACGGTGGCTGAAGGAACGAACGAATGAAAGAAACAGAATGGCAAACGTACCCACGAACTCGATGACATCGCAAACCACGCCGAAGGCCTTCAAATCGGACGGGATGATCGCGTCTTTGTCGATTTTCACGCTCTCGATCGGCGGCAGCTCGTAGTACTCCGAGTCGAACGGGCGCCGGCTCAAACGGGGCGGCGCGTCCTCGTAGAACGACCTGCAAGCCAACGGAACATTGAACAGTGGATGGAAGGAACTTGCATCGCGCTTTTCGGCCGGATGTTCAGCTCGAATTCGAACTCGCTGTCGTCGCTGCTCGAGTCCGAGTCGTACGCGTTGGCGATGGCATTCAGGGAGCGCTAGAGAGACGACGACGATCAACCGAAAGACGAGAAGAAACCCACGTGTTTGGTGAACTCGGGCCGGAAGGACGGTTGGGCGTCGAACTGGAAGAACTCGTCCGCCTCCTCCGTTTCCTCGGAGTTGGCCGGTCGGGGCGGCTGTTCGGGCGGGCTGGTCGACTGGGCGGTTTCCTCCGGAAGGATGTCGGCTACCTCGTTGTCCGTCATCTCGCAGATTCTCGAAATTCTCTTCAAATACGCGAATCGAGTGGGGAAGAGGAGGGCGAAAGAGCGTTTGCTCGAACGGAGACACGCAACGCCAAACGCCCGCCACGATCGCACGTTTTCCAGCGCGAGTACGCGGCTCGCCCCGAGAGGCGTCGGAAAGCCGTGAATTCTGAGCATTTGGTGCGTGTTTCCGTCCTTAAGAAAGAAAGGCGACGGCGGAAGTACGAACGAGAGTTCGTTCGTGTTTCATTGCCGGAACGACAACCGCTTTGTTGTTCTCGATTCGAACAAAAGCGGAAGAAAGGATGGCGAAAGGCGTCACGTAGACACGGCAATCATCCCTACGGCCGAAGTGAGTGGACGCTTCCGAGAACGGTTCGTCATCGAGTGTGTTTTTAAAGGAGGAATGCACCCAGAAACAGTCGAACAGAACACTCGAGAATGTGCGATGAACCAAAAGAACACGAGGAGCGGGCACAATCCGAATCGAAATGATAACAACGAGCGGCGTGTTCGCCCGTCCCTCCGCCCGGGCCGCCGGCCGATCCGCTCGAGGGGTTCGCGTGATTGCGAGACGGCTGTTGCCCGCCCTCCCGGCCGGTTCATCCGAACGACGTGCACTTTCGCCCTCCGCCGGCGTTTGCAGGTGTTCGGCCGTTTGATTCGCTCATGGGTGCAACGGAAGCGTCTTGCAAGCGGATGGCCGTCGAACGCAAGTCCGTCGTTTATTTTCTCGGTTTAACCTAATGAATCCACCGGCCGAGTTCCGAGTTGAAGCTGAGCAAACGGAAACTTTCCGCCTTTCTCCCGTGCGCTGCGGCAGTTCGACCCGCTCTTCTGCTCTCTCCTTGGTTTCTGTCGTTCTTTTTAAACGAGGCACACGGGCGGGTGCCCGCCGGTTCGAACGTTCCGCCCGATTCGCCGGGTCGTCCGCGTGTTTGAACTGCCTTCTTTCGCTCACTTGAATGATTGGAAGCGGTCGAGCATTTCGAGCATGAAGAAGGCGATCGCTTCTTCTTTCAGTCCTCTGCTTGTTCCAATGCCCAAATGGAATGACGAGAGTAAAGCGATGAATCGTCGTGTCTCGTCTTTGTTTCCGACCGCGTACTTTAAGCAAACCCGAAATGGAACGCGAACTTTCGCCGTCGATCCCGACGGTAAACGCGGCGAACAGACGGGCGGCGCCCGTGAATCACCCGCATTCTCCGCACTTCCACTCGCCCGCCTCCCGCTCGCTGCGAGGCGGGATGGTCGCTCTCGAACAGCCCGAAAAGTTTGCACTGAAATGTTTCCTTGGAATTGGCGCCCGGTCCGCTTTGTTTTGACTCTTCCGCCCGCCCGCCCTTCCGTCGGCGGGTATTTTTGATTCGTTTGGCGCGTCCGAAACCCGCCCGTCGATTCCGTCCGCCGTTCTCCGCTCGTCCGATCGAATTCGACGAACTCGGCGGCCAGTCGGCAGAACGTTCTCGTGTTCACGCTTCCTTCGAGCACCGTACCGTAAGCGGATGTTTTGCCCGGGCGCGTGCACCCGATCGACCGCTCCGGGCTTTGCATAACCGAAGACCTGCGGGCGGAGATGAGCTGGAATGTCGGCGAAAAGCGAGTCGTTTGCGACGAGAACGAGGCGGAAGAACATGCTGCTCGCGGTCGAGCACACGAGTTCAATTCGTGGACCGTTGGCGTCCGCTCCGTTGCGGACAGCGGCTGTTGGACGAACCGAACGATCGCGAGTTCGGCGGATTCTGCCGCGCTCGCCGACCGGCAGTTCGAGCTTGTGCACGAGCGGCCGCTTGAAGACAGGCGTAATGAATTCGAGGCGTCAGTAGTCGCTTGCTTTCCGCTTACTCCGCGTGAAGATGAGCACTCCCGCCCGTCCCGCTTGCCGCGTGTTCCAAATGCGCAATTAGGCGACGTTTGTGCGTCCGCGCGTCCGCCTCGACCCGCTCCGCACGTTCCGGGAACCCGCGATCAAACAACAAACCCACTTTCTTTCCGCCGCCGGCCGCCATCACGTTCGTTTCAAAGCGACAGGAAGCGGTAACCGGAATGAAATCAGAACAGTCGGGCTGACTTGAAGCGGGCTTCTCGTTGGACGAACTCCAGCTTCTCCTCCTTCCTTCTTTTCGGCCGCTGCCCAACGATTTCTGCAAGCGGAGGAGGACCGCGAAATTCGTGAACTTTTCAACTCGCGCCCGCCCGCCGCCACGACGTGCAAAATTCCACTCGTTTCTTTCTTTTGCTTCGATCCTCGAAACATTTCGGCGATCAGCGCGCCGCCCGCTCGTTTTGACCTTGTTGCGTCGATTGTAGTCGACGAGAGGAATCCGTGCACTTTTCTTCGCTTTCGAGCGAGTTCACGTGTGCACCCGACGATTCGAGATCGCAATTGTTTCTCATTTGCCGTCGACCGCCGACTCGCGCGCGACTTTCGACGAAAACAAGCCGCTCGGCCGTGTCATCGCTCGTCCACGTGCTCGACGCCCGTCCGAGAGCGAAGTTCGAAACGACGAGGGCGGCAGCTGCACGTGCGCGACGGCCCGCCGCTGTTTTGAATGAAGCGAGCGAAAGAGGATGTCGTTGGTCTTTGCTACGGTAGCGCAGACCCTAATGACACACATTTGGGCGATCCGCACCTGCTCGCCGCCGTCCAGCCACCTAACATACGGTACTCGACGCTCCTCGTTCGAATCCACCCCAACACCGTCGGTCCGGAGTGCAACGATTTGATCTAAAAACCAGGTCGTTTTTGCGCTGCGCTGAGGGTCGATCGGGTTTGTTCTGCAGCCGAGGGACGCCGCTAATCCGGTCGGAGGCGAACGCGCGCGCGAACTCGAAACGTTTTGTGAAGAAGACGATCGGCGAGCGGTCGGAGCGGGCGGCGGCGGCGGGTGCAAACGAGGAAGAGGAGGCGGCCAGGCGGGCGAGCATGAACTGTTCGTTCTTGCAGCCTGATTCGAACTCTGCAAACGCCTCTCGTCGCCCGCTCGCCCGCCACGAGCCTCTTTTGTCCGCTCGCCCGCCCGCCGATCCAATCGGACAACTCGAGTGACCTCCCCCCGCGTTGCGCAAATTAGCGCCCGTCTGCGGGGATCGGGTTTTGCAGAAAAGTCGGTTTCTTTTGCAGCTCAAACTGTCGCGACGGTCCGTTGGAATGGAAGTCTTCGTCTTCGTTGACGTTTGAAGATCGCCTTCATTCTCTTCTTGTATTTTCTTCTATGTGCTTCGTTATCCGGCATTGTTCCCCAATTGACGGCCCACTCGTTTTGTTCGGTTCTCGCGCAAACACCCGTTTACTTGCTCGTTTACACTTCTACGGGTTTTACACTCGCGATTCGATTCGAATCGAAAGAACGTTGCGCAGTTTGCCCAACGAATGCCGGCGGTCAGCACCCGCGGGTCGCAATGTCGATCAATTCGGCGGCTTTCAACGACACGAACGGGCTCCGTCGAGCGGCGAGAGTGTTGATTCGAACGGGCGTCTCCCGAATCGCCGCCCGCCGACTCACCGGACGCAATCGAATTACGCCGAAACATTCGGGCGGGCGGGCGGCGCGCGCTAATCGAGTGGCGGAAGACGAAGCGGGACGATCCGCTCACGCCGCTCGTCGTTCGTGTTCGCGCACCCGTTCGGTCGGCCCACTTTGTCTTTGATGTGTGCGCGTTCGTTTACACCGCCGCCCTGCCCGGCGAGGGCATCCGCCGACCCGCGCGCCTTCTGATGCGTCCGATCCCGCCGTCCGTTCGGGTCACTCCAATCCATCTTCCTCTTCCGATCACGAATACGGTGGACTTTTGATCCGGGGACGGGCGGCAATCCGATCGGCCGGCGAGCAGCGCGGACCGTTCGGAATCTGCCGACCGCCGTTCCCGTCGAGCAGCCGGCCGCCTGATGACTATTGATTTATGCAAACGAGCATTCCGAACGGCCCATCTGGTCGAGCGAATAAAGGCGGCTTGTTGTCGGCCGGCCGAGTCATCGGGCGCCTCCGTTTTGCAGGAATGTTAATTCCGGCCAAACTTTCGAGATTTCTTTCGTCTGATCGCTAGATTCCCTCTTCTTTCTACCGTCTTTCCGTTTGGCACGTGTGTTTTCTTGCATTTGATTTGTGCTTCGCGGAAGGCTCGCAGGCAAAACAAGCGACTTCTCTTCGTTCGCTGCATCAAACTCCAAAACGGCGTGAGGCGCGTAACGGGCGCCAATTTGGAGTTTGTGGGGAGCGATGGAGCCAATCGACCGCTGCGGTGACGTTTCGAGGGCGCAGAGAAATCGCAGATGTTCGCGTGACTGCCGTCTTCCATTCGGTTGATGAGGACATGGAGAACGAACGGTAAGGGAGACCCCAAGCAGCGAACACAGACGAAAATCCAGACTGAAGAACACTCGTTCATTTCGTCGACTAGAGGGGCCACGCATCGAATAGTCCACGAATTCGACGTCTGGGCCCCCTTTCGCGCTTTTCTGCTGTGAATTCCGCTCTTTTTGGCCGCGACGGCTCGCTCTCACGGAAGAGAGACGCACGCAGCGGGCAAAAGAAAGGGGGAAATTTTGAGCGAATTGGAGCGAAACCCGAAATTCGCCGTCCAAACAAGCGGGACGTGCTCTCGAGCGCCCGCTTCCTCTGGCCACGTGCACGACTTTTGGAAGAGGAGGAAACAAAAAACGCAGACCGCGAAGGCGTCGGGAACGCGCTTTGCGAACGCGTCGTTCGGCCGTCCGCCTGCTTTCCCCCGCGGCTTTTTCTGTTTCCCGTGTCCCCGAAAAGCGCGATGTTAAGGAAAACATTCGGGGGGTTGTGGCTCCGATTTCATCACCCGTTTGCCCACCGCCGGTCAGCATCACTTCTTTTCGCTTGGCGCCGAAACCGGGACGACCGCGAACGAAATCCGGCCGCCAAACGGGCGGAATTTCGCTCTCCGTTCGGCGGCGACGATCTCCGCTCTTTTTTCTTGCTTCGAATTGTTTTGATTCACCACTGCGGCGAGCAGTGGAGTCGAAAGCTGTGGACAGCCGTTCGTGTTCTTTCGACTCGAAGAGCGGGCGGTCTAATCGACGGTCCTTCTTCTTTGTTGCTCGACGTCTGATTAGTTTGAACCCCGCGCGGATGTCCTATAGGTGGAGGGAGTGCGTGCGCATTGTTCCTCGCGCTTCCGCTTTGCGAAATCAATTGGGGCGCCGGTTTGTGGCCGATAAGAAGATTTGAGTTCGCGGAAGACGGCTGCCATCGTGCGGATTTCGGATCGATTGGACGCTTGCCGCAGGTCGAGGACGAGCGCGCCGTCCGGCCGGCCGTCCGCCTTGCTCGCCCGCACGTCCGCATTTCGAATTCGAGACCGCGAGGACGACGAAGAAAAGGGGACGAATTAGACGCGGATTGTCGTTTCGTCTTCGTTTCCTTCCGCGGACGACCCACGCCGCCTCCTCAAATTGCGCTCTTTGGTCGTGTTTGCCGCGTGTTCGTGAATCTCCGCTGCAGACGGCGGGCGACTCGTGTGTTTGACATGCCGCCTCGCCGTCCCCCGCATTCCTTCGGCTGCCTTGGCCCGATTCGAAGAAGTCGGGCGGGCATTCTGATCCACTTCGTCGTCCTTTCTTCTCGGCCAGCTTCTCTCGAAAATCCGATTGGTCTTCGTTGACGCCATCCACACGGCCGGAATTCCGGCTAATGCACGGATTCCAGTCGGGCCGACTCTTTGGAAAAGTGGGGGGGTTATTTTGCGAATAATCCGCGTGTGTCGGCGGAAATTCACTCCTCGGGGCGCGCCGAACTTCTCGCTCGCCGACGTGCGCAAATGGGCGGCCATCACGGCATCGTTTCTGCTCGCCGTAAGCCAAATCGACTTCCGCCGCCGATCGAGCGCCGTTTGGATTTAGGGCCTCCTTCCGGCGGCTTCGTTCGCGTGTGCAATCAGCGGGCGTGTTGGCGGCGGGAGTACTTGGAAGGCGGCCGGCAGAGCGCGACTTTTGGTTCTCGCCCGGCCGCTCATTCGGACGGCCGCGAACGCCCGCGAACTGCGTGACGAGAATTGAGGCCAAATCCCGCAAATCCGACCGCATTCCTTCGTTTTCTCCCTAATACGATTCACACGAAACGGAGAGCGACCTCCGATGCACGTGCACACTCGAGGTACAATGCCGCCCGAACGTGACTTCGTTTTCTCCTTTCTTCGCGAGCTCTCCGGCTAGCCACTAATTTGATTAAAATGCGTGGGTCATTGGGTGGGAAGTCTGTTGACGTGTGAACACGCACCGCTCGTGTTCTCATCCTCCTAATCCTCATTCTTTCCGCTTACTGTAACAAACTGTAGGCGGGGGTTGGTCAGTGATCACACGAATCATTTCCGCAAAGCACACGCAACCTTAAAGAACCACCGGCCCCGCTGACTAAAGAACCGTCGCCGACTGGTGTTCTTCGGATTACCCGTGTGACGTTTCTCGCCCTCCGTTCCACGTGCCTTCGAACGGGTGCATTCGAGGTCGAAGGCGGGCGGAGGTCGGGTGGAAGTGACCGCTGTTTGAGCGATTGACCCCGCCGGCCCGCAGGTGAAACGGAGGGTTGAACCCCGCATAAAAGCTGATAGATTTGTTGTTTGACCTTCGCGTTCCCGCCGCCCGCTCCGAGAAGTGGATTGTGGCCACCGTACGCGTTCGCCCGTCTCTCGCCTTCTTGTTTTCCGCTTCGATTTCCGGCCACGACGATCCGAGCGGAAGGATGACGTTCGCGGACGCCAACTTCGAGCGGCGACCGCGATGTGTGGCTTCGTTGATCCCCGTTCGAACGCCCACCTCCGGCCGGCGGCCTTCCGCGGCCGAACGGGCGGCTCGAATCAAGCGACGTTGTTTTGATCGTCATCCCGCGCTCATTCCCGATTCTTACGCGAATGCAAATCGCTCGGATTCGTTTGTGACATCTGAACGGTTGGTCTCGTTGGCCGCCGGGTTTCCACGAGCCGCCGCCCGCCGGCTTGTTGGTGGGCGGCGGCTCGAATTGAAGGCGAGTAGCCGCACACGCCCGCTGGGAACTTGCGTGACGTCGACACGGGCCGCAAACGGCGCGGAGATGTGTTTCGGGTGTTCCTTTTCGGTCCTCTGCGGCCCCCGCACTCCGCTCGATCGAATTTCTCGCCGCCGATCCGAACGATCGCCCCCTCGATAAGTCGAATGGTCGCGACCTTCTCGACGAGTCGCAGAAACATCGACGCTTCTCCTTTTCGTAAACAATCTCCCGAAGGACAAACCCCTTCGTTCCTCCACGTTCCGGGTGATAAGAAGCCGGGCGAGAGGCGTCCGCCGTAAGCTTGCGGGTTCGTGGCCGAGCGCCGCGGTGACGTGCGGAATGCGCCTCCAGGACAATCATTTGTGCGCCCGCTCGTGTGTCGATTCCCGATTGTCGAGGTGGGACACTTAATTAAAATCATTCGAACACGTCATGACCTTTCGGTCGCCGCCGTTCCGTTTCTTTGAACCCCACGGGAAGAGGTGCGGCCGCTCGCTCGCCTTCGGCCGGTTGGCTCGTGATTCGAGGGCTTTCGGATTCATCCGCCGCCTCTCCGCCCCGCTCGCCAATTAGCCGCCCTGTTTTGATTTCTTTGATGAACGCGTGACTCATCCCGCCTCCCGATTGTCCGCATTCCTCGTTTTCCGCCCTGCCGCTTCTCCGTTCAATCGACTTGCGTCGAATCGGGGGGTTGATTGCGAAGGTGCGGCCGGCGGTCCGGAGCGCCGCCCGGGGCCCGCTGCATCGTTTACAACTAACCCGCTGCGGGATGTTTGGCCGCCCTTATCGCCGCCGCTCCATCGGCAACTCGCGAGTGAGCGGGCGGAGGGCGAGCCGAGCGTTCGGGTCAGAAGGAACGAGATTCCCGACCGCCCGTCACGCTCTTCGCCCGCCGAACGGCCCACCCGCCCGCCGTTCGGCCGCCGAGCGGAGTGGGCGCGATGCGAAGTTGGAGCGTGCCCGACGCGATTTTCGGCTCGTTTTCGCCGCGCCGAACTGCCGGCCGTCTTGCTTGCGGCCGTTGCGGAGTCCGACCGCCGGATTTCCGCCCGACGCGAACGAGCGAGCGGAAGGCCGCGTGAAGAGGCGGGCGGCGAGTCAAGACGGATTCTTTTGCTCCTTTCGGGTCCTGAAGTCTTCTCCTCGTCAGAATTTGCGTTCTGTCTTCGAATCGAGCGTGGCCGTGGATCGGTGGGCAGGCGAACGGTCGGGGGTGGACCGGCCGTCTGCACTTTTCGTGACGTTTTTTCGTTCGAGTTGGCCGCGTTCTTCGGCCCTCAACCGCCGAACTTCTGTTCGCTTTCGGTTCGTGAGCCGTCCGCCCGCACGCGAACTCGAATGGGCGGAAGTCGGCGGAAAGCGGGAAGGTTCTTGGGCGGCCTGCACTTCTCTTCGGGCACCGGGACGAGTGGAAAGCGAAGATTAGGGCGTGATTAGGCGGGCTGGAGGTGGCGTTTCGTCGGCGGCGGGCGAGACGGAACACGAATCGTGGGCGATCCCCTCCGACGGCACGCAACGTGTCGGCGAACAAGCGGGGGACGAAAGAAGCGGGCGGCAGGTTCGAATTTCGCTCTCGTCGAGCATCTCGTGGATGCGCAACCCGATTCGGCCGGCCGTCTTCTCCTTCCCACCCCTCGCCGCTGCTTTCGGTCGGAATGCGGGCGGAACGGCGCCGAGCGTGTCCCAAGTTTTCAGCGATGCGGAAAACGAGCTAAAAGCCCACGAGTTCGCTCGGTTTGTTCTCGGAACGACGTCAGAAACCCACTTGTTTCCGGTCCGCTTCGGAGGAGACGGCGGCGGCGAAGAAGGGCCGCCGAGTGCACGCGATGCAGAGGACCCGCTTCTTCCTTCTTTTTTTCCGCTGTCTTTGGATTGCAACAAAAAGAACGTCAATTTGCGAAATGAAGTGCGCGTTCTCCGCTTTCCGCCTTCCAATTCGGGACTCCGGCCGGCCAGGTGTTTCTCGGCTCTCTTGTTTCCACACTCGAATTTGACGTGCGGCGGCCATCCAATTGAATCGAATTCCGCTCGCCGCTTCCGCCCTTCCGCGTGTCCAGCCGCCCGTTCAAAGAGCAGCCCGCCGGCCGGCGGCATCATCGCGAACGGGCGGATTTGCGTCAATCCAGTGGGTTCGGGGCGACTTCCGAATTCCGACTGTCATAAACACTTGGGCTTCTTGGCGCCGAGTCGAATAATTCGGCCGGCGGGCGGGCGGAAGAGGGGCGCCGGCCGAGAGTTCGGATTATGAAAGCGGGAGGCCATTCGCGGAATGAGGACGAACGACCGGAAAACTTGGAGTCGCGTCTCGGCCGTCGGCCCGCATTCTCGTAATCAAAGGCGACGCCCACTCCGCCCGTCGCCCGCCCGCCACTTTGCATTCCGCGCCTTTCTCCGATCAAATCCGCCCTCCATTCTCTCGCCGATGTGGATTACGGTAATCTCGCGGATTGGTGTGCGGGTCGTGTGTGATTTTAATGAAAAAGGGTTCCTTCGACTAATGGCCGGCCTGCTTTCAGCGATCCAGTCGGCGCTCAGCGGAGTGCGGAGGCCAGCGAATTCGCCGCCGGACGTCCGCTTTGTTCGAAATTCGGTGAACAGGCAGCTCGTGGGACCGCGCGTGTGTCGCCGCCTCCGCCCGCCCCAGCACACTGATTGCCCCACCGAGCGGTCATCCTGAGGCGATCGGCCTCGAGTTGCGCGGCCGCTTCTGCGGCTGACCCCCCGCTTGCGACGGGCACGAGCGACGCGAGCGCGAGTGTGGACGGGGGAAGTCGCCGGACGTCGTGGAGATCGCCGTCCCGCCGCCGTCCTCCGCCGCCGCCGCCGTGCCCGTCCAGGAGCCCGTCCCCCACCCGGCCGAAATCCTGTCCCGCATCGAGCGCGGCGGCCGGCTGCTGCGGAAGAGCGCCGCCATCGAGGATGAGGACCACGACATCCGCTTCTCGCTGCACGCCGCGCAGCCCCCGCCGACGAGCGCCGCCTTTGCCGCCGCTCCGATCGGCGCGCCGCACAACCCGGCCAGCGCGTTCGCCGCCGCCGTCGCTCAGCTGGCGCAGAACGTGAGCGTGGGGCAACATGCGGCCGTCCAGCCGTCGCCCGCCGGACTCCCGCCGCTCGTCGGGCAGCCGAACGACGTCCAACAGGCCTTCACCGCCGCCCTCCTCTCGAACAGCGTCAAGCAGGAGCAGCGGGACGACCTCTTCTCGCTCGTCAACTCCAACGCGGAGCTCTTCGGCGGTGGCTGGATGAACGTGAACACGCTCGCCGGACTGGCGCTCATGCAGGGCGGCGAGGGCGTGCAGGCGGAGGAGCTGCGAGTGGTCGACGATCGAGCGGGCAATCGGAATGTGAGTCCACTCCGCCTCCTTCTTTCACTGACCGCTCCTTCAGCAGCTGTCGGTCGAGTCGACGGCCAGCGGGAGCAGCGCGGGGTTGCCGGCCGGCTCGCTCCTCAGCCTCCCCTCCCAGTCGTCCACTGCGGGCTCCACGAGTGGCGGAGGGGCCGAGCAGATCCCCCCGAAAGCAGGACATTCAGAACGACATCCGGCAGAACAAGGGCCGCTTCCAGTTGGTGAAGAAAAGAGGCCGCTCGGAGGTCTGGAACCTCTTCGGCCAGGTGGTCGACAAGCAGACCGGCACCCGACCTGCCCTACGTGGCCTGCTATGCCTGCAAAGTGCTGTACACGGACACGGGCGGTGAGTGATGATCGAAAAGGACCGCGGGCACTCCAGCGATTGCAGGCGGCACGGGCAACATGACGCGGCATCGCTGTTCGGTCGGCTCCAGCTATCGGTCTTCCTACGGGTGTGCATCACGCGCCTCTTTCGTTCACTAATCGCTTCTTTCAGCTCGTCCTTGGACACACTCGGCGACGCGGCCAACCAGTCTTCGTCTTTCGACTCCATGCAGGCCATCAACGGGCCCACGTCCCCCGATGTGAGTGGGCAGGTGAGCGGCCGGACGGGTTGCTTTTGGACAAGCGGTGTGGGAAGGGGCATCGCGTGTTCTCATCGATTGCAACCTCTGCTTTTGCAGGACGCCCAGCAGCACAGCATCAGCGCGGCACGAGAGGCGTTCGCTCAGTCGGGCGGCTTCCACGGCGCCGGCGGCTCGTTGGGGTCGAGCGGCTACGGGAGCATCCAATCGCACCCCTCCGCCTCCTTGGAGCTGATCACCGACTCGCACCGCGGCTTCCACCGCTCCGCGTCGGCCGGCAACACGTCCTCGCCCGGCGGCCTCCTGCACCCGAGTTTCGCCGCGACGGCCGTCCAGCCGCCGCCGCTCCTCCATCGAAGCGGCTCCTCTTCGGGGCTGGGGCCCACGCTGACCGTGAACGCGCCGAGCAGCCCGTCCGTCACTCCAAACAACCGCTCTCGCGCCACGACCCCCACGCCGCTCCAGCAGCAGCCGCCTCCGATCCACGTGCCCCCGCTCCAGCCGCTGACCACCACCCTGCAGTTGGGGCAGCCGTACAAGCCGACGCCCACTCGGCCGACCTCCTCGCTGCAGACCCACCCGCCGCATCGGGGCTATCGACACCACACGCCCGTGCCGCCAGGTAAACAATTTCGTGCCCGTTCCCTTCTACTTTCTTCTGCTCAGTGGTCGTGACGGGCACCGGCCACGTGTTCACGAATGCGGACAAACAACTCTTCGCACAGGCGGTGGTCCAATTCTGTGCCCAGGACATGCACAACTACGACGTTGTTTCGGCAAGTGCTCTTCTTTCTCTCTCCTTCCTCCATTCGTTGTTTGTAGGGCGAAGGGTTCAAGAACCTGATCGAAACGGTCCTGTTCATCGGGCGGCGTTCACACGGCGACTCGCAAGTGGCGAACTCGTTCGATCCCGTCCGCAATTTGATCCCCGATGCACAGCAACTTCGAGAGGTAAGAACGGAGGAAATGTGACCGCCGACGGCCAAAACGGACCTTTTGGCCAAAAAGAGATTCTTCCCCCCCGCCCTCACCGCCGCCCGCCCCGCCCTGCCCACTTCTTCCCTTTCGGTCGTGCTCTCGCTTCTGTTTGCGGAGGGCGTGCGGATTAGCCGGTCGGCGGTGGTCGTCCGTGGTGGGCGGGTTGGTCGAGAAGCAAAACAACTCGCTTTGCCGCAATTGAATTCCTTTCTCGAACCGATTGATTCGCGTGTTCCCCGCACTCATTCCCTCCTTGCAGCTGTTCATGGCCCAAGACAACGCCGTCCGCCAGGCGACCATCAGCGACCTGGTCGCCCTGAAGGACGTCGGCATCTCGTTGACGTGCCAGCACGTCCACTTCGGCGGCAAGAAGTTCATTAGCGTGATTGCCAACTACCTCACGGAGGAGTGGCAGCTGACGAAGCGGACGTTGAAGTGAGTGCGCGCATGAATTATGCAGTCGTTTCATTCTCTTTGTTCAGGATCCTCGAATGCGAAAATCCCACTCCCGCGGCCTTCGTGGACGCCGTCCGAGCGGCCATGGACGAGAATCAAATTGCAAATGCGCGCAGGATCCTCCTTTCGTTCGACTCCGACTTCGACGACACCCAAGAGCTGCCCGGACTGCCCGAGAACGTGGTCGTCATCAGGAACTTTGCGAGAGCCGTGAACAATGTAGGAACTGTCCGTTTGAACAAAGCAGAAGTAATCGGACGTTGCAGATCCTGACCGCATGTTTCGAAAGCGACCCCGACCGCGAGGCCACGAGCAGTTTGATCGACCTCTGCAAGCGAGTAGTGCGCCGTCTGCTGGAGCGCAAACTGCTGCTCAAAGAGATGCCGCCCGCACTGGCCGCCATTCGGCTGGACGGCCAGGACTCCCAACCGCTGCCCGAAGACCTCGCCGTCGGCGTCTACCTGATGGTGAAGTTCGTGAAGGAACACTTGAGTCAAGTGCTGCGGACCTTCGACGAGATCAAAGAGCTCGCGCTCGTGGAGGAGATCCGGCGGACCGATTGGTCGAAAGCGAACGAAGTCGAGCTCTTCCTCGACGCCTTCTACGAGACCGTCCGCGCGTTCGCCGTGAACCAAGAGCCCGTCTTCAACAGTGTACGTTCAGCACGCGTTTGCCTCCCTCTGAAATTGAATCCCTCTTGCAGGCGGTGACCGAATGCTTCGCCCTTCTGCACGTGTGCTCCGAGTCCAACGAATCGGTGCCCGTGGAGGAGTTGTCGCCTCCCACCACCGAAGCGGACGAAGCGGAGCGGTCGGAAGGCGCCCCAAGTGTCGAGTCCTCTTCGTGGGTGCGCACGATGCGGAAGGCGGCCGAGAAGCGACTTCGCGAGTGGGTCGACCGCAATCTCCGTCCCGAGCACTTCATGGCCGCCGTCTTAAACCCCAAACTCCGCAATCTGCAGGTGATCTGCACGGACATCGAGCGGTGAGTGCCCCAACGAAAAGGAGTGCACGATTGACTGCCGGATTTCAGCCTCCAAATTTACTCGCAGCTGCGAGAAGCCGCCGGGTTGACCAAAAGTCGTCGCGAACAATCGGCGGAATCTTCGCGGGACGGTGAGAGAAAGCGGTCTCTTCAATCGGTCGTTAACGAGCGCCCCGTTTAGACGGCGAGCCCTCGAGAAAACGCCGCAATTTCCTCATCCAACTGGAGGACTCGGCGATGGAGGAGGACGAGCTGGAGGCCTACTTGCGGATGCCCCTTTCACAAGTCAGGTACACGCGTCCTCTCTCCGTTCCCTCTTGATTTCTTCTCCTTGCAGCTGCCGAACGGTGCGCGACTTCTGGTCGTCGTTCGGAGGAGCGCAACTTCAACAAAATGAGTCGATTCGCGCGTTTCATCCTGGCGACGCAGTGCGCGAGTGCTCCGATGAAGCTGCACACCCCGTCGTCGCGCATCGAAGCCGAGGACATCAACACACTCCTCAAGCTGCGGTAAGCCCCACCGAAGGGGGATTGAACAAACGAAGACGATTGCAGGCCGGAAGTCTACGGAACCCTTCAGCCCGACTCCCAACGTCTCCATCGTCACTTCTGATCGAAAGACTTCCTTCTCTTCTCGTACACGTGCCATCCCTGTGATTTTATTCCCGTTGATCTCCAATTGCCCGGTCCTCCTTTACTCACTAATTATTGAATCCCGTAGTGTCCATTAGTCTCACGTGTAAACTGCAATAGAACTCGTTTCTTTCCTCATATCTCCTTTGTTTTAATTCGAACCGAACATCTCCGCTCTCGTTTTCGTGTTCCATCAAGTCGCAGCGGCGTGATATCCCGACCGGACGTATCATTCCAAAGACGTCTCGTGGACAGACGGGTCCGTTTCCCCATGAAACCAGCGATGAACCCCCGTGTTAGTTCTTCCACTTCCAAGTGCATTTTCTCCGTTCTTCCCTCTTATGCTCTCTTCCTCCTCCCCTCTTCCAAAGAAAGCGTTGATCTCACTCGCTCCCTCCAGCCTCTTCCGCGACTGTTTCCCGTTGTTCCTCTTTCCAATCATCACTAATCGTATCCGGTTACACACAATAAATAAATCTATGCACTTGCCAAGCCAAGCCAGAAGAGAATCAAGAGGCGAAATCCTGTCCGTCGTCAAACGCTCTCGGGCAGCCTGCAGTTGATTACAAGGACATAAAGGAAGCAGGGAAAGCGTTGCCAAAAATCGGAAAAAACTATTGCACACGCAGCCGACGATCACCAGGGCTCTGCAGTGTGTTCTGAAGAATTGTGGACGGCGATTAACGCCACGAATGAGCTCTTAGTCCGTGAAGTTTCTGATCGATCGCCCGCATTTCGCTTCGCCCCCGCCCGACTCGTGGCCGGCGGACAGCCGAGGCGGAACGCCAAACGCGAATCCCGCAGCGATCGGCGGGCGGCGGAGGACGCGAGCCGTCGGGAGGGCGAAATTGCGGACTTTTGCCGAAAGCGCTCCGTTTGCCCAGCCCGTGGACTGATTCTTTTCGATCGCGTGCACGTGCCCCCGAATTCGATTCGAAATGGCGATGAAGATTCCGAAAAGCGGCTATTCGCGCTTCATGAAGGAAGGCGCGCAGGTGAGTGGATTTAGTCATCGTTTTCCAATTTATTTCCTTCGCTCCGTTCCAGAGCTTCAAGGGACTCGACGAGGCCGTCATGCGCAACATCGAGGCCTGCGTGGAGCTCTCGAATCAAATCCGCTCGGCCTACGGACCGAACGGGATGAACAAAATGGTCATCAACCACATCGAAAAGATGTTTGTTACAAATGACGCAGCCACTATCCTCAACGAGCTCGAGGTGCAGCACCCGGCCGCCCGCATGATCGTGATGGCCACCCAGCAGCAAGAGGCGCAGATCGGCGACAACACAAACACGGTCCTCATCCTCGCCGCCGCTCTGCTCGAACACGCGGCTGAGTTGATCAAAATGGTGGGTTTCCCGGCTCCCGCCCCGTTTATTCCACCCTTCTCTCTTGATTCAGGGCCTAAAGCCGGTCGAGATCGCCGCCGGCTACGGACTCGCGTACGAGAAGGCGGCGGAGATCCTGCCCGAATTGGTGGCCGCCACGTTCTCGGACCTGAACGACCTGGAGAAGACCCGCAAGGTCCTCAAGGCGTCCATCATGTCCAAGCAATACGACCAGTACGAGCTGGTGGCCGACCTGGTGGCCAAGGCGTGCGGTGAGCGGACCGTTTGGAGTGATTATTTCATTTGTTTCGCTCGTTTGCAGTGCAAACCGTGCCCCGCAACGCGTCCGGCTTCAACGTGGACAACATCCGCGTGGTGAAGATCCTCGGCGCGGGCGTGGGCAGCTCGCACGTGATGAACGGGATGGTCTTCAAGCGGGGCGCCGAGGGCGACGTCAAGAAGGTGTCCAACGCGCGAGTCGCCGTCTTCGCGTGCCCGTTCGACTTGACGCAAACCGAGACGAAGGTGGGCATCTTCCTCCTTTCCCTTCCTTTCATTTCCGCTTGCAGGGCACCGTCCTGATGAACAACGCCGAGGACCTGCTGCAGTTCTCGAAGACCGAGGAGTCGGAGGTCGAGTCCCAAGTGAAGGCGCTCGCCGATGCGGGCGTGAACGTGGTCGTGGCGGCGGGCAAATTCGGCGACATCTACCTGCACTACCTGAACAAATTCAAGATCATGGGCGTCCGCCTCGTCTCCAAGTTCGACATGCGCCGTCTGTGCCGCACGATCGGAGCGCAGGCCCAGGCGCGTGTGGTGAGTGCCCGTCCTGCCGCATTGTTCTCACTCTTCTCCTTGCAGCACGCGCCCGGCGTGGAGGCCTACGGGCAGTGCAACGAGGTGTACACGAAGGAGATCGGCGGCGACCACGTGGTCGTCTTCGATCGGACCACGGACGTCGCCCGCGTCGCGACGGTCATCATCCGCGGCTCCTCCCAGTCGCTCATGGACGACGTGGAGCGCGCGGTGGACGACGCGGTGAACACGTACAAGGCGCTGACCAAAGGACGGACGGGTGGGTTCTTTTCCGTTCGATTCGACTGCATTCTTCTCGTTTGCAGCTGCTGGCCGGAGCGGGCGCCGTGGAGATCGAATTGGCGCGTCGGATCGAGTCGATCGGCGAGAAGTTCGAGGGCTTGGAGCAGTACGCGGTCAAGAAGTTCGCCGCCGCCCTCGACACGCTCCCGAAGCTGCTGGCCGAGAACGCGGGCTTGAAGGTTCGTTCTCCCCGTTTCATCCACCCGCCACCCATCTGCTTGCAGCCCAACGAGATCCTCTCGACGCTCCGTGCGGCCCACCAGAAGGGCGACTCGCATCACGGACTGGACGTGGTCAACGGGACGATCATGAACGCCGTCGAGAACAACATCTTCGACCTGCTGAACGCGAAGAAGCTGGCCTTCAAGCTGGCGACCAACGCCGCCTCCACCGTCCTCGTCGTCGACCAAATCATCATGGCGAAGCCGGCCGGCGGCCCGCCCGTTCGCGCGCCCAAGGGACAGGACGAGGACGACGGAATGGCCTAAGGAGGACGCTCCAACCGACCCGCTTGCTGGCATCTCCGTCCGCTCTGATCTTCCGCCTGTTCTTAAACGACACTGTTGTCATCTCCTGCTTGTTACCAGCGTTTTATTGTTGCCTTCTTCTTCGTCAATAAACTGCTTTATCGAAACGTCGCCTGCTTAACGGGCCCTTTCAACGTGCATTCCGACGGGGGTGACTAACAGAGCGACTCCCCAACTGTTCTTATGCTTTTCTCTTCCGCGTGCACACGCATCCAATCTTCGCCACATGCCATTGCTTCTCCAAGTTGTCTAAATCTCATGAAGAACGAACGCATGAACGCCGGAGTGGAACGAAAGCAACGCGAAATGAACCACGGTTCTTCCTTCTTGCAGTTGCGGTTTCCAGCAGCAACACGGCCGTTCACTCGTTCTTTCAATTGAGAGCGTGTCGAAGCCGTCCGGTTACTCGTTTGCTTCCCGCTGAACAAACGAGAATCGACTGCTCACCGCTGTTCTTCTTCCAGGATTCGCCGATCGCTCAACCCACTTCGTTTTCTCGTTCGACCGCCCGCCGTGTCCATCGAGTGTTCACAAGGGCACGTTCGTTCGATCCAGCCGGCAACTTCTCGCGTTCACGGCACTCGTCTAATGGACGGCCGAATGAGACATTTGCCTTCCGATTCGCTCGCCGCGCAAAAAGCAGGAAATCGTCGGTCTGGGGTTGTTCGCGAGTGTAAAAGAGAACAGGCGAGTGGGTCTTCTAGTTCCTGTTCTTTCAGTTGTTCTAAAACAAATCGCGTGGTCGTGTGCAGTCGCACTGCTGGCCGGAATCCAGTGGAATGGGTGGAGAAATCGGCGGTCGTGACGTGGAGAATTGCCTCCAATTCGCCGTGGAAGGTTTTAAAAAGCCTCTCGTCCATGGCAAAAACCGCACGCAACTGCCGCCGATCGACGTCCAGTGAGCCCCGCGAATCGAGTGGAGCAACCGGCTGCTGCCCTCCACGGCCTCAAAACAAGCGAAAAAGCACGACAGTCGACGCATACCGCTGGTCGACGGGCGGCTACTCGCTGCTTTCACTTTCTCACGACCAACTGCCGACCGCCGAATGGAGATCGCGGTCCGTGGCGGCTTCCGGTTATGTCAGAGAGAAAAAGTCGATTGTCAACTAATTACTCCCTCTTCAGCCTTCCGAACGATCGCAATGCAGCGAACAGTCGATTTGTGCCCGCGTCTGCTCGATCAATCGCCCCACAAGTGCCCACCGAACGCGACGACGACGATCGGGCCGTGCATCCGATTAATCGACGCAAGGCGGCGGGAGAGCGCGTGGCGTCCGCGAACATCCCACGAGAAGCAGCGGAAGACGGCGAGTGCACGTGCAGTAATTGGGATTTGTTTCGGACTACTCGGACACTCGTTTCCACTCCGGGCGCCCACTCTCGACCTCCCCCTCGGCGCTCGCCGTTTCGAACGGAAGCTGCCGCCTGTATTTGCGATCACACGCGGCTTCTGCCGACCGGACGTGCAAGTGAGTGCCCGGCGTTTCGATCACCTCGCGAGCTGCCCGCCACTTCCAGCCACTGGTTGTTCGAGTCGCCAATTAAACGAGATCGCCGTTTCGTTCGTTCATTTCAGTTTCGTTCGACTCCCGCCGCCTGTTCGCCGTCGATCGTTGCCGTTCGGCGTAGATTTTTGCCACAATCCACCGCCGTCACTCGCATCGGAGAGGGCGGGACGTGATCGGAAGAGCTGCTAGTTACGCCCGAAGCCACAACAAGCATCACGCACACTCCCTTTTGCTCTTTTCGATTGAACCCCGTGGACACGACGGTTGATCCGAGCGGAGTCGAGGCGGGCGGCGGGCCGGCGAGTGGGGACGACTTGTTCGTTCCGCTGCGCCACGGCACGTAGTTCGGGCGCGCTTAGATCACAACTGCAGCTTTTCGTGCGGGCGGCCTAACCGATTTTTTATAAGTCCGGGTTTCGAGCGAACAACGGGCGTCGATTTCCCTCCTTTTCGTGAGTTGGCTCTCGGTTATTCACCCGCCGGTGTCTGGGTGTCTTGCGCGTTCGATCTCCGGTGGGTGAGTTGTACACCGCAAGGCCGTCGTGCGGCCAGTCGCGGACAAGAAGTGTGTTTAACCACAAGTGACTACAGAAGAGAGCAAATCGACGTCCTTCGGCCGGAGCGCGAGCGCGTGGCGGAACTTGAGCGGACCGTCGGGCATGGGCGCGTCCGTGATCGCCGCCTGAACACGCGAATGAACGGAGAACGATTGGGGGGGACCTGCCTGCGAGTATCACGCGACTCGTGCCGCCCGTCCGGAAGCGGTCGCGGTTAGCAGACGGCCGCGCGCCTTCGTCCTCTCGAACTCCTGCAAGCGGCCGGCCGAAAGAAGTCGAGAGAGGACGGCGGGGCGGAACTCACGCGTGCAGCGAGACGGACGGCTTCTTGCCGGCGGATCGAGCGGCATTTGAGGCGCGTCCTCTCGCCGTCTGCTGTAGGTGGAGGACGGAGCTGAACGGACGAAGAGGTCAGAAGGAGCGGAAGCATGAACGCGACTCACTTTTTGCCGAAGACCTCCACGCGCATCGGAGCGGCGGGTGGGGGCTCGCTTCTCGTCCTCGAGCACGAGTGGCGGCCGACCGACTGGCCGGCGGAATGCGAGGCGGCCAATGAAAGTGGCGAGTTGTCCTCGAGTTCCTGGAATGCAAAGAGAGGATAAACGAAGCAACAAGAGACGGAAAGATCAAGGAAGACTCACGCGCAACAATCTAACCCGCGGCCGACCGCAGCGTTTGAATCCGGCGCGCTCGAAACCGGCGGGCGTGTCGCTCGACTGGTCGTCCTGCAAACGAGAGTGGTCATTCGATCAGGCCCTTCATCGCTCACCGACTCCTCCGCACAGCTGTGGAAAGAGGTCGTGGCGGCGCTCCTATGCTGGGCAGCCGCTGATTCGGACAACCGGCGTTCGCGATGCACAGCTCGCAGACGGCGCCGGCGGAGGTCCGGCCGGTCGCAGTCGAGGGTGTCGGGCGACGAGTGAGTGGTCGGCTTCTCCGCTGAACGACGGGCGGACGCACCTGGATTCCGTCGACGAGGACTCGCCGCTCGCACTCATCGGATGGAAGCAGCCGGTCGGCGGGCGGGCGATCGGGCAAACTGCGAGCGGGCGGACGGAAGAAACGAGCAGGTTGGCCGAGTTTGCATGAGAGCGGACGAGCGGCCTACCGCATCCTGTCCATTCCTCGTTTCATGCCACTTTACTCGACTGTTCGTTCCGATTACTCGACTGTTCAGTCCGTTGTCGCTTCCACCCGATCGATCAGCTCGTTCGATGAAAGGCGGCGGCGATCAGGGCGACTGGACGAGCACGACGTCGGTTAACGGCGCGTACTCAAAGCAATTCGACGGGAGTTCTCGGTCGTTTTTCCTCCGCTGCTCGTTGCAAACGAGCGCAATAGCCGACAGCATGGACTGTTTTACGAAGATCATTTGCCGCGGGCGGAATGAGGTTGTCGCGATCCACGCTCACTACGTGGAACGAGAAAGCCCCGTGTCATGGGAAATGTCTGTGGAAGATACTACTTTATTTACAGTTAGAAACATGTGCAATCGATGGATTAAGACAAAATTATTTTATATTTGAAGCCGGAATGAGTGACTCAAAAGTTCAATAGGCGTCGAATGGTTGACGTTCGCGTCGGAGGAGCCAAAAGACGGAGTTCTCTTGCTTCTTCCTCCATTGCGTCATCCATCGGCGGGTCCATCGAGGCGTCCATTGGGGCTGCTCGCTTCTCTTCGTCCGCGCGGAAGAGTTTGCTCAAACGCAGCAGAGAGAGCTTGTGCACGCGTTTCTCAGGACGAGCATAGAGCTGGAAAAAGGCACGATTAGTTCAGTCAATAATCAATTAAGGAAGGAAACGCGTTAGAGTTTCGTTCGATAATGCCGACGTTCGTCGTTGATTCAAAAGCTTCGTTGTTGTTGCTTGGAATTTAAGCGTTGAAATTAAAGGAGCGAAGAAATGCGAGCGTGAGTCAGCTTTGCGTACGTGTCTAAGAATTCAATGCTAGTCGCCTTTCGTCAGGGACTGACGCATAATTGATCACGTGGATCCTTTAAGCGTAGTTGAAGAGGAAGTCTCAATTTGACGTCAAAAGGCCCGAAGATTACAAGACGTCTACTTCCTCTTCGTCTTAACTCATCGATCGCATCCAGTGGATTTGATTGACGTCAACTGCGCCCTTCGAGTTGAAAGTACGAGGCAAAGGTGGGCGTCTAAGCAATTATCTACGTGCAAGAGGTGTCCTTCTGGCATTTGAGTTCAACGGGGCACCTAAGCTGCAGGATGCTCTGCTAACCCTCTATTATCTTGAGAACTTTAACGCGTCCGCAAAAGACGTAAATGCGGAGGCAGATGATTACGCGCTCCGCGACCTTCACCACTTGCAAATTACGCACCAAGCTTTCGTACAGCCGGACGTTTTGAAGACCGTAAGCGTCGACGTAAGCGGACGTTTAGCCACAAACGAATGGTTGACCGGTTTGAGACGAAAGACGCGCCTCTGCGAGTCAAAACAACGGATAGCTGTCATTCATTTTACATGAAGGTTCGGTGCTTCGTCAGGGTTGGCAATAAAAAGGCGGGAATCATCCACGTTTCGTCCTAAAGGTGCAGTTGCAACAACCCGCATTTCAGCCGAGCAACTCCACATTAAAACTAAAGCGAACTTACTCGTGAAACGAAGGGGGTGTTCCGCGACAACTTGCGGTGGAAGTCGAAGCCGTGCGCGACGTGGACGAACGCGACGAGCAGGAAGACGACGAAGACGAGAAGCCGAGCGATTTGCATCGTGATCGGGGGTGAGCAGAACAGAAGGAAGTGAGGCAGAAGACCGCAATCGAAATGTCTGGACGATCGAGTAGCGGCCGCCTTCGAGCTACGAGCTGCACATTCCAGGTCGGCGAGCGGGTCCGCGGAAGTGGGCGGGGTCGGCGGGTGTTGGCCGAAAGTCACGACTGGCCGACTGCGAAACGACCGCCCTCCGCCGTCTTCCGTTGGGTCGCCAATTGAGGAACCGAAAATACTCGACTGGAATGAGTGGAAGTGACGATGCGGAAGGCGGAATTCCTCCCGCTTCCGGAATACGAAATGCGATCACTTGACGCTTGAAGACACGAGCATCGAGTCAATTCGACGGTAAGAAAAAAGCGGCAAACAGAACACACAGAATGAAAATAAAGGCCATTAATACAAAGGACAGTCGAGAAAGAAGGGAACGCCAAAGGTCAGCACCGTATTTCTGCTCCGCACAGACGTCATCAGCGCTCGTTCGTGCAACGACGAACGGGCCAAACGGAGCGCTTTCGTGGGAACGCTTGCGGCCGCTTTGGTCCTGCCGGCCGTTTGTTTTCGCACTGGTTCGGAAATCAGCAGAAAGCGGCCGGTGGAGAGAAACCGCCGAATTGGCGCCTCTTCCGAAATGCGCATCAATTTACGCCCTTCTTTGGCCCTCGGTGCGCAAACACGAGAAACAGTCCGCCTTCATTCCGCCCATCAACACTCCGCTCCGGAAGTTTCCGATTGCATTCGGAATGCGGACGACGGCGGCGGCGGCGAGAAGTCGAGCTTTGGCCGCCTCCCCCGCTCGATGTTTGCGCGCTTTGATTTCTGGAGCGAAATGCGGGAGTTCAGAAGCCAAAACGTTCGTGTTCGTGGGGGATTTTCGCACGCGCCGCTCGGCGAAGAGGAGCGGGCGGCCAGAAATCGGATCCCATTCATTGATTATTCGCCCACCCCGTCTTCCCTCCCTAACTCGTGTTTGTTCGTTGTTTTCTCATGACTGTTCTGCTCGATTTCAAGGCGGCTCGTTTGGGTCGCGTGTGGCGTGAATATTCGCAGGAGCGGCCGAAAATATCCGCTCAGGTTGGAGTCCAGCGGAAAAGCGGCCGCCTTCTCCTGCTCAGACTTACGGTAGGGCGTGTTGAAGGTCAAATGAAATCATAAGAAGCAGAATAGAAATCGGCACTCGGCTAATTGCCGGCCTCGTTTCTCGTGTCCGCACGTCGTCGGGCATCTGCCGACCAAAAAGCAATCGAGCCACTCGCATTCCTCCAAGATCGTCTGCTCTTCCACTTGTTCGCGTAATGCGGAAGCCATTGAGGATTGGACGCGTGGATCATTCTGGAAGTCCGCCGTCAATTGCGGGATGCAAGGAAAGCGATCATTGTTCGCCGAATTGAAAAGAAGTGGATTAGTGGGGATCTCCGCTCGGCCTCCGACTACAATCGAGGATTTATTAGCCGCAAAAGCGGTCGTTGTGTTCACGGATTAAAACGAACGCCCTCTCTATTTCCGTTCTTTTGTTTCACTCTCGTCCCAGCCTTCTAAACAAGGCCAAATGAATGCGGGAGTCGGAAAGGTCGACCCGCATTGGCAGAACGTTTGGATTTCTTCGCTTGGAATGGAACTTCTGCTCGAAGCACGTCATGAGCAAACGCAGTCTTTTGCCATCTCTACCGTCCGCTTTTATTCCAAAACACTTGGCAGAAGAAAAGAGCGCAAACGGAAAAGAAGACGAATGCTTGAAGCAGGAACAGCATTCGGATCGTAGCGCCGGCGAGATTCACGGCTTGTGCCCAAAGATTACTGAAGGCGTCCCAAACGTGAGCGCGGGATGGTCGACGAGTGTGGAGTCGTGACGAACGGGGCGCCGATTGCAAAGCGGGAGGCTGAAAGCGGAGTGAGTGAACGAACGGAAGGACGATTCACTCACAACCAGCCGATCCCTGTTGCCACAAATGCTCCTTGTAGCGATTAACGAAGCACGTGTAGCCGATCAGCGAGAAGAGGACCAACACCCCGACCAGCACAAGAATAATCCACACGAACAACTCGCGGCTCATCAACTCCGTGTCCAAAGCGGCCGCCGACGAACTGCGGGCGGGCGTTGCGCAATGCTGAAAAGAAGCGGGTGTAAATGACAGCAAAAAGGGTCGAACGGTCAAAAACATTCCTCCAGCACTCAAGCAACGAAGAAGTGAAGGGAAAGTACTTACTTCAATGTTGGCCACCTTGAATTGCTGGTACAAATCCAACAGCCGCCGCTCGGGATTCACGTTCGTCGACGTGGTGTTGATCGTTTCGTCCAACGACCAGATCTTCGCTCCGCTCACAACGTAGAAGCACACTTGACTTCTGAAAGAACAAGAAGGAATGAAAGCGGCAAGCGGAAGAACCCACTTATTCCTTCCTTCGACCACCGAGTCGTAAGAATGGAGGGCGGAAAGGACGACTGATGTCGGTTGTTTCCGCAGATCAGAGAGCACACATTCCAGTTGTCTGAAGGAAACACAATGAACGAAGAAAGGAGAGGAAGAACCGACCGTTGGAAAGCTCCCAATTGCAATCCGATTGTGTCGAGCGGTGAGTCGAACACGAAACGAAGTTTGTGGTCGTTGTGGAGATAGTGAACCTGGAGGGCGAAAAGCAATCACTCTTTTCTTCCTTTCGTGCGCTCACTTGTGATCCCAGCACGCCGACCTTCCGCTTCGGCTGTTCGCTGTGGTCGACGGCCGCGATGCGCAGCGAGTACACGCCCTCCGGCTGCTTGAAGAGCCGAGAGTCGACGCGCACTTCGGGCGAGGCGGGCATCACCGCAAAAAAATCCAAACTGTTCGGCCGGCGGGTGCTCTGCGCTTTCAGCCTGCAAGAAGCAAATCAGTGGAATGGACGCGTTGAACTCACGGCTGGAATGTGATGGCCTCCAATTCGAATCCCAACTGTCGAGTGGAAGGCGGCATGTTCGTGTACTCGTTGAACGGAATGGCCGTTTGTTTCAAATTCGAATCGAAGCTCATGATCGTGTTGTTGGCGAAGATTTCGAGTCGACGGTCCGTCGTTTCATTCGCGGCCATTCGAACGAAGAACTCGCTCATGCTCCGATTCGCCCGGTCGAACTTGAGGTCGTTCAGCTGAGCAGTCGTGAGTGAGCGGGGGCTAAACGAATGAAATAAACGAAACAAAAGGACGTTGTTCTCGCCTGGCCACTGCACACAGTCGAACGAATGCGGGCATTTCGATCCCTCCGCTCTTCTCCATCGACACTTCACCGCTCGTTTGGTTGATCGAAAACATCGCAGAAGCTTCCGCGTTGCCTAAACACCAAAGTGATTGCGTATGAGACGCACAAAAGAACGAACAGGACGGGAGAAGGTTGTAGAAGACGCGATCGAAAGGCGGCGCGTCCGCATCGATCGCCCGCAAGACGCCAACCGGCCCGTCCGTCCGACCATCGGCTTCGAACACCAATTGGGACATCTGAATCACATCAATTCGTTGAGAAAGCAGGAATTTGCTGACCGAAGCGTGTTCCGCGAACTGGGGCGGCTGATCGTCCACGTTCTGCACTTCGATTCGGAGCAAACGAGCCGCCTGCTGGTGTTGGCCGACGCTGCTGCGAACCACAACGTTCACCTGCAAGGAAGTAGGAATAAAGAAGAGGGAGGAATGCTGATTGCTTTCGTTGGTCTTTAGCTTTCCGTCGAGCTCTCAGTTTATTCCTGTTTATTCGGTAAGAGAACGATCAAATGAATCGAAAGAAAAAGGCGGCAGTTTGAAGCGGTTGTCGAAAGAAAGCGGGAGGGTTGAGCAGAAGGAAGGCAATCCGCTAGCTGTGTTCACGAAACAAATGGGAAAGGGATCAGTAGGTGACGGCCGCCGTTCCTCGCTCGTAGTCCGAATTGTCGCCGACCATGCGAAGAACGGCCATGTTCAACGCGACCACCGACTTCTTCGCGAGCACCTCCCGATTGGGGCGAAAGAGGAAGCGGGCGGGCGCGGGCCGCAGGAGGGCGCGCGAGTCGTGGAGTGCGTCCAACGTCCAATAGGACTTGTGAGTGCTGACCGTCGTGACGTCCTGCAGTTCGAGCAGCTCGGGATAGTAGCGTCTGTAGATGCCCTGAAAGGCGTCGAGAGTGGAGTCGCGCGCACAGTTCTCCTCCGTCTTCGATTCGATCAACTCCAACGGGAAGCGGCCGGGTTGCTGATCGTAGAGCTGAAGCACACGGCGCTTGTTCTGGCGGAGCACGCGGTGGAGCTCCGACTTCATTCTAAACGAACAAGAGGGGAATGCAAAAGAGAGCGGCCGGCAAACCGAATTTCCACCGCCCTCGACCGAACCGACTCGGGCACCGACCAGTGGACCTCACAGGCGACGGCCAGCAGACGAGAGCCCGGCCCGAGCCAGTGGCCGAGTTCCTTGAGGATGTCCGGCAAGATCGGGCCGATGCCCTCTTTGGCGGACTCGAACACGCACGTCACGTACTTTGTTTCCTGAACGTCCGAATGAGCAAAAGCAATGAGAAGGGTGGCTTCACCTCCACTTGCTCCCGCAACGCCTCCAAGGCCCAGCCGAGCGTGTTCGAACGGCCGTAGTGGCGCAGGTTGGACTCCGACTTGGCGGCCGGCAGTCGGCGGTCTCCCCTCAACATTGCGCCTTGCGCACCGCGCGGAGAAGCCGGCCCTCGCTCGAAGATCGTCCCCCGAGCAGCGGAAGCGGAGCGGCGGCGTTGACTCTCGCGTGGAGCGGGGCCAACGGACGGCGAGCGGACGGGCCGGCGGAAGAACGAGGTCGCGCGAGAGGCGGCCGGCGACGTCGGCGGCGAGGGCGACGAGATTTCGGCCGCGCCGCCGGGCGACGTTTGGGGCGACCAGACGGAGGCCGAGCGCGGGATGCTGAGCTCCAGCCCGGACAGGTAGCCGGACTCTCCTTGCGACTGGGTGGGCGGTCGGGAGTCGCTCCACGCGGTCGTGGGCGGAATGAAGCCGCCGTACGCGTCGAACTGCCCATCCGGAGCGGTGATCGGGGCGGAGTCGTCCACCGGGAAGTGGGTGACGAGCGGTGGCGGGACGGGCGGCAGGTCGGCGGTGGACTCCGAACGGCGCGAGTCGTCCACCGACGAGTGGGTGGCCACCGAACGACTCCGCCGGAACAGCTGACGGCGTTTGGAGGCGGTCGGCGGTTTGGGCGGCGATTCCTCCGTCTTCCGTTCGATGAGCACGTGCGTCAAGTACGGACTCTCGGGTGCCGCCTTCTTCGTCTCGCTGGCCTCCTTTCGCGACTGCCGTTCGTGGACGACGGCGGCCGCCTGCTCGGCGATCTCCGCGTGCACTCCGACCGGAAGCGCGCTGTCGAGCGGCTTCCAGCCCGCCTCGTCGTGCTCGTGCGTCCAAACGGTCTCGACGGGCGTCGCCTCGAACGTCCGGCTGGTGGATTTCGAGCGCCGCTTCGAGAGTTTCGGCGACTCGAACACAACGCCGTCGCCCTCGTCTTGCGTGTACTTCAACGGTCGAGTTTCGAGCACGGGAGAGGTGGGTGGCTTCGGCGAGACGCTCTTCATCGAGCGGCCTTGGATCGACCGGCGGAGTTGTTTGAAGCGATCACTCCACGGAGGCTGCGGCGAACCGGGCGGCCCGTTGGGCTCACGATTCCGTCCGCTGTTTTGACGAGCGAACAGAAGCGGGGCGTCGTCCGGGAGTCGCTGCAATCAGTCCGCTGACCGCTCGCTTCTCTCGCCTCCACTCACCGGAAAATCGTCCACGTGCCGCAGGGATCGGGAGGACGAGCGACCGCCGGCCTTGATTTTTCGCATCGAGCCGCGGCCGCCTTTCGCTTCGACGGGCGCCGCCTTCCCGTCGGCTTCTTTTTTCTTCTCGCCGCCGGGCGCCGTCGAACGCGAGCGACTCCGCTGGGCCGGCGATTTGGGCTGCGAGACGAGGCCGCGAAAGAAGTTCTCCACTCGGCTTTCGAGGCTCATCGCGCGATTTCTAAACGAACAGAAGCCAATGATGTGAACGAACGGATGCACGCCCGTCAAACACGCTAGTGTTGGAATCGAACAAAATTCCGAGCGCTCGAAGCAACGATTGGCGTCATAATCGCTCCGTAATTGCGTGCAACGACAAATCGAAGGAGTGACGGACGGAGAGGAAGCAGAATTATTGATCCGTGATGACGAGCAAATTCACGCGTGTTCTCCCCTTCGCGTTTCGTCATCGAGAGCATCGAAGCGAAAAGAAGGGGAACGTGTGAAATCACAAGAGGGAAATCGAAAGCCGGGGATCATTCCAGTGAATCACGCGTCCTCCGACCCTCTGTCGTCGTTCGATCGCAGTTACCGAGAAACAGAAGAAACAAGTGAGTGAGCGGAGAAATCCGCTTTTAATTGCGGGCAGAACGGCGGCCCGTCCGCGGGATTAAAGCGGCTCGCTTGCCGTCCGCCGTGTTCGCCGATCGCTCCGATTTGCTGCCAGTAGAACGAGCGAGTAGTGGGGGAGCACGAACGAAGTGAAGTTCGATTGAATGAACACGAACATCAACACAACACAAAAAACAAAAGAACTCATTCGACTCGAATGAAAACCGCCATTGACTTCCGCCGCCCTTTGCACTGCGAAGTGAGGGCGGTGGGACGTGAAGTGCGGGAGGAGGCAGAAAAAAAAGTAGACGGCTGAATGGAGCGGAGGGTGGAGGTCGTGCTCATCGCTGCCCCAACTTTCCTCCCATTTGCCTCGATTGTTTTCGAATTCGTCGCGCGCTCGTCGGCTTTCGAGTCGCGCAGCACACGCACGGAAAGCACAGCGGAGACGTCGACGGAATGCGCGCCCGTCCGATCGCTCGGATTACGCCCGCCCCGACCGCAACGAAGCCGAAAAGCGGTGGCGGTGGTCCCAACGGACGGAATCAGCGGTCGCGCAATCAAACGCGTGCGCGGCGGAATCGGTTTCGTTCCCCGGCGGCCTGTTTGCCCGCCGGATTTGTCCCGCTCGCGCGCGCGCGGCTCGTTTCGCTCGTGCCGACGATCCGGTTTGACGCGTGCGTAACGAAGAGCGGAGGTGAACTCACCGTGATGAAGGCCTGCAGTTCGTAGTCCAGAGCGCGCAACAAGAAGATCTCGCCCGAGTTCTCGTCGATCGTCAGCCAGCCCGCGTCTTCATCGCCGATCGGCTGCAGGAATTCGATTGAAAGAAGGAGCAGGAAGAGGACGGATACCTCCAACGAGTAGTGCACAAGACCGTCCATTCCCGCATCGCTCATGATTCCGAGGGCGGAATCCACGCGATACACGAGCTGCCCGGCGGCCATTCCTTCGGTCAAGTTCAGCACGAAGTCCACCGGCGGGTTCACGATGCGGAGCTCCTGCTCGTCGACGTCGGACGTGGTGGCCGCTTCGTGCACGCGGACGATCAGTTCGGCCGTGGAGGACAGTTTGGGGGTGCCTGCAATCCGTTGGCGTCAATCGACCCTCCTCGAATACGAACCTTGATCCGAGGCGACGACCGTGAAGCGGTAGACGTCCGGTCGGGCCATTCCGACCAGCGGCTGCGAGATGCGAACGATGCCGCTCGTTGGGTCGATCTCGAAGTCTGCAAACAATTCTGCAGTGGTCGGTGGTTGTAAAGCCACCCACTCTTCTTTGCGCTCTCGTCCAACTCCAACGTGCAGCGACCGTTCTCGCCGCCGTCCTGGTCGGTGGCTTCGAACAGCGCGATCGGAATTCCGACGGCCCAGTTGTCAAAGACGTCGACTTCTGCTCGACTCCTTGAGATCAACGGTCGGTTGTCGTTCTCGTCTCGCACTTTGATTCGAACCTGAAGAATGCCAATGAACCGTGGACGAAAGAAGTGGGAAATTCCGACCGGCAACTCGCTGGAGTTCTCCGCCCCGTCCGCAACGGTCAGCTTGAGCAGCAACTCGTCGGCCGCCTCGTGGTCCAACTCCGCCCCGACGGCCACGCTGAGCGACAAGAAGGTCTCGTTCTTCTGCAAGCGAGCAATCAATGGGATAGATTAAAGAATGAAGGCGACCTTTTGAAGTCGGAAGTTGTCCGCCCCGCGGCCGCTCAGTTTGTAGCGGATCGGGTGTTTGCGGCTGACGGCATCGGAATCGGAGGTCGTGAACTCGGCCACCACGACGCCCGGCTTCGAGTTCTCGGCCACTTCGATCACTTCCGGCCCCAACTGTCGGAGGAACGGCGGATTGTCATCCCGATCAAAGACGGCCACTTCCAAATGAGCAACCGTCTGCTTCGTGCCTCGTCTCGCTTCCAACGTCAATTCGAAGGGCTGCACGGAGGACGGCAGCGCTTCGAAGTCGATTCTTTCGCGAATCTTGATGCATCCTGCAACCGTTCAAGAAATATTCGATTGGGTATGAAGAGAATGCTCACCTGTCTTCGTTTCCAACCCGAAGTACTCAGCGCCCGTTCCGTTCATCTCGACCTCTTCGATCCGGCTCCCATCCACCGGATTGAAGGCCGGTAGGCAGGTGATCTTCGAGCCGAGCGGCAGCTCTTCGGCAATCTGCAGGACGATCGTTTCGTTCTCCGCCGTCCATGGAGAGACGAATTGCGGGACCACGAGCTTTTCGGCGTCCGCTTGGAGTTGGCGGCGATCGGAGGTCGAGAACACTTGGATGAAAGCTGCAAGGCAAAGATGGACTGAAGTGAAAGGGAGAAAGACGCACTCTGGTCAGCCGCTTTCGTCCCGGCCGCCAATTCGATACGAAGCGACCGCACGCGTCGCAAAAACTCGCTCGAGATCACCACTCGGCCGCCTTCCGCTCGGACATCTTCCTTCAATGCAAAAAGAATAAAGTACTCGCTACAAGGAGCGAAAAAACCTTTTGGATGTCCGCAACGACCATCTCGTCGTCCCACGCTTTCACATCGGCGACCGTGAAGTTCGCACCCGAAGCAGATGCTGGTTGGATGGTCAAGGCGTCGGTCAGGTTCTCTGCAATCTCATTGGATCAGTCGGAGAGGGACGGACACGGCGGAGAACCTCGTTGAACAAAAACCGTTGTGATCGGCTCCTCAAAGGCGGCTTTCTGTTCCGTTTGTTCGCCCACGACCGTCAAATGGACGTCGCAGGTGGCCAAAATCCGCCGGCTTTCGCGGTCGACCGCCGCCATCGTGTTCACAAAGCGGCCGGATTGCACGCCCGACCTGAAGCTCGCCGTGATTTGTGGCTTCACGAAAGAAACGAACTGCGGGAGGTCGCCGACGAACAAATTGCCGCCGAACTCCTCGGCGGCCAACCAGCCGGGATTTCCGCCGATGATCACGAAGCGGATGTCTTCCGCGTTGACGCCGTCCAATTCCAACTGGACGAGCGGGTTGCCCTTGTGCAGCTTCTCGACGCCGACCGTCCGCTCGTATTCAGCCCGCTTGAACTTTGCTCTCTGCGCGTCGTCCTGCACTGCAACCATCAACGAGAAGTTCACTTCAGTCGACCCACCATGACGGTCACTTTGACGCGTTCCTTTTGGCTCAAGTTAGCCCCTAGCGTGTCCTTGGCCGTGATGTCCAGCTGGTAGACGCCCGAACGAACGGACTGCGTCACGTGCAGGCGGTACATTCGTTCGGAGATTCGCTCCGCCGACAAGAAGCGCGCGGCGTCGTTGGACAACTCGACCGCGTTGTTTCGATTCTTCTCGCCGTCCGCGTCGTCCATCTGAACACTCGATTCTCATGGCCGTCAAGCAGGAGGGATTACCGCGAACAAGAACGGAGCAACGATCTCGCCGTTCCTGATCGTCATCTCCTCGTCGAAGACGTCCAGCAGGGGCCCGTTGTCGTTCGCGTCTTCCACCGACACGAGCACGGGAACAGCGCTCGACGAGAGGCCGTCTGAAAGAAGAATTGTTGATCGGAACGAGTGAGCGGTCGCTTGCATTGATCGACAGCCACGGCCAGCAGCCGGTACTCCGTTGCCGTCTCGTAGTCCAAACAGGTGGACTCGAAGTCCGCCGGGCAGCTCAGCAACAGCGAGCCATTGGAAATGCGGAAACTGAACGAGGACCCGGCAATTAGCTGAAAGGTTGTGCATTCTGCTCACTTCTGACTGCCCCGCCCGAGCAGCGTGTACTGGAGAGCAGCCGAGTCGTCCTCGTCCAGGGCCAGGATGTGCCCGATCGGGTGTCCGTCGGCCGCCCCTTCGCTCACTCGGAACGAGTACGCGCGCTTTTCGAACTGCGGCGGCCGGTCAGGTTCGTCCCGCTTCACGACGGTCAGCGAGGATCTTTCCGCCTTTCCGTCGGGGTCTCCAGCGAACTGGGCGGAAATCTGAACAAACGAATTGTTGTGACATGGATTGAAGAAAGAAGCCACCTTGATTTCGAACGAATTCGCGCCCTGCTCGAAGTCCAAAGCCGCCGGATCGCGGACGACCAAACGGGCGGCCTCTCCGGCGAGAACGAAACGCGGCCGGACGGCGAAGACGGCGGACGGTTGAATTTCGATTTGAATCACGCGATCACTCTGCAACTTTCCGTTCGTTCGCCCCTTCTCTCGTCCACAAACCGGAATGTCGGCGGTTGGGCGAATTTCGAAGTCAGGCACCGAGTTTCCTCGCCGCAAGTTCTCGGAGACCACCAGCCGGCCGTCCGCTGCGCCGCGCAACTCCAGACGAATGGCTGCAATCAAACCGAGTGAAGAAAGGATGGATTGAAGGAACGAACTTGGGACTCCAACTGACGCCTTCTGTTGCAACGGCGTTTGAACGGGCGGCTTCTGTGTCGAAAGCGGAGCAGTGGTGGTCGTTTGCACTTTCGATCCACTCGTGGTCGGCTTGCTCGTCGTGGAGTTGCCGTCCACGCGATCGACGACCACGTCGTGCACGTCCTCTTCGCGGATTTCTTCCACGCGCTTCTGCTTCGCCCACGTTCCGTTCGTTTCGGCGGGCAGGTCGACGGCGGCGTCCAGCTGGACGGCCACGAGGTCGCCGCTCGGAGCGGCCGCTTCGATCGAGTCGTCCACGAGCGGCAGGATCTCCACCTTCAAGTCGGCGACGCTCGTCGTTTCCTTTTGGACGGCCTGAACACAAAACGAAAGTTAAATGAAAGAAGGGGGACAAACGTGCCTCGATTTTCGCCGAGTAGACGCCGTCGACGTCCGAGTTCAACGAAACGGGCACGCCCGCGTTCAGAACGATGGGCAGTTCAAAGAGGACGTAGTTTTCCGCCTGCAAGCCACCATTTCCACTTTTTCCTTCTCTCGCCGCCCTCACCTCCGATCGGTTCACTTTTCCGATCGAGAACCAACGATCCTCGTTGTCGACCACTCGGAACTCGGGGCTCGTCTCGTCCAATCGGCCGAAGAAGGGAATGACGGCGACCAGGCTGTCCGCCGGGTTCCGTCCTTCGGGGATCATAAAGTCGAACGAGTTGCGTTCGAAGTGGGGGGCAAATTCGAATTTGCCGCGACTCGGCATTTCGGGCTCCACGACGATGTTCGCTACGAGGCGATCGCCCTTTTCCTTTGCTTTTCGGTCGGGCTCTTCGAAGAGATCGAGATCTTTGGTTCCTGCTTCCTGTGCGCTGCTCTTCTTCGTCGCTTTGGCCATCGGATCGATCTTCTTGTCGACCAGCTCGTCCGTCGCTTCGGCAGATGCGGGTCGTTGAAGGGCGGCTGACTTCTTCGTGTTCTTCTTGGAGCCGACGATCGCCGCTTCCTTTTCTCCTGCTTCCGCGCCATCTGCGGGCTTCGGCTCGTCCGCCAACTGCTTGGAAGGAGCGGCAGGAGAGGCGGCGGGGAGCACGGTGGTGCCGTTTTCCGTCTCGATTATCTTCGAGCGGATTTCCCTGCAACGACATCCGCGTGGAGGATCGACGAGAAGGGAACGAACCCGAGGACCTTCTTCAGGACGGCCTCCGCATCTGATTCGATGCTCTTTGCAGCGACGAGCCCGACACACACTGAAAGACGACCACGTTTGCACTTGCATGCTCTTTGGAACTCACCGATCGCCCACAAGCAGAGGACTCTCCACCTCATCGCTGACAATCGAAGAGAACAAAAGAAACCCGATGAGCGGTTTGAAATGTGAAACGTTCTTCCGCTCGGCGCGCGCCGAAATCAACGGTTTTCTCTCTGATTCGCCCGCCCAGTGACCTCTTTTCGCCGCCGCCCAACGACCCAATTCGCTCGCCGCCCCTCCGCACGTGGATCGATGCCGCCGTGCTCGTTGTTCATATCACTTGATTGTCGCTAATTGGTTTGGAATGAACGGGAGTTGTTTATTACAGAAGCCGGGCAAATGAAGCGAGTGCGTAGAGTGACCGTTGGGTACAAGAAGCAATGGAATGGAGGAGCGGGAGCTCCTTATCGCAAAGATCTGCGGCGGAGCTCCAGGAAGCAGTCGGGATGGAGCTCACGGAAGAAGGAGCGTAAATCCATCCGCTGCTCAACGAGTGGGCGAGATCTTCGCCGCCTGCAGCTTGGTCTCTGGAATCGAGCGTTTATTCCAATGAATTGAAGAGGAGGAGACGAACCGAGAGTCGTGAGGTACTTTTCGAGCACACAAACCGACTCCTCCAGCCGCTTGCTCGTCTCGTCGATCTGGTCGATTTGCTGCAGGTACGGGCGCAACGTCTCGTCTAAAATCTTCCTTCAATCGAGCGAAAGGAAGACAGAAACACGTACACTTCTCGTTGAGGTGCGAGAGCCGACTGGAGATCGTCTCCGCGACCTTCTGCATGTCCTTGTAGCGTTGGGCGGTCGTCCCGTTCATTTCCTCCAGCAGCTTGTAGTCATCGACCGAGGCTGCAAACGAAAGAAGACGAATGGAGTGGGTAGAACGAAGAAGCCAACCGTCCACTTGGCCCTGCACGTAGGCGGCGACCTTTTCGAAGGCGTCGCTCGAGAGTTGCGTCAGCTCGTCCGAAACGGTCGTCGAGGTGGGCGAAAGCGGGCAGTCGACGCTCGTGGACGCGCGCTCGTTGATTTCGGCCATCATTCGCTGAAGCAACGGGATGAACGGATGGGCGCCAAATGAATTCAAATACTTCCAAAGATTCTGCCGACTTCTTCTCTCAATCAAGCAACGATCGGACTGACCGTGTTTATTCAACAAAAGAACACGAAATATTCAGAATTAAAAGAAATTAAAGAATTAAAGAAATAGATGCCCAAACAAGTGTCCGATCGGTCCTTCTGCTGGTGGCTCGCAAGTGGCTTGTGCTCGTTGAAGTGTTCCGATTCCACCGATCACTCTGAAAGCAAATGGAATGAGCAGGCGTGAACAATAAAAAAGAATGAGGCGAAGACCACTCAAAGGTTAGACGGATGTTTAGTGCAGAAACCAAGCGGCGTCCAAAGAAGACGGCGGAAGTGCGCGGAAAAGAACACGAAGACGTCGACGGCTTCTTCTTGCTTTCCTCTCTCTTCCTTGATCGTCGAGGCGCATTTCACGGCCAACAGACGGGAGGACGATCATCGGCTTCGGGAAGAGACGTCGCGAGTTGCTCGCTTCCTTCCTTCGAGGCTGCCGGCCGGTGGACGACGATGAAGAATCATGTGAACGCCCTCCTCCTCTCCTTCGATTCTTCGGCAGGGAACGTGACGATGGGAGGGATCTGCCCGTTTCGCCCTTTACGCCCGCTTTCTTGCTTTCGACCGAAAAGCCGCTTCTTTTCCGCCCTCCGCTGCTTCCGAAGGCATCCGTGGAGGTCGCTCGGTTGTCGGAGGAGATCGCCGCCCAGAAGAACCGAACGCTCAACGAACGAGCGGAGCGAAGAAGCACAGAGGCGGAAGACGGAACCCGTGGGGAAGCGAGTGGAGAGTCGAGCACAGCAGCCTCCTCTTTCGCCTCCAAGCACCCGTTCGTGCGCCCAAAATACCTTCGGCTTCGTAGTCCATCAGGCGGAGCTCGTCGACGGGCGGCGGCGAGGAGTCGACGGACGTCTTGGCGTTCGGCAACGCGGCCGCGCGATTCATGAGCTCCGGGTCGACGAGCACGTCGAGGTCCACGTCGAGGGCGGCGGCTTCGCTCCGTTGGGTTTGCTGCGGGCTGGCGCTTCGGGAGCGCTGCTTTTTCGTCGCCGTTCGGTCGGGGCTTCGGGAAGGCGAGTGGCGGCTTCTGAACAAACAGAACGAATTAAAGAATGCGATCAGAAGAGCTTCTTACCGCTTTCGGGACGTCGATGGTGCGTCTTCTCCGTTCACTCGAACTGAAAGGACACAAGCGATTAGTGGGATCATTCGGGAGCCGTCTGCTTACCGCCGTTCTTCTCCGGCCGTTTGGCCACTTGCTCGTCGTACTCGCCGGCCGCTCGGACGGGCGACACCTCCATGCGGGGCGGTCGACCGCCGCGGCGTCTCGACCGGCGGCTCCGGCGGGGCGGCGGCGTGACCGGACGTCTCGCGACGATCGGCGAGCGTCGGCGGATCGGCGGCGGCGAACGGGCACGTGGCGGCGATCTTCGGCTGGTGGACGGCCGGGGCTCGCGGCGGGCGGGCGGCGTGGCGGGGCGCGGACGGCGTTCCTTTCGCCGCGTCGCTTCGGCCGCCAGCTGCTCCCGCTCCATCGAGCGGATCATTGACGGCAGGAGGGCGCCTCGGATCGGCGAGATGTCGCGGAGCGGGGGCGACGGCTGGCGGCGGAGCGGGGGCGTCGTCGGGCGGCGTGGCGGAGACACTTCCCGAACTTAACGAAACAAACCCCACGGTTGGCCTTCACTCTTTCGGTCACGAACCGGGCGGACGGCCGCGTTCCCTCGACCTCCGGGCTTCGCGGCTCTTCGCGTGGCCGTTGGCGGCCGGCCGCTCGCGTTGGGCGGACGTCCGGATGGGCGAAATCGCGTCTCGATGGCGGATGGGCGGCGGCTCTCGTTCGAACGATCGATTGTACGGCACGACGGGCGAGAATCTCCGCAGCGGGCTGCTCGGGCGGGGCGAGATCGTCCGCAGCGGCGAGATCGCACGCCGGACGGGCGGCGAGTGGCGGCGCAACGGCGACATCGGCTGTTTCCTCGACGATCCTCGCACGCCCTCGTGGACCACGGGCGGCGAGCGGCGGCGGATGGGCGGCGGCGTGAGCGGCGGCGGGCGTCGTTCGTGCGAGCGCGCAGCGTCCAGACGTCGATCGAAGGTGGCGAACTCGTCGAAATTCCTGCAAAACGACCTCGACGGAAATAATTCAAAAAGATTTTCACTTGCCGTCGCGTTCGATCGGGCGAAATGTCGCGGATGGTCGCTCGTCCTCGTGCCGGCGGTCGTTCGCGCTCCGCGTACCGCCCGTTCATTTCTGCAATCGATCGATCGATTGGTTCCGTGGGAAGTCGAAGCAAGTGGCGCGGCCGGCTGAACAAACGAGAGCGCGCGTTCCAATCGATGGGGCCCACGGAAAGACGGGCGAAAAATCCTCCGCGTCGCCCCCGCGTGCTTTTCGCAAATCGCCGAGCAAAAAGCGGCTGTGCGGGCGGAGTGGAGAGCATCGAGTTTGCCGGGCGGGCGCCGTCCACCCGCTTTTCGTTGCGGCTGTTCGAACGCGGGCGAGCGGCGGCGGAGGGCGGTGGTTGAGAAACGCGGTGGAATTCCTGACCGACGAGCAAACGGCAAGCATTTGTCTACAGGCAGAGAAATTCTTCGTTAATAGGTTGGATTTTATCTGCTTTGGAATTGCGGACGGGTCGAATTGAAAGATCGTTAGATCTCGTGACCAACCAGACATTTCGTCGTTGAACACGCGGAAGCTGGTCGCTGGACAGCGAGCGGCCGACTCGAAACAGCAAGTCGTTCTCTTTCGTAAAGGAACCCGTCTGCTCGAATTGCCCCCGATCACGACGTGGAAGCAGTGAATTAGCGGGCATTTGCGACCGCAGACGACCCGCCGAATGCAAACGACCTCGAGATCATTCGGTCGGAGAGCGGAGCCCCCGTCCGGCTTCTCTCGATGTTCGGTGGTCGTTAAAAGCGGTAAGAAATGGAAATCTACGCTCCAATGCCGATCGCTCGTAAACACCCGCATTCCTCTTGAAATATTCCTCCGGTTTATCGGCCGACTGTACTCGTTTATTTCCTCAGGATTTCAATTCAAAGCCACAGTGAGCAGAAGACGATGAACAGGGAGATTGCGAGGGAAAACGGGCGGATCGCAGCGGACTCCACCTTCGGGCACGAGCACTTCGGTTCGTTGGAGGCCGACCTTCCGGCAGGCGGGCGATTCGTCCGGAGAGTGGTCGACGGTCGCGGCCGGCTGCAAACACACGAACTGATTGCAATCCGAAAGACGGCAACTCACATCGTCGTCGTACTCGTGGTCGACGTAATGGTGGTCGATTTCGCCGTCGACACACGCCCTTGCTTCTTCGTTGGGGGCGGGAGCACCGGCAGGCGGTTGAGGACGAACGGATCGTCCGCTCGGATCAACGGAAGAAGGGTGTTCCGATGGTAATTCCTGCGGAAATCCTGCGGGTAGCTGGGTGGACGGCTGAACGTCGTCAAGTTCGACGGGAAGTAGTAGACGATGCTGAAAGCATTCGTTTAACGGTGAAGAACTCGGCGAACAAACCCCGTAAGCAAATCCCGCAGGAAGTAGGTGCAGGTGGCCGCCTCATCGGAGTGCAGCTCGTCGTGCTGCCGACAGCGAACGAAGGTGAGCACATTGAAGTCCATCGAGATCGCTTCCTCGTCGAACACGCGAATCTTTCGCTTCTCGTCCGTCACACAGAACTTCTCTTCCTGCAGAACAAACGGAGGAGTTAAGCGGCTGTCTGTGGAGTGAACGAACCCAACACTTCTGTTCGATCACCTGGCGAGTCTCGGGGAACATGACGTGATACGGAAGGGTGTTCAGCGGAATCGCTTCGGACCGGCGCCGCGGATTGCTCTCCATCTCGTCCAGGTCGAGGCAATGGGTGGCGTTGATGATCAGGTAGTGGTCGTACACGAACGACTTGTGCACGTTCTCCAGGTCCACGGCTCGCGGTCCCTGGCGACGCCCGTAGCTGAAAAAAGGCAAGGAAATTGATCGGAGGATGGCCGCTTGAAGACCGCATGCTGAAGAAGTTGTGGT